>CM060438.1:43961459-45161459 GCA_030545235.1 Helianthus tuberosus | reverse complement strand
TGCTAAGGAGTACGGGCAGTTTCTTGAAATGTTTAAGCAGTTGAAAATCAATCTTCCATTCATAGAGGCCTTACAGTCCATGCCCAAGTATGCTAAATTTCTTAAGGACCTTCTGAAGCATAAGGATAGGATAGGTGAGATTTCAAACATTCCTTTGACCGGAGGTTGTTCCGCGGTAGTCTTGAATAAGCTGCCAAAGAAATTAACCGACTCGGGTACATTCACCATTCCATGCCTTTTTGGGGGAGCCGTTACCCCTGCTCATGTTCTAGCTGATTTAGGCGCCAGCATCAATCTGATGCCATTTTCTTTGTATGAGAGGCTAGGTTTAGGAGAGCTTACACCCACGCGTATGTCGTTATCCTTGGCCGATCGTTCAGTCAAGTATCCTCGTGGGATAGTCGAGAATTTGTTGGTTAAAGTGGATAAATTCGTATTTCCTGTGGATTTCGTCGTTCTTGACATGGAGGCCGATGAAAAAGTTCCTATTATTCTGGGCCGTCCATTCCTTAGAACCGCAAAGGCGATCATTGACGTCTTTAACGGTAAGATTTCTCTTAGTGCGGGTGACGAGATTGTCACATTCGAGATCGATAGAGCGATGCAGCATCCTGGGGGTAGAGACGAAGATAGTGGGCCGTGTCATTCCGTTTACTTTCTAAATTCTTTCATATCTTGTGTCAACACGTGTCTTGAGTACATTAGCGGGGCCGGTCTAGTAGGTGAGGGAGTTGTTGACGAGATTGATGAAGAAGAGGTTGAGGAGGAGCAGTTGGATGAGAGCGATGAGTTGTGGGTTCCTGAGGCATTGGAGCTCAATGAGGTTAGTGATGAGAGTACTCCTTTAGACATTCCACCGCCTTTAGAACTTAAGGTTCTTCCATCACATCTTGAGTACACATTTTTAGGAGAGAATCAGAACATGCCCGTCATCATCTCTTCGAAGTTGACGGATGAGGAGAAAGTGAGGTTGATTGAGGTGCTGAGGAAACATAGAGAGGCGATTGCATGGAGGTTATCTGATATTAAGGGTATTAGCCCAACTTTTTGCACGCACCGTATTATGATGGAGGAGGTTTACAAGCCGGTGGTGCAGCCGCAGCGACGTCTCAACCCGGATATGCAGGAGGTAGTTAAGAAGGAGGTTATGAAGTTGTTAAAGTCTGGGTTGATATACCCGATTTCCGATTCAGCTTGGGTGAGCCCTACTCAGGTCGTCCCGAAGAAAGGGGGGATGACAGTCGTTCTGAATGAGAAAAATGAGCTCATACCTCCACGTATAGTCACGGGTTGGCGGGTGTGCATTGACTATCGAAAGTTAAATGACGCCACTCGTAAGGATCATTTTTCGCTCCCATTTATTGATCAGATGCTTGAGCGGCTCGCGGGTCAGCAGTTCTATTGCTTTCTCGACGGGTTTTCGGGTTACTTTCAGATCCCCATTGCACCGGAGGATCAAGAAAAGACAACCTTTACATGTCCATACGGCACATATGCGTACCGGCGCATGCCGTTTGGTCTATTTAATGCTCCAGCTACATTCCAACGATGCAAGATTGCGATCTTTCAGGATATGGTAGAGAGTTCGATGGAGGTGTTTATGGACGATTTTTCAGTGTACGCTAATTCTTTCGATCATTGCTTAGTTAATCTTGAGAAGATGTTGAGGAGATGTGTTGAAACAAAGCTGATGTTGAACTGGGAAAAATGTCACTTCATGGTGACTGAAGGTATTGTAGTGGGTCATAAGATTTCGAGAGCTGGTATTGAGGTTGACAGAGCGAAGATAGATACGATCAGACGGCTTCCTCCGCCGACAAGTGTTAAGTTAATTCGTAGTTTTCTCGGTCATGCGGGTTTTTACAGGCGCTTTATTAAAGACTTTTCTAAAATCACTCGCCCCATGACTCGACTGTTAGAGAAGGATGTTCCGTTTGTCTTTGACAAGGAATGCCTTAAAGCGTTCGAATTTCTGAAAGAGAAACTCATTAGTGTGCTGATTCTTGTATCACCCGACTGGAGCTTGCCATTCGAGCTCATGTGCGATGCCAGTGATTATGCAGTCGGTACGGTGTTAGGGCAGAGACGGGAGAATCATTTTCACCCGATTTACTACGCAAGTAAAACATCGAATGATGCCCAGTAAAATTACACTACTACTGAGAAGGAGCTGTTAGCAGTCGTCTATGCATTTGACAAGTTCCGTTCTTACCTTGTTCTTTCGAAAACCGTAGTGTTCACGGACCACTCAGCTTTGCGTTACCTTTTTCAGAAGAAAGACCCTAAGTCGCGTCTTATTCGATGGATCCTACTCCTTTCTGAGTTTGATATAGAAATAAAGGATAAAAAGGGAGCAGAGAACGTTGCGGCAGACCATCTCTCGCGTTTGGAGGATCCTAGCAGGGAAGAGATTCGTGAGGAGGCGATAGGATACAAATTCCCTCACGAGTCTATTGATTTTGTTGCAGCAGAGCAGGAGGGTTTGTCGTGGTTTAGCAATCTAGCTAACTACCTTGCAAACGGATTTGTGATGGACGGGATGAGTCGCCAGCAGAAGAATAAGCTTTTGAATGATGCACGGAGATATATATATGGGATGATCCCTACATTTTCAAGATAGGAGGTGATTGGATTTTGAGGAGGTGTGTGAGTAGAGAAGATGGTTTAGACATTATTCGGCATGTTCATGAGGGTTTGACAGGAGGTCATCACGGTCCGCATGTGACCGCTCAAAAGGTTTTCGATTGTGGGTTCTATTGGCCGACTGTAGTGAAAGATGCGGTTGAGTTTGTGAGAAAGTATGATCGTTGCCAACGAACCGGCAACATCTCATCCAAGGATGAGATGCCCTAGAACCCTATTCAAGTGTTAGAAGTCTTTGATGTATGGGGCAGTGATTTCATGGGACCATTCCCATCTTTGAGTGGGAATCGGTACATCCTCGTTGCTATTGACTACGTTTTGAAGTGGGTGGAAGCTCAAGCTTTGCCTACAAACGACGCCTGAGTGGTGGTGAGATTTTTGAAGAAGTTGTTTACGCGTTTCGGTACTCCTAAGGCGATTATTAGTGATCGAGAGACGCATTTTTGTAATGCCGTAATGCAAAAGGCATTGGAGCGATATGGAGTTACGCACCGTTTATCTACCGCTTATCATCCACAAGCAAGCGGTCAAGTCGAAAATGCGAATAGAGGAGTGAAAAGGATTTTGAAAAAGACGGTGGGAAAGAGCCGAAAGGAATGGTCGGATAAGTTAGATGATGCATTGTGGGCGTTTCGTACCGCCTACAAAATGCCGTTAGGTACGACCCCTTTTATGATAGTGTATGGAAAAGCGTGCTATTTGCCGGTAGAATTTGAGCATCGGGCTCTTTAGGCACTTAAAACCGTGAATTTGGATCTAACCGAGGCCGCTAGAAAAAGATTCTTTCAAATTCATGAATTAGAAGCTCTTCGTGATGCTGCATATGACCGTTCATGGAGTATCAAAGAAAAGTCAAAGGCATTGCACGATAGGAAGTTGCGAAAGTTAAAGGAATTTCGAGTTGGTGATAAAATGCTTTTTGTTTAATTCAAGATTAAAGTTGATTGCCGGAAAATTGAAGTCAAGATGGTCCTGACCGTATATCGTGAAAGAGGTATTCCCGTACGGTACCGTGGAGTTGTTTAAAGAAGATAGTGGGAGCTCATGGAAAGTTAACGGACATCGTTTAAAACATTACTTAGGGGGTCCCATCGACACCGCCGAAGAGGAAGAAATTCCTCTTGCGGACCCGCCTTGCACCGCCGCATAGGTTCTTGAGTGAAAACTCAAGTGTAGAGTTTTGTACTTTGAGTCGTTTTATTGTCGTGTCGTTAGCGTAGAGTTTTTAGTTTTTATTTCGTATTTTGCATTATTTTCGTATTTTTGCGTCCATGTGTGCGTCGTGAAGTTTTTGCAGGTAATCGACACTTTAACGTAAGCGAGATCGACAAAAAAATGGCGTTTCAGGTACGTTTCGAGTTTAAATTGGAAAATGGGCCTCTGGGGTATTTAGGGAATAATTAAAATGGATTTTCAGCAAAACTACCATCTGCAGACTGCACTTTTTGTGTTTTTTCTGTTCTCGCGGGGCGCGAACACAACAACATAAATCTTCGCGGCCCGTGAGAAAGACAAAAGAGTTTTGGAACTATAGCGAGTCGCGGGGCGTGACAACTTAAGCTGTAGCCTACGCGGGCCGCGAGAGCGCTATAAGTCGGCAACAGTTTTTTAAATCCCCAAATTTATCACAATTTAAACCTAATTCTTTTCCCCTCTCTCGACGGCGACACCACAAAACCCATCATCAGCCACCATACACCACTGATTACCCCCAATTCTACCATCAACCACCACAAATTCACCCAATACCACCGATATCCACCACTGTTAACTATCATCGCCATTAATCAACCAAAAATTACTCGTCTTTCACTGATTTCACATCAATTCGAAGTGGGTTTCCAACTTTGAGGCCGATTCTCCTAATTTTCTGCATATATCTCGACACACAGGTATGTCTTTTTGCAAATACTTCTTGTACATTTGAGTCTTGTTTATGTCTGCAGTGTCGAGTCAGTAGGTCTGTTTTAGTTTGTTTTTTTTAGGCTGATAACAGGTTGCGGGTGGCTGGGTTTGGTTTATTCATGCTTGTTACTACTTGCGGGAGGCTCGGGTTGGAATGTTTGTTCGTATTCTGTTTTTTGTTGATGTTTTTTGGTTAGGATGTTTGGTCAGTAGAGTAAATATAGGGCTCGGATAGACTGTGTCCAGTTGTCCATATTTTATAGTATGAAATAAATAATATGCTGAAATATTGTTTAGTAGAGTTGACGGTTAGTTTGGTTTATAACCAAAACTTATGTTTTGGGGCTGATTATGTTCAACTAAAGACTATAGGGGCTTGGTTATAACATGAGACTTAAAAAAAAAGGCTGAAGTAGCAGATGCAAGTGTTTGTGAAAGAGTATTGGGAGTAGAAATACCGTTTTTGTCTAAACCAGTTGCAAACAAGTATGATTTCCGAAGATTTAACCGTTGGATCGTCCTCAAATTTTGACTGAAGCTTTACAACAAATGTTAGATCAGATCCAACGGTGGGTTCTCGATTTAAATGCTGGGAAGGCAGATTTTTATGCGGCTGAACAGAACAGGTCGCTGGGACTTTTCCGGCGACAGTTTCGATTCTCCGGCAGCGGAGACTTCGGTGAACGGTGGCGGAAAGAGGTGGAGAGGTTGAGATAGTTCGGTGGCCGCTTGAATCACCTCAATCGGGGCTCGTTAGATGGGGATTAGAGCTACTCGTATTTGTGTCAGGATTCAACCAAGAAAGAGAAGAAAGAAGAAGGATTTGGTCTTGATCACAAAATTTAGCTTGTGTATGTTTGATTAAGAAAGTACTGATTTGCACATCATCTTCATAATTTTAGGTAAATGACCATCTCCTTTGTTTTGCCTTTGCATGTTGATCTTTGATGAACTTTTGATGGGTTTTGGATAGAAACCAATTCGAAGGATAATTGCTAGTTAAGAATTGAAATTTATTGATTATCTAACTTAACTAAGGTGTTAGAGGGTAGATAACATCACATAAATGCCCAATTTAAAAAAATTGTAAGTTGATGATTGAAAGTAAAAATTTGGAAGATTATGCATAAGTTAATTGTACATTGTGCGTTAAATGGTGTACGCACATCAAGTGTTTGATGAAATGCCTAGTAGAGGTTAGAATGTGAAATTATATGCTAAACAATGAATGAATATTAGTAGAATGTGGTTACGATATGATTGATGATAAGTAAACTTGAAAAATGCAATGTAGAAGAAGTTCATGAGAAGGTGCTAGTTGTAGAATTATAAGAATCACTAGTATGGAGGAAATTGAATATGTTTGGTGTATGCATATAACTAGGTGATATTGTGGTTGAATACATTTTGTACCATGAGCATGAAATGCATATAGTGACAATTGTATGGTCTATTATGATGATACGGATGTATGAGATTAAGTTGAAAGCTCATATGATAAATCGTTGACTTCCTGAGAGTCAACTATGCATAAGTAGCAAGGCAAGGATTTTGTCACAATTGTAATGTTATAGAAAGTCAAATGTGAGATATGCGTTTAATATGATCGTTAATATGTACAATCATGTATGCTAACATTAGTGAGATTGCGATGACATGAAAGTATAGGGATCATGTCAAGGTGGATGGAAGCATGGAAGGCTAACGGGTCTAAATGAGGCAAGATAACATATACAAATACGGACGCTAAGGTAAGTAATTTCCGGAATCACTTCTTATCTTATAAATAAAGTTTGATGTGTTGAACATAGGAAATCATGTGTGAAATTATGAGAAAGGGTAAGAACTAAAATGAGTATTGATGAGGTAAGTTGTAGGAAGTTATATATGTTTGAAATTACATAAATGAATGAACGGGTCAAAAGAAAAGTAAGTGACATGGAGTGATGTGATAGTTAGTTTGATCATGGGGTTAAGCGTTAGAAGGATTCGGGAGTTTGTATATGATTATTTTACATATTAGAAACCCGAAAAAAAAACAGAGAAGAAAGAGGTTCGGGTGTCTGACGGTCGGATATGAACATATAATGAGAATAAAGGTTTGCTGAACTGGGTTCTACCGTAGCTTACGGTAGCCACCGTAAGCTACGGGAGGTGTTGATGAAGTATGTATATATGTAAGTATGTATGTGTGTAAGTATGTATCTAAGTATGTATGTGTATAAGTATGTATGTATGTATGCGTGTATGTAAGTATGTATGTATGTATGTAGGTATGATATGTGTATGAAATATGTATGTAGCTACGTATACAAGAAGTAGGATTTATGTACATGAAAGAAAGGAGATTGTATATATGCATATAGGGCTTTAGTATGTTTGAATATTCACGTTACTAAGAGAGTGTATTGAGAATGAAACAGGAATGCAGGTATGAAAGTATTGGGCTTTCAAAGTTTGGATGCTCGGTGTAAAGAATGAACTCAAAGGAATGTCATGATGGAGTTGTATAAAATAATAGATCGCTATGTGGTTATATTTTTATGTCCTTATTCTAATGCATATGATGTCACCAAATATTAACGGGTTGATTATATATGTGGTGACCATAGGTTAGTCAAATATTCATGATGGACAAGTGAACGAGGGTCGAGTTGAAGATCATGGATTGTACGGGAAAGCGGTCACGTTGTTTGTAATTACTTGTTAACATAGTTACATTTCATAAGTGTTGAATGATGTATTTATGTTAAAAAGAGTCGACTTAAACAATATTCAAGTATATTAGAACAGTTAAAAAGAAAAAATTTACGGCACGTTTTTCCGCTGTGCATTTATGATTAAAACGTGATAAGGGTGTTTCAAGTTGGTATCAGAGCCCTGGTTTGAGTGAAATCAAGCACAAGAAGGTAAATACTTGAACTCAAACCCGTGTGCTCTTATGACAAGGAACCCGTACAATCCATGACTCGATCAAGATCCAAAGGAAGAATTGAACGTAAGCATGTATATACGTATTTATATATAAAGAAGCTAACTCTATTGTATATGCAAGGTAAGCTTAAATGATGAGGAGGATAATCCGAGGATGCGGTCTAGGATGAATACCAAAGCATGCAATCAGACAAATGGAACCAAGGTACACAATCTTAATAAGTATGGGTATCGATATTGGGATAATCTTCCAAGATAAGACTGGATGAACGAATGACGTTAATATTGTCTCGGCAAGATCTTATCGGTGATGTACTAACTGAAACCCACTTCTCTGGACATAAGGTGAAGATTACATGAAGGCACGAGGCTAGTATGTGGATTGCGCGCCTGGCCAGTGCGCAAGAAGTATATGACACTCGTGAGACCATGATAATCATTACATGTATGTCTGGTGGAATTGGAAAGTAAGTGGTAGTGTGTGAGAAAAGAATAATAAGACTCCCAAGCAAATTAGGAGCATTATATGTTGTATGAAAAATATGATTGAAAAAGTTTGAATCCGTAGAAGATGTACGGATCAAACTTGTAAGAATGAAAAGCACGAATGAGAAGTATGAATGAAAATATTTGAATCCGTAAGTGAGTACGGATCAAGTAAGAAAGAATAAATTTTAGGAACAAAAAGGTATGAGTCCGTAAGTAAGAATGGAGCAACCAGGTAAGAACGAAAGGTTTGAATCCATTGACGGATTCAAAAGTAAAAGAATGAAAAAGTATGAAAGAAAGGTTTGAATCCGTGAGACGGATTCAAAACATAAAAAAATGAAAAGTATGAAAGAAATGTTTAAATTCGTGAGAGGGATTCAAAACATAAAATGAATGAAATTAACCTACATAAGAATGTGTTAACAGTTTGACCATGGTGAAGTCAAACGAGTCATGTGAGTTGGTATAAAGTAAATGTGATAGGATAGCAAGAGGATGATTGTAATTTGCACGCAAACATAAGTTTTCATTTAAAGAAAGAATAAAAGAAATCAACTCATGGGAGTTGGGGTGAATAACAAGCTATGATCCAGATGAATGGCTTAAGTATGGATGAGAACAAAAGGTTTTTGCAATAAATGCTAAAAATTATGAAATGACGTTTTGTAAGTATGTTCGAACGAAGGTGAGTATAACGCATACTCCAAAGTATGAAAAAAAAAAATAAATGGCAGTTTTACCTAGAAAGGGTCAAACTGCAGAAGTTATGAGAATACTACGTAAGAAATGAAATGTGTAATGTAGTATACCAAGTAAGTTAGGGATTTGCGAAAGAACATAGGCGAAATAACACCGAATACAATGAATAACCGAATGGAAATGGTATGTTAAAGAATGGTTATGTATTGACCCGTTATGAACGAGTCAAACGAATGAAAATGATATGTTAAGGAACGGTCATGTATTGACCCATTATGTATAGGTCGAACGAACTAGTGTTTTAAAAGAAATCTAGAAAGAGCTAGTAGGTAAACAAGACGATTTGGCAAACGCCATACTTGAAGGAATCTGAACGAAATATGCTAATCCTTAATTTTATAGATGAGGGTGGTAGAACTCTCGGTGCGATGAGGTATACATGTCAGAAATTTGTGAAAGAATTGTAGGTACCTGAACACCGAGCAGGATAAATATTTGAAGAAAATGTATTAATGGCGAGTACCGTTAGAAAATGCTAACTTTGATGCTGGGCTTGTTGGCCATGTTCATCTGAACAAGATTTTGTTGAAAGGAGGCGCATAGGCGGAAGCTCAACAAATGAATGGATGCGACCAATAAAAATCAAGGTTAGTAAAATGTTTAGTTTGTGATTATGAGTAAGAACTGGTATAATTGAATGCTTATAGTATGCGTATGATGTTATGTTGACCCCTCATATGAATATGAAAGTTATTAGAGGGAACATTAATATGGGATGTTGGGGTTTGCTCATGGTGAATAAAAAAATGGAATAAATCGATTTATTATGATTAGTAAATGTATGAATGTATCGTGGTTAATTAGAAAGGTAGAAGCAAACCATAAGTTTAGGTTTGTGCGAGCAAAAATCCTGATATGACCTCGAGTACGTCCTTGCATTAGTGTGCATTTTGAATGAATACAATAAATGAATCGCTAGTGATGATGTTTGCTAGGAACTAATATTATTCAATAAAAAAAAGACACTAATAAGAGCTTTGGATCAGAGTTCGACTTTTACGTGACTATGAAAGTAATTTGCTTAGTTTAAGAATGGAGCTAGTCATCAAGTGACATGAGTGAAACGATTTTGTAATTTGACTTAAGAATGTGCCTAGTACATGTCGGTAGCAAACGTAGTATGATGTTTGAATCTCGGGTTGAGTACGCATAAGTGAGTATGAAGTTGTGGTTATGTATCGATAATGATACCATAACTGAATGTTTATAATATACGTGTGATCAGATTCTGACCTTTATGTGATTATGGAAGTAATTATAAAGAGTGATAATAATGGAATATTGTGGTGAGTTCATGAGGAATAATTGTATACTAACGTAAAAGCGAAGTATCAAGCCTGATTTATTGGGGTAAAAGTAGAAGTAATCGAGTTCCTATTATTAAATAAATGAATGAAAGTATTTTGCTTGATTCAAGAAAGTAGGGACATTACATAGGACTATGTTTAGTCATGAATAAAACATTTTGCCAAAGTCCTGAATGTATACATGTTGCGGTATGCACTTTGAATGAGTACAATGAAAAGGCAAATGTAGGAAAGAGAAAGGTTTCGGGGACGAAACCTCCTTTAAGGGGGGTAGACTTGTAACGCCCCAAAACTCGAATCGTTAAATTCGCTAGTATGTGTCCATATTTTATAGTAAGAAATAAATAATATGCTGAAATATTGTTTATTAGAGTTGACGGTTAGTTTGGTTTATAACCAAAACTTATGTTTTGGGGCTGATTATGTTCAACTAAAGACTATAGGGGCTTGGTTATAACATGAGACTTTAAAAAAAGGCTGAAGTAGTAGATGCAAGTGGTTGAGAAAGAGTATTGGGAGTAGAAATGTCGTTTTTGTCTAAACCAGCTGCAAACAAGTATGATTTTCCGAAGATTTAACCGTTGGATCGTCATCAAATTTTGACTGAAGCTTTACAACACATGTTAGATCAGATCCAACGGTGGGTTCTCGATTTAAATGCTGGGAAGGCAGATTTTTATGCGGCTGAATAGAACAGGTCGCTGGGACTTTTCCGGCGACAGTTTCGATTCTCCGGCAGTGGAGACTTCGGTGAACGGTGGCGGAAAGAGGTGGAGAGATTGAGATAGTTTGTTGGCCGCTTGAATCACCTCAATTGGGGCTCGTTAGATGGGGATTAGAGCTACTCGTATTTATGTCAGGATTCAACCAAGAAAGAGAAGAAACAAGAAGGATTTGGTCTTGATCACAAAATTTAGCTTGTGTATGTTTGATTAAGAAAGTACTGATTTGCACATCATCTTCATAATTTTAGGTAAATGACCATCTCCTTTGTTTTGCCTTTGCATGTTGATCTTTGATGAACTTTTGATGGGTTTTGGATAGAAACCAATTCGAAGGATAATTGCTAGTTAAGAATTGAAATTTATTGATTATCTAACTTAACTAAGGTGTTAGAGGGTAGATAACATCACATAAACGCCCAATTTAAAAAAATTGTAAGTTGATGATTGAAAGTAAAAATTTGGAAGATTATGCATAAGTTAATTGTACATTGTGCATTAAATGGTGTACGCACACCAAGTGTTTGATGAAATGCCTAGCAGAGGTTAGAATGTGAAATTATATGCTAAACAATGAATGAATATTAGTAGAATGTGGTTACGATATGATTGATGATAAGTAAACTTGAAAAATGCAATGTAGAAGAATTTCATGAGAAGGTGCTAGTTGTAGAATTATAAGAATCACTAGTATGGAGGAAATTGAATATGTTTGGTGTATGCATATAACTAGGTGATATTGTGGTTGAATACATATTGTACCATGAGCATGAAATGCATATAGTGACAATTGTATGGTCTATTATGATGATACGGATGTATGAGATTAAGTTGAAAGCTCATATGATAAATTGACTTCCTGAGAGTCAACTATGCATAAGTAGCAAGGCTAGGATTTTGTCACAATTGTAATGTTATAGAAAGTCAAATGTGAGATATGCGTTTAATATGATCGTTAATATGTACAATCCTGTATGCTAACATTAGTGAGATTGCGATGACATGAAAGTATAGGGATCATGTCAAGGTGGATGGAAGCATGGAAGGCTAACGGGTCTAAATGAGGCAAGATAACAGATACAAATACGGACGCTAAGGTAAGTAATTTCCAGAATTACTTCTTATCTTATAAATAAAGTTTGATGTGTTGAACATAGGAAATCATGTGTGAAATTATGAGAAAAGGTAAGAATTAAAATGAGTATTGATGAGGTAAGTCGTAGGAAGTTATATATGTTTGAAATTACATAAATGAATGAACGGGTCAAAAGAAAAGTAAGTGACATGGCGTGATATGATAGTTAGTTTGATCATGGGGTTAAGCGTTAGAAGGATTCGGGAGTTTGTATATGATTATTTTACATATTGGAAACCCGAAAAAAACGGAGAAGAAAGAGGTTCGGGTGTCTGACGGTCGGATATGAACATATAATGAGAATAAAGGTTTGCTGAACTGGGTTCTACCGTAGCTTACGGTAGCCACCATAAGCTACGGGAGGTGTTGATAAATTATTCTTCCACCGTAAGGCAGACCCTTCTCACCATAGCCACTTTAAAGGCCACCGTAGCTTACGGTGGGGGTCAGATACATGTGTATGCTTTTGGTATTTTATTACGTTTCAAATTTCCGTATCTTCCTAAGATTATTGTTGAGGCCCCGATAAACTTACGAGAATTGGTAAAACCTACAAGAAGATCGTAAAAACCTTAATTATGTTGTTCAAATACAGTTAATGATTTTTCGGACTAAGAAGGTATATGGAATCCGTAGGTAAGCATGAACGTTATAAGTATGATCGTAGATTTGTATGTATGATAACAATATATATTTATTTATGGATGTTTGTGGTTAGGATTTGTAGTATATTATATGGGAATGAAAGAGGCACATAAGAGCTTAGATATGTATGTATGTAATGTATGTGTGTAAGTATGTATGTATGTATGTATGTATGTATGTATGTAAGTATGTATGTGTGTAAGTATGTATGTATGTAAGTATGTATGTGTATAAGTATGTATGTATGTGTGTATGTAAGTATGTATGTAGGTATGATATGTGTATGAAATACGTATGTACCTACATATACAAGAAGTAGGATTTATGTACATGAAAGAAAGGAGCTTGTATATATGCATATAGGGCTTTAGTATGTTTGAATATTCACGTTACTAAGAGAGTGTATTGAGAATGAAACAGGAATGCAGGTATGAAAGTATTGGGCTTTCAAAATTTGGATGCTCGGTGTAAAGAATGAACTCAAAGGAATGTCATGATGGAGTTGTATAAAATAATAGATCGCCATATGGTTATATTTTATATCCTTATTCTAATGCATATGATGTCACCAAATATTAACGGGTTGATTATATATGTGGTGACCACAGGTTAGTCAAATATTCATGATGGACAAGTGAACGAGGGTTGAGTTGAAGATCATGGATTGTACGGGAAAGTGGTCACGTTGTTTGTAATTACTTGTTAACATAGTTACATTTCATAAGTGTTGAATGATGTATTTATGTTAAAAGAGTCGACTTAAACAATATTCAAGTATATTAGAACAGTTAAAAAGAAAAAATTTACGACATGTTTTTCCGCTGTGCATTTATGATTAAAACGTGATAAGGGTGTTTCATTAACAAGGGCTGTTTTGGGTTTGTTTGACTTGATATTGCGGCTGATTTAGCTTGGGAATAGTCGAGCCAAGTGTAGGGATAACGGGTTTCCAACTTTTGCTTTAACAATGTGATTTTGAACCATTATTCGACCCGTTTTCCATTGCTTCCACACTTGAGCTTTGGACTTCGGTTTATCTCGGCACGAGGGTTTACTTGAGGGCAAGTAAAGTGCCGGGAGGAGGTAGGGTCATTAGTTTTGTGTATTTTGCGTCTAGTTGCGTCTAGTTTAGATCGAGTCTTTGTTTAGTGTTTTGTTTAGTGTCGTATAAGTCGTTTTTAAGTCATTAATAGTGTTTATTGCTCGTTTCGCTTACTTGAATATCAAAACCACTCGCCCGTACTCAATCTCCATTCGGGAGAGGTTCGGTTCACATTTTAAATTGCTTTGCATAACGTTGCTTTAAGTCACTTGGTTTTTAACTACGGCCGCGAACGAAAAGCTATACGGCCGTTGTTTTCATTTATTATATATTTTTATTATAAAAAAATAAAAAATTCTTGAAATGTTTTCGTTTTCTATATATTTTTATTATAAAAAAATAAAAAAATCATAAAAATTAAAAAAAAATCATAAAAATCATAAAAAAAATCAGAAAAATTCTTAAAAATTCCAAAAAAAAATTAAAAAACCCAAAAATAACAAAAATAGTTTGTAATTACTAACGTTTCACCTGTTTTGCGCTTTATTGAAATGTTTTTACAGGATGTCAGGTGAGGCTTCTTCTTCGGGTACTAGCCGAAAGAGACGGGTGACTGATGTGCCGATCAGGGAGATTCAGTATCGTGGACATGGGATTCCACATGGGCAGAGCATGATTTTACAGGATAGCCCGCTATTACAGTTTGCTGAGGGGACATCTGAGTGGGCGAGATTCCAGGTTGTGAGGGCAGTACATTTGTTGGAATGTCATAGGATTAATTGGGGGTTGGTAGGACAGTTAGGTCAGATAAAGAGATTAGAGCAGCTTTTGGGTGACAAGTTTAGGTTGGTGTTGGATTGTGATGCCCCACAGTACTATGAGTTAGCTTTAGAGTTTCATTCTACGTTCGAGTACAGGCATGTAGGGGGATTTGCTGAGGCTGATGTGGTGTCGTTTTCCCTGGGCAAGAAGGTGTTCAATTTTACTCTGCCTCAGTTCGCGGTGGCGACGAGGTTTTATACACAGCAGGAGGTAGCGGAGCCTGGGTTTGTGAGTTTGCTGAGGGGTGTAGTGAAGAAGCAGCAGGATTTTTGTGTGATGAAAGAGGATCTGGCTAGGTTTTGGGGTACGATTGGCCCGGCACCATTCTCAAACAACATGGTGGCCTCGGATATTAGGGATCCAATCTATAGAATCATACACAAGATTCTGGCAGCCACATTGATAGGTAGACATGAGGGGGATAACAAGGTGAATTATCACAGTTTGTTTTGTTAGATGTGCATGGTGGAGGGCCGACCGGCCAATTTAGCTAGTATCTTTGCGTGGTCGATGACGAGACCCTCGAGAGGAAGGAGGCAGGCTTGGTTATATTGTGGACCTTACATTACTTGGCTAGCAGAGAGTTTGGGAGTTTTCGCTGATTATCCAGCAGATAGGATGCACACTGGTCCAGCTCCTACGTTGATGGAGCTGAAGAGTTTTCAGTCGGCGGGCATAGTTACTTATGATGAGCCACCAGCCTGGGCAGCGATAGTACAGGGGCCTCAGGTACAGCCCCCGGCAGGTTCGACTGCAGCTGAGGCGATGCAGGCTATGATTCCCCTGAGATACCAGGTGCCCCTTGTTAGGCGTGAGTTACCTGCACGCCAGTATCCTATTAGGGAGCCTCGCCCAGATCCTTTGACATTAGAGGCAGTATATGATAGGGTGGAAGGTTTGTATGATTATGTTGATCAGATGAGGCATCAGATGGAGACAGGTCAGACTTTGACATTAGAGGCAGTATATGATAGGGTGGAGGGTTTGTACGATTATGTTGATCAGATGAGGCATCAAATGGAGACAGGTCAGAGGAGGTTAGATGATGGCATGAGGGTTTTGATGGATCACTTGAAGTTGCAGCCACCGCCATCCTGGGAGGCAGGTTTTGAGGAGTAGTGGAATGAAGAAGAGTTTGATGAGGATTAGATCGAGGATGCAGCAGCACTGATGGATCATATCCTTTGTTTTTATTTTTCTTTTATGTTGTTTTCATCCTCATATTTTGGTCTGTACTTATGATACTTAAACATGTTGGTTGGGCTTTTGGGTTGGTTGATATACACTGCTGGATGGTTGTTTTTGAACTAACGCTTACTATGATGATATATATTATGTTTGGTTTATCTTGTTTGGTATGTTATGATTGATTGTTAGGTCGATGGTTGTTACCGCTTCCGTTCGCGGGTGTCCGAGTTTAGGAACAGTTTGCTGAGTGCGTTTGGATTGGAGGGCATATATGGTATCGACTGGCACACTGACAGTCTCACATATATTCAGCTAAGTCGTTCCACTTGTATACTTTGTATAGTTTTTATTTTCCGTCATTATTTCTTTTGGTTTTTAGGTGTTAGGAGTCGTGTTTTAATCCTTGCATTAGGGACAATGCAAAATTAAAGTGTGGGGATGGGACATTTGGGTTTTAGTCGTTAGTATAGTTATTTGAGTCATAAAAAGTCGAAAAATATAAAAAAATTAAAAATTTTCAAAAAACCAAAAAAATTAAAAAATTAGAAAATGTCTTTTGAAAATAAGATATTTGCAAACTAAAAAGCGGAAAATGATAGAAAATTCGGGTTTTTGTTTGGGTTCAAATAATAATAATATGAGATTAATATAATTGAGCCTGTGTCTAGTTTGGGATGTGCGGGTAGGCTCGATTCGGTTCAAGGTTCCTTTGATCTTAAATATACCTAATTGTCGGTCTACTAGTGGGTTCTCATCTAGGGAAAGTGGGGAAATTGAAACTGCCAATAATAGTATAAGGGGTGCCGTTATAAGTTAAGATCGTTAGAGTTTCTTATCATATCTCGTTGAAAGAAAATTAAAAAAAATTAAAAAATGAGCTAGAAACTAAAGAAAAGTAGCGCAGGCCTATGTAATCTTGGTTGGGGATAGTGACTCTACAACCGGAATACCTCTAGGATGTGTGAAATCGAAATTGCAAAAAAATTACCAACGCCTATTGTAATCTTGGTTGGGGATAGCGACTCTACAGCCGGAATGCCTCTGGGTTAGGTAAAGCAACGTCTAAGCTCAAAAAAATGAAAAAAAAAATAATAAGAAGAAGAAAAGATTTGATTTTAAACTCTCTTGATCTTGGTATAAAACGGTTAAGAACTAACCCAGTGGTTGTTCCTTTTGTCCTATAAGCTTGAGGGGGAATTAGGTGGACCTGTGATTCTTAGCGTGAGACCTTAGGTAGATTGACCGCACTTGAACTAAACTTGCATGATAAGGGCTTGGAACCGGGTTTGGGTTTAAGAGGACAAGTATACTTGCAATCGCGGCTAACACAAGTTTCGATTTTAATAAGTAATTTAAGCTTTTGTCCCGAATGATTATTTCGAATATGATTCCGTTTTGCATAATTCTTTTGCGAGGACGAAAAAATGATAAGTGTGGGGATATTTGATGTATTGTAAACTACATCTTTATTCGCGTTCGTTTTATTCGTTTATTATTAGTTTTAGTTTTGTTTTCGCATAGAATGTACATACTATTGATATATTTGTGTTTTCCAGGTTTTTGTAGATAAAAAGTGCATAAACGAGTTAATATTTGGCAAGAATGAAGTGTTGGATCGAGAAACGGAAGCTTGGAGCTGAAACAGAGCGAAAAACAGAATCTGGAGCTTCCTGGCGTGCCGCGAAGACACATAAACAACTCTTTCGTGCCCCGCCATACATTTTAAATGAGTTTTTGGAGATAGGCGAGTCGCGGGCCGCGTAAGGTTGAACCATAAGTTCTCGCGGGCTGCGAGAACGTTGATTTCGCAGCCGACTTTGTTTTTGCAATGGCTATAGGGTTAGAAGCTTATAAATACTTATCAATCGTCCACAGCCGCATCATGAACGTAATTTGGAGTTCTTGGAGGCTCCTTAGAGGCTGTTTGAAGATTCTTGAAGGTTGTGAAGGCTAGGAATCATCGGGTAACGCTCGGGAGCATTCGGGTTTATTCTTCCCGTTTCTTTATTGTTTCGATTGTTTTTAGTTGTTTCACGATGAATTCAGTTCTGATCTTTATTGTTGCTATGTTTTAGACATGATTATTGGCTAATTACTTCATACTACCTAGGCTAATGACGATTGTTTAACAAAGTTTGGATTTTTATTCATTAATAATGTTGGTTTATGGATTTTCTCGAAAAGTAAACAACTTTGGAATCTTTAATTTGGTGTATATGCGTATCTTGTGTTGATTTTCAATTAGTTGCTCTTTTCACATGAATCTTGATGAATGTCTTTCATAGAATAGGTTCATGTTAATTATCTAATCTTTACGGGTTTGGGTAATTTTTGGGTAAATCGGCCGGCAACCTTAGAAACGGTAATTAAAAGATTATTGAAACTTGATATTCTACTAATCTTGTCGTTGTAAGGCTCGAGGTTATTAATAGGTCTCGATTTGGTATATAGCTAGGATTAGGTTTTGTAAGAAATCGGTCTTAGTTCCCTAATCATAATCATACTCGTGTCTATTAAACCAAGTTAAAATCCATAGTTGCCTTAGACTTTCGCGCTGTAAGGTAGATTGTCATTTTATGGCACTTTTCAAGAAGTTAGAGGACTGTAAGGAAATCTAACAACCGATAGTCGTAATAGCCTTGTCACAAATTTCTTCCTGAGAAGGGTCGGGAGGTCTTAGTAGGGATTTCTTAGGGTTTAGAATTAAAAGATCCTGGTTCCATGCCACGTTAGTTTCGAATAGAAATCCATTCCTAGTTGAACATGAGTCTAGCCTAGGTAGCCTTCATCATTACTGAGTTAAGTCTTCATCCAAGTTCGCGTTTAGTTAATTTAGCTAATTTAGTTTAATCTTTAATTGCAAATTTAGGATTTTTAGAACCCCCCCCCCCCCCCAATCAAATAAACAATTAGTTAAGTTGTGTCAGTCTTAGTCTAGATAGAGTCTTAGCGTAATTTAATTGAGTAAAGGAGGTAGAGGTAAAAAAGGGTGACATGCAGTTTCACTTCTACTTAGGGCTCGAACTCAATTCGAGCTGGCTCAGCTCGAGCTCAAATTTTAAATCGAGCTGAGATTTGAGGCTCGAGCTCGACTCGATTAAAATTCGAGCTAGCTCGGCTCGGCTCGATCTAGCTCGAACTAACAAAGAACTGGAAAATTTACTACTTAAAAAGCCCTAAAAATGAATCTCTTCATGGGCTAAGGGCCATAATTGCAATTTAATTTAACCAAATGGCTAAATATGCAAATATAAATAGTTAGCTCACTTTGTACATTGTCTTTACCTTCTTTCATAGAGGAGATACTCCCTTAGTTTTTGTCTTCTGAGCGATGTGGGACAAAAAATGAAGGATGTAAACTTTATCGAGCCGGCTCACGGCCGAGCCAAGCCAAGCTCGAGCTCGGCTCGTTTACAAACCGAGCCGAGCCGAGCTGGCTCATTTACAACCAAGCCAATTTCGAGCCGAGCTTTTTTCGAACTTTTTTCGAGCGAACTCCGAGCCGCGAGTCTTTTGAACACACCTACTTCTACTTCAGGCAATACCCGAAGAACTCGTGTTTCAAGTAGCTCAGTTTCAGACTGCAAAGGAAAT
The DNA here is from genome assembly GCA_030545235.1 of Helianthus tuberosus. Classification (NCBI taxonomy): domain Eukaryota; kingdom Viridiplantae; phylum Streptophyta; class Magnoliopsida; order Asterales; family Asteraceae; genus Helianthus; species Helianthus tuberosus. Next base: position 45,142,274 of record CM060438.1, on the reverse strand, counting down.
CTGGGAAGCGTTGAAGACACGGTATATTGGGGTTGAACGGGTTCGAGAGGCAATGATTGAACAACTGGAGATAGAGTTTGAATCTTTAAGGATGAAAGAAACAGAGTCGATTGATTCTTTCGCAGGCAGAATAAGTCAGTTGGTGACCAAAGCAGCCAGTTTGGGAACCATCTACGAAGACAGGAAGCTTACCAGAAAATTGTTAGGCTCAGTTCCAGGGAAGTATGTTCTAATTGTAGCTTCAATTGAACAATTCACAGATTTGAAGGCCATGACATTTCAGGAAGCAATTGGTAGATTGAAGACGTTCGAAGACAGGATTAAGGGTATCGAGTGTTTAGCAGAAAATCAAGGTAATCTAATGTTTGCCAATGGTGAATAGTCCTCGAATCATAAACCCTATGGCAATACGCGGGGGTGCGGGTGAGGCGGTTCAAGTTATCAACGCAGACGTCAAGACTGGGATGATGAGGACCAAGATGGAAGTCAAACCCGAGATGATCAAGATCATGGGTCAAAGCCGAGATGATCAAGATCATGGGTCAAAGCAGACGGGTCAAAGAAGAACCAATGATCACCAAAGGGGAAGGAAAGATAGATCACAGGTTCAGTGTTACCGTTGTGATAAATTTGGTCACTTTGCATCAGGGTGTCCAAATCGTATGAAGAAACAAGACGAAGCTAACTTAGCTAAAACCGATGATTTTGATCCATCATTGTTTATGATGAGATGTGATCAAGATACGGTTTTTCTAAATGAAGAATGGGTGATTCCAAATCGTTTTGAGACCGAGCCAATGGAGAAAGACATTTGGTATCTCGACAATGGAGCATCGAATCACATGACAGGTGAAATTTGGTGTCATGGGAAAGGTGAAATTTGGAGACGGGTCTTGTATTGATATACGGGGAAAGGGATCGGTTTACTATATACCAAGTCTGCAAAGCAATATCATAAGTCTTGGTCAAGCAACAGAAGGTGGATGTGACATTCACATGAAACGTGATTTGCTAACCATTCATGATGATACAGGTAAGCTTATGATGAGGGTGACAAGGAATGAGAACCGTTTATACAAGATCAATCTCAAGATAGCAAGTCCCAATACACAAGCTAACATGATTGGAATAAAGAATTTTGCGGGTAGGGATCTACAAAGAGTTGAACTGAAAGATGATACGCAAAGTACGAGTCAGAATCTTCTCAAAGATACAAGTTTAATGAAGAAACCAAAATTCAAAACCCAAAGAAAAATGTTCAAGAATTCAAAGAAAATATCAAGCAGGGGATTCAAAATCAAGGAAGTACGTTTAATGATCCAAGAAAGCTAGTGTTTGCTCAAGGTCGCAGCCGAGTCAATGGTGGTGTGAGTTCTTATGACCAAAGGACGAGTCGAGTAGAAAGGACTAGTCGAGTACAAGGTCACAAGAGGATATTGGTTTGTTGTAACGTATAAAAAGTGTCAGTTCAGTACAAGTGTGGGTGTTTATATTGGTTTAGTTTCAAACGTAGTTTAAATGTCAGTCTCAGTTCAGCTTCCGTTATGTGGTGTTTCGTACTCATTCGTTCGTCTTTACATGTACTATTGATATCTTCGTTATTGAGCAACTTTTTAGCTCAGTCGTAGTTTTCTTTTTGTGATTGTATTATTTGTTTGATAAGTAATTTGGGAAACGTGAGGAATAAGTGAGGAGTGCCTTGAAGATCAAGTTTTGTTTCGTTTCAGTAATGTAAGAAAATGTAATTAGGATTCTTTTATTAATTTGTTGGATTGGTTTTTGGATTGATATTTGTAAGAGTGGCACGTCATCCCTTCTGGGTTGGGGTGCACCACCTCTAGTGTAGCCACACCTATTGTTTGGGGGTCGAGAATTGTAGAAGGATTGAGGATGTGGAGTTGCAGCAATGACATTTGGCATGATTTGATAGCCAAGTTAAGACGCCATTTGTTTGAGATTCAAGAGCTGCTAAGGTGATTGAGCAGGAGTGGTGGAGGCTACAAAGGTTGTAGCATTAGTAGGCTGTGGGGGTTCTGTAACCATGTAGCCGTGGTCTGTGAGCAGACCAAATAGCTCATTAATGGCCAAAGGAGTTGGACAAGCCAAAATATTTGTTTTAAATCCATTATATTAATTGCGCAAGCCATTTATCACGTGCAGGACAAGATCTTTGTCTTTTACCGGTTCACCTATGTTGGCAAGAGCATATGCAATCTCCTGTGCACGACTAAGATAAGCGAGTGGTGTTTCATCACCTTTCATTTGCAGCTTAAGAAGTTAAGTCTTAAGTGTATATTCCCTAGAGACAATGTGTGGAGCATATGCTCGAACAAGGGAGTCCCATAGTTCTCTAGCAGTAGATCCTTGAACATGGGCAAACGATACTTTAGGTATAGTTGATATAATGATCATACGAACATGTGCACCTTTTGCAATCCAAGAGTGATAGTTGGGATTGGTTGTGAATGCATATGAGGATTCAAATGTTGTGATAACAGTGGAAGCTGGGCAAGGAATATAGCCATCAATATAGCCAAATAAGTTGTTTTTTATCAGAAATGGTTCAATCATGGTCTTCCAATAGCCATAGTTTGTCGGAGAGAGAGTTAAAGCAAATTTGTATGAATTGTGAGATGCCCTTTCAGTTAAGGTAAAAGTTTTAATTGTTGTCATTGTTTAGAAATTTAGTTAAAAATCGTGAGTGTCGGTGGGAGTGTCGACAGCACAACGTTTTGTTTTTTATCTACAATGCCAAGCAATTTATGGCTTTTAAAGCACTTGAACTTGCGTTCAAGATTTAAGTGTCGACAAAGAGTGTAGCTGGGAGTGTCACCAACGCACTTGTTATGAGTGTCGCCGGAGAGTGTCGCTTGGTGGTTGAATGATGGTTGGCACGACAGCGACAATGCTGAGATGATGTCTAGGCTCTGATACCAAGGAAAATTAGTCTGAATGAAAACTTATTGATTAGGTAAACTGGTCAAAACCACAAAAAGTGTATGTACGCAATGTATAAAATCTTTTATTAAAAAATTAGATTTTAGTGTTATTTTACTTATTTATTTGTATTTAAACCATTCTTTCTTGGATATTTGAAGCGGCACCTTCTGTGCACATGGAGGTCCGCAAAGCTGATGGGGTAAATTGGAATTTCACATGGTATTGCAAAATATATTGTATTGGCTTGCATTTTTTTTTACTTATATACATAGGCTAGAAGGGTGTTCGTGTGAGGTGGTGAGAAACAAAGACACTTTTATAGGGTGCGTGGTTCGGTTGGTTCGGCTATTGCCTTCAACAGAAGCCAAAATCAAAGATATCGGTTAGTCTATTTTATTTGCCAATCGGTTTTCGGTTAATCAGTTTGGTTTATTTGCATGGGCGCCCCAGGGGGTGGGGCGGGGAGGACCACCGGCCAGGGCCCGATATTTTGAGGGGCACGTTTTTTATGAAAAAAACCCGATATGTATATGTAGAATATTTTTTTAATAGAGTACACTCGTGCAAACACCAACCTAGGCCCACTTACAAAACTATTCTTATGATTTAGATTAGTTATTAACCCCTTTAGTATTAGGTTTAGACCTTAAGTGAGCCCAATACCTAATTTCGTTAAGGCCTAAGGACACTTTTTTCGATCTCGAACAGGGTACACGAATTCTGAGGGCCGACCCTGTTTATTCGGTTAGCTTAACGATTTTTAGCTTGGTTCATTTAATTTTGGTTAATAGCCAAAACCAATCTTAGAATAAAACTTTTCCTTAGAAATACATGTTTAGGTTTAAATACATGAAATAGATGTATAAATCTTGAAATGGAAGTATAAATAATGAAACAAAGGTATAAAATTTGAAATAAGTGAACTAGGGGTATAAAACTAGAAATATATAAAAATATGAATGGTTCAGTTCGATTAATATTTGTTAAACGGGGGTACTAAAAAAACCGATAACTGTTTTTTGGTTAATTCGGTTTTTCGTTAACCGATTATCAGTTAATACATTTTTTGTTTATTTCGGTTTGATTTCGTCTGTTTCAATTCAATTTCAGTTAACGATTCAGGTATTGTTCATCCATAGACACTGTTAATCATGTAACATATCAAATTTTTAATTAAAAAACTATAGCAATACTATAATCAAATTAAGAGAATAAAATGTTCGTTTTATGGTGTAATTTTTTAAAATTTAATGTATGAAAAATTTATGGTCATTTAAAAATTGTGGGGTTAATTAGTTTTTCATAATGGGGTAAAGCGTAACTAATAATTAATTAATCAAAATTTAGTTAAAGATGAATGATTAAAATATAATAAATATGAGGAATTTAAATGTAATTAATGTTTAAAAGACTAATTTACCCTTAATTTAGGGTTGTAATTTATGCATTAAATTAAAAAAATATATAACTTTTGAGTATGTTAAAATACTCTTCCCTTATGTATTATATATAGATAACTAATGTCATGTAAATATAACATTGTCGTTTAGATCTATAGTCTAGTCAAACTTGATGTCACACCCCAACCGATGGCGAAAACATCGGGGCGCGGCACTGAGCGAAACAGATTGTCCAAGAGAAATCCATAACAACTAAAATTACCGGATATTTAACATTATGTACCATACCATAATATATCAAATAAAAGCAGTTATTACAGACATTGTTTTCTCAAAGACAGATAAAATGTTCCGACAACTCAGATTTTATTAGTTTGTTTTTAGACTCTCCTAAGCTCGATTCCACATAGCAGCATGCCACATCATCCTAGACACCTGTCACATACGTTAAAGTAAAAGTCAATGCACATTGTGTAAAGGTGAGCATACAAGTTTAATAGTATAACAAATAGCGAAAGCGGTTTACGCATACCAGCATGTAACATGTATAATGTGAAGCAGGTAGGTTAACGACAATGAGATATGCACAGACGTGACTGCGAGTTGTAGAATGCGCAACACATATCACCACTGTGACACGTGAAGAAAAGCCCTTAACAACCCCTGTCCACGACAGGTGCTGAGTCCAAACTATAGTACTATCGGTGCTAAGGTGTCAGACAACAATCATTGTGTAAACATAACATACTAGCATTCATCGAATAACACGTATAACATGCAAAGTGGTTAGCGTATAAAAGTGTTTGCGTTGTGTGTCGATTGTGATTTGAATATAAGTAACGTATGTAACACCCAAAAGTGCTAAAAGCAAAAAGGGATCGAGTATACTCACAGATTGTGTTTAGTAAATAAACACTCTCTTGGATTGAAGTGAGAGCTGGAAAGTTAGCCTGGTTACAGAACGATAGCATAAGCGATGAGCAGTGCGTTAAACGGTGCGAGTGAACTAAGTGACGAAGGGTCATCCGATCGGATGACAATCCGGACGGATGGTCATCCAGTCGGATGGCCATTCGGTCGGTTTGTCATTCGTTTGGGATGGATGTGTTTGTGTATGATGGAACTTTGAAGTTTTCGTTGTAGCATTTTATAAAACAAGAAGTGTTCCTACAATTCAGGTCATCCGGCCGGATGGTCATCCGGACGGATGGCCGTCCATTCGGATGGCGATTCATTTGAAACTAACTCCTTTGAAATTTTGTGAAAAAAATCTAAGTGTTGGGAAATATCACAAGCACTGAATGTCACAAGTCATCCGATCGGATTGGCGTTCGATCGGATGGCAATCCGATCGGGTGGCAGTCCGTTCAGCAACCTGTTCGTTCTGAAACTTGTAGAAATTTGTTAAGTTTGGAAAGTTTTGCGATTGTACCGAGACGGTGTGACAACGTGACAAACAACGGAAACCCCATCAAGTCCAAGTCATCAGATCGGATGGGAATCACCCCGTCCGATCAGTTAACTGTTCCTGACGGTTATTCATGTTCAACCCGTGAATCAGTTGTCTCTTTGATAGAAATCCGTTCTTGGACCGACATTTCACATGAGAAAGAGTAGAAGGCCTGAACAAGCTCATATTCTATCAGTTTTAGGTGCAAGAGTGTAAAAGAATTGAAAGAAGCTTAAATCAGTTTGAAAATGTTTAGATTATGAAAAAATCAGTATTTAAACATGTTGAAATCTCTTAGATCTGAGTTGTTCTTGGTGGAATGAGGTCACTCTTTGAAGTTCATGAGAACCCATGATGACATCACCCTAAAACAGCCCAAATCAGCCGATTTCCTGGTGAAAAGTTAAGATTTGATGGTGAAAATGATGAAGAAGTGTGTGTAGATGATAGAAGTACAAGATTTGAGGTAGAAACTTACAAAAATCGCGAGGAATCGTGAGAAACTAGGGCTGGAACGTGCTGGTCGGACGAGAGCTGTCACATCACATGAACAGTGATGTGACAGGTGCTATTTATAGGCAAGAGAGGAGAAGAGGCGGTGTAGAGGTGTGATCGGAGGGCGGTTCGATCGGATGGCCATCCCATCGGATGGTCATCCGGACGGATGACCATCCGGAACGATGACCATCCAAACGGATGACCATTCGATCGAATGGTCATTCGATAGGATGGGTTTTGTAAGTTGGTTTTTGACGTTTCGTTTCGTGCGTTGAGCGTTGCGAGTAAGCGATGCGATAGTATTACCCATTAACTACACAAATCTCCTAACTACTAAATAACATAAATATAATCCTTTAATCTCGAGTTTGCGATGAGATTGCGTTGTGATAGAGTTGCGATTGCGTTTGCGTTTGCGATTAGTCACCTCAACAAATATATACATGCACAAATAACACATAATAGCACACACACGTAAAACAATATCCACAACCTGCAATTCGAGTTGTGATGCGATGGCGATGCGATTTGCGATAAGTCGGTTAGCGATTAAACTGCGATTTATTGCATATACTCCACATAATACGACTAAGTAGCATAAACTAAAGTATCGATTAACGAGTCGAGAAGTACAAGTAATACTTAAGCAAGGAGTGACAGATCGCATTTAGCAATCTTTTCTTCCTTTGACTTTGACTTGTACTTTGACTTCAAAAAGTCGGGTTGTTACACTTGATATATGAAAATCACTTGTTAATACCCAACTGAACTCGAATCAAGCTTTTAGCGAACTCACTGCGAGTAGTTTACTAGCAACTCAACTCGTTTACAGCCTAATTAAATTAAAAGGAGTAATTAAATTAAATGGAGTAATCACGCTGCTAAGAAAGTAAGGAATATTATGAATATGAAATAGATGGTGAGAAAGTCAAACATGTTGGGAAAAAAAAGTCATGCGCATATACTAGAAAGGGAGATTTCCCACTGACAAAAATATTTTTAAACGCGTTTCAGGTAACAAAATGTGTAAGCCAACTAGAAGTCCGCTGGACAGCACTGAAGGCTTGGAAAAAGTGGCTATAAAAGTTACCTAAATAAAAAAAGATGTTTTATTCAATAAAATAGGGATTTTCCATATGAAAATGTTTGTAATGAAAACTTTGGTTTTATCCCAATATGTTTAATATTATAAAAGTGTGGTATTTACTCTGATAAATATTTCCTAACTACGGTCTTGATGAAATTTCCGCTGCCAAATTGTTAAACAAATGATACCACCAAAACTGGTCTCGCGGCCGCCCGTTCCCGGGACAGATAGGGGCGGGGGTTGCGACAAAGAGAGAGGGGGAGGGGGGAGAGAGAAATATATGTATTGTTTGTTATATATATATATATATATAGTGTGAGGTTCATTGGGGAACACTAAAAAAGTGGGGAACAGTGGGGAACCGACTCAAACGAACTCCGATTGAACTCATTCCAGCGGCGTTGGAACCGGCTCGTCGAACCCTAACTAGGATCTTTTAACCCTGAACCCTAAATCATAACCCCTAAACCCTAAATATATTAGGGTTTGGCTTTTAGGGTTTTTCTTTAGGGTTTAGCTTTAGGGTTTAGCTTTAGGGTTTAGATTTAGGGTTTAGGGTTTAGCTTTAGGGTTTAGCTTAGGGTTTAGCCTTTAGGGTTTAGCTTTTAGGGTTTATAGTTTAGATTTTACGGTTTAGCTTAGGTTTTAGCCTTATTTTTTAGCTTTAGGGTTTAGAGTTTAGGAGTTAGGATTTAGGGTTTAGGGTTAAGAGATCTTAGTTAGGGTTCGACGAGTCGGTTCCAACGCCGCTGGAATGAGTCCAATCGGAGTTCGTTTAAGTCGGTTCCCCGCTGTTCCCCACTTTTTTAGTGTTCCCCAATGAACCTTCCCCTATATATATATATATATATATAGGGCAAGGATAAATCGAAAACCCGCTCCAGTTGACTAAACCCTGAAAACCCATTAATCACCATTGATTAAGCATGATGGATGGCTAAGATTAATTTTGGGATATGTGTTGCTTTTTCTCCCTTTCTCTCAATATTTAAATATATATGATGTACTTGAAGGGTAAATGGGAAAAGTCTACTTCCATGTGTCAGATTTTTTATTTCTTTTGATGTAATTCTGTTTTTTTCATTTTTATATAAATCAGATTTTTTGTTTCTTTTTTATATACATCTGTATTTTATTACATAAAAAATGTAACATACATTTTTTAGTTATCAATTTATGCCACATTTGTAATAACACACTTTATTTCTATAACATAAAATATTACACAGAAACGCAACATATACTTTTTACATGATCAAATGCACTTTATTTTCTGTAACGGACATTATTTCTGAAACACAAAAAAATGTAACAGACATTTTTGCTTTGATTGATTGTTACATTTCTAACACAAAAAAAATGTAACATGCATTTTTTCTTTGATTGTTACATTTCGTAACTATGTTCAACATCAAACATCTTTTGAATCATCTTCAACATCTGAAACATCTTCTTCAACATCTGAAACATCATCTTCAACATCTAAAACATCATCTTCAAAGTGTAGATTTCCAAACAAAGCTGAAAAAAACATACTTATTCACCTTCTTGAACAAGATCTAAAACAAATTTTACACAAAAAATGATGCAATCAATAATAAAAACAACAGTCTAAAAAAGTGTACAACACACTTTATTTTCAGTAACGTGCATTATTTATGTAACACGAAAAAATGTAACATGCATTTTTTAATTATCAATTTATGCCAGAAACACAACACACTTTATTTTCAGTAACGTGCATTATTTATGTAACACGAAAAAATGTAACATGCATTTTTTTAATAATAAAAAATTGCAGATCCACAAAACACAACAAAAATGCAGACTAAAAAAGTGTAGATTTGCAAACAAAGATGAAAAAAACCATACTTATTCACCTTCTTGAACAAGATCTGAAACAAATTTTACACAAAAAAAAATTTGATGCAATCAATAATAAAAACAACAACCCCATAAAACAAGAACTTAAAACCCTCCATCTTCTTGAACAAAAAAATAGCAGATCCACAAACCACAACAAAAAACTAATTAAAAACATTCATCTTCTTGAACAAAAAACAAAGTTGCATATCTACAAAATACAAAAAAAAAATGATAAATCAAGAAATTAAAAAATTGATAAATCAAGAAATTAAAAAACATTCATCTTCTTGAACAAAAAAAAACAACATATCCAGAAAAAAGTTGCAGATCTACAAAATACAAAAAAATGAAGAACTACAAAATGCAAAACAATTGCAAATCTGAAAAAAAAACTGAAAACGAACATACTTATGGTCCTCGAGGATCTTCTAGATCTGGAACATCATGTTTAAACATCGAACATCTTTGGGGTCATCTTCAACATCGAACCGCCATCACATCATCTTCAACATCGATCATCTTCAACCGGATCTGGAGGAGGATCTTCTAGATCTGGAGCATCTGGATGATGATCTTTTGAACTGAAACGATGGATGCTTTAACAGAACGTCTCCGTTTACTGTCTGACTCCTCAAGTTTTTCCATCCATTTTTCAACCTGATATCAATATAATATTATACAAATAACATTCAACTAGTAAGCAGATCTTGAAAGAGAGAACCGACTTTCAAAAGCTTACATTAGGATGAAGATACGCATATATCATTCCAATAATCCATATATATCGATCAAGCCCAGATCTGAAATGCCACTCGTGCAATCGAGGGAGATCTGGTTTGGCGGGATCCGTATACCCTGTGAAAGCAAGATATACACTTTAACAACCTCTGTGTAAATTAAAATTATATTAAATTAAAAAAGAAGGAATAAAAGAAACTAACCTAATAAGAATGTTAATGGGCTCCAAACGAATTCAAAAAATCCGGGAATCTCCCAAACCAAGATAACCACAAGAAAGCATACAAGAAGCTTTGTAATCATCACCGATCTTATCTCATTATACTTGCTGCCAAATAACAAGTGCTCCATACACCATAAGAGTAAAAAGCGTGTGATCTGGAGCATCTGATGGATGATGATCTTTAGATGATAAAGATATAAAGAGAGAGAGAAAGAGGGAAGTGTGTAAGAGAAGAAAGATGAAAGAGAATATGAGATCTTTCAAAATTGAAGAGAGATGCAGTCACTTTATGTTAAAAAGGAAGAGAGAGGGTGCTTAGTAATGTGGGAGATGTGATGTGGCTGTTACTTTTTCTGCCATCATACAAAATGACGTATATACCCCTCGCTTATTAATGTGAGAGATGTGATGTGGCTGAATCCTAGCCACATATGTGGGTTTCTTAGGTTTAGTCAACTGGAGTGGGTTTTCTCCTTATAATTAGCCTATATATATATATATATATATAGGGTAGGGATAGTGTACATTAATTCAGAAGTGTGAGAAGTGTATTATAACACTATATAACACCATATAAACACCATATAAACACCGTATAATACTATGTAACACCATATAACACCATACAACACTATATAACACTATACATCTATCATAGACATGCTATCAGACAAAATATAGTGTTATATTTGTTATATAGTGTTACATGGTGTTATATGGTGTTATATGGTGTTACATAGTATTATATGGTGTTTATATGGTGTTATATAGTGTTATATATAGTGTTATAATACACTTTTCATACTTCTCACATTTCAGGATTAATGTACAGGATCCTCTACCTATATATATATATATATATATATATATATATATATATATAGGACAAAGATCCGTTAGGAACCACCTCTTATTGCGAGAACCGCGAGAACCAATGTGAACGCAACAAAAAATGCCTAAAAATAGCTAAAAATCACACAAATTTTTTTTTTTAATATTTTTTATAAAAAAATCGCTACTTTTCGAAGCAAAAAAAAAATTTTAAATTTTTTTTTTTTTTTTGGTTCGAAAAGTAGCGATTTTAACATAAAAAATATTAAAAAAAAAAATTAGATTTTTTTTTTTTTTAGGTTTTTTGGGGTTTAGTTTTTAGCATTTTAGCTTGGGGGGTGGGGGGGGGGGGGGGGTTAGGTTTTTTGGGGGGTTTTAGTTTTTAGCATTTAGCTTGGGGGGGGGGGGGGTTTAGGTTTTTTTTGGGGGGGGGGGGGGGGGGGTTAGGTTTTTTTAGGGTTTTTTTAGCTATTTTAGGTTGTGTTCACATTGGTTCTCGCAATAAGGGTTGTTCTCGCATGAACCTTACCCTATATATATATATATATATATAGTGTGAAGTTCATTGGGGAACACTAAAAAAGTGGGGAACAGCGGGGAACCGACTCAAACGAACTCCGATTGGAATCATTACAGCGGCGTTGGAACCGGTTCGTCGAACCCTAACTAGGATCTCTTAACCCTAAACCCTAAATCATAACCCCTAAACCCTGAATATATTAGGGTTTGGCTTTTAGGGTTTAGCGTTAAGGTTTAGCTTTAGGGTTTAGATTTAGGGTTTAGGGTTTAGCTTTAGGGTTTAGGGTTTAGTTTTAGGGTTTAACTTTAGGGTTTAGCTTTAGGTTTAGCCTTTAGAGTTTAGCTTTTAGGGTTTATAGTTTAGATTTTACGGTTTAGCTTAGGTTTTAGCCTTATTTTTTAGCTTTAGGGTTTAGAGTTTAGGAGTTAGGATTTAGGGTTTAGGGTTAAGAGATCTTAGTTAGGGTTCGACGAGCCGGTTCCAACGTCGCTGGAATGAGTCCAATCGGAGTTCGTTTGAGTCGGTTCCCCGTTGTTCCCCACTTTTTTAGTGTTCCCCAATGAACCTTCCCCTATATATATATATTATTTTTTTGAAATATTTTTTAAAGAATAAATTACAAGTTTTGTCCTTTAAATAAGTAAAAAGACTAAATTACCCATGTGTAATAAGATTAACAGACTGGGTTAGGCTCAAAGGATGTAACTTGAAACAAAATTCCGTATAAAGGGCAAAACCTGTCAAAACCTGTCAAAATTCCGTATAGATATAGATAACTATTATCATGTAAATATAACATCGTCGTTTAGATCTATAGTCTAGTCAAGCTTGATATATGAAAATCATGTTCAAACTCATTTACTATATGAGCTCAAATATAGGTTTGGGCTCATGCTCGAGCTTGTTAATACCCAACTGAACTCCAATCAAGCTTTTAGCAATATACTGACAACTCAATTCGTTTACACCCCAATTAAATTAAAAGGAGTAATTAAATTAAATGGAGTAACCACGCAGCTAAGAAAGTAAAGAATATTATGAATATGAAATAGATGGTGAGAAAGTCAAACATGTTGGGAAAAAAAAAGTCATGCGCATATACTAGAGGGAGATTTCTTTTGAGAAAGAAAACAAAAAAGAATAAGAACGCAATAAGAAATCGGATTTGGTGAAGTAATCTATAACAAGGTTATTTTCTAAAAATATGATAAGATAAGTTAAATTGATCGAAATATGTATTGTTACAAAAGTAACAAGTCATTTTAGTTAATATTGGTATGCCTTTTATAATTCAACTAGGTGTCATGTGCATTAGCCAACGAGTCCTAGCTCAATTGGCTTGGGAGAAGGTAATCTCATGACCTTCCAATGTAGAGGTCATATGTTGAAGTCTCATTTTGTGCAATTTGTTTCAGGTGGGTCAGAGTTTTACCACAGTGGATCTTCTAGCGATGAGTTTACTCTGGAATGGTGACGGGTCTGGTTACTAGCGTTGTTTGCGTACGAGGGTGTAGATGGTCTTTCACCGATAGGTTTTGTCGGGTGGTCGACTTATATAGTATTCGTTGGATGTTAAAAAAAAGGTGTCATGTGCATTAAATAATTATCTGCATTAAAATTAGTCCTGTATATCTTGGATGGGAAACATTTTAAGGTGACCATCTTCATTTATTTGGCTATGTGAACACTTTCATTATGTGAACACTGAACAATCAACATCAGCTTCTTAAAGAAGTTGAACTAAAATTATAAACTTCAAAGTGTGGACCGGTTTTTCAAAATAATTCCAACCACCCTTTCATTGTTTTTATTCTTTTTTCGTTTTTCTTTTCTTATTTTTTTTTTCATTTTTCATTTTTCTTATTCTTTTCTTATTTCTTTTGTTTTTCGTTTTCGAGCCGAGGGTCTCTCTGGAAGCCGCCTCTCTATCCCTATGGATAGAGGCAAGGTCTGTCTACATCCCACCCTCCCCAGACCCTATAAGTAGCTTTGCTATTTGTGGGATTTTACTGGGTATGGTTGTTGTTGTTGTTATGGTTTTTTTTTTTTATTTATTTATTCTTTTTAATGGTGTTTTTCATTTTTTATTAAGCGGTAGTATTAGATGCATGAATACGAAAACAATCCATTTTAGGTTATCTTATATAACCTGTTTATTTTAATAGAACCAAAAGAACTCTCTGTACGTTGTGGCAAGAATTCGGTTAATATCGGTTTTGTTTATTACGATACCGGCATTCAATAAAGCAATAGAACGAGAAAAACCCAAATAATGAAGTCATACCCAAAAGGATATCGACATGTGTTATACGTCAATAAAAAAACAACAAAACATATATCGGATATGGCTCCAATAGTACCGATTTCGCGGCCTATATTGTCCGGTCGGAATTAGTTAGTTCATCAAACATACGATAGAAAAACACTATATTGTGAATGCAACTTCGTTTTCGATGTTGGTACCGCTACTGAAGTTGTTTGGACACTATCGCGTCGATTCGTCACGATAAAAAATAAATGATCAGTTATAGTTGAGTCATTTGGTTTTGAAGAAAACGTCTTTATTGAAACGTACACAAAAATAAGCACGAATATTTAGAATTTATAAAATCATACATTGTATTATTAGAATAACAAAAAGATAAACGGCGTCAATTTAGAAAAACAAAACTAAATGTGAGGTAGCTTTGATAACATGTGTATTTGTACATTAATTACTTGTACATTACTATTTACAACTCAGTTTCGAGAAAACTTGTATCGAGATGTAAATAAAAATAAACATGTCGAAACGTTATCAAATAATATATAAATATATTATAAAAGAAGGCACTTAATTATATAAATGAATTAATCTAAACTTACACCGTTTAATAAATGGGTTAACTTGTTAACTCTTTAAAAGTTAAAAAAAAATCCATGTTTAAAATTTAGGAGTGTTTACAATTTAAGTTGTTCGATACTTTGATTTTTAACTAGGGTCGTACTTACCTGTGTGTTGCATAGGGATACAGTTAAAATTCAAAACGTATAGCACACTATGATAACCGATAAATAAATTCGTAAAATTAAATAAAATGATATCTAGATGTGTTCTGCTATTTGCGTCGTAACTCGGCTCTAAACATCAAAATAATAAGAAAAGATAAAACAATATAGTAAAGAACAAGGTAAAAAAGGTAAACGAAAAAGAAAACGATAGAAACTCGGTTGGTTTCAGTACATTCGTTATAGCAAAGAAAAATAAATGTTAAAAATATGTTTAAAAGAACATCTGTGCGTTCGTTAAAAAAACTAAACTAAAAAACCTTCGCCACACTGGTTATAGCAAAGAAAAAGAAAAGTTAAAAAATATGTCTAAAACGGTATTAACGTTTTTTTTAAACTACTATTTAGAGGTAGAAAAGTAATTTGTTTAAAATAAAAGAAAAATATATAATGACTAAATATATAGGTTGCAAATGAAAGCTTACACACGAAATAGTCTAAAACGGTATGAACGTTTTTTTTTTTAACTACTATTTAGAGGTAGAAAAGTAATTTGTTTAAAATAAAAGAAAAATATACAATGACTAAATATATATATTGCAAATGAAAGTTTACACACGAAATAAACTAAAGGACAAAAAATCACTATTCATCTTCTCTTAATTTATATAAAGATAAGGGTTGGGTAAATTATTTTTTGACTCCCTGTGTTTTAGATGTTTTAACCACTTGAGTCCAAAATCAAAATGTTTAACGCCCTAAGTTCTTATAGCCACTTTTCTTAATCATTTGAGTCCAAATTTCTAACACCATCCACCAAATCTGTTAACTATGAGGGTAATTTGTTCATTTACACACAAAGTACAAATCTTATATGTACATAAATACAACGAACAAGTCTCTAATGCATAAACTTTTAATATATAATATATATAAAAATAAACTACATATATATAATAAAACACACACACCAGCACACACACACACACCTACACACACTTTCTCTCTCATCTTTACACACTTTTCTCTCTCTATAAACACCATCCTCACCACTGCCCCACCATTGGCACCACCATCATCCCCACCATTGCCACCACCATCGCACTACCGCCACCTCCAAACACCCATCACCACCGTCTCACCTCCGCCACCAGTGCCGCCCCACCGCCCCCACCATCCCACCTCCGCCACCAGTGCCGCCCAACTTTGATCTCGCCCCTATGTGCCATGGTGAGGTCTGAGAATCTCTTTGCGATGGTGTCAACGTGTTTGAGCCTCCCGTTATCAACCAAAAGAACTGCTCAATGCAAAAAAAAAAAAAAAAAAAAAAAAAAAAAAAAAAAAAAAAAAACTTCAGTAGGTACCACATTGTGAGTGCTTTGATAATACAACTAAAGAAAACGCAAAACAGTTTTAGTTTTAAACCAATAACTCTTTGCAAAATTACTCTATGAATTTAAAAAAAAAATTGAATTCTTGGTTAATGTTCTTAGAATAACCATCATACTTAAGGAATTCTTTGTTACTTCTGAAAATTTAGCTTGATCACAGATCTTAGTTACAGCTTTGACCCGAGTATCTGCAAGGACCGCCAAATCCTTCATGAACTGAGAGAAAGTAGGAGATTTCACAGTAGCAGCAACACGACCCTCTCTTGCTTAGATCTGAAATCAATTTGGGGTTAGGGTTCAGATGCATGTATTAGATCTATTATATATAATAAATAAAAGTTATTTGGGCCACGTGTCAGTAGATTAGGGCATCACTTTTTGCCTTTTCCCGCCCAACAATACCACTCCCCTCTTTTATCTATCTCATCTCCCATTTAGGGCTTCCCCTTCTTTCAAATCTCCTTCACTCTTTCTTGATTTTCCCCTTCTTTCTCCTTGGATCCTCTGCAATCTATCTTCAAGGGAAGTTTATGTTTTTCGTTAAGGTGAAAGAATAGGGTTAGGAGCAACAAGAGGGTGGGATGCAACATAGAAGGATGAGAATCCGAGTCTTGATTCGACTTGTCAGGTTTGTATTCATCTTTTAATCTTTATATATGTTTCTGATTCTTCTAATTACAACAATCTACTACTTACCGGAGCTTCGAATCTGGAATTTTTTTTCCAATTTTCCACCTCTGATTCGGTTATATTGCGGTTAATTGATGCTCATTGATCGGTTTATGGACACTGTTCGTGATTTCAGCAACTGATCTAGCTGATTTTTGACGGAATTTTGTAGATCCGAAGTGTTCATGTTCGTCGGTGACGCCGGTGATGACGGAATTTTGTCACCGTCACTTCTTTTCAGGTATATTTTACCATCAACGATATTTCTTTGAAGATATGATCAAATCCAGGTATAACATTCATCTTCGATCATTTTTTTATTGATTATCCGATCCGACTATGAAGGTTTTTGTTTTTTTATTGTTACATGTGTTTGGATTTTTCGGACAGGATTCAGGTATTGTTTATATTTTTAGTTTAATCATTTGTGGGATTAGAAAATGTACACTTAGTTCAGATTAACAGATATTGTTTATATTTTTAGTTTAATCGTTTGTGGGATTCAATGTTATATATAGGGGTTTTCATAGGTTTTCTATATGGATCTAAATTTTGGTCTGCAATGTTCTCTCTTTCCCTTCTGAAATAAAAGCAAACCCTAAATCTTCATCGTTTCCCTCGTCTCAAACACAAATCTATAGAATCTTCACTGCATTTGATCGTTTAGTCCGCCCATTTTCTTGTTGATCGTTGTTATTATCTATGATAAGGTAAACAAAATCACTGTTATTGATGTTTAACTTATATTGTTACTCTTGAGTCCGTTTGTTATTCTTTCATTTTGATTAGTGTGTTTAATGTGCAGCAACCAGCATGTTAGAAAACTTAATATGTGAGGAATGTGGTGGTCGGTATGTTTATGGATTGAAGTTTCTTGAAATTGTCATCTTCTCCAATGCTTCCATCGATTCTTCTCTCGCTAAATCTGGTAACAATCCGTGACCTAATTTCTTTCATGATTCTATGAAATTTGTTTAATATGTTTGTAGCTTTTGATTTTGTCTTTGATTTGTTATTGTTTATTGAGATGCTTGCATTGTTGTACCATGTGATTACGAGTAGATTGATTTTGATATGTTTGTAGTTTTTGTTTTTCACAATCTGTTTTGTTGGTTTATTCACCCATGTTTCATTCATTGTCGCAACCCCCGATCCCTTATCTGTCCCGGGAACGGGCGGACGCGAACTCAGAGTTTTGGTGGTATCAGTTGGTTAATTTGGCAGCGGAAATTACATCAGGACCGTAGTTAGGAAATGTTTATCAGAGTAAAACCACCACATTTGATATTAATAATCACAAGGGTAAAACCCAAGTTTCTTATTATTTATAGGAATAAATCCTATTTTATTGAATTTAAAACATCGTCTTTTAGGTAACTTTTATAGCCACATTTTTCCGAAGCCTTCAGTGCTCTCCAGCTGGCTTTTTACTAATTGGCTGTCACATTGTGTTACCTGAAACGCGTTTTAAAAACATTTGTCAGTGGGAAATACTGGTGAGTGAATCCCAGTTTAATCAAGTAACATTTTATCAATTAAAACAGTATTGAGAGCGATCACATTGTTTATTTCTACACAATTACTCATTCAGTACTGTCAATCCTGACTTGTGGGTCATATTACACATTGGCTAACTCGTTGTCCAATTGTAACGTACTGTCATCCCGACTTACTACTCACAGTGTAGTAAATTTTGTATACAAAACCCCAACATACCGGCAGTAATTGAAGAACAACAAAGACTCGATCACTGCTTAATCGCATTGTAAAACATTTAAGGTTTTGTAAAATATTACAAAAAGTTTAACTAAAATTGGATAAACTCACATTGCTATCTTAGACTTCGCGTAAAGGTTTCCTGGGAATAATCTATAATTTACACAAATGTACATAGGTTAGTATCATAACCCTTTGAAAATATTAATGATTCCCTCCTCGAGACGGTATTCCAACAACTACGTCAGGCAAAACCACGACAGTTGTTACGGAACCCTAAATCAATCGGGCAGCGTATCTATTACGAAACTGGGGTTATAATACTTACAACGGAGCAGAACCTCGCTAATTAGGGGGTATAATACCAGCTTTATAAAGACTATATTCAGAAATTGTGATTGAGAAATGAAAACGGGACGAACTGAAATGAAATCCGATGCGTTCTATTTATAGGTGCTGAATCTGGGTCTCACGCGGCCCGCGTCAAAGCTAGTCAACGGACTAGCTTGTCCGGCTCATCAGGTAGGTCCGCCACGATGTCGACACGTGTCGGCCTAGGGTGTCTCTGCGTTGTTGATCTCACGCGGCCCGTGTAAACTTAACGGGGGGTCTTACACGGCCCGCCTAACTTAAGAATCAACGACATCAGGTTTTTAAACTTTGATACCGGCCGCGTAAAGGTTGGGGTGGGTCTACGCGGCCCGCCTCAACTCAAAATTTCAATTTTTATTTATTTTAAATACTATTTAATGTATTTCGGGCTCGGTTTTCACATACGGGGTGTATTTAAAGACATATTGAGACATTTTAAAATATTCTAGGGTGTCGGAAAATTTTATAAGGGTGTCGGTTTATTTAGGATTGTTACATCCTCCCCACCTTGTTTTAGAGCTCGTCCTCGAGATCTACTGGAACAAGTGTGGATATTTCTTTTGCATTTCAGATTCAAGCTCCCATGTGTACTCAGGTCCTCTTTTGGAGTCCCACTTTACTTTGACCAGAACTAGTCTCTTATGCTTGAGGTTCTTGACTTTCCTGTCTTCACTCTGTAGAGGCCTTTTTACAAACTTGAGTTGTTCATTTACCTCTATATCCTTAAGAGATACTATTAGCGATTCATCAGCTAAACACTTTTTGAGATTAGATACATGAAATATATCATGTATTCCTGCCATTTCCTCTGGCAGTTGTAGCTGATAGGCTACAGGTCCTATTCTTCTAATAATCTCAAAAGGTCCAACATACCTGGGACTTAGCTTTCCCCTTTTTATGAATCTTACCACTCCTCTCCAAGGAGAGACCTTTAATAATACTTTATCTCCTACTTGAAATTCCAATGGCTTGCGTCGGTTATCGACATAACTCTTCTGTCGATCACGTGCTGCTTTCAGTCGTTCCTTGACTTGAATAATCTTGTCAGTTGTTTCTTGTACTATCTCAGGTCCAGATAGTTGCTTTTCCCCAATTTCTGCCCAACAGACTGGGGTTCGGCACTTTCGTCCATAAAGTGCTTCGAATGGTGCAGCATTGATACTTGTGTGATAACTATTATTATAAGAAAATTCTATTAAAGGTAAGTGATCGTCCCAATTACCTCCAAAATCAATTACACAAGCTCTAAGCATGTCTTCCATTGTCTGAATTGTTCTTTCGCTTTGTCCGTCCGTTTGAGGGTGATAAGCCGTGCTTAGATTTAACTTGGTTCCCATGGCTTTTTGGAAACTTGACCAAAAATGAGAGGTAAATCGGCTATCTCTATCAGAAACGATTGATAAAGGAATTTCATGTAAAGAAACAATTTCATTTACATATAATTTAGCTAACTGTTCCATACTAAAAGTTTCCTTCATTGGTAGGAAATGAGCTGACTTGGTTAGCCTATCTACAATCACCCAGATTGTATTATTTCCTTTCTTTGTTTTAGGTAATTTAGTAACAAAATCCATTGTTATCAATTCCCATTTCCATACTGGCATTTCTAACTGTTGTAGAAATCCTGAGGGTTTCTGGTGTTCAGCTTTAACTTGTGAACAAGTTAAACATTTAGAAACATAGGCTGCTATGTCCTTTTTCATTCCTATCCACCAGAAATTTTTTCTTAAATCCTGGTACATTTTATCATTTCCTGGATGCATCGTATATTTGGACTTATGGGCTTCTTCTAATATATGATGACGTAGGTTTCCTAATTTAGGTATCCACATTCTCTTTTCATGGAATCTCCAAATTCCATCTGTTCCTTGTTTTAATTCCTTAATCATACCTTTCAATTTTTCAGTATCGTCCTTGATTACTGATTCTTGGGCTTCTCTAATTTGATCATTTAAATCTACTTGCAGATTTAATTTAAGAGAACGTACCCTTTTTGGCTTTTCATGATATTTTCGGCTTAAAGCATCTGCCACTACATTTGCTTTTCCTTCATGATACTGGATATCACAATCATAATCACTAAGCATCTCCATCCAGCGTCTTTGTCTCATATTCAACTCCTTTTGCTTGAAAATATACCTTAAACTCTTATGATCAGTGAATATGGTAAACTTACTACCATAAAGGTAATGTCTCCAAATCTTAAGAGCAAAAATTATAGCTCCCAATTCTAAATCATGGGTTGAATAATTCTCTTCATGATTCTTAAGTTGTCTAGATGCATATGCTATAACCTTTTGTCATTACATCAATACACATCCATAACCTAATTTAGAAGCGTCACAATAGACTACAAAGTCTTCAGCTCCTTCTGGTAATGCTAGTATGGGTGTATGGGTTAATCTTTGCTTAAGGATTCTAAAGGCTTCTTCTTGTTTTAATCCCCATTCAAACTTAACAGATTTACAGGTTAGCTTAGTTAAAGGAATGGCTATTCTAGAAAAAATCTTGAATGAATCTTCTATAATAACCGGCCAATCCTAAGAAACTTCTAACTTCGGTTGGTGATTCAGGGGTTTTCCATTTAGTAATCGCCTCGATTTTTGTTGGATCCACATGAATTCCTTCATGATTGACTAGGTGTCCAAGAAACTGTACATGTTCTAACCAAAATTCGCACTTGGAAAATTTAGCAAAAAGCTTTTCCTTTCTTAATAAACTTAAAAGTGCGTGCAAATGCTTTGCATGATCCTCTTTACTCTTAGAGTAAATTAGAATATCATCTATAAAAACAATTATGAATTTATCCAAATATGGCCTACATATTCGGTTCATCATGTCCATAAATACGGCTGGGGCATTGGTTAAACCAAATGGCATGACAGTAAATTCATAATGGCCATACCTTGTTCTGAATGTGGTCTTAGGAATATCCTCTTCCTGTACATTTAATTGATGATATCCTGACCTTAAATCAATTTTAGAGAAAAATCGAGCTCCTTGTAGTTGATCAAACAGATCATCGATTCTCGGTAATGGGTACCGGTTCTTAATCGTAACCTTGTTTAATTCACGGTAGTCAATGCACATACGCATTGATCCGTCCTTCTTTTTAACAAATAAAATCGGCGCTCCCCATGGTGACGAACTTGGCTGTATAAATCCTTTTTCTAGCAATTCGTCCAATTATTTCTTCAATTCCTGCATTTCTACAGGTGCCAAACGGTAAGGTGCTTTGGCAATCGGTGCTGTTCCTGGTATTAAATGGATTCTGAATTCAACTTCTCTATC
Source organism: Helianthus tuberosus (assembly GCA_030545235.1). Classification (NCBI taxonomy): domain Eukaryota; kingdom Viridiplantae; phylum Streptophyta; class Magnoliopsida; order Asterales; family Asteraceae; genus Helianthus; species Helianthus tuberosus. The sequence goes on along the minus strand of CM060438.1, from coordinate 45,120,294 downwards.
TGGAGGTTGCCCTGGCAATTCTTCTGGAAATACATCTGAAAACTGAGATACTACTGGAATACCTTGTAGTTCTTTTTCTTTAGTGTTAGTGATTATAGAAATCAAATACACTATAGAACCTTTTCTTATATAACTTGCAGTTTTCATCACAGAGATAAATTTTGTGGATCTAGAAGATTTATCTCCTTTAATTGTGATCGTTTTACCTTTTGGTGAATTTACTTGAATTGACTTTTGATCACATAAAATACTGGCTTTATTAGCTATTAACCAATCCATTCCTAAAATGACATCAAATCCTGTTAAATTCATGGGATAAAGGTTTGCAATAAATTTCTGATTTAAAATTTCTATTCTTGCTCCCTGCAAGATTTCAGAAATCCTAACAGTTTCTCCATTAGCTGTTTCTACTAGACATTCTTGTGGTAGTTTAGTTAATGACTGATTTAGAATTTTGCAAAATGATGTATTAATAAAACTTTGGTTTACACCAGAGTCAAATAATACTTTAGCAAAGACATCATTAACTAAAAACGTACCAGCTATGACATCTGGAATCATCTTGGTTTCATCTGCAATCAGAACAAATGCTCTAGCATTTTGAGTATTCTTGTTGTTTGTAGCTGGAGCTAATTTTGGGCAATTAGGCTTAATATGACCTTGTTCTCCACAGTTGTAACATATCCTGTTATTAGCTTTCTTCCTGCAATTTTCTTCCTTGTATCCTGATATTTTGCAAAAGTTACAGTATATGGAGCATTTTCCTGAATGCTTTCTTTTGCAATTCTTACAGTAAGGTGTAGAGGTAGAACCTATATTTTTCCCATGATTAAAGTTTCCAGAACGAAATTCTTGTGTGAGCTTCTGGGTTAGGTTCCTCCTTTGATCCTCTTCTCGGGTACGGACTAATTCATCTGTCAAGGTATTTGCTAGTTCTACAGCTTCTTCTATGGTTTGAGGTCTAGCTGCCTTGACTACGTGTCTTATTTCCCCAATTAATCCCCAGATATAACGGGAGATTAATACTGGTTCTGGTGAAGCAAGAGTTGGCACTATTCTAGCATATTCGAAGAATATTTTAGTGTATCCCTTACTATCCACACCAGTCATTCTAAGGTTTAGGAATTTGTTTGCTATCTGTTCCTTCTCATTGGGTGGGCAGAATTTCCTTTCTACCTTATCCTTAAATTCTTCCAATTCCATATTGTAAGTTCTATCACTTCCTCTTGATTGGAGGATAGTGTTCCACCATTCTATTGCTGAATTCTTAAACAGATTAGAAGCAAACAGTATCTTATCTTCTTCAGCACACTTGCTTATTCTTAAGACTGCCTCAGTCTTCTCTATCCAGCGTAGGGTTGCAATGGCCCCTTCGTTACCCGAGAATTCCATTGGTTTACAAGACCAGAATTCTTTATAAGAACAACCGTAAGACAGGGTTCTTCTCCTTTTGGGAATAGGCATTTGAAGTACAGGTCCATTGTTCACGCTGTTTTCGGGTTCGATGGGTTGCTTACTACTATGCTTACTTTTATTATTCGCTTCTTGAATCGTTTGAATAATAAAAGGCATTGCATCTTGTAACACCCCGAAATTTATAAAACTTTATATTAAAATAATATAAAGTTAAAAATAAATAAAATAATAATAAATAAACGAGAATGAACTAACTAGGAAATAAATAACCTAGTTAGTTAGTTGGCATGTTTTAAAGCATAAATGAATTTAAAATGCCAAAGATATAAACTAGTTAGAAGTGGAGGGACCTATGTTGTTAAATTTGAAACTTGATAACATGAAACACAAATTAAAACAAACCAAACACCCACTTTGGGGGTGTCTGGTCGAACAAGAAGCAGGGGGCGACAAGAGGCTCCTCACCCAACCCCAATCTTCACAAAAACCACAAATTGAAGACTTAAATCATGTCCAAATCGATTTTCAAGCATAAATTAATGATCACCTAGTTGAGGGGATCATAAGGTATGTAAAATCTTGATGTTTCGATTCATCTCAAGTTCTAGGTTAATTATGAAAGATTGAAATTTAGCTTGATTGTGTCATGCATGAATGTGATTAGAAGAAATATGGTGTCTAGGGATGAACCCTAGGTGAAATCTTGTTAAAAGATTTCATGATAATTATAGAGTTTGTAACCACCATTGTAGGTGATTAATGAACTTGAATAAAACTTGATAAGCCCTAGAATTGTGATCTTGTTCTAACATAAATCTGAATTTAAGAATAAATTTCAGAAATATTGATGTTAAGACATGTGTAGAATTGACTAATTAAAGTTAGTTTAGATGATAATTACAAGTCATGAACTTGGTTTTGATTATATAAAAATCTGACCCACTAGGTGTTTGACGGAACGCCTAAGTGAGGGTTAATATGTTAAAAGTTAGGTAAAAACGCAGATTTGATCATTGTAGAGGATTATGCGTTAAAGCTTGTGAAAGAGTTCTAAACTTATTGTGAATTGAACTCTTTAGGCAAAGAATCCGGAACGTCAAGCGGACACGCCGGGGGAGATACGCGCTTGAAGGGTGTGCTCTAAAGGTACGCGACTTGTTGTCTCGTTACATTTATATAGATAAGCCTAGTCGTAAATATGCCTAATGTTGTTATAGAGAAAATAGCTGCGTTTGGTGAGTCTAAGAAGTGATGGAATTCACTAGATGAAGAATGTGTTAAAATAATGGTCGAAATGGTAGTGTTTGGAGTGACTCGAACGTCACTCGTTAAATTGAGTTATAAAAGCAGAAACCGTGGATTAGAAGGGATACGCTAAGGTCGACAAGCCCGGGAATGGTTAATTATGGTTAGAAAGCAATGTCGACGAATTATGAAGGTATGTAACTTGATTCGTTACATTAAGTAAATTTGATATAAGAACATGTATGGTTGTGTTTAGAATAAATGTGGTGTTGATTGAAGTGATGATGTTCATTACTTGAATTTAATAGGTTAAGAATTGTTTAGAAATCGTTTGGTAGTCATTATAATGGAGGATTCCATAGATGAGCCAAGTGGGTCGAATAATTGTGTAATTAGTTGTGTTGGTGTTTAATAGTTAGCATTTAGCGCGACAATCACAAGAGCATGAAGCCATGAGATTGGTAATGAAATGTCGGTGATGTTAAGCCCCGGGTGTTGGGTAAATGCGCCTTACGACTTACTATTGTAATGGTAGTAAAATTTGCGTAAATATAACGGGTCGAACATTTAAATAGAGATTTAGTGATTCAGCCCGTAAACCAAATTTTAGATATAATAATTATGGTAGGCACGTCGGTAATTTAATTACAGACGTGTAGGAAAAAGAATCACTAAAAACGGACTTACGGATCATAAGTTATGGCAATTTTAAGTTGGGATTTGATAAAAGATTGAGCTGGTTATGTGCAGCAACAGTTTAAGCAACATTCTGTGAAAAAGGGGGCTAGGCATAGCGCGATGCCCCTAGGTGTAGCGCGACGCCCCCTAATTCCGGAAAATTTTTAATTTTCGTTGTTTTGACCCATGGGACTTGTTTATACCTATTCTAACATTATCAAAACTAACATTTGATGTGGTTTTGACCCTAGGTGGCAATAGGGATCTTACGGATGGCGGTCAAGCATATTTTGAAGAACCGAATACACACTTTAGAAGCTTCCGCAATTATCTAGTTTTGTTTTGTAAAAAGTGGAATATGTAGACTTTTCGAACTATGTTTTAGAATGTTGTGAACATGTGTAAACACTCAAGATGTAAAAGTTTTTGATAAGTGGCATTTCCTCATAAAATGCTTACTTTAATTATATATATATTAACGTTAAATTAGTATGGGTGTTACACATCTATGATTCCTTGTGCCACTATATGTTGAACGGCACTATTATCCATTTGGTTTCCATTGTTATTGATGCTTGGATTCTCATTAACCACGTTAATGTTACTCTGGTTATCATTATTCAGATTTCCTTGATTTCCGTCATCGGCCATCTGAATTTTAAACATTTACCCCATATTAATATCACAAGATAATATTTAATATAGTTAATCACATGACACGCAATCTAGCCAAAAACGTCGATCATTGCGACTTTTACTCTATTTCCATATACTATTATGCATCTATTACACACTAGTACTGAAATAAAAATTACAATACCAACAGAAATAGAATCACACTAATAGTAATATGCATTCATACACACATATTTTATTTTATTTTTATTTATTATATTATATTATTATTACTATTACCATTTCCTCCATCACATCACGGATATGGATTTATCCAAAAATCCATATTGCGCTCATCGTATTTCCATACGAGTCGCTCTCCCACCTGTCGCATTCTCTCACTACTTTCTAGAATTTCCTCACCAAATGTCCTAAGTTCTTGTACGTTTTCTGCACTCATTGGGGGTGCAGGTTCTAGGACTGGGTTCGGAATCTGGGGTGCGGGTTCCTGATATGGAGGTGAAAGTGCCTAAAATCGGTAAGGATCTTCTAAGATCTCCCTAATGTAGTCATCATGGTAATAGGGATCTAAAGGGTCCATACCTGGATAGGCTCCTATGTTCTGTATGGGTGTGTCTTCATGTATCGGGTAACGTTACACAAAGTCCCTATTATCGTCCCACCAGGGGTCGTAATTTGGGTCTAGGGGATTTGGTGCTTGTACCCTAGGGATTTCCTCTGGGTTGAAGTCATGCATCTCCACTTGGTTTTCAGGGTTTTCTATCTCCATGGGTAGGTCTGGGATTGGTGGTTGTGGGGCTACTAATTGTTCCAGACTTGGGTCAGCAGCAGTTGTAGCTAGGATATGGAAATTGGCTAGGCTTCTATTAAGCATATCATGTGTATGGGCATCTGTCTTTCGCTTAGCACCTACTAAAACTCTTTGCTGTTGCAACTTTCGCATTTTTTTCCTACGCGCAAAGGCTTCCTTACTGAACCATCCTCTTTTCTTATGAGGGAATGGCTCTTCTGACTGAGCTTTAAAGGCAAACATCCCTTCTTCCTGATCAGCAGAATACCCAGAAAGGGCAGGCTGTGAAGAGGTACCTTCACTCCTAGGTGAATCAGACAACTGACGACACATGTCTGAGGGTCCTTGATCACTCATACTGTAAACTAACAAATAGTCAAATAACACAAAACACATAATCACATAAATTATTTCCTAACACAAAATTTAGAATTTAAGTGTCAACAGAACACTTCTCTGGCTCAGACCAGTGGCTAGGCTCTGATACCACCTTCTGTCACAACCCCCGATCCCTTATCTGTCCCGGGAACGGGCGGACGCGAACTCAGAGTTTTTGTGGTATCAGTTGGTTAATTTGGCAGCGGAAATTACATCAGGACCGTAGTTAGGAAATGTTTATCAGAGTAAAACCACCACATTTGATATTAATAATCACATGGGTAAATCCCAAGTTTCTTATTACAATACGTTTATAGGAATAAATCCTATTTTATTGAATTTAAAACATCTTCTTTTAGGTAACTTTTATAGCCACATTTTTCCCAAGCCTTCAGTGCTCTCCACCTGGCTTTTTACTAATTGGCTGTCACATTGTGTTACCTGAAACGTGTTTTAAAAACATTTGTCAGTGGGAAATACTGGTGAGTGAATCCCAGTTTAATCAAGAAACATTTTATCAATTAAAATAGTATTGAGAGCGATCACATTGTTTATTTCTACACAATTACTCATTCAGTACTGTCAATCCTGACTTGTGGGTCATATTACACATTGGCTAACTCGTTGTCCAATGGTAACGTACTGTCATCCCGACTTACTACTCACAGTGTAGTAAATTTTGTATACAAAACCCCCAACATACCGGCAGTAATTGAAGAACTACAAAGACTCAATCACTGCTTAATCGCATTGTAAAACATTTAAGGTTTTGTAAAATATTACAAAAAGTTTAACAAAAATTGGATAAACTCACATTGCTATCTTAGACTTCGCGTAAGGGTTTCCTGGGAATAATCTATAATTTACACAAATGTACATAGGTTAGTATCATAACCCTTTGAAAATATTAATAATACCCTCCTCGAGACGGTATTCCAACAACTACGTCGGGCAAAACCACGACAGTTGTTACGGAACCCTAAATCAATCAGGAAGCGTATCTATTACGAAACTGGGGTTATAATACTTACAACGGAGCAGAACCTCGCTAATTAGGGGGTATAATACCAGCTTTATAAAGCCTATATTCAGAAATTGTGATTGAGAAATGAAAACGGGACGAACTGAAATGAAATCCGATGCGTTCTATTTATAGGTGCTGAATCTGGGTCTCACGCGGCCCGCGTAAGAGTAGACGAAGGTCTACGCGGCCCGCGTCAAAGCTAGTCAACGGACTAGCTTGTCCGGCTCATCAGGTAGGTCCGCCACGATGTCGACACGTGTCGGCCTAGGGTGTCTCTGCGTTGTTGATCTCACGCGGCCCGTGTAAACTTAACGGGGGGTCTTACATGACCCGCCTGAACTTAAGAATCAACGACATCAGGTTTTTAAACTTTGACACCGGCCGCGTAAAGGTTGGGGTGGGTCTACGCGGCCCGCCTCAACTCAAAATTTCAATTTTTATTTATTTTAAATACTATTTAATGTATTTCGGGCTCGGTTTTCACATACGGGGTGTATTTAAAGACATATTGAGACATTTTAAAATATTCTAGGGTGTCGGAAAATTTTACAAGGGTGTCGGTTTATTTAGGATTGTTACATTCATAGATCTCTATAATCCATGTTTATGGTTTCAAATCTGTTTCCTAAGTTATTTACATGTGTAGCAGACCAAATATTTGTTATTTGTATTGATTTGGTATATTAGGATTAAATACCGAACTGGTGGAATTACAGCAAGTCCAGGTCATGCTTCAAGCTGTCTCGATCTCTTTGGAGGCGGATAGGTGGCATTGGGAGGTGTGAAAAACAGAATTGATAAATTTAGGGAAAATGGTGTTGAAAGATGATAACCCAACAATGGAGTATCTCATTCTACAGCTTCGATAAATTCAGGGGTATTCTCAAATAATGCTTCCTAGATGTTTGAAGACCGATAAATGTCCAAAGAAGCGGCACTGTGGACATTTGCCGGTCTTCAAACATCTAGGAAGCATTATTTGAGAATACCCCTGAATTTATCGAAGCTGTAGAATAAGATCCTCCACTGTTGGGTTATCATCTTTCAACCTTATTTTCCCTAAATTTACCGATCTTGTTTTTCAACAGGGATGTAATACAATGATTCCTCTCAATTGAATAGACCGACACTTGCTTCCTCTCAAATGGTTATGGAGTGGTTATAACAACTGATCATGCTAAGGACTGTTATAACTAACCACTGCTCCTTATAAAGACTGATGGACTTAAAGATGTCACACCCCAACCGATGGCGGAATCATCGGGGCGCGGCACTGAGCGAAACAGATTGTCCAGAAGTTTCCATAACAACTATCATTACCATTCAATTTAAGTTAACATGTCCCATACCATGTCTCAAATAGCAATCAAGTTATTACAGACAAAAACTAAACAAATATTCTGTTCCGACAACTCAGATTTAAACATAACAAATTTATTCGTTGGTTTCTAGGACTCCAGTTCCTAGCTTCAATTTCATCACAGCCCGAGAAGTATATAAGAAACCTAAGCACCTGTCACATACGTTAAAATAAAGTCAATACATAAAATGTAAAGGTGAGCATACAAGTTTGATAATAGCATAATAGAGTTCGAATTCGTTTACGCATAACCAGCACGTACACATAGTGAAATGAAGCACGTTAGTTATCGACATAGATCCATCGATACCAATGACTGCGGGTTGACTGCCCGAGGCAGTTCGCAATACATGATTACCACCGTAATCCATGCAAGTAAGAGATCCTTAACAACCCCCGTGTGAACGGGTGCTGAGTCCAAACTATAGTACTATCGTTGCTAAGGCAGGTAGACAGCATTCCATGTGTAAACATAACAAACAAGCATTCATAAGCCACGTATAACATGCATTGATGGTTTAGCGTTAAAATAGCTTGCGTAGTGTGATAGTTGTAGTTTGAATAGTTGTAACGTATGTAACACCCAAAAGTGTTAAAGCAAAAAGGGTTCGAGTATACTCACAGCGATAGTGGATTGAAGGGAGCGCTTTAAAGCGAGTACGGTTAGCCTGAATAGATTCGATAACGTAATGATAAGTGACGCGTAAAACAGTACAAGTGAGAGTGGGTAGGATGACTGATCGTGCGGATCAGCTATCCGTGAGTAGAGGTCATCCGTGCGCATGACCTATCCGTGCGGGTGGTGATACGTACGGATGGCAATGCGTGCGGATGGTGATCCGTTCCGGATAAGCTGTTCGTGCGTACGAGCGGTCCGTGCGCACGAGCTGTCCGTGCGTACGAGATGTTCGTGCGTACGAGTTGTCCGTGCGGATGGTGATCCGTGCGGACAAGTTACTTGTGTGGATAAACTTTCAAGTGGATTGTTTCTTCCTAAAATGTGTTTGTGTATGATGGCTTGTGCTTTTGAGTTTTCGTTGTAGCATTTAGAAAACACCAAAGTGTTTCTACCTTTCAAGCCGGTCGCGCGGACGACAGTCCGTGCGTGTGGTAGTCCGTGCGGGCAGCCTGTGCGCGCGGGCAGAGACAATCCGTCCGGACAGCCTGTCCGTGCGTACGACTTGACCGTGCGGATGAAGATCGTTTGATTCTCATTTTAAGGCCTTAGTATCTCATGATCCGAAGAGTAATCCATTCAGAGGTTGTCCGTCCGGATTGCTCGTTCGTCGATACTCAAACCTTGTTTGGAAGTGGGTCCCAAGAGTAGTCCGTGCGGGTGACAACCCGTGCGTATGACTTGTACGCGTGGACAGCTAGTCCGTGCGCATAGCTTGTCCGTGCGCACAGCCTGTGCGTGCGGACAACTGGTCCGTGCGGACAGCCTCTGGTTGTGCCGTTCGTCTACACTTGGTTTCTGTTGTTGTTTATCGAGACGTTCTGATTACGTGGCAACCACTTGGAGTTGTGTTCCTACCCGCGTGACTAGACCGGCCAGGAACCACCCTAACTCAGCCTGTCGGCGACTCAGAACAGCCCTTCCGGTTAACCCCGAAATCCGTTGTCTAAGGGTAGAATTCCAGATCTAGAACTAGGGCATTACTATTGATGAGTAAAACACAAGGACTGATCGGATTTGTACCGGTTTTAAGGGTAAAAGTGGAAAAGAACTTAGTTTTATTCCTTTCAACTCTTTTATCCTTAGAAAAGTTTAGATCTAGGTGAGATTATTGTAAAAACTTGTAGAAATCGTTTAGATCTGAGATATTCTAGGTGGAATGGGGTCAAGCTTGAAGTTCTTATGAACTTCATGATGACGTCACTCGAGAATACCTCAAATCCGGATGATTTCATGGTTAACATCGAAGATTCGAAAGATAGAAATGTGTAGAATTGTGTAGAGATCAAAGATGTACAAGAATTAGTGCAAGATCTTACCTGGATTGGAAGAAATCTGAGAAAAGGTGAAGAATGCGTATGGTTCGGACGTCGCTTGCCAAAAGTGGAAAAAGTGGAGAGTGACCCGTGTATTTATAGGATGCCAAAAGAGGAAAGGGTGAGCCGTGCGCATGGCACGCACCCGGGTAGGCTATCCGCGCGGACTGGCCATCCGTGCGGACTGGCAATCCGTGCGGATTGGCCATCCGTGCGGATTGGTCATCCGTGCGGATGCCGCCTCCTTTGGTGTGTTCGGTGCGATGTTGATTCGGTTTCGATTTGCGAGCGATTCGATGGGGTTTCCTAGTCAAATTACTTTCAGTCTCAACTACTTCTTGTACGGTTCGACTCGGGGTTCGGGTTCGTTTGTATTCGAGTTAGACTTCGAGTTCGATTGAGTTCGCTTGATTATCACAACATAAATAATGTAAAATAAACATGCACAGGTAACACGTAAGGCACACACACACGTATAATGACAAGTAAAATACATAGTTCGAGTTACGATTTGATGTCGATTTGATTATCACAGCTTGATTTAACTTTATCGCATTGTTACTTCCTATCGTTCACAGTCGTAGGTCGATTGAAATACGGCTAGCATGATTCGATTATTGCAATGTACGACATTTACTCCACATAATCTAAATATAATAAAAACAATTCTACGAGTCGAGTTGCGCGAAATCGGTCGTTGACTTTGACCTTGACTTTGACTTTCACTCGTGAAAACACGGGGTGTTACAAAAGACTGATGAGGCATATCCACTGTTGAAGACAAAGCCCTGTTAAAGGAAAGCACTTATGTACCTAAGGCTTGATCAACCAAAGGAAAACCACTAGTCAGTAACAGCAGTGGTTCAACATCTACAGCGGATTCAACATCAGTATTTATGTATCAATGTTTCTTATGTATCAGTGTTTCTTATGTAAAAGTGTTTAGTGTATCAGTGTTTAGATTTTGTTACAGGTTCGATGATGGTTGTTAGATTTATGAAAATGTCTAACAATTTCGGATTGGGTATATTCATTCACAGTTTTATGATACTTCAGTGTTTATGATGAAAATTATGTTGGTTCCATGATTGACTGTTGCCCATGTTGATTCGCTTAATGGTATGTTATGTATATACAATCTCTTGAGACAAACCCTAGACAAACCCAAAGGTGAACCACTGCCCAACAACAACAGTGGTTGAGCATCAACAGCAGATTTTCTACCTTTGTTTATGTTAACAAGGTTTATATGTATTCATTCACATTTCAATTCGAAGTCGTTTGAGAGAAAATCCTTTTTTAATTTTCCAATTTCTCGTCTTCCAAAACCTTTTTCTTTTTCTTTCAAAACCTTTTCTTTAGGACTTTGATTATTGTAGGTCCTGATTTATCTCCGATTCGATTGCGTAACGAACGTTCGACGTGCGGGATCCGTGAACGTGCTTGTCTACACATCGTAGGTCCCGGTTTGAATCCGTTTCGATTGCGAACAGACTCGTGAACGTGCGGAATCCGTGTATGATCGTGATTGAACACACAAAAATGTACAAATGACGTGATTCTATTGATGATCTGACGATTACAAGTCCGGGAATCACGTTGAGAACTTTCTCTTTCTACACTTTCTTTCTCTAGAACTTTCTCTTTCTAGACTTTCTTTCTCTAAGATTATTTCTCTAATTAAACAACTGCGGGTACTTGGCCTTCATGTCGCTTTCGAGTTCCCAAGTGAACTCCGCGCCTCGTTTGCCTTCCCATCGGACTTTCACGATAGGAATGCGTGAGCGTCTGAGTTCTTTGGTTTGGCGATCCATGATTTCGACTGGCTTTTCCACGAAGTGTAATGTTTCGTTCACTACCAGATCATCTAGAGGAACAAGTAAGTCGTGGTCGGCGATGCACTTTCGGAGGTTTGACACGTGGAAAGTCGGATGGACATTGCTAAGTTCTTCCGGTAATTCGAGTCTGTAGGCGACTTTTCCGATCCTTTCCAGAATCTTAAAAGGTCCAACATATCGAGGCGCGAGTTTCCCCTTTTTGCCGAATCGGACTACACCCTTCCAAGGTGATACCTTTAGGAGTACGTAGTCACCAACGCCATATTCGCGGTGCTTGCGCTTTTTATCGGCGAGAACTTTCTGTCGATCCCGGGCTTTCGCTAGGTTGTCTCGAATTTGGAAAATTTTGTCTGTCGTTTCTTGTAGTAGCTCCGGACCGGTTAGTTGCGAGTGACCGATCTCGTGCCACACAATAGGCGATCGACATCTTCTTCCGTATAAGGCCTCGAAAGGTGCCATCTGGATGCTAGCCTGGTAGCTGTTGTTATACGAGAATTCGACTAACGTCAGGTGTTTGTCCCAATTACCACCGAAATCTAGTACACACGAACGGAGCATGTCTTCAAGAGTACGAATCGTTCTTTCAGTCTGACCGTCGGTTTGTGGGTGGAACGCAGTACTTAGATTAAGCGTTGTACCGAGTGCCGTTTGGAACGTTCCCCACAATCGTGAAGTGAACCGAGCATCACGATCAGAGATGATGTCACGAGGCGTCCCATGTCGACAAATGATCTCGTCGGTGTAGATCCGGGCTAATCTTTCTACCTTGTAGTCTTCTCGTATCGGAAGAAAGTGAGCGGATTTAGTCAAACGGTCAATAACAACCCAAATGCTGTCGTGACCTGATGACGTGGTTGGAAGCTTGGTTACGAAATCCATAGCTATGCTCTCCCACTTCCACATGGGGATTGGAGGTTGTTCGAGCAAGCCAGAGGGTCGTTGATGTTCAGCCTTGATCCTAGCACAGGTTAGGCATCTTCCGACGTAAAGAGCGATATCCCGTTTCATACCCGGCCACCAGTACCTGTATCGTAGGTCGTGGTACATTTTGTCGGCACCAGGATGAATAGAGTATCGGGACTTGTGGGCTTCATCCATGATAATCTGTCGTAGGTTGGTTCGCTTGGGGATCCAGATGTTGTCTAAGAAGTAGAATATCCCGTTTGATTTGCTTACTAGCTGGGCTCCATCGTGGTAGATTCTTTCTTTCTTCAAGGTGCGCTCGTTGAAACATGCATGCTGGGCGTCGCGAATAAGAGCTTCGAGATTGTGCTGGGCTTGAACATTACGAGTGCTAAGCAAATAGCTCCGTCTGCTAAGTGCGTCGGCAACAACATTTGCTTTGCCTGGGTGATAACGAATCTCACAGTCGTAATCGTTGAGAAGTTCTACCCATCGGCGTTGACGCATATTCAGTTCCCTCTGATTAAAGATGTGATGTAGGCTCTTATGATCGGTGAAGATCGTACACTTGGTACTATACAGGTAGTGTCGCCAAATCTTTAATGCAAAAACAACTGCGCCCAGCTCGAGATCGTGGGTTGTATAGTTCTTCTCATGGATTTTGAGCTGACGAGATGCGTAAGCTATAACCTTGTCTCGTTGCATTAAGACACACCCGAGACCAAGGTTAGAAGCATCACAGTAGACAATGAAATTATCGTTTCCGTCAGGTAGTGTGAGAACAGGAGCATTGCACAGCATGTATTTGAGGGTTCGAAAGGCAGACTCTTGTTTGGTTCCCCAGACAAAAGGCTGGTCCTTATGAGTGAGAGAGGTAAGTGGTACAGCAATCTTCGAGAATCCTTCGATAAATCGTCGATAATAGCCCGCTTGCCCGAGAAAAGAGCGGACTTCAGTCGGGTTCTTAGGCGTAACCCAGCTCTTAACAGCTTCAATCTTCGCTGGATCGACGTGAATACCCTGACTATTTACGATGTGACCCAGAAACTGAACCTCCCCCAACCAAAATTCGCACTTGGAGAATTTGGCGTAGAGTTGGTTCCCCTGGAGTAACTCGAGAACCAAACATAGATGTTGCGCGTGTTCGGCTCTCGTTTTGGAATAGATCAAGACATCGTCGATGAACACGATGATGAAACGGTCAAGATACGGTTTACACACCCGATTCATCAGATCCATGAAAACTGCTGGTGCGTTGGTTAGGCCAAAAGGCATGACAACGAATTCGTAATGGCCGTATCGAGTGCGAAACGCGGTTTTGTGTATATCCTCCTCCTGTATACGCAGCTGATGATATCCTGAACGCAGATCGATCTTCGAGAAACACGTAGCGCCTTGCAGCTGATCAAACAAATCGTCGATTCGAGGCAGAGGATAGCGGTTCTTGATAGTCAACTTATTCAATTCCCGGTAGTCGATGCACATCCGGAACGACCCGTCCTTCTTTTTGACGAAAATAACTGGTGCGCCCCAAGGAGAGGTGCTCGGGCGAATAAAGCCTTTTTCAAGCAATTCCTGGAGTTGGGTTGAGAGTTCGCGCATTTCGGACGGCGCGAGTCGATAGGGAGCTCTGGCGACAGGATTAGCTCCAGGAATGAGATCAATGCGAAAATCGATATCGCGCTTCGGAGGTAGTCCGGGAAGGTCCTCTGGAAAAACTTGAGGAAATTCTCGAACCACGGGAACGTCTTTCACTTCCTTCTTCTCTTTCTTTTCCTTCTCCGCTGCTACAACGTGAGCCAAGAAAGCCCTGTATTCCTTGCGGAGATACTTGCTAGCTTGAAGGCATGACATAAGCTTGAGACCCTTCGAAGTAGTATCACCATAGACGCACAATGAATCACCGTTTGCGAGCGAAAAACGAATCATTTTATCGAAGCACACAACTTCGGCATGGTTTTCGCGAAGTAAGTCCATGCCTACTATGACATCAAAGCTTCCTAGTTGCATCGGAATGAGATCGATTGAGAAGATGTGATTGTTGAGCTCGAGAGTGCAATCACGAATAACAGAATTTACAGCGACGGTTCTTCCGGTAGCGACTTCAACATCGAATGCAGAGGAGAGTCGGGAACGTTTACGACTAAGGAGTTTCTCAAATTCGAGTGACACAAAGCAATTATCGACTCCAGTATCAAACAAACATGAAGCATAAATACCATTCACAAGGAACGTACCATTGACCACGTTGTTGTCGGCCTGGGCTTGACGCACATTGAGATTGAAGGTTCTGGCACGTGCGGCCTGTTGTTGCTGTTGTTGTTGTTGCTGCTGCTGTGGTTGCTGCTGCTGCGGTTCTTGTTTCGCTACCCTGTTCGGGCACATGTTGGCGAAATGGTTCGGGTCGCCACATGAGAAGCATGCTCTGGCTTTGACTGCGGGTGCCGGAGGAGCTTGTTGACCCTGTGGGGCAGCGAGTAGAGCTTGATTGGCAGGAGCTTGACGAATACGGCAGTTGGCAGTAAAGTGGCCGTAGACGTTGCAATGAGCACAGAAGCGGCATTGAATAGCAGTCGGGTGATGATAGGTGCAAGTAGGGCAGAGCGGGTGTGGTCTAGTATATGCACGCTTTGCAGGCGGTGCATTGGCCACAGGCACCGCTACTTGACGCTGTTGAGCAGGTACAGCTTGGATCGGTGCAGCAGTAATCGCACAGTTCTTGTTCTTTCTCTTGTTCTTTCGCTTGTTGCTTGACGACGTGGGTTCAACAGTTGGTACAGCAGTGGTAGCTTGATGCAGATGCTTGGAGGTCTTATCCCACACCCCAGCCTTGACCCTTTTGTCATTGATTTCAGCAGCCAACAGATAAGTCTCTTCGATCGTGGTAGTCTTGGCTGCTTGCACGAAATCAGCGACGCAGTCGGGCAGAGCTCGGATGTACTTCTTGATGGTCATCTCAGGGGTCTTGACTTGGTCAGGACAGATGATGCTGAGCTGTTTGAAGCGAGCAGTAAGGCCAGCATTGTCTCCATCCTTCTTATGTATGTGCCAAAATTCATCTTCAAGCTTTTGACGCTCGTGAGGAGGGCAGAATTCCTCTAGCATGACTTCTTTGAGCTCATCCCACGACAAACCGTAAGCTGCATCATTCCCTCTCTTGTTCCTCTCGGCCGTCCACCAGTCCAAAGCACGGGACTGAAAGACGCCGGTAGCGTTCAGAGTTCGAAGGTCATCAGGGCAACCACTTTGTCGCAGAGTAACCTCGATAGAGTCAAACCAGTGGAATAGAGCAGTAGGACCTCCTTCGCCTGTGAATTCTTTCGGCCCACAAGATTTGAATTGTTTGAAACTGAAAGGTCTCGCGATAGCTTTAGGACCTTCGGTCCTCAACTCCTCGGATGATTTGCTGGCGTTCTCATAGACATCGCTCACAGCTTTTGCCACACTTTTCGCGATGATAGAGGCGAGACGTCTGTCCCTCTTTTCCTGACGAGAGAGCGTATGACGAGATCCAGACGACATTGTCTGCAACAGACATCGCCACGGAACTCAACACATGTATTCGATTCTCACCTCACACGTCTACTACTACTAAAGCTCAGTAACACGTACTCATATAGTCACAAATTCACAGAATTTCACAAAATCACATAAACACATAGAGCAAGTAATCACAATATTCCTAAACAGGTAAGCACAATAGCAAGAAACACCTAGCCTAATCACTAAGGCACAAGCGGGCATACAAAGCATTCTGACTGCCTCTATTGTTGATTCGCTAGCGATGAGTTATGTGGGTTTTGTGGTTTAGCAGAAGCGATAGTGTTTTGTCGAAATCAATAGTACCTCAATACGTTAACAAATAACAGAAAAACACATAAAATTTCATAAAGGTTGATAAATCGAAGATAGATTGTCTGTGGCTAATAGACTTCGACTAACCAAAGTAGCTCGACTATTCACAAGGATCCTGCACAACGACCTCCAGGACTATGCCTTTACCTCGATTCTTGGGCATTGGCGCAATTCCCATTGGTTAGGTTGTGTCTTTAGACCGTTGGAGTCCATCGAACTTTGGTGGAGTTTTGTATGAAAGCGGGACGAGTCGTCAAGGTTAGGGTTTCACCCCTATCTTGCAACTTCCGTCCTCGTTTTTTATAAAAATTTGAGGAGATTATTCATCAAAATATGGATTTCACTCCTGATTTGGTATAATTCTCCTCGTTTGTAGCTAAAACGCAAGTTGATTAGGCAACTTTGGTCGAGAGTTTTCGGTTTTCACACCTATTCTCGACCTTATTGCCTGTTCACAACTTGAAAATTTCGAGTGCAAAAAGAGTGAGTGATAACAACGAATTTACGCATACGCGTGAGTTGGTCTGTTGGTTCTTAACTATAGACTAGGTCTCTAAGACTTCGACCCGGACTAGGTCGAGTCTTGCCTAATTCCCTATAGTTATGGCTCTGATACCAATCTGTCACACCCCAACCGATGGCGGAATCATTGGGGCGCGGCACTGAGCGAAACAGATTGTCCAGAAGTTTCCATAACAACTATCATTACCATTCAATTTAAGTTAACATGTCCCATACCATGTCTCAAATAGCAATCAAGTTATTACAGACAAAAACTAAACAAATATTCTGTTCCGACAACTCAGATTTAAACATAACAAATTTATTCGTTGGTTTCTAGGACTCCAGTTCCTAGCTTCAATTTCATCACAGCCCGAGAAGTATATAAGCAACCTAAGCACCTGTCACATACGTTAAAATAAAGTCAATACATAAAATGTAAAGGTGAGCATACAAGTTTGATAATAGCATAATAGAGTTCGAATTCGTTTACGCATAACCAGCACGTACACATAGTGAAATGAAGCACGTTAGTTATCGATATAGATCCATCGATACCAATGACTGCGGGTTGACTGCCCGAGGCAGTTCGCAATACATGATTACCACCGTAATCCATGCAAGTAAGAGATCCTTAACAACCCCCGTGTGAACGGGTGCTGAGTCCAAACTATAGTACTATCGTTGCTAAGGCAGGTAGACAGCATTCCATGTGTAAACATAACAAACAAGCATTCATAAGCCACGTATAACATGCATTGATGGTTTAGCGTTAAAATAGCTTGCGTAGTGTGATAGTTGTAGTTTGAATAGTTGTAACGTATGTAACACCCAAAAGTGTTAAAGCAAAAAGGGTTCGAGTATACTCACAGCGATAGTGGATTGAAGGGAGCGCTTTAAAGCGAGTACGGTTAGCCTGAATAGATTCGATAACGTAATGATAAGTGACGCGTAAAACAGTACAAGTGAGAGTGGGTAGGATGACTGATCGTGCGGATCAGCTATCCGTGAGTAGAGGTCATCCGTGCGCATGACCTATCCGTGCGGGTGGTGATACGTACGGATGGCAATGCGTGCGGATGGTGATCCGTTCCGGATAAGTTGTTCGTGCGTACGAGCGGTCCGTGCGCACGAGCTGTCCGTGCGTACGAGCTGTTCGTGCGTACGAGCTGTCCGTGCGGATGGTGATCCGTGCAGACAATTTACTTGTGTGGATAAACTTTCAAGTGGATTGTTTCTTCCTAAAATGTGTTTGTGTATGATGGCTTGTGCTTTTGAGTTTTCGTTGTAGCATTTAGAAAACACCAAAGTGTTTCTACCTTTCAAGCCGGTCGCGCGGACGGCAGTCCGTGCGTGTGGTAGTCCGTGCGGGCAGCCTGTGCGCGCGGGCAGAGACAATCCGTCCGGACAGCCTGTCCGTGCGTACGACTTGACCGTGCGGATGAAGATCGTTTGATTCTCATTTTAAGGCCTTAGTATCTCATGATCCGAAGAGTAATCCATTCAGAGGTTGTCCGTCCGGATTGCTCGTTCGTCGATACTCAAACCTTGTTTGGAAGTGGGTCCCAAGAGTAGTCCGTGCGGGTGACAACCCGTGCGCACAGCTTGTCCGTGCGGACAGCCTGTGCGTGCGGACAACTGGTCCGTGCGGACAGCCTCTGGTTGTGTCGTTCGTCTACACTTGGTTTCTGTTGTTGTTTATCGAGACGTTCTGATTACGTGGCAACCACTTGGAGTTGTGTTCCTACCCGCGTGACTAGACAGAATTGATAAATTTAGGGAAAATGGTGTTGAAAGATGGTGTTGAAAGATGATAACAGAATTGATGGTGGCATTGGGAGGTGTGAAAAACAGAATTGATAAATTTAGGGAAAATGGTGTTGAAAGATGATAACCCAACAATGGAGTATCTCATTCTACAGCTTCGATAAATTCAGGGGTATTCTCAAATAATGCTTCCTAGATGTTTGAAGACCGATAAATGTCCAAAGAAGCGGCACTGTGGACATTTGCCGGTCTTCAAACATCTAGGAAGCATTATTTGAGAATACCCCTGAATTTATCGAAGCTGTAGAATGAGATCCTCCACTGTTGGGTTATCATCTTTCAACCTTATTTTCCCTAAATTTACCGATCTTGTTTTTCAACAGGGATGTAATACAATGATTCCTCTCAATTGAATAGACCGACACTTGCTTCCTCTCAAATGGTTATGGAGTGGTTATAACAACTGATCATGCTAAGGACTGTTATAACTAACCACTACTCCTTATAAAGACTGATGGACTTAAAGATGTCACACCCCAACCGATGGCGGAATCATCGGGGCGCGGCACTGAGCGAAACAGATTGTCCAGAAGTTTCCATAACAACTATCATTACCATTCAATTTAAGTTAACATGTCCCATACCATGTCTCAAATAGCAATCAAGTTATTACAGACAAAAACTAAACAAATATTCTGTTCCGACAACTCAGATTTAAACATAACAAATTTATTCGTTGGTTTCTAGGACTCCAGTTCCTAGCTTCAATTTCATCACAGCCCGAGAAGTATATAAGAAACCTAAGCACCTGTCACATACGTTAAAATAAAGTCAATACATAAAATGTAAAGGTGAGCATACAAGTTTGATAATAGCATAATAGAGTTCGAATTCGTTTACGCATAACCAGCACGTACACATAGTGAAATGAAGCACGTTAGTTATCGACATAGATCCATCGATACCAATGACTGCGGGTTGACTGCCCGAGGCAGTTCGCAATACATGATTACCACCGTAATCCATGCAAGTAAGAGATCCTTAACAACCCCCGTGTGAACGGGTGCTGAGTCCAAACTATAGTACTATCGTTGCTAAGGCAGGTAGACAGCATTCCATGTGTAAACATAACAAACAAGCATTCATAAGCCACGTATAACATGCATTGATGGTTTAGCGTTAAAATAGCTTGCGTAGTGTGATAGTTGTAGTTTGAATAGTTGTAACGTATGTAACACCCAAAAGTGTTAAAGCAAAAAGGGTTCGAGTATACTCACAGCGATAGTGGATTGAAGGGAGCGCTTTAAAGCGAGTACGGTTAGCCTGAATAGATTCGATAACGTAATGATAAGTGACGCGTAAAACAGTACAAGTGAGAGTGGGTAGGATGACTGATCGTGCGGATCAGCTATCCGTGAGTAGAGGTCATCCGTGCGCATGACCTATCCGTGCGGGTGGTGATACGTACGGATGGCAATGCGTGCGGATGGTGATCCGTTCCGGATAAGCTGTTCGTGCGTACGAGCGGTCCGTGCGCACGAGCTGTCCGTGCGTACGAGCTGTTCGTGCGTACGAGTTGTCCGTGCGGATGGTGATCCGTGCGGACAAGTTACTTGTGTGGATAAACTTTCAAGTGGATTGTTTCTTCCTAAAATGTGTTTGTGTATGATGGCTTGTGCTTTTGAGTTTTCGTTGTAGCATTTAGAAAACACCAAAGTGTTTCTACCTTTCAAGCCGGTCGCGCGGACGGCAGTCCGTGCGTGTGGTAGTCCGTGCGGGCAGCCTGTGCGCGCGGGCAGAGACAATCCGTCCGGACAGCCTGTCCGTGCGTACGACTTGACCGTGCGGATGAAGATCGTTTGATTCTCATTTTAAGGCCTTAGTATCTCATGATCCGAAGAGTAATCCATTCAGAGGTTGTCCGTCCGGATTGCTCGTTCGTCGATACTCAAACCTTGTTTGGAAGTGGGTCCCAAGAGTAGTCCGTGCGGGTGACAACCCGTGCGTATGACTTGTACGCGTGGACAGCTAGTCCGTGCGCATAGCTTGTCCGTGCGCACAGCCTGTGCGTGCGGACAACTGGTCCGTGCGGACAGCCTCTGGTTGTGCCGTTCGTCTACACTTGGTTTCTGTTGTTGTTTATCGAGACGTTCTGATTACGTGGCAACCACTTGGAGTTGTGTTCCTACCCGCGTGACTAGACCGGCCAGGAACCACCCTAACTCAGCCTGTCGGCGACTCAGAACAGCCCTTCCGGTTAACCCCGAAATCCGTTGTCTAAGGGTAGAATTCCAGATCTAGAACTAGGGCATTACTATTGATGAGTAAAACACAAGGACTGATCGGATTTGTACCGGTTTTAAGGGTAAAAGTGGAAAAGAACTTAGTTTTATTCCTTTCAACTCTTTTATCCTTAGAAAAGTTTAGATCTAGGTGAGATTATTGTAAAAACTTGTAGAAATCGTTTAGATCTGAGATATTCTAGGTGGAATGGGGTCAAGCTTGAAGTTCTTATGAACTTCATGATGACGTCACTCGAGAATACCTCAAATCCGGATGATTTCATGGTTAACATCGAAGATTCGAAAGATAGAAATGTGTAGAATTGTGTAGAGATCAAAGATGTACAAGAATTAGTGCAAGATCTTACCTGGATTGGAAGAAATCTGAGAAAAGGTGAAGAATGCGTATGGTTCGGACGTCGCTTGCCAAAAGTGGAAAAAGTGGAGAGTGACCCGTGTATTTATAGGATGCCAAAAGAGGAAAGGGTGAGCCGTGCGCATGGCACGCACCCGGGTAGGCTATCCGCGCGGACTGGCCATCCGTGCGGACTGGCAATCCGTGCGGATTGGCCATCCGTGCGGATTGGTCATCCGTGCGGATGCCGCCTCCTTTGGTGTGTTCGGTGCGATGTTGATTCGGTTTCGATTTGCGAGCGATTCGATGGGGTTTCCTAGTCAAATTACTTTCAGTCTCAACTACTTCTTGTACGGTTCGACTCGGGGTTCGGGTTCGGGTTCGTTTGTATTCGAGTTAGACTTCGAGTTCGATTGAGTTCGCTTGATTATCACAACATAAATAATGTAAAATAAACATGCACAGGTAACACGTAAGGCACACACACACGTATAATGACAAGTAAAATACATAGTTCGAGTTACGATTTGATGTCGATTTGATTATCACAGCTTGATTTAACTTTATCGCATTGTTACTTCCTATCGTTCACAGTCGTAGGTCGATTGAAATACGGCTAGCATGATTCGATTATTGCAATGTACGACATTTACTCCACATAATCTAAATATAATAAAAACAATTCTACGAGTCGAGTTGCGCGAAATCGGTCGTTGACTTTGACCTTGACTTTGACTTTCACTCGTGAAAACACGGGGTGTTACAAAAGACTGATGAGGCATATCCACTGTTGAAGACAAAGCCCTGTTAAAGGAAAGCACTTATGTACCTAAGGCTTGATCAACCAAAGGAAAACCACTAGTCAGTAACAGCAGTGGTTCAACATCTACAGCGGATTCAACATCAGTATTTATGTATCAATGTTTCTTATGTATCAGTGTTTCTTATGTAAAAGTGTTTAGTGTATCAGTGTTTAGATTTTGTTACAGGTTCGATGATGGTTGTTAGATTTATGAAAATGTCTAACAATTTCGGATTGGGTATATTCATTCACAGTTTTATGATACTTCAGTGTTTATGATGAAAATTATGTTGGTTCCATGATTGACTGTTGCCCATGTTGATTCGCTTAATGGTATGTTATGTATATACAATCTCTTGAGACAAACCCTAGACAAACCCAAAGGTGAACCACTGCCCAACAACAACAGTGGTTGAGCATCAACAGCAGATTTTCTACCTTTGTTTATGTTAACAAGGTTTATATGTAACAATATTTGTCACATCAGTGTTTATAGTCTGTTAGGTTGTTAGATGTCATATCACTTCAGTGTTTATATGTAACAGTATTTATCACATCAGTGTTTATATGTAACAGTATTTATCACAACAGGGTTTATATGTAACAATATTTATCACATCACCTCAGGGGTTTGATCTGTACTATAAATAGAACAGTGGTTTGATCTTTATACTAATAAATAAAATTAAGCGAAATTGTATGATTATTAAGCACCTCATTTTGATTGTTTGGGTATAGTATTCTTGAAATTGGTCTTTTTTAGCAAACAGATGTTTATGGGCAAACATTTGTTTAAGGCCAGACATCTGTTTAAGGTCAAACATCTGTTTAAGTCCAAACAACTGATATAGAAGGCCAAACATCTGTTTAAGCCCCAACATCTGTTTAAGTCTACACAAATGTTTAACCAGATCCACTGTCTTCTCATATTTTAACACTCTTCAAAATAGTTAAAAATGATAGTTTTCATTAATCCTTAAAAGTCTGTTACAACCACTGTTTTGGTTCAAACATCTGATTGTTAAAAGTTATCCACTGCTGAAAGACAACCTCTGTTTCTTCATTCTTCATGTTGACCATTGACTGACCAAACATCAGTGTTTCAATCACTGTTGGCTATCCACTAATAGATAAAAAACAACCACTGCTCACATTTTTATTGTTGACATCCACGGATATTGACCATCGGTGATTTCCCTAAAAAACAGTCACTGCTCACATTTTTATTGTTGATGTGGTTAATTAATGATAGAATGAAATTATCAAATGAAAAATAGAATTACAATGAAATTACCATTTTACCTAATCGTTACATTCCACTGAGATAAGAGTTCCTCCAACATTGTTTTGGTGATAAAAATTAAAGTTAAAATAAAAAATAAAAATAACTGTTGATGACAATTTGTTGCATATCAATTCAGTAATTAATGCTAATTATTGAAAATATGCAAAATGGGAATTTCAAATTGACGGTTATTTTCTCTTAATTAAATTTAAAATAAAAATTAGAAAAGTCATGATGACAATTGCTTTCAAATCAAATCAGTAATGATTGATAATATTAATAACTTTTGAAATTCAAAATACGCAAAATGGTAATTTAAAATTGACGTTCTCTCTCTTTTTTCCCTACAAACGCAACATAGATTCATAAGATTAAAATTTATTCATTTATTCATGATATTAAAAGTCCAATAATTACATAACATACAAACAACTAAACTTTCAAATCTAACAATAACAGCTCGAATTAAGAAACTTTAGCTTCAACTCCATCGATTGCAGAACCTCTCAATGTAAGTCCTTCAGCATTGCCATTACTCCACGTCTCTATCACCGCACTCTATATTACTGACAACACAAAGCTCACGAATGGAAGTTGAAGCCATCCTCATAAGATTTCTGGAAACCTGCTCTCTCGTGAACAGGCCAACTTGCAATCCATCAAAACATCTCTTCAGCTCTTGAAGAGTTGCCCTATCTTCATACACCTGTTCCTCGATTTGCCTGACAAAACGCTGCTTTAAATCATCTGATTTTACAGAAGTGAATGACACCATTTCAATAAACTATATTACTCGACTTTCCTGAAAGTATGATATCTTCGTAGGAAATCGTGATGAAAAACAGGTGAAGTGGCTATGAGTTTATATACTTAATCAATCAAAACATGTAGATTTAAGATAAACGTATTAATGTATATTTCAAAACAGCAGTCTTTTAATGCAAAAACCTTTTCAAACCCCAACTTTTATGGGAAAACTTTAAAATTAAATACCAAGAAACCCAAGGGACAAATTTTTGAAGTTCAAAGAACAAAAGCAGATTATCATATTTACAATTAACCTCTTCATTTACCATGTAGACGTGTTTTTAAACTCTATAAAAGACTGATGATTACTTTTGATTCAAAACATCAACAAATTGTCCTACAAATCACTGTCTGTGAAAAATTATTCCACATCAGAAAATCCAACAAAAATCTAAATGGCAAACTTCAGCTTCTACCAATGGTCAGACACCAGCGATGTTAAAACCCAATTCTCGATGTGGTCACTCAAAGAAAAAAGAACAGACAAAGAAATAAACAGGAAAGTCAACATAATCAATGATACTAATTACAACAAAACATGGAACAACATAGCATTGCTCAATGAAGTCCCCACTCTCCTCCATCAGATTTCCAGAATAATGCAGAAGAGTTTCTGACACAACTTTTAAAACAGGATCAGAAAATCTGCACCATGCTAACTGACCTGAAAAACAAAAGAGAGCATGAAATCACATGGAGAAAGGCCAGAGTCTACGAAATCCTAGTAAGTGTTAACTCTAGCGTGTAATAGTTTATAAATATTTCATTAAATTTCTATTTTTCTATGTAATAGTTTATTTTAATAATCTCAACATGCATCTTAACATATTCTAAAATGTCAGTGTCAATAAAAGCTCTCAACATCATCAACAGTTAATCAAAATAAGAAACAAACCTAAAATGCAAATGTCTCCTCTCAAAGGGTTATGGAGTGGTTATAACAGCTGATCATGCTAAGGACTGTTATAACTAACCACTGCTCCTTATAGAGACTGATGAGCCCTATCCACTTTTGAAGTCAAAGCCCTGTTAAAGACAAGCACTGATGTACCTAAGGCCTGATCAACCAAAGGAAAACCACTGGTCAGTAACAGCAGTGGTTCAGCATCTACAGCGGATTCAACATCAGTATTTATGTATCAGTGTTTCTTATGTAACAGTGTTTAGTGTATCAGTGTTTAGAGTTTGTTACAGGTTCGATGATGATTGTTAGATTTATGAAAATGTCTAACAATTT
Source organism: Helianthus tuberosus (assembly GCA_030545235.1). Classification (NCBI taxonomy): domain Eukaryota; kingdom Viridiplantae; phylum Streptophyta; class Magnoliopsida; order Asterales; family Asteraceae; genus Helianthus; species Helianthus tuberosus. The sequence goes on along the minus strand of CM060438.1, from coordinate 45,095,143 downwards.
CCTCTGGATCTTCCAGCAGTTAGGGAGGAGAACAACTCCTTCTATTTTGAAGATGATCCTGAAAAGAGGAATCTTCCATCTCTTCAAGGGTATCCTTTGCCAAAGAACATTGAAGAATACCTTCAATTGAAAGCCAAACAAGCAAAGGATATCTCAAAAAGAGACACAAAAGGAAAATCTTATAAAGAAATACAGAGAAATCTGCAATATCTGCTCATCCAAGTCAGAACATTTGAGCAGTTTTCAAAAAATCTTTGTCAGCAGTTATCAGAAAGAGATGATGAAAGCCTAAGGAAATATTACATTAAGCTCATTATACAAAACAAGGAATACAAGGCAGAAAGGCATCAATTCAAAGACTAGACCATAAGTGAGCTCAAGCAAGAAATTGCAAGAATACAAAAGATGCTTGAAGACTCAACAATAAAACCAACCCCACCAGTCTGGTCCCAGTATAAAAAGAATTTACCTGAAAGGGCTTTGAAATTGAAGAGAATGAAGGAAGAGCTTATAACTGCAAATTTTTAACACATTGTAAAATCACGTCCAATGATGTGTTGACACATGTAATAAACCCCAATAAAGTCAAACGTTGACTATGAAGGACTAATTTCGTCAAAAACAAAAACTATGAAAGTGGAAGGACCAAAAATGTCAACATGCCAAACTTGTGCCTCTGATTGACCTCATATGATGTTCGTATTCTTTATTGAATAAATTGTCGGACACAAGAAGCCGTTTGTGCTTAAAACCAAAAATTTACAAACCACAGGGGTTAAAAGTGTCAACATGTTAATTATACCTCTGAGTGACCTTTTAACGAACCCAAAGCATCGTTATGTTTGATAATACTCTCGAGAATGCCTAATATGGATAACATAGGGCTTTGACGCGATAAAATGATAATGCGTGCAAGTTATGCATTAAAGGGGCCAAAAGAGTCAAACTCTAAAACTATACCTTTGAGCAACCATTTAAGCAAACTGGAGTAAACTGGAGTGTCGTAATATCCCATCATACTCTTGGGAATGCTTATTATTGATCTTGAAAGGCTTTTATACCATTTCGTGTTAAAACGCACAAGTTCGCAAACTAAAGGGGTTAAAAGCGTCAGCGAGCAGAAACTAGTGTTTTCGGTAATCGTTTAACGAAACTGGGCCTAACGGTGTTTGATTATACTCCCTAGATCATGTACAAACTAACTACAAGGGCCCATTGTGCCTAAAATGAAAGTTACTAAGCTTATAAAGGTGCAGGGACTAAAAGTGACAAGTTCAAAACTTGTTTGCTGAGATGTGGGGTGGTAGCGCGACGCCACATCATACCCCTTTTTGCTGTGGCATGCGGCGACGGCTTAATTATGACAGAATGTTACCTCCAGCTGCAGGTTCTTCACACTTGTTTCCCACACTTGGTTTTAAAAATGTAACACCTCGTAATTTCATGTCCAATAATGTATTGACACGTGTCAAAAGCTTTAAACGTGTAAAAGATCACTTACGAAGGACTAAGGTTGACAAACATGGAAAGTACGTGAATATAAGGGTTCAAAGTGTCAACAATGGATAAATATGCCTTACAATAACCCTACATGATGTTTATACCCTTAAACGAATAAATCATAAATCATACGAAGCAAATCGTGGAAGAAAGTGAGAGATTACAAACTGCAGGGGTTAAATGTGTCAACATGTTGAAAGTATACCTCTGAGTGACCTTTTATCAAACCCGAAGCTTTGTAACGATAAATTATACTCACTAGAATATGTGGTAAAAATTTCACCAAGTTTCGTTATCGTATGAGAAAGTTATGATTAAATTCATATACGAGGGGTTATAAGCATCAACGTTGAAATTTGTGACTTTTTGGGTAAGCACAAAGTTAACCAAGGACTTAACCAAGTTTGTAAAAGTCTTAAGGTCCTTAAAAATCAAGTTAGAGGGCCAAAAGTGCAAGAAAAATACTTAAAACCACGTATAGAAGGACCAGGGACTGAAATGTAATTTATTAAACTTGTTTGGCCTGTTGCGCCAGTTTTAGGCGGCCCGCGAGGGGCCTTACGCGGCCCGCGAACAAGCTGCCAGTGCAGAAATTGCACACAGCTGCCAGTTGCAGCCTTGTAACCGACTTTAAACATTTGTTTTGCATACCAGGGGCTGCCCCAATAGTATTTCATGCATAGGGGGCACTTATCTTGATCTGGGAACACTCATAGACCTCTTTGGCATCATCTTATGAGATCAAAATGCATATATAAGAACCCACTTTGGTTGCAACTTTGTTCACTCATTTACAACATTCACAACTTCACGTTTTGGAGCTCCCCTGATCAGCAACAAGCTTCCTAGTGATTCCTAATCATACTTAGGACCTTTGTAAGTGTCCTAAACCCTTCCTAATTCAGTTTAGCTTAGTTAATTAGCTAAAAGTCAAACCATCGTAATTAAAGTTTGACTTCGAGATTAATTAAAATTGGCTCAGTCAAATCTCGAATTAAAAGTACCTATAAGTAGGTATTTATGTGGGTAATAAACCCTTAAAAGGGTACCCTCTGATTCCCACTCTAACTAGGTCAATTGTCGGGTCAAAGCTAACTTTAAAAAGTCAACAGAATGCTTATTTTCAAATTAATACATAATTAGCAATGTAGGATCCATGCAACCTGTTTGATCACTAATATAACTTGGTAATTAATGTAAGAACATGTCTAAACATGTTTAACCCGACAATTTTCTTTTTAGACTTGGATCGGAACCGAAAGTCGCATAGTTTGACTTTCGCTTTGACTTTCAGTTCTGACCCATTTAAGCATGTTTTAGAAATGCCTTAGAGCCTTATTTGGACCAGGTTTTATATAAATATAACCCTCTGTGATTATACATCATGGTTCATTAGTTATCCAATTAATATGCATGTTTCCGTTAATTGCTTATATGTTGACTATTATGCCCTTTTCACCTTAAAACGTGATTTTTGAAAATGTAAAAGAGTAGAAACCTTAGTTACTGATTTATAAACTTGTACCCAAAATTTGACATCAGTTTGAGGTCTAGATTAAGGGTTATGCTCAATAGCGTAATTAGGAAGCTTTATGTTAATTAAACGGCGTAATTAGCATATAGCCTATTTAAACCCACTTTTTGATATCAAACTTTTTACCCACTAATATAATATAATATTTTGGGATTTTTGAAGATTTTTAATTAATTTTAGGCTGAGCATAACATAGGGTTGTGGTTCTAAATCGGTTATTGTCGGTTTTGCCCTTTTGGGCTATAAAATGAGTTTTACATATCTTTTTGACCCCAAACCTTTTGCTACTGATTTTATATGATAAATAAATTATTTTAAGCCTTCTGGAAATATAAAAATATCAGCTTTCTATATAGAACCCGGAAATGGCTCCTAATCGCCTTTTTAAGCATTTTACGCATAGTATGTACTAAAACTATTTTAAACATATAAGGGTTGATACCTACTGATATTTTAGGTAATTTATGATATTTTAACAGTAAGCAAAATTTGTTTAACTCAGATTCCAGTTTTGACCTCTTTAGCCTATGTGAAATTACCAAAATACCCCTAAGGTGCATAGTTTGTTTTAAATGATAAATTTCACATATATCTAGTACCCTAATGTTATAACTTATTAAATTAAGTATATTTACTAAATAAATCAGACCTGTAACTCAGATTACTAATTAAACCTTTTTATAATCTTTTAAATGACCAAAATGCCCTTACGAGGCATAGTTTGGGTTTAAATCCATTTCGGGCATAATAGAAGATATCTTACTGTCATAACTTATTTAAGGCATATTAACTTAGGAAACCTGTATATGGCTCTTATGGTTACCCGTTACGCATCCTTCGCGTTCGGTTCGGTTTATGTAACTAGTTTGCATAAATTGGCCAAAACGGGTCAAACCTTATCATTTTTGTCTCAAAATCCAGAATGTGTTTAGTTTACCCATATTATACAAGTCTTTAAACTTGTCGGGTCTAAATCACATTCTATTCCGGTCTTCGCTTAGTCGTGCGTTCGAACCGTATCTTCCTTTGAAAACTAATCGGTCTAAGCTTAAGCTTAATTAAAGACCCGTTAGAAATCTAATAGGTTATTATAAACCTTTGTTCCAGAATAGGAGGCCCAGTAAAAGCTACCCGCATTTGCTATTTGTGATTTATACTTGCAAAGGTAAATACTTTTAACTTATTTTCCCTATACGGGCTTGGGTTACGGTATATAAAATACCGCTTGGTCGGGCATTGCATTTTTAATTGTATGAAGGTTAAATTAATGGAATGTCTTGTTTTGAAAATGTTTTGTTTGCTTAAAGCCTTTGGGGGGTTAATGACCATGTCCCGGATATCCTTGGCATCATTTTACGAAATGGCCACGACCTAAGCACGGGGTGTAGGTGTACACCTGTCAGTGTCTAAATAATTAATGTGGTGTGTCTATTGATCTTTAACTCGGCACGATTCGGGCTACTGAACGCATAAGAAACATGTAATTCTTTTACAAGTATTATATTCAAATAATTATCCCAAGTTATAAAAGATATTTTGTGCCACGTGCATTCAAATCAATTTTATTAAACTTTTCAAAATGAGTCAGTTAAATTGTATTTACCAGTGTAAACTGACGTATTTTCCCAAAAAGGTTAAGTGCAGGTACTACTCGAACTAGGCTGGCTTTCTCCTAGAGTCCACAATAAGTCTCGCAAGCTTGGATGTCATAAAACTGTTGAACAATGTTTCCTCTTTATTTTGATCCGCCTGTGGATCTGTTTCGACTATTTGTGATACTTGATATTACAATTTATTAAAGTTGAAATGAATCTATCTTTTGCTTCCGCTGTGCATTTATATATTGTGTTGTTTGACTATGATGATATCAACTACGTCACGATACTCCCCACCGGGCCCACCGGTAATACGTGGAAATATCGGGGTGTGACAAAAAACCATTTGATCAATTCCATGGGAGTTAAGTGATTTAGAAACCTGGTATTACACCTGTTATGATCTTATTATCTCTCTCAAACATGTGTCAATCATCCATGATTTCACACAACACTATAAATAGGTGAACATTTCTTCACAATTTCACTTGCACATTCATTTCAATCTGCTCTATCTCTCAATCCTAGGGGATCCTGATTATTTTGGAACCACTTTTGAGTTTAATTCAGTCCTAAGGACCATATGTAAGTGTCCTTTTGTCACACCCCGACTTTCCACGTGTCACCGGTGGGCCCGGTGGGGAGTATCGTGACGTGGTTGGCAACATAATAGTCAAACAACACAATATATAAATGCACAGCGGAAGCAAAAGATAAATATTATTACATTCCGAATATAAAGTAATATCCAGTATTACAACGGAAAGTAAAGGATCCACAGGCGGATCTTAACACATATCACTTGTTCAACAGACTTTAGATGCCTAGAACTTGCAAGATTCCTTATTAGCGCCCTGAGCTTCCAGCCAATTACGTTCACTACCTGTCACTTAACCTTTTGGAAAATACGTCAGTTTTCACTGGTAAATACACTCAACCGACTCATTTGAAAAGAGTTTAAGAAAATTGATTTGAATGCACGTGGCACAAAATAACTTTTATAATTTGATTAAAATGCACAGAGGCAAAATTAACCTTTTTAACTTGGAACAATTATATTTATAACCTTGTATACAGATTTACATGTTCGTTGTACGTTCAGGGCCCGATGTAGAAACCGAGTCAGATTAACAGACACGCCACAAGTATAGGCCCACAAGAGAGTGAGATACCATTATTACTTAAGTAACTGTCAGGTGTATGCCTACACCCCGTACTTAAGACGTGGCCATTTTATAATACAATGATGTCAAGGATATCCGGGACATGGTCATTAACCCCTAAAGGCTTTTATTTAAACAATACAGATTAAACCGGGTTACCTCAATAATTTAACCACAATAAGATTAAATATTCAATACCCGACCAAGCGGTATCATTATACCGTATTCCAAGCCCGTATAGGGAAAATAAGTTAAGAGTATTTACCTGAGCTAGCTCCTGTCTTAAATAGCAAGAATCTAATAACTCAGCCGTATTCACTTAAGTAAGCATAGGTACCATTTACCGGAAAGCTCTAGTCTGGAATGATGGTATAAATAATCAATTAGAATGCTAACGGGTCTTTAATTAAGCCTAAGCTTAGACCGGTTAGTCTTAAGGAAATATACGGTTCAAACGCATGATTAAGCGAAGACCGGAATAGAACGTGTTTTAGACCCGACAAGTTTGAAGACTTGTATAATATGGGTATTTCATACACATTCTGGATTTTGAGATAAAACCGATAAGGTTTGACCCGTTTCAGCTAATTTATGTAAACTTGTTACATAAGCCGAACCGAACGCGTAATAAGCGTAACGGGTATCCATAAAGGTCATTTACAGGTTTCCTAAGTTAATATGCCTTAAACATGTTGTGATATCAGTAGGATATCTTCCATTATGCCCCAAACGAGTTTAATCACCAATTAAGCCCCGTAGGGGTATTTTGGTCATTTTAAAGATTATAAAAGAGATTATTTAAGTTTCTGATATTCGGGTCTGAATACATCAGAAAAATAACTTAACTTATAAGGTTATATTAGTTGGTACTAAGTCTTATGTGACAAAATGGTTTCAAACCCAAACTATGCGTTTAACGCGCTTAAAAAGTCATTTTTAAGCGATTTTCGGGTTATACCGGAAATCTGAGTTTTCTAATCAGGTTTTAAAGTTCAAAATACTTCATTTAACATATATGATCAGTAGCCAAAGGTTCGATGCCTAAACGTTATGTAAAACTCATTTTATGATGAAAAGGGTATAATCGGTATTAACCGAATCAAGGCAATATCCTTTGGTTATGACCAGTTTAAAAATAATTAAAAATCTTCAAAAATCCTAAAATATTATATTACATCTGTGGGTAAAAGGTTTGGTGTCAAAAATCGGGTTTAGATAGGCTATGCGCTAATTATGTCGTTTAATTAATAAAAGGCGTTCTAATTACGCTAATGCGCATAACTCCTAATCTAGACCTCGAATCGATGCCAAATTTTGAGTACATGTTTATAAATCAGTGGGCAATGTTCTTGTCCACTCACATTATCAAAATCTCGTTTTATGATCGAAAGGGCATTATGGTCAACTTTAAGCAATTAACGGAAACGTGCGAATGAATCGGGTAATCAACGAAACAAGTACAGAGGCTTATACTATCATGTAACCCGGTCCTAATGAAGCTCTAAGGCATAACTAATTTCATCTAAATCGGATCAGAACTGAAGTCAACGCAAAAGTCAAAGTTTTGCGCTCTTCGGTTCCGAACCGGTTCAGAACTGAAAGTTGTCGGGTCGGACGTGCCTAGACATGTCCGTACACTTATTACCGAGTTATATGAATGATAAAACAGGTTACACGCCCTCTATATCGTTAATTACACGTTTAATGATTCTGTTGACTTTTTCGGACAACGTTTGACCCGTCGTTTGACCTAGTTAGATCGGGAATCAAAGGGTGCCCTTTTAAGGGTTTAATACCCATATAATTACCTACTTAACGGTACTTTTAAATCGAGATATGACTGAGCTATCATTAATTAATCTCGAAGTCAAACCGTTATTACGACGGTTTGACTTATAAGCTAAATACTAAGCTATAATTAATTAGAGAAGGTTTAGCAAGCTTACTAGTGTTTAATTGATGTTTAGGAAGGCTTGTGATCTGCTTGGAAGCTCCACAAATGATCAGAATTGAGAATGAAATGGAATGATCAAAGTTGATAACATGTGGGTCTTTATATACACCTTTAGACACCATGAATTGTTGACACACAAGGCTATGATTGACCACAAGTTGTTTACAAGTGTCCCTAGTACCCTAAAAACATTTTAGGGGTCGCCCAAGATTGAGAAAAACCGGCTAGAATGGTTAAAATCGCGAAATACAGGCTGCTGCCTGTTTTTTGTTGCTGGCACTTGCTTTACGGACCTCAAGGTCCCCAGCTTTGAGGTCCTCAAGGCAGACATCAGGCTTAAAAATTTGTTGTTTCTTGTCCATTGGCCTTTCGAAAGGGCAAGTAAGCTTATTTCTTGCAATTTGACCCCTTCTTATTTACCCACAAGGGCTTTAGGACTTATACCCACTTTGCCAAGTCCCTGATCACTTTGTTATCACCCGAAATGTCATAACTTTCAACATTGACGCTTTAACCCCTCGCATACGAATTTGATCATAACTTTCTCATACGATAACGAAACTTTATGAAATTTTTATCGTGCATTCTAGTGAGCATAATTGATCGTTGCAAAGCTTCGGGTTTGCTAAAAGGTCATTTAGAGGTATAACTTACACATGTTGACATATTTAACCCCTGTCGTTTGTAATCTCTCACTTTTAGCTTCGTATGATCCATGATTTATTCGTCTAAGGGTATAAACATCATGTAGGGTTATTGTAAAGTATATTTATCCATTGTTGACATTTTGAACCCTTATTTTCACATACTTTCTATGTTTGTCAACTTTAGTCCCTCTAAAGTATACTTTCTCACGTTCAAGCTTTTGACACGTGTCAATACATTATAGGACGTGAATTTTCGAGGTGTTACACCTTTCGCGACTAGTTTATTTCATTTGACTTTTAGCTAGACCATAAATGGTCAAGCCATTGTTCAAAACGAACATGGCTACGTGATCGTAATTAGGTAGGTATTAAACCCTCAAAAGGGCACCTCCTAATTACGATATTTACTTAGTTAATTGTCGGGTCAAAGTAATTAAATAAAAGTCAAACGGGTCAGTTTTTAAATAAAATTCATAACTAATAATATAGAAGCTATAAAATCAGTTTTGTCACTCTAATAACTTGGTAAATATTAATTGAACATGTCTAGGCATATTCAACCCGACAATTCTGAGTTTAGGCTCGGTTCGCAACCGAAAGTCGCAAAAGTAGACTTTTGCTTTGAGTTTCAGTTCTGACCCGAATTAGCTTAATTTAGTTATGCCTTAGGATTCCTTTGTGACCATATTATATGTTAGTATAACCCTCTGAGGTCATACTACATGGTCCCTTAGAAATCAGAGATCATTTGCATGTTTCCGTTAATTGCTTAAAACTTGACAATTATGCCCTTATGATATAAACACGAGATTTTTGAAAATGTGAGAGGAAAAAAAGCTTTACTACTGATATATAAGTATGTCATAAAAATTTGACATCAGTTTCTGGTCTCAAATAAAAGTTATGCAAGATATCGTAAAACAAAACTTTTGTTAATTAAATTTCATTTTCGGAATAAATCATATTTAAACCCAATTTTTGGCACCAAACTTGCTACCCACTGTTATGAAATAATATTTTGGTATTTTTGAAAAATTTTTCCAAATTTTATATTGACCATAGCATAGGGTTCTAGCATAAATTCGGTAATTTACGAAAATGTCCTTTTTGTTAATAAAATGAGTTTAACATATGATATGAATACCAAACCTTTTTCTAATGATATCATATGTTAAATAAAATATTTTAAGCATTAGAGACTGGTCAAAACTTCAGAATTTGATAAACACCTTGAATACCGTCAATTACCGACTTTTACGCTAATTAGGCGCATAGTATGGTTTAAAACCATATTTAACGCCTAAGACTTGTTACCTACTGATTTTATAAAGAAATTTTTATACTAAGAGTAAGTATAAGTCTTGAACTCAGATTTCCAAATTTGACCTTAAAGCATATGTGAAATGACCAAAATGCCCCTACGATGCATAGTTTGGCCATAAATGATTAAACACACATATGTATGATATCTTGCTGATATAACAACATAAAATAAATATTTTTACAGAATGTTTGAGACCAGAACCTCAATTTATGTTTAAACCTCTTTTATAAACTTTAAAATGACCAAAATACCCTTTCGGGGCTTAAATTGGTTTTAAATTCTTTTTGGGCATAATGGAAGATATCCTACTGATATCACAACATATTTTAAGAATAGTAACTCATGGAACTTGTACATGACTCATTCGGTTACCCGTTATGCACATACACGTTCGGTACGGTTTATGTAACTAGTTTGCATAAATTAGCCGAAACGGGTCAAACCTTATCATTTTTACTTCAAAATCCAGAATGTGTTTAGTTTACCCATTATATACAAGTCTTCATACTTGTCGGGTCTAAATCACATTCCAATCCGGTCACCGCTTAATCTTGTGTTTCGTACCGTAAACTTTCCTTTAAAACTAACCGGTCAAAGTTATAACTTAAATAAGACCCGTTAGGAATCTAATAGGTTATTAAAACCTTCGTTCCAGATTAGGAGCCCAGTAAAAGCTACTTGCACTTACTGATTAGAATATACGGTTGAGAATAAAATTACATTTTAGCTCAGGTAAATACTTTTAACTTATTTTCCCTTATACGGGCTTGGGATACGGTAAATTATTACCGCTTGGTCGGGTATTGAATATTTAATCGATTAGTGGTTAAATCATTGAGATAACCCGTTTTAATCTGTTTTGTTTGATAAAAATCCTTTGGGGGTTAATATGACCGTGTCCTGGATATCCTCGGCTCATTCATTTGAAATGGCCACGTCTTAAGCACGAGGTGTAGGCATACACCTGATTGTTGCGTATGAAAAACGGTATCTCACTCGTAAGGAAACTTCTTGTGGGCCTATACTTGTGGTGTGTCTATTAATCTTGTCTCGGTTTCTATATCGGGTCCTGAACGGACGACAAACATGTAAATCAGTATACAAGATTATTTTTAAATAATTGTCCCAAGTTATAAAAGATTTTTATGCCTTGTGCATCCAAACCAATTTTATAAAAACTTTTCAAAAAGAGTCAGTTAATTGTATTTACCAGTGTAAAATGACGTATTTTTCAAAAAGACTAAGTGCAGGTACTACGCGTAATGGGCTGGAAGCTCCTGAGTATTAGTTAAAGAGTCTTGCAAGCTCTTAATACTTAAAGTCTGTTGAACAATGATTACTTTCTGTTTTAGATCCGTCTGTGGATCCACATGCAACCGTTGTGTAATATTTTATTATACTTTCAATTCGGTTTGTATTATTACTTTAGACTTCCATTGTGCTTTAAACTGTGATTATTTGACTATGATGATATCAACTATGTCACGATACTCCCCACCAAGCCCACCGGTAATACGTGGAAATATCGGGGTGTGACAAAATTATGGCTCAAGGAATCAAATCACAAGGTGGACAGAGATTAAAGTGATAGAGACATACAAAAAATTGGAAGAAAGAAAGATCCCTCTGTTCCTAAAAAGCCAGATTATCCAGCATCAGAGGTTTCAATCAAACAGACCCTACCAACTAAAAGATCTGCTAAACCCACTGTTCCATCTGCTCTTGTTGGTTATCAAACAAAGAGGCAAAAACAGATGGATGAAAAAGAAGTGGCGGAACAAGAATCCGAATTATTTAAAGTGGTCATCAAGCAGATGTTGGTAGAAAATCCTGACTCAGCAAAGCTACAAGAAATAGCCAAAGGCCTGATCAACCATAGGTGAACCAGTGCCCAACAACAATAGTAGTGCAGCATCAACAACAGATATTGCATCAATGTTTATGTTAACAGTGTTTATATGTAACAGTATTTATGCAGTAAAATACACTTTGAGCGTTTTTGACCCGTTTAATATATTATCCTTTTACTTAATTTTCTTTTCTTTTCGAGTTGTCCCAACTAAGATAAAACACACGATTAAATCATATGGTCAAATTGTTAAGGGTCTTGATGATTTAAGATGCTAAATGTGTGCCGTCTATTAGCTAATTATTTGTAATTTATGTTAAAAGTGTTTATATGTTAACAGATGTTGACCAAAAGTCAAACAGAGGTTGACCAATAGTCAAACAGATGTTGACCTTAAACAGATGTTCGGTTTAAGGCCAAATATATATTTATGGGCAAACATCTGTTTAAGGTCAAACATCTGTTTAAGGCCAAACATCTGTTTATAGCCAAACATCTGTTTATAGCCAAACATTTGTTTATGGCCAAACATCTGTTTAAGGTCAAACATTTGTTTAAGTCCAAACAACTTATATTGATTGTCAAACATCTGTTTAAGCCCCAACATTTGTTTAAGTCTAAACAGATGTTTAAACATCTGTTCAAAACACTGTTCAATCTAACATGGGTTTCCATCCAACTGTTGAGCAAAAGTCAAACAGATGTTCAAACCCCTGATTAAGTTATTCAAATTTCTGTTGAATACTAAATGAGATGTTGACCAAAACTCAAACAAATGTTGACCAAAAGTCAAACAGATGGTTACTAAAACTAAATGGGATGATCCGACCCGGTTACATGGGATATATTTAAACCTTCTAACTTTTTCAAGATCCTCACAAAATCTCGGTTCCTTTCTCACTCCACGTATCTTTGTACACTTTCTCCAAGAAACTCTCTCATCTTCTTCGATTTCTTCCGATCTTCATCAATATCATCTTGGATAATAACAAAGGTATTGTTAAATAATCTGATTTGTTTTGTACTTTTTCATGTTTATTCTTTTAGTTTGAATTCCATAGCCGATTATGGTTCTTGCTGTTTTAATGAAGAAGTTGTAATCGATGGTTGTGTATTCATGTATCTCCCTGTTTTTTTCAATCCATTGTTGGTTATGATTGCGTTTATTGTTGCGGCTTATACTCGAACAACTTCTGATAGTCCTAATTTTTTTATATCTGATTGCTATGTAGTTATAATGCATGTTATGATAGACATATATGATTCTAAAAAAAGTGATCAGCATTTGGTGTATATACCATATGTCTTATCCATTGTTGATTTTATTGGATTTCACTTTGCTCATGTATTTATCTTATTCTGATGTATGATATAAAATTTCGATCTTTACTGGTGTATTCTTATTTGTATTTGTAAAGTTATTTATTAAGTTGTTCATGTGATTCTGATGTATGATATAAAATTTCAATCTTTACTGATGTATTCTTATGTTTATTTGTAAAGTTGTTTATAAAGTTGTTCATGTAACGATGTTATTCTGAAGTATGATATAAATTTCTGATTTTAACTGATGTATTCTCATGTGTATTTGTAAAGTTGAACTTATTTTGATTAGTAGTTGGTATACTGTTTTTAAGTTTTTGTTTTGTACAAACACAAGTCACTATCCTGTCTTTCTATACAATTTATTCAACTGATGATCCTCCATGTCTATTTGTGATACTTAATTGGAAAAGTAGGTTTTAAGTTTTAATTATATGATTTGTTGTAAAAAAATATATATTTTTCGATATGATATGAAAATACATGTATTCTCACCTTTTCGATGTTGTCTATTGTTATTTTGATATATATTAGTTGTATCATCTTTTATTTAGATGTGTTGCATATCTTAATGGATTGTATTCATTTGTTTCTTAATGTTATTGATTTTGATTCTATAATTGATACTGTTACAGTTTTCCGTGACAATGATTTATGGATTTTCATGTTACCTTGAAGACAGTAAAAGGAAATGTTTGGTTAGGAATTTTATCCGATCTTACTTTAACACTTAATTTTATTTTTTTCGTATGATATCTAGCAATAAAAGTGTTTTATTTATTTATGCTTAGATTTTGCCAAAACAGTATGAAAAATAGATTCAACAGTTTAATTATCCAACTGGAAATGCAAACAGACCACAACGGGAAACGTTTTTAAAGTCAAGATCTATCCTCTAAGCAATAGCAGATATTATTTCTATAATAGTTAGTGTCAGTTGGTAGACAGTTTGAAAATACCTTCAGATTCATGGTTGATATTTCACTATGAGGAAGCATTGGAAAGTTTCAGAATATTATATTTTTATCAAGACATTTCTCTTGCTCCTTGTGATCATTTTTAATACAAAATGTCTGGTAACGAAGATTATGTGGTATGTAACTTCAAACAATATTCATCATGTAATTTTTTTTGGAGATACAGTTGTTTAATTGTTGTTTTTTTATTTATTTACTTAATTTTCTGATATATTTTTACTAACATACTATATAATGTGTTTTCTTCGGATTGTAGAGTATTAATCGTTCTTTTGTTCATCACAGGATGTTAAACACTATTCCTTCATATCTGGTTTTATTAAAGGATCTGGAAAGCAGAACTGGTCTGTACGGATGGAAGATTTCAACAATGAACTTTACATAACTACTGGATGGAAGCAGATAATGAATGACTTGTCAATAACTGCTGATCATCTGATTGTCTTTGAGATGATAGATCTTCAGACTCTTCATATCACGGTTTTCAATTGTGCTACCTGCGATTTAGTGCTTCCACCGGAGGTCTGTGCTGTTGTTAAAGAAAAGGTGGTAGAAGAGATTATCTTGAGTTCAGATATTGAAGCTGTACAGGACATCGTTAATGTCAATGAAGGTGGTATGGTTGTTGTGAATGAAGATAATCAGATCGTACCTATTTCTTTCTGTGTGGACGGTCATTTTGTAAGTTTGTGATGATGAGTTTACTAATATATAATACTTCAGTCATATTTTAAAGATGTGTTAATTCTTTGTTTATTGAATTGTTCGTTGTTTGTGTCACACCCCGATATTTCCACGTATTACCGGTGGGCCAGGTGGGGAGTATCATGACGTAGTTGATATCATCATAGTCAAACAACACAATTTAAATGCACAGCGGAAGCAAAAGATGAATCACATTACAAACCGAATAAATAGTAATATCAAAGTATTACAAACGGACTGTAAAGGATCCACAGGCGGATCAAAAGATAAAAGATCATTGTTCCACAGACTTTAACATCTAGAGCTTGCAAGACTTGATTAATGATGCCAGGAGTAGCCAGCCTATTTCGTCTAGTACCTGCACTTAGCCTTTTTGGAAAATACGTCAGTTCACACTGGTAAATACAATTAACTGACTCATTTTGAAAAGAGTTTAAGAAAAATTAATTTGAATGCACAAGGCACAAAAGTTCTTTTATAACTTGGGACAATTATTTAAAATAATCTTGTATACAGTTTTACTTATTTGCTGTTCGTCAGGGCCGGTTAGAAGAGCCGGACATGATTAACTGACACGCTAATGTATAATGCCCACAAGGTTGATTCCTTTAAGTGGATTACCAGTTTTTACATAATGCAACTGTCAGGTGTATGCCTACACCCCGTGCTTAGGTCGTGGCCATTTCTTTGAATGATGCCAAGGATATCCGGGACATGGTCATTAACCCCCAAAGGCCATACACCAAATAATACAGATTAAAACGGGTTATGTAAATATATTAATCACAATCCGATTTAAACAACTACATACCCGACCAAGCGGTATTATTATAATACCGTATCCCAAGCCCGTATAGGGAAAATAAGTTAAAAGTATTAACCTGAGCAAATATTCAAATTTATCTCAACCGTATACAATCAGCAAGTGCAGATAGCTTTTACTGGTCTCCTAATCTGGAACGAAGGTTTTTATAACCTATTAGATTCCTAACGGGTCTTAATTAAGCCTAAACATAGACTGGTTAGTTTTTAAAGGAAGATATACGGTTCAAAACGCACGATTAAGCGATGACCGGATTAGAATGTGGTTTAGACCCGAAAAGTTTGTATACTTGTATAATATGGGTAAACTAAACACATTCTGGATTTTGAGATAAAAATGATAAGGTTTGACCCATTTCGGCTAATTTATGCAAACTAGTTACATAAACCGCACAGAACGCGAAAAGTGCGTAACGGGTAACCAAATGAGTCATGAACAGGTTTCCTAAGTTATTATGCCTTAAAAATGTTGTGATATCAGTAGGATACCTTCCATTATGCCAAAAACGAATTTAAACTCAAACTATGCCCCGTGTGGGCATTTTGGTCATTTTAAAGCTTATAAAAGAGATTAAATATAAATCTGAGTTTTAGGTCTGTTATAATCAGTAAAAATACTTAATTTAATAAGTTATAATAGTAGGGTATAGCATATATGTGAAATTTACTATTTATAACCAAACTATGCACCGTAGGGGCATTTTGGTCATTTCACATAAGCTTAAAAGGTCAAAATTAGAGAATCTGAGAAATGGGGCTCCTTGCCACATATGATTTTGTTTAGTTTATTCTTCGCATATGAAGTATGAATAAAGCTCCTCTTATGAGCAGCGACATGTGTTTTAGAGCAAACAACATTCGGCTTCTTGGACCTTTTCATGACTTTTATCATAGCCTTTCTAATAGCTGTGTTAATTACACTTTTGGAGATTAACTCCATTAACATTGAGGTTCACATTTGATGCACCGTTAACATTTGTCGCCCCTCAAGCATCGCGACTGCTGTTTGTCTTTTCTGAGTTTTCCATACTCGAAACTTGGTATTAAATACCAGATTCAACAAGTGCTTAGGTAATCCGTACCATGTGTCTCCTTGAATTGTCAAAAGGCTCACTATAAGGAGTCTTGATAACTACTTGCTTCTTATCACACACAATATGGGCTTGGTTATAAGACGACCAATCCATTCCTATCACTATATCGAGTCCCTTTAATTTTAACGGGAACAAGGACCGCGGAAAAGAATGATTCCTAATGGATATAAAACATCCATCTAATATTGCTGAAGCAGTCTCTAAGGTATCGTCGACTAATTCTACTTCATATTTAACGCTTAGAGTTTTAACAGGCAGATTTAATAATTTACAAAATCTATTGTCTACGAAAGACTTATCTGCACCTGAATCAAAAAATACTCTAGCATAAACGTCATTTATAATGAAAGTACCTGTTGTGACATTGTCATCCTGAAAGGCCTCTGGAGTATTCATTTGAGAGCCCCCAGCTTTGGTCTTCTTAGCCTCCCTAGGCTTCTTGGTTTTATTTGGGCAATTAGTTTTGATGTGCCCTATTTCATTACAACCATAGCAGGTTGCGTCCTTTATGTCTTGGCACTCCAAAGTTTTGTGCCCTTCTTTATTACAGATTCCACAAGGCTTAGCTTGTGACTCTAAAGTGCATTTCCCTTTAGTCGCCTTCTTTGGGCAGCGAGTCTTTATGTGCCCCTTCTCGCCACAACCATAGCATGTGGCGTCCTTCAAGTCCTTGCATTCATGAGTCTTATGATCCATCTCCTTACAGATGCCACATCCCCTGGTCTGTTCACGGAAACATTTTCCGAAGTGTTGCTTCCCGCAGGTTTTACATTTGGGTTTTGCCTCATTTGGCTTGGACTGGTTTGAACCAGCCTTACCCTTTTTGTAACCCTTATTTGGGGTATTATCGCACTTTCGCTTATGATTCTTTAATACACGGTCCACGGCTTTGTTTACGGCTGTATCTAACATAGCCTGTAACTCGGTGCCCGTTAAGTTCAATCTTGCGTTATTATTTTCATCAAATGAGTGACTGTGAGCTTCAGCTGAATTAGTCATGGTGAAGCTTTGAAGGCTACAGACCAAGTAGTAATAATTTGTTTAATTATATATCGAATCGTCGAGTTTGATGATTAAATAGCCATGGTGCAAATAAACCATATAGGCCAATGGATAGTATTAAATTTATTTGATTATGTTTTGCCTAGGTTTTTAAACAAACCATCTTTGGCGTTTAAACGGAATATAATCCTTCCTATTTATTAGACAGGGGACATAAGTCACGACTGTCAATGTCGTACCGACAATTTATATAGCACAAGGGCTTGTTCCAAAGGACTTTTCGATGGCACAGAGGCCTTGTTACTAGGGAAATTTTAAAACATAATCAATGATCCTTTGGATCGGAAAATTTCATAGTTCATTGTCTTGATGTCACACCCCGACTTTCCACGTGTCACCGGTGGGCCCGGTGGGGAGTATCGTGACGTGGTTGGCAACATAATAGTCAAACAACACAATATATAAATGCACAGCGGAAGCAAAAGATAAATATTATTACATTCCGAATATAAAGTAATATCCAGTATTACAACGGAAAGTAAAGGATCCACAGGCGGATCTTAACACATATCACTTGTTCAACAGACTTTAGATGCATAGAACTTGCAAGATTCCTTATTAGCGCCCTGAGCTTCCAGCCAATTACGTTCACTACCTGTCACTTAACCTTTTGGAAAATACGTCAGTTTTCACTGGTAAATACACTCAACCGACTCATTTGAATGAAAATTTAAATTTAATCATTCCACTATAAAAATTAAAAATCAGGTTTGCCCTAAATGGGACTTGAAAGGAATAATGTTGTCCTCGAAGGGACTGAAAAGATAAATATGTCCTTATAAGGACTATTGAGGAAACGATTTTCAGCAAAGGAGTTTCTTCTTTATTCAATTCCTGAATGCTTTCTCCTTGGTTGCACGTCTCATCCTGGTCGCGGTACGAAGCTCAGCATTTCAAGGCTCCAGACGTGGAGAATTTTTATTACAGCTTCTTCGCTTGGCGACGTATCCAATTAAAAATTTGGAAGCAAAATTTCCAGATTAGGATTGAGAATAATCCTATGTTAAGTCTAGACTCAGAAGGTCAAGGAATGTGCTACTGTGTCATTGAGATTAAACACTAAGGGCTAGTGTTTAATTCACTCAATGTTGTCTCTGATACCAACCTGTCACACCCCGACTTTCCACGTGACACCGGTGGGCCCGGTGGGGAGTATCGTGACGTGGTTGGCAACATAATAGTCAAACAACACAATATATAAATGCACAGCGGAAGCAAAAGATAAATATTATTACATTCCGAATATAAAGTAATATCCAGTATTACAACGGAAAGTAAAGGATCCACAGGCGGATCTTAACACATATCACTTGTTCAACAGACTTTAGATGCCTAGAACTTGCAAGATTCCTTATTAGCGCCCTGAGCTTCCAGCCAATTACGTTCACTACCTGTCACTTAACCTTTTGGAAAATACGTCAGTTTTCACTGGTAAATACACTCAACCGACTCATTTGAAAAGAGTTTAAGAAAATTGATTTGAATGCACGTGGCACAAAATAACTTTTATAATTTGATTAAAATGCACAGAGGCAAAATTAACCTTTTTAACTTGGAACAATTATATTTATAACCTTGTATACAGATTTACATGTTCGTTGTACGTTCAGGGCCCGATGTAGAAACCGAGTCAGATTAACAGACACGCCACAAGTATAGGCCCACAAGAGAGTGAGATACCGTTATTACTTAAGTAACTGTCAGGTGTATGCCTACACCCCGTACTTAAGACGTGGCCATTTTATAATACAATGATGTCAAGGATATCCGGGACATGGTCATTAACCCCTAAAGGCTTTTATTTCAAACAATACAGATTAAACCGGGTTACCTCAATAATTTAACCACAATAAGATTAAATATTCAATACCCGACCAAGCGGTATCATTATACCGTATTCCAAGCCCGTATAGGGAAAATAAGTTAAGAGTATTTACCTGAGCTAGCTCCTGTCTTAAATAGCAAGAATCTAATAACTCAGCCGTATTCACTTAAGTAAGCATAGGTACCATTTACCGGAAAGCTCTAGTCTGGAATGATGGTATAAATAATCAATTAGAATGCTAACGGGTCTTTAATTAAGCCTAAGCTTAGACCGGTTAGTCTTAAGGAAATATACGGTTCAAACGCATGATTAAGCGAAGACCGGAATAGAACGTGTTTTAGACCCGACAAGTTTGAAGACTTGTATAATATGGGTATTTCATACACATTCTGGATTTTGAGATAAAACCGATAAGGTTTGACCCGTTTCAGCTAATTTATGTAAACTTGTTACATAAGCCGAACCGAACGCGTAATAAGCGTAACGGGTATCCATAAAGGTCATTTACATGTTTCCTAAGTTAATATGCCTTAAACATGTTGTGATATCAGTAGGATATCTTCCATTATGCCCCAAACGAGTTTAATCACCAATTAAGCCCCGTAGGGGTATTTTGGTCATTTTAAAGATTATAAAAGAGATTATTTAAGTTTCTGAGATTCGGGTCTGAATACATCAGAAAAATAACTTAACTTATAAGGTTATATTAGTTGGTACTAAGTCTTATGTGACAAAATGGTTTCAAACCCAAACTATGCGTTTAACGCGCTTAAAAAGTCATTTTTAAGCGATTTCCGGGTTATACCGGAAATCTGAGTTTTCTAATCAGGTTTTAAAGTTCAAAATACTTCATTTAACATATATGATCAGTAGCCAAAGGTTCGATGCCTAAACGTTATGTAAAACTCATTTTATGACGAAAAGGGTATAATCGGTATTAACCGAATCAAGGCAATATCCTTTGGTTATGACCAGTTTAAAAATAATTAAAAATCTTCAAAAATCCTAAAATATTATATTACATCTGTGGGTAAAAGGTTTGGTGTCAAAAATCGGGTTTAGATAGGCTATGCGCTAATTATGTCGTTTAATTAATAAAAGGCGTTCTAATTACGCTAATGCGCATAACTCCTAATCTAGACCTCGAATCGATGCCAAATTTTGAGTACGTGTTTATAAATCAGTGGGAAATGTTCTTGTCCACTCACATTATCAAAATCTCGTTTTATGATCGAAAGGGCATTATGGTCAACTTTAAGCAATTAACGGAAACGTGCGAATGAATCGGGTAATCAACGAAACAAGTACAGAGGCTTATACTATCATGTAACCCGGTCCTAATGAAGCTCTAAGGCATAACTAATTTCATCTAAATCGGATCAGAACTGAAGTCAACGCAAAAGTCAAAGTTTTGCGCTCTTCGGTTCCGAACCGGTTCAGAACTGAAAGTTGTCGGGTCGGACGTGCCTAGACATGTCCGTACACTTATTACCGAGTTATATGAATGATAAAACAGGTTACACGCCCTCTATATCGTTAATTACACGTTTAATGATTCTGTTGACTTTTTCGGACAACGTTTGACCCGTCGTTTGACCTAGTTAGATCGGGAATCAAAGGGTGCCCTTTTAAGGGTTTAATACCCATATAATAACCTACTTAACGGTACTTTTAAATCGAGATATGACTGAGCTATCATTAATTAATCTCGAAGTCAAACCGTTATTACGACGGTTTGACTTATAAGCTAAATACTAAGCTATAATTAATTAGAGAAGGTTTAGCAAGCTTACTAGTGTTTAATTGATGTTTAGGAAGGCTTGTGATCTGCTTGGAAGCTCCACAAATGATCAGAATTGAGAATGAAATGGAATGATCAAAGTTGATAACATGTAGGTCTTTATATACACCTTTAGACACCATGAATTGTTGACACACAAGGCTATGATTGACCACAAGTTGTTTACAAGTGTCCCTAGTACCCTAAAAACATTTTAGGGGTCGCCCAAGATTGAGAAAAACCAGCTAGCATGGTTAAAATCGCGAAATACAGGCTGCTGCCTGTTTTTTGTTGCTGGCACTTGCTTTACGGACCTCAAGGTCCCTAGCTTTGAGGTCCTCAAGGCAGACATCAGGCTTAAAAATTTGTTGTTTCTTGTCCCTTGGCCTTTCGAAAGGGCAAGTAAGCTTATTTCTTGCAATTTGACCCCTTCTTATTTACCCACAAGGGCTTTAGGACTTATACCCACTTTGCCAAGTCCCTGATCACTTTGTTATCACCCGAAAAGTCATAACTTTCAACATTGACGCTTTAACCCCTCGCATACGAATTTGATCATAACTTTCTCATACGATAACGAAACTTTATGAAATTTTTATCGTGCATTCTAGTGAGCATAATTGATCGTTGCAAAGCTTCGGGTTTGCTAAAAGGTCATTTAGAGGTATAACTTACACATGTTGACATATTTAACCCCTGTCGTTTGTAATCTCTCACTTTTAGCTTCGTATGATCCATGATTTATTCGTCTAAGGGTATGAACATGATGTAGGGTTATTGTAAAGTATATTTATCCATTGTTGACATTTTGAACCCTTATTTTCACATACTTTCTATGTTTGTCAACTTTAGTCCCTCTAAAGTATACTTTCTCACGTTCAAGCTTTTGGCACGTGTCAATACATTATAGGACGTGAATTTTCGAGGTGTTACACTTGACAAGAAGTTATGAAATAAAACTATCTTTTTCATGTATACATCTTTGCTCGTAGGCATACATCCCAAATGGATATTTTGATATATACATCATGTTCGACGTTTATTAGCCATGATTCATATTGATCATTTAGGCTAAATAAGGGGGTTTGGAAATTCCCCATATAAAGATGACAAGTGTGATTTTATCGCATCACTGTTGTCAGGAGTGTTAACATGTTTTCAGATGTTAACAAGGATTTGAATCTCTTTTAAACAGGTTTTACCATCATAGCTAGGTCTTTAATGACATTCAAGCTAGGTTATACCTTTTAAGATTCTTTTGAAATTTTCAGCTGATCGATAAAATTCGAGTATAAACGGAATGATTGATTGATAGAGGACGACATGAATACCTATGTAATAAAAACTTTCCATAAATCATCAGGAAACTTATATTAATGCCTTAATCGGGACTTTTATAATTTATTTGTCCATACGGGGACTTTAAAGCAACTTTAGTCCATGCAAGGACTAAAAAGAAAGTATAAGTCCGTAAAGGGACTATAAGATGGGTCTGTATTGAGACTTTAATGATATAACATGTCCATGAAAGGATGTTAATAAACAATTGCCCTTATAGGGACATTATGTCAAAAGACACGTCCTCATTGGGACTTACTGGAGAAATAATATGTCCTTAAACAGACTTATAATAAAATATCATGCCCACGAGGGATCTTATTGTAATAAATGTCCATAAAAGGGACTAAAATAGCAAATGCCCTTACAGGGTCTTAAGTTGAAAGATATGTCCACACAGGGACTATATAGAAGAAATGGGTCCTTATAGGGACTTAAAGGATAATGAATACTATGAAAAAGATTCTCTAATGCCTTCCTTGCTCCATTTTGATTCTCTCTTCTTTGTTTACCGTACATGGTAGGGATACTGGAGACATTAGGCAAAAGAATATTTCAATCAGGATTTCTTGCAGAAGCAGAAACAGAATCCATGGATTTAATGGTTAATGAAATGACATGGATCATGATTAGGTTTTGACTGGTATAGTCCAACTCTGGAATTTCAAAATCTTGGAGATAGGAACATAGGGATTAATAGCATCCACATGTATCATCTTCAATATGGGAGTCTCAGGGACCTCCTGGTATTGACTTCACTGGTACAGACTTTGAGATTTGAGCCTCAGGGACCTCCGGTATGGACTCTGTAGTCTGATTAAAATTTCAATTGGTTTTTTTTTTTGGGAATAGGTCCATATGGGTCTTCCCTTCAACCGGTCGCACGCTTATCCTAGCCGTGGTATGAAGCTTGGCATTTCTTGGGTTCGGACGTGGAGAATTTTCCATCAACGGCTTCTTTGCCTGGCGACTTATTCAAAATACATAAAACTGAAAACAATGTATATATATAACAGGGATGAGATCATTCCTAGTTCAAGTCTAGACTCGGAAGTTCAAGGAATGTGCTACTGTGTCATTGAGATTAAACACAAAAGGCTAGTGTTTAATTCACTCAATGTTGGCTCTGATACCAACCTGTCACACCCCGATATTTCCACGTATTACCGGTGGGCCCGGTGGGGAGTATCGTGACGTAGTTGATATCATCATAGTCAAACAACACAATTTAAATGCACAGTGTAAGCAAAAGATGACTCACATTACAAACCGAATAAATAGTAATATCAAAGTATTACAAACGGACTGTAAAGGATCCACATGCGGATCAAAAGATAAAAGATCATTGTTCCACAGACTTTAACATCTAGAGCTTGCAAGACTTGATTAATGATGCCAGGAGTAGCCAGCCTATTTCGTCTAGTACCTGCACTTAGCCTTTTTGGAAAATACGTCAGTTTACACTGGTAAATACAATTAACTGACTCATTTTGAAAAGAGTTAAGAAAAATTAATTTGAATACACATGGCACAAAAGTTCTTTTATAACTTGGGACAGTTATTTAAAATAATCTTGTATACAGTTTTACTTATTTGCCGTCCGTCAGGGCCGGTTAGAAGAGCCGGACATGATTAACTGACACGCCACATGTATAATGCCCACAAGGTTGATTCCTTTAAGTGGATTACCAGTTTTTACATAATGCAACTGTCAGATGTATGCCTACACCCCGTGCTTAGGTCGTGGCCATTTCTTTGAATGATGCCAAGGATATCCGGGACATGGTCATTAACCCCCAAAGGCCATACACCAAATAATACAGATTAAAACGGGTTATGTAAATATATTAATCACAATCCGATTTAAACAACTACATACCCGACCAAGCGGTATTATTATAATATCGTATCCCAAGCCCGTATAGGGAAAATAAGTTAAAAGTATTTACCTGAGCAAATATTCAAAGTTATCTCAACCGTATTCAATCAGCAAGTGCAGATAGCTTTTACTGGTCTCCTAATTTGGAACGAAGGTTTTTATAACCTATTAGATTCCTAACGGGTCTTAATTAAGCCTAAACTTAGACCGGTTAGTTTTTAAAGGAATATATACGGTTCAAAACGCACGATTAAGCGATGACCGGATTAGAATGTGGTTTAGACCCGAAAAGTTTGTATACTTGTATAATATGGGTAAA
This sequence comes from Helianthus tuberosus, assembly GCA_030545235.1. Taxonomy (NCBI): domain Eukaryota; kingdom Viridiplantae; phylum Streptophyta; class Magnoliopsida; order Asterales; family Asteraceae; genus Helianthus; species Helianthus tuberosus. The sequence continues at coordinate 45,070,453 of CM060438.1, read as the reverse complement.
CTAAACACATTCTGGATTTTGAGATAAAAATGATAAGGTTTGACCCGTTTCGGCTAATTTATGCAAACTAGTTACATAAACCGCACCGAACGCGAAAAGTGCGTAACGGTTAACCAAATGAGTCATGAACAGGTTTCCTAAGTTATTATGCCTTAAACATGTTGTGATATCAGTAGGATACCTTCCATTATTGTCACACCCCGAATTTCCACGTAATACCGGTGGGGGCATCGTGACGTTATGGTTGGTAACGTTACAGTCAAACAACACAATATGTAGATGCACAGCGGAAGCAAAAGATAGATATATTACAATCTGAACATAAAGTAATATCCAGTATTACAACGGAAAGTAAAGGATCCACAGGCGGATCGAAAATAAAATGAAACATTGTTCAACAGACTTTGGACGCCTAGAACTTGCAAGATTCCTTATTAACGCCCTGAGCAGCTTCCAGCCTATTACGTACTTGTACCTGTCACTTAGACTTTGGAAAATACGTCAGTTTTCACTGGTAAATACACTCAACCGACTCATTTGAAAATGTTTATGAAAATTGGTTTAGGTGCACAAGGCACGAAAATATTTCGACACTTTGATTAAAATGCACAAGGCAAAATTAATCTTTTATACTTGGGACAAACTATATCTCATGTTATCAGTTTTACATAACTTGCTCTACATACGGGGCCCGGTTCTATGCCGGTTCAAGATTAACCGACACACCACTATTCCCTTATTGGGAATCCCTTATTGGGTATAATTAATTAATAAACATATGGCATCTGTCAGGTGTATGCCTACACCCCGTGCTTAGGTCATGGCCATTGCATTTAATGAGTCAAGGATATCCAGGACACGGTCGCATTAATCCCCAATGTTTCAGTCAAGCAATACGAATTAAAAACAGGTTATTTGGATTTCCCGACTTATTGGTCTTTGAATCCCATACCTGACCATGCGGTATTTATATTACCGTATCCCAAGCCCGTAATAGGGAAAATAAGTTAAGAGTATTTACCTGAGCTAGCTCCTGTCTTAAATAGCAAGAATTATAATAACTCAGCCGTATTCACTTAAGTAAGCGTAGGTACAATTTACCGGAAGGCTCTAGTCTGGAATGATGGTATAAATAACCAATTAGAATACTAACAGGTCTTTAATTAAGCCAAAACTTAGACCGGTTAGTTTTAAAGAAAGATACGGTTCAAACGCACGATAAGGAGAAGACCGATTTAGAATGTGGTTTCGACCCGGAAGCTTGTATGCTTGTTTAATATGGGTAACTTAAACACATTCTGGATTTTGAGATAAAAATGATAACGTTTGACCCGTTTCGGCTAGTTTATGCAAACTAGTTACATAAACCGAACCGAACGCGAATAACGCATGACGGGTAATCATAAGAGTCATATACAGGTTTCCTAAGTTAATATGCCTTAAATATGTTGTGATATTAGTAGGATACCTTCCATTATGCCCAAAATGAGTTTAATCTCAATATAAACCCCGAAGGGGTATTTTGGTCATTTACCTAAGGCATATATACTACCTGTCATACAACTAACTAAACGTCGTGACCATAAGGTATAACCTCGAAAGGTTATTCCCTATATACTATGGTCACCTAATGTGTTTGGTCGGATCCTGATGATCGACCAAACGGGTCGGGTTCGAAAGTATAAGCGATTGTTTAGATCGCTTACCTTACGACCCTATATAAGCACTAAACTAAAAGTGACGAGCTAAGCATGTTAAAACATGCTTAACTAAGTTTAGAAAACAGGTTTGGTATCAAAACAAACGGTTTTGATACCTAAGAGTAGTTTGGTTACAAAATACGCAAGAATACGCATTTTGGCCGAAACTACGACTCGTCACTGAGCCTAGATAACGTGGTAATCAGTAGGTATAGTCGCTGAGGACTATAACCATCGTGATCACGCTCACGTTATGAAGTTCAAACGAACTTCGCATTGACCATAAACTGGTCCATGCAGAAAGTCAAACAAAGTTTGACTTTAACGCTAAAACGAATAAAAGAACGAAGGAACACTTACAAAGGGTCCTCGCAAGAAATCTCGATCCAAATAGCTCAGGTATGAAGCAAAGGCTTCAAATTAGAGCACTTAGATCTGATTTTGTGAGGAAGAAGTGAAACATAAGGTGGGTATTTATAGGAAATGGACCACCGTTAGGATCGTTCTTCGAATACCGAGCTTTGATCTTGCCCCTACACTTGTTGCACACCTTGGTACCCAAGTTTGGCCCCCCAACATCAGGGATTAACATGTGGCATTGGCCTTTGGAGTGTTTAGAAGCTATTAACAATTGTTTAAACAACTTTTGCTGGTCTGAAGGGGCCTCGCGTGATGCTAGGGGGGCTAGGTGTCACGCTAAGGTCCTTCTGATCAGCAAACAGTTTCCAAAGCTTCCATTTCAGTCCCCGTTGTGTATTAGAGCCATTTCCGACATGTTTAAGGCTCTTTAAGTCAACTTTAAGGCCCTAAAATGATGCCTAAACATTGTGGACATGAAACATGCTCAAAAACATCCCGGATGTCAGTTCGTTTGGTCGTACGATCGCGATGTTCGCTTAATTACGATGGAATGCGCATAAGCGCGAAAAAACGATCCACATTGTGTGACGAATGGATTTTTCTTATGCCAAACACTAAAATAAAATGTTTTAGTGCTTACATAAATTTTTGGGTGTCCGGGGATATTCAGAATGTAAGATATGCGCGTAAACGCAAACTTGTGCGCTTTTTGACACTTTTAGTCCCTGCATGACTTAAAAGCTTATTTTTGCGCACCAAACACCTCTAAGCCTATATCAAAGCTATAATAAGGATAAATAGGGTATGTTTATCTCATGTTCATATTCCGGAAGGTCCGATAACATAAGAATCGGTATACTTTAGCAGTTTGACGCTTTAGGTCCCTCTAATGCGCAAACTTGCGTAACTCATCATTTAATATCATTGAAGCCTCATATAATCCATATAGGCATTCTTGAAAGTATTATTAAACATCATAATGCTTCGGGCTCGATAAAAGGTCATTTAGAGGTATAATTAAACATATTGACACTTTTAGTCCCTTATACTTGCAAAGTTGCGCGTAACTTCACTTTTGGGCATAAAAGCCTTGGATGGCCAATGATTGGAATTCCCGAGAGTATAATCAAATATCATGAGGCTCTTGGTTTGTTAAAAGGTCACTCAGAGGTAAGAATTAACATGTTGACACTTTTAACCCTTTATTGCGCAAACTTTCAATTAATCACATAAACGGCTACACTTTATTAACAAGTGGCTCATTTGTGAATATAAAACCGTAAAAGGTTATTTAGAAACTTATTTTAGGTATGATAATACTTCCAGTTCTTTCATAATCAAAGTTTTTGATTTTTCGAAAAAGTAGTCCCTTAAATTCAACGTTTGACTTCATTAGGGTTTATTACACGTGTCAATACTTCATTGGACGTGATTTTTCGAGGTGTTACATCCTCACCCCCTTAAAAGAAATCTCGACCTCGAGATTTTCTTAAAGTAAAGGAAGTACTTTCTGTCGTATCATGGATTTAACTCCTATAACATATCTGGAGTCTTTCCAAGCTCCCAAAGTGACTCCTATATTAGGTACATATATCCTTTTGGAGCTTCTTAACCTGTCGATCCTCAATCGATACAGGATGCTCATTACATCAAAAATCTGCATATCATTATGGGATATTGCTTCTTGACTTATTTGCAAAACACATCCTTCAGTCACTAGTGTGTAATGTATTGTGAGCTCCGCCAAGCTCCTTAAATAGATTTTGGCTTACAAGCTACTTGATCCTGATACATTCGATTTCCTTCGAATGATTCTATATATTCAGAGCTTAACTAGCCTGATAATTTAATAAATTTGGCACACCCTTCCTGGGTGATATCTTTTGTTGAACCTTATTCCTTAACAAGAATTTAGGAGGTTTGCTATTTTCATTAATCCTTGATTTTCTGCCAAATAATGGCAACTTACAGATAATTAGGGATTTGTATGATCTTATTCGTTGTTTCCAATGCAACTTTCAGATCCTGATAAGTGGACTTACCAATCTATTGTCCCAACAATAGATGTTTAACATTCCATCTATACAAGGTCTCCAAAGGAGCAGCCTTGGCGCTTATATACCAACTATTATAGAAAAGCTTATCTTAAGGTGAGATGGTTATTCTAACCACTGCTTAACTAATTTTAAGGAATAGCTAATCTTTGTCGTTAGTCGAACAATTCGACGATCCTGGGCAACTGATGGCGATTCTTAATAGTTGCTTAATTAGGGTTGCGGTAACAATGCGTAAGCAAAATGAACCGTCTTTCATAATTTACTATATCGAATTTTCAGGATATTGAGTTAGGCTTTATGAATCTATATCTTAAAACTTACTTAACCAGGGTTTTCGATTCCTCCAATAATGGTACTAGCTGTCTTGGAGATTTCATAATAATGCAGCCCTAAATGGGATATAAACCTTAACTCTACCTGTCTCTCAGGGGTAAACAGGGAAATCTTAGGAGAAATAATCAAGATAAAAGGAGGTTACAGAGATTTTCCAAATCTCAGGCTCCAGTTCATCCATCCTTGCTTGTGCCAAATGAGTGACACTTTTATGTCATGAGTCCACAGGTTCCTTTACCAGGAAACATTTATTTGGAAAAATTCTATTTTCTAGATATCTTCTTTGAATACTACTAGTCGACCTTAGTACAATATGACCATTGGGATATCTCAGGGGTTCCATGCATTAAACCTCCATACTGATCAGGCATGGAAGCAATCTATGGGACACACTAGGATACGCCAGTCCTCATATGGAACTTTTATCAAACATAGTTTGGCATTCGCAGGCGATAGAAAACAATGAGAAAATAATAAAATAAAATAAAGTAATATATATTGTCGTACTCTTTTTGGGAAAAAGTACTCCAGATTCTTATGAAAAGATTATCTTCGAGGATGGGAGAGATGGTTATTATAGATTCCATTGGTAAGTTATACCTTATATTTAATATCTGGAGTCCTTATGAATGTAATCAAAAGTTTGCTAAGCTTATTGTTTACTAAAGGTTTATTATCCCTTGTATTAACATAAAATACTTAGCAGATACAATCGATGCTAAAAGGTAAGGACGTACCTAATGCTATTATTGATATGCACTGTCTCTGGCATTCAACCGGTAGTTTAGGCGTTTCTTTTCTTATCCATCCCAGACTTAGCTGCTCCTTCCTTGGCAGCCTCAGGGCAATTAGTTCTGATGTAGCCCTTTTCGCCACAGTTGAAACAGTTTGCATTCTTTATGTCCCTACATTCGTGGGACTGGTGGCCAGTTCTTTTACAGATGCCACATAGCTTTATCTTTTGGTTTGATCGGCACTGTCCCCAGTGTCTTCTTTTGCAGGTTTTGCATGTAGGCTTCTTGTTGGAATCCTATTGGTTATTGTTGAACTCGGATTTGCTCTTCTTAGGATTCTGGGAGTTATCCTCCTCCCTTTGTCTTTTCTCATTAGATTCATTATTGATTGACTTTTGTCTCACTATATCTAGAGTGAGAGACAAGGATAAATCTACAGCTGATCTGAAAGTGATTGGCCTTGAAGCCTTAACATTCCCTTTTATTTCGGGCGCCAAACCACCGATGAAACGCGCAATGCGTTTTGGTTCAGGGGAAATTAAATAGGGCACCAATCTAGATAGGGAGTTGTAGTCGGTAACATATTGCTGACAATTTAGGTTCTTCATTGTGAGAGCCAGAAAATCCGTCTCCACCTTTTCCACTTCGTGTTGTGGATAGTAGTTCTCTTTGATAAGAGCAGCGAACTGATCCCAAGTCATGTTGTACAAAGGGATCTTCCCCGTAGCTTGGATCAGTGACCTCCACCAAGCTAGAGCTTTTCCTTTAAAGGATTGTGAAACAAATTTCACAACATCTTGTTCTGCACAACCGCTGATGTCAACGACAGTATCCATCTCCTCGAGCCATGTCATGCAATCGATGGCTCCTTCTTCTCCTGTAAAGTCTCTGGGCTTGCAGGAGACAAAATATTTATATGAGCAGGTCTTAACTGGTGCCTCTTGATGAAGCACAACCTGTCTAGCTGGAACACTCCTCTGGTTTGACGAGTTATGAACATCATCTTCCTTTGACTCATGTGATTTAGAAGGGGGCTTACTATGAGCCACAGATAGAGTCTTAGAGTGTGTACCACTAGATTCATCATACTGTCTGTCGAGAGCTCGTGTAACGGCATCATCTATTAATGCCTGTAGTTCCGCACCAGTCATATTAACTCTGGTAGCATCATTATTTTTCCTCAGGTGGCTGTTGACCTCATCTGATCCAGCCATGTAGTTTGATTGCTACATACATATTGACAATTATTTATTCAGAGGTTATTATGGAATCATCATTTTTGACGATTCATCAACCATGGTATTATAAACCATATTGGTTAATTTGTTAGTTATGTTTAATTAGTATTTTCATTACAATTTACCCTAGTTATAAAACATTAAGGATATAAAAGTGGCGCAAAAGGCCTAGTCACAAGGACAATTTTAAATTTATAAGCTATGACTTCAGAGAGTCGAGGCATTAAGGTTTGAACATATTTCATTACCTTTTCTTAACAGAGAGTCAAAGACATCAACTGTCTTTTGTCCCTTAGGACAATAAGTATGGCCCGTAGGCATTTCATCACTTATGGATGTTTATAATATGATCATCTTCAGTTGATGATATTAGTCAGGATCGCATTGATCATACAACTATTATGCTTGGACGTAGTCCAACATCTTTAGACGGGGGTCAGAGACCACCACGGTCGTTGTCTTATCGGACAACAAGTTTGGCCCGTAGGCACTTCATCACTAAGGGATGATTATTTCAAATAAGTGAATTTAGATTAACCCCCTTTTTAAAGATGGCCTGTGTAACTTTAACGATTCACAGTTTACCAAAAATGTTAACATACTTACAGATGTTAATAGGGATTGGAATCTTTTAGATAAGTTTTACCGTCTTGGCCATGTCTACAATGACATTTAGGCTAGGTTTTACCTTTAAGATTCTTTTAATATGTATACTGGCAGGGAAGGAAGGATATTTATTTTATTTAGGATTTTTATCATAAATCCTAATTTACAAGTTAATAATAGCACAAATGGCCTAGTCGCGTAGACAAGTTTAATTTATACGCCATGATTTCAGAGAATCGAGGCATTAAGGTTTGAATCAAAGTTCATTACCTTTTCTTGACAGGGAGTTGTAGGCTACCACTGTCTTTAGTCTCAGAGGACATTAACTATAGCCCGTAGGCACTTCCCTTCTAAGGGATGTTTATATAAATAAGTGAAATTGGAGTAATCTTATTTAAGGATGACTCATGCGATTTTATCAAACCACGTCTGCCAGGAATGTTAACATGTTACAGATGTTAACAAGGGTTTGAATCTCTCGAATAGGTTCTACCATCTTGGCCTTGTCTGCAGTGACTTTTAGGCTAGGTCTTGTCCTTTTTAAATTTTTGCCATTTTATTATAATGGTAGATCTTATAATATAGGAATGATATTTTAAATATAATCGTTCCATTAAAATTTAAACAAGTATATGGTTGCCCTAAACGGGACTTCTACAGAAAATGACTTGCCCATGCAAGAGCTAATCAGAAAATAACAAAGGAACCAAATAAGGACAAATAAAACGAATTAGAATTTGTCCTATGTTCTTGTCTAGACTCAAGAATGTGCAACTGTGTAACTGAGATTAAACACAAAAGGCTAGCGTTTAATTCACTCAGTGTTGGCTCTGATACCAACCTGTCACACCCCGAATTTCCACGTAATACCGGTGGGGGTATCGTGACGTCATGGTTGGTAACGTTACAGTCAAACAACACAATATATAGATGCACAGCGGAAGCAAAAGATAGATATATTACAATCCGAACATAAAGTAATATCCAGTATTACAACGGAAAGTAAAGGATCCACAGGCGGATCGAAAATAAAATGAAACATTGTTCAACAGACTTTGGATGCCTAGAACTTGCAAGATTCCTTATTAACGCCCTAAGCAGCTTCCAGCCTATTACGTACTTGTACCTGTCACTTAGACTTTGGAAAATACGTCAGTTTTCACTGGTAAATACACTTAACCGACTCATTTGAAAATGTTTATGAAAATTGGTTTAGGTGCACAAGGCACGAAAATATTTCGACACTTTGATTAAAATGCACAAGGCAAAATTAATCTTTTATACTTGGGACAAACTAAATCTCATGTTATCAGTTTTACATAACTTGCTCTACATACGAGGCCCGGTTCTATGCCGGTTCAAGATTAACCGACACACCACTATTCCCTTATTGGGTATAATTAATTAATAAACATATGGCATCTGTCAGGTGTATGCCTACACCCCGTGCTTAGGTCGTGGCCATTGCATTTAATGAGTCAAGGATATCCAGGACACGGTCGCATTAATCCCCAATGTTTCAGTCAAGCAATACGAATTAAAAACAGGTTATTTGGATTTCCCGACTTATTGGTCTTTGAATCCCATACCTGACCATGCGGTATTTATATTACCGTATCCCAAGCCCGTAATAGGGAAAATAAGTTAAGAGTATTTACCTGAGCTAGCTCCTGTCTTAAATAGCAAGAATTATAATAACTCAGGCGTATTCAGTTAAGTAAGCGTAGGTACAATTTACCGGAAGGCTCTAGTCTGGAATGATGGTATAAATAACCAATTAGAATACTAACAGGTCTTTAATTAAGCCTAAACTTAGACCGGTTAGTTTTAAAGAAAGATACGGTTCAAAGGCACGATAAGGCGAAGACCGGTTTAGAATGTGGTTTTGACCCGGCAAGCTTGTATGCTTGTTTAATATGGGTAACTTAAACACATTCTGGATTTTGAGATAAAAATGATAACGTTTGACCCGTTTCGGCTAGTTTATGCAAACTAGTTACATAAACCGAACCGAACGCGAATAACGCATGACGGGTAATCATAAGAGTCATATACAGGTTTCCTAAGTTAATATGCCTTAAATATGTTGTGATATCAGTAGGATACCTTCCATTATGCCCAAAATGAGTTTAATCTCAATATAAGCCCCGAAGGGGTATTTTGGTCATTTACCTAAGGCATATATACTACCTATCATACAACTAACTAAACGTCGTGACCATAAGGTATAACCTCGGAAGGTTATTCCCTATATACTATGGTCACCTAATGTGTTTGGTCGGATCCTGGTGATCGACCAAACGGGTCGGGTTCGAAAGTATAAGCGATTGTTTAGATCGCTTACCTTACGACCCTATATAAGCACTAAACTAAAAGTGACGAGCTAAGCATGTTAAAACATGCTTAACTAAGTTTAGAAAACAGGTTTGGTATCAAAACAAACGGTTTTGATACCTAAGAGTAGTTTGGTTACAAAATACGCAAGAATACGCATTTTGGCCGAAACTACGACTCGTCACTGAGCCTAGATAACGTGGTAATCAGTAGGTATAGTCGCTAAGGACTATAACCATCGTGATCACGCTCACGTTATGAAGTTCAAACGAACTTCGCATTGACTATAAACTGTTCCATGCAGAAAGTCAAACAAAGTTTGACTTTAACGCTAAAACGAATAAAAGAACGAAGGAATACTTACAAAGGGTCCCCGCAAGAAATCTCGATCTAAATAGCTCAGGTATGAAGCAAAGGCTTCAACTTAGAGCACTTAGATCTGATTTTGTGAGGAAGAAGTGAAACATAAGGTGGGTATTTATAGGAAATGGACCACCGTTAGGATCGTTCTTCGAATACCGTGCTTTGATCTTGCCCCTACACTTGTTGCACACCTTGGTACCCAAGTTTGGCCCCCCAACATCAGGGATTAACATGTGGCATTGACCTTTGGAGTGTCTAGAATCTATTAACAATTGTTTAAACAACTTTTTCTGGTCTGAAGGGGCCTCGCGTGACGCCAAAGGGGCTAGGTGTCACGCTAAGGTCCTTCTGATCAGCAAACAGTTTCCAAAGCTTCCATTTCAGTCCCTGTTATGTATTAAGGCCATTTCCGACATGTTTAAGGCTCGTTAAGTCAACTTTAAGGCCCTAAAATGATGCCTAAACATTGTGGACATGAAACATGCTCAAAAACATCCCGGATGTCGCTTCGTTTGGTCGTACGATCGCGATGTTTGCTTAATTACGACGGAATGCGCATAAGCGCGAAAAACGATCCACATTGCGTGACGAATGGATTTTTGTTATGCCAAACACTAAAATATAATATTTTAGTGCTTACATAAATTTTTGGGTGTCCGGGGATATTCAGAATGTAAGATATGCGCGTAAACGCAAACTTGTGCGCTTTTTGACACTTTTAGTCCCTGCATGACTTAAAAGTTTATTTTTGCGCACCAAACACCTCTAAGCCTATATCAAAGCTATAATAAGGATAAATAGGGTATATTTATCTCATGGTCATATTCCGGAAGGTCCGATAACATACGAATCAGTATACTTTAGCAGTTTGACGCTTTAGGTCCCTCTAATGCGCAAACTTGCGTAACTCATCATTTAATATCATTGAAGCCTCATATAATCCATATAGGCATTCTTGAAAGTATTATTAAACATCATAATGCTTCGGGCTCGATAAAAGGTCATTTAGAGGTATAATTAAACATATTGACACTTTTAGTCCCTTATACTTGCAAAGTTGCGCGTAACTTCACTTTTGGGCATAAAAGCCTTGGATGGCCAATGATTGGCATTCCTGAGAGTATAATCAAATATCATGAGGCTCTCGGTTTGTTAAAAGGTCACTCAGTGTGACACCCCGATATTTCCACGTATTACCGGTGGGGAGTATCATGACGTAGTTGATATCATCATGGTCAAACAACACAATATTTAAATGCACAGCGGAAGCAAATGAAAGATAAAATATATTACAATCCGATTCAAAGTAATATCAAATATTACAGCGGAATGTAAGATGGATCCACAGGCGGATCTTCAACAGAAAGATAATGTCGTTCAACAGACTTTAACATCTAAAGCTTGCGAGACTTGATTATTGATGCCTGGAGTAGCCAGCCTATTACGTATAGTACCTGCATTTAGCCTTTTTGGAAAATACGTCAGTTTACACTGGTAAATACAATTAACTGACTCATTTTGAAAATGGTTTAAGAAAATTAATTTGGATGCACGTGGCACAAAATATCTTTTATAATTTGATTAAAATGCACAGAGGCAAAATTAATCTTTTATACTTGGGATAATTATTTAAATATATAATCTTGTAAAAGAATTACATGTTCCTTATGCGTTCAGTAGCCCGGTTCGTGCCGGGTTAAAGATTAATAGACACACCACAGGTACAATGCCCACAAGGCTGATTCCTTAAGGTGGGATACCAGTTTTTACATATGCAGCTGTCAGGTGTACGTCTACACCCCGTGCTTAGGTCGTGGCCATTTCATGAATGATGCCAAGGATATCCGGGACATGGTCATTAACCCCCCAAAGGCTTTAAGCAAACAAAACATATTTAAACGGGCCGATCAAATTATTCAATTAACCACCATACGATGGAAGATTTGATGCCCGACCAAGCGGTATTTTATATACCGTAACCCAAGCCCGTATAGGGAAAATAAGTTAAAAGTATTTACCTGAGCTAAATATAAATTCAATCCCAGCCGTATATCAAATCAGCAAGTACAGATAACTTTTACTGGGCTCCTAATCTGGAACGAAGGTTTCATTAACCTATTAGAATCCTAACGGGTCTTTAATTAAGTCTTGACTTAGACCGGTTAGTTTTCAAAAGGAAGATACGGTTCAAACGCATGATAGAGCGAAGACCGGAATAGAATGTGATTTAGACCTGACAAGTTTGAAGACTTGCTTAATATGGGTATTTCATACACATTCTGGATTTTGAGATAAAACCGATAAGGTTTGACCCATTTCGGTTATTTTATGTAAACTGGTTACATAAACCGAACCGAACGCGCAAGAGGCATAACGGGTACTTATTAGAGTGATAGACAGGTTTCCTAAGTTAATATGCTTCAAATATGTTGTGACATCAGTAAGATGTCTTTTGTTATGCCCGAAACGTATTTAAACGCAAACTATGCCCCGCAGGGGTAGTTTGGTCATTTACAAGGTTATAAAAGAGTTTAAGTATTTACCTGAGTTACAGGTCTGATGTAATCAGCAAAAATACTCAATTTAATACGTTATAACAGTAGGGTAAAGTATATATGTGAATTTATCGATTATAATCAAACTATGCACCGTAGGGGCATTTTGGTAATTTCACATAAGCCGAAAAGCTCAAAACTGAAGTCTGAGTTTAACAACTTTTGCTTACTGTTAAAATATTATAATTTATCTAAAATATCAGTAGGTATCAACCCTTGTATGTTTAAAATAGTTTTAGTACATACTATGCGTTAAAAACGCTTAATAAGGCGATTAGAAGCCGTTTCCGGGTTCTATATGGAAAACTGATATTTTTATTATTTCAGAAGGCTTAAAATAATTTATTTATCATATGTAATTAGTAGCAAAAGGTTTGGAGTCAATTAGATATGTAAAACTCAATTTATAGCCCGTAAGGGCAAAACCGACAATTACCGGATTAAGCCTATGACTATGAGTTATGCTCAGCCTAAAATTTATTAAAAATCTTCAAAAATCCCAAAATAATATATTACATCAGTGGGTAATAATTTTGATATCAAAAAGTAGGCTTAAATAGGCCATACGCTAATTACGCCGTTTAATCACTAAAGAAGCTTCTAATTACGCTAATGAGCATAACTCTCAATCTACACCTCAAACTGATGTCAAATTTTGGGTGCAAGTTTGTATATCAGTAATTAAAGTTTCTACTCTTTTACATTTTCAAAAATCACGTTTAAGGTGAAAAGGGCATAATGGTCAACATATGAGTAATTAACGGAATCATGCATATTAATTGGTTAACTAATGAACCATGGTGTATAATCACAGAGGGTTATACTAGCATGTAACCTGGTCCTATTAAAGCTCTAAGGTATTTCTAAAACATACCAAAACGGGTCAGAACTGAAGTCAAAGCAAAAGCAAAAGTCAAAGCTTTGCGACTTTCGGTTCCGAACCGGGTCTAAGCATAAAATTGTCGGGTTGAACATGTTTAGACATGTTCTTACACTAATTACCAAGTTATATTAATGATCAAACAGGTTGTATGTGTTCTATATTGCTAATTATGCATAAATTAGAATTTAAGCGTCCTGTTGACTTTTTAATAACAAGTTTGACCCGACGTTTGACCTAGTTAGAGTGGGAATCAGAGGGTGCCCTTTTAAGGGTTTAATGCCCACATAATTACCAACTTATAACTACTTTCAATTCGACTAATCACTGGACCATCAATGATTAATTGCTAAGTCAACCGTTAATTACGACGGTTTGACTTTTAAGCTAAAACTAAGCAAAAACTTAACTAAGGAAGGTTAAGCAAACTTACTGAAGTCTTATGCATGATTTGTGAAGCTTAGAGAGAAGTCTTTAGCTCCAGAAATGATCCAAAGTGCATATGGAAGGTGTGAAGAGCTTGTTGCAACTTAGTGGCCTTTTATAGTGTTTAAATCACCATAGATTGTTGACATCTAAGTCTACCACTGACCATAACTTACCCACAAGTGTCCCTAGTGCTCTAGGAACTGTTTAGGGGTCGCCCACAATGTGAAAATATCTGTTAAAGGTCGGTTAAGCGCGAAAACAGGCTGCTGTCTACACTTTCTGCATCTGATGGTCTGACGCGGCCCGCGTAAAGTCAGGTTAACCTTTACGCGGCCCGCCTTAGCCTTGAAATCAGATTATGCATTTTCTAGTTTTTGCATATTGTCCCTTGGCCTTTTGAAAGGTCAACTAACTTATATTTTGCACTTTGAGCCCTCCATATTTACCTACGAGGGCTTCAAGGCTTATACCCATTTTATTTAGTCCTTGGCCACTTGGTTATTACCCAAAAAGTCATAACTTTCAACGTTGACGCTTTAACCCCTCGCATACGAATTTGATCATAACTTTCTCATACGATAACGAAATTTTATGAAATTTATATCGTGCATTCTAGTGAGCATAATTAACCGTTACAAAGTTTCGGGTTTGTCAAAAGGTCACTCAGAGGTATAACTTAAACATGTTGACACATTTAACCCCTGTAGTTTGTAATCTCTCACTTTCTTTCATATTTAGCTTCGTATGATCTATGATTTATTCGTTTGAAGGTATAAGCATCATGTAGGGTTAACGTACAATATATTTATTTACTGTTGACATTTAGAACCCGTATATTCACATACTTTCCATGACTATCAACTTTAGTCCTTCTATAACATTCTTTCACACGTTCAAACATATGACACGTGTCTACACATTATAGGACGTGAATTTTCGAGGTGTTACATCCTCACCCCCTTAAAAGAAATCTCGACCTCGAGATTTGTTAAAGTAAAGGAAGTATTTTCTGCCTTATATTGGGCTTAATCTTCCCCAGTACCTTTGAGCCTCTAAGGCACTCCAATTGACCTTTATAATAGGTACATGTATCTTTTTGGAGCTTCTAATCCTGTCGATCCTTAATCGACACAGGTTGCTCATCATATCATAAATCTGTATCTCATTATGTGATAGTGCTCTTCGACTTATTGGTGAAACACATCCTTCAATCACTGGTGTGCAATGTATTGCGAGCTCCGCCAAGCTCCTTAAATAGGTTTTAGCTTATAAGCTACTTGATCTTGATACATTTGATTTCCTTCGAATGATTCTATATATTCAGGGCTTATCTAGCCTGATAATTTAACAAATTTGGTACACCCTTCCTGGGTGATACTTTTTTGTTGATCCTTATTCCTTAACAAGAATTTAGGAGGGTTGCTTCTTTCATAAATCCTTGATTTTCTGCCGAATACAGGCATCTTACCGATGATTATGAATTTGCGTGATCTTATTTGTTGTTTCCAATGCAACTTTCAGATCCTGATAATTGGACTTACCAATCTATTGTCCTAACAATAGATGTTTAACATTTCATCTATACAAGGTCTCCAAAGGAGCAGCCTTGATGCTTATATATCAACTATTATAGAAAAGCTCATCTTAAGGTGAGATGGTTATTCCAACCACTGCTTAACTAATTTTAAGGAATAGCTAATCTTTGCCGTTAGTCGAACAGATCGACGATCCTGGGCAGCGGATGGAAATTCTTAATCGTTGCCTTGTTGGGATTGCGGTAGTAATGCATAAGCAACATGAACCGTCTTTCATAATTAACTATACCAAATTCTCAGGATATTGAGTGAGGCTATATGAATCCTCTATTTTAAAACTTAGTTAATCAGGGTTTTCGATTCTTCCAATGATGGTACTAGCCATTCTTGGAGATTTCATAATAATACAGCCTTAAATGGGATATAAACTTTAACTCTACCTGCCTCTCGGGGGTAAACAGGGTAATCTTAGGAGAAGATAATTAGGTATAAGGAGATTACAGAGATTTTCCAAATCTCAGGCTCCAATTCATCCATCGGTGTCAGTGTCAGATAAATGACACATTCTTTTTACAAATGCAAGGATGTCCTAAGTAGAGATACTTATAAGGACATTTTTATAATGGATATCTTCTTTGAATACTACTAGTCGACTTTAGTACAATATGACCATTGGGATATCTCAGGGGTTCCATGCATTAAACCTCCATACTGATCAGGCATGGAAGTAATCTATGGGACGCACTAGGATACGCCAATCCTCATATGGCACTTTTATCAAACATAGTTTGGCATTCGCAGGCGATACAAAAACAATGAGAAAAATAATTAAAATAACATATATTGTCGTACTCTATTCGAAGAAGGAGTACTCTTTGATTTTTCAGACGGATTCCTTGCCGATACTAGAAGAATCGGTTACTATGGTTTCCTTGGTAAGTTATAACTTGTGGATAATATAAAAGTTTGCTAAGCTTATGGTTTATGAAGATTTATTATTTCCTGTATTAAAAACATGACACTTAGCAGAAAATATCATTGGTAAATGATAAGGAATGTATTTGATGACATTGTGAACTGCCTCTTGGCATTCATCAGGTGAGTTCAGGCATTTCTTCTCTTAGTTTTTCCAGGCTTAGCTGCACCTTCTTTGGCAGCTTTATAGTATCTAGTTCTGATGCGGCCTTGCTCTCCACAGCCGTAATAGACTGCATTCTTTATGTCCCTACATTTATGGGAATGATGACCAGTTCCTTAGCAGATGCCGTAATAAACGCGTAAAAGTCGGTTTTAAGCGATTTTCGGGTTTAAATAGGAAATCTGAGTTTTTGATCAGTTTATAAAGTTCAAAATATTTTATTTGTGATATAAAATCAGTAGCAAAAAGTTTGGTATCAAAATATTATGTAAAACTCATTTTATAGGCCAAAAGGGCAAAACCGACAATTACCGATTCAAAGCAAGAACCCTATGTTATGCTCAGCCTAAAAATAAATAAATATCTTCAAAAATCTCAAAATATTATTTTATATCAGTGGGTAAAAAGTCTGGTATCAAAATTTTGGTTTAGATAGGCTATACGCTAATTATGCCGTTTAATTAATAAAAAGCTTTTCATTTACGCTAATGAGCATAACTCCTAATCTAGACCTCAAACTGATGTCAAATTTTAGGGACAAGTTTATAATTCAGTAATAAAGGTTTTTATCCTCTCACATTTTCAAGAATCTCGTTTTAAGGTCAAAAGGGCATAATAGTCAACATTTAGGCATATAACGGAAACATGCATATGAATCGGATAACTAAGGAACCAAGTTGTATAACCTTAGAGGGTTACACTAACCTATAACCTGGTCCTAATGGAATTCTAAGGCATGTCTAAACTAAGCTAATTTGGGTCAGAACTGAAAGTCAAAACAAAAGTCTACTTTTGCGACTTTCGGTTCCGAACCAAGCCTATACTTAGAATTGTCGAGTTGAACATGCTTAAACATGTTCTTATATTAATTACCAAGTTATTTAAGTGTTAAAACATGTTCTATAACTTCTGTATTATCAGTTATGAATTTATTAGTAAAAACTGACTCGTTTGACTTTTTATTAAGAAGTTTGACCCGGCAATTGACTGAGTAAACGTGGTAATTAGGAGTTGCCCTTTTAAGGGTTTAACACCTACCTAATTACAGTCACGTAGCCATGTTCGTTACGAACAATGGCTCAACTGTTTAAAAGTCAAAGTGTTTATCGAAAACGCTTGACTTTTCGGCTATAAACGCCAAATAATATAAACTAAGCACGAAAGGACACTTACAAGAGGTTCTATGGACAGAAGGAGGTTCTCAAGAAGCTCAAGATCCTCCAAGAATTCAGAGAGCAAGCAGAAATGAAATGTGGTGCAAATGAAAACCAAAATCAATGGGGTATTTATAGGATTTAGAGGACCGTTAGGATCGTTCCTCGATAAACGTGATTAAATCTGGACCATACACATAATACCCATTGTTTTGGCAATCCATGGGTGCTTAAAATAGCCCATAGGTTTAAGAAAACAATGTGCGAAACCAGGAAACCCAGCTGTTTGAGGAAAACAGCCTGTTTTGTAGGTCTGGGGACTCTCGCGGCCCATGTAGCCTGAGTCCCCACCCTTATGCGGCCCGCCTGCATCACAGATCAGCAGCACATGTTTCAGGAATGGCAGTTTTGGTCCCTGTAATCATATAAATGTGTTTCTGACACATCTAAGGCCTGTTAAGCCATATTTAAGGCTCTACAATGATGCCCAAATATAGGGGACATAAAACATGCTCAAAAATATCACGGATGTCGGTTCGTTTGGCCGTACGGTCATGTTGTTCCTCTAATTACGACGAAACACGAATGGACGCGAAAAACGATCCAAATTACACGACGAATGGAATTTTATCATGCCGATCACTAAAATAAAATATTTTAATGATTAGATAAATTTTTGGATGTTCGGATATATTCAGAATGTAAGATATGCGCGAAAATGCAAACTTGTGCACTTTTTGACACTTTTAGTCCCTGCTTGACTCAAAAGTTTAATTTTGCGCACCAAACACCTCTAAGCCTATATCTAAGCTATATAAAGGATAATTAGGGCATTTTTAACTCATGGCCATATTCCGAAAGGCCCGTTACCATACAAATCGACATACTTTTGTAGTTTGACGCAAATAGTCCTTTAATCGCACAAAGTAGCGCGAAATGTCGTTTAATGACATCCAAGCCTTCCATGGCCCATAATGGGCATTCCCAAGCATGATTTTAATTATTTCTACACTCTCAATCGCTTAAATGGTCACCAAAAGGCGTAGATTCAAAAGTTGACGCTTTAGGTCCCTCTAATGCGCAAACTTGCGCATTTCATCGTTTAATAGCATCGAAGGCTCATCTAATCCATATTAGGCATTCTTGAGAGTGTTATTAAACATCACGATGCTTCGGGTTCGCTAAAAGGTCATTCGGAGGTATAATTAAACATATTAACACTTTTAGTCCTTCTAACTTGCAAAGTTGCGCGTAACTTTACTTATAGGCATAAAAACCTTAGACGACCAATAATTGCCATTCCCGAGAGTATAATCAAATATCATGAAGCTCCCGGTTTGTTAAAAGGTCACTCAGAGGTAAGAATTAACATGTTGACGCTTTTAACCCTTCATTGCGCAAACTTTCAATTAATTACGCAAACGGCTACACTCGATCATCAAGTGGCTCATTTGTGAATATAAATATCGTAAGAGGTTATTTAGAAACTTATTTTAGGTATGCTAACACTTCCAGTCCTTTCATAATCAAAGTTTTTTGATTTTTCGAAAAATTAGTCCCTTAAATTCAATGTTTGACTTCATTAGGATTTATTACACGTGTCAATACCTCATTGGACGTGATTTTACGAGGTGTTACAATTTGTTACAGCGCCTTTTTAAAAGACAGGCTAAAGATCTCAGACTGAATCGTAAGATCGGTTTAAAGATTGTGGACATGGCAGGTGCTGTTTGGAATGTTCAAGTTGCTATAGGTTCATCTCGAGGTCAACCAAGATATTATGTGCAAGGAATGAGAAAGTTTGTGACTGATAAAGGCATGGTTCCAGGTCAAGCATTTACACTTAACTTCATGAAAGGTAAAAAGCTTTTTTTGTTCGGATGAATGTTCTGGGATTGAAGAAGGCAAATGCAGAAGGATAGATGGAACCAAGTTTTTGGGTTGTAGTTGTTCGCTTTTAGAAACTGATGGTAGACTTTGTTGGTTTAGTTTTGAAGTTGTGGTTCTAAAAAAATATATGTAGATGTAAATTATTGGGTCCATGTCTAACGGAAACAATACGGGCAGCCAATGCTGAATTTTGTTATAGCCGTTTTATAAATCAGAAACTTGCAGCCGTTAATCTTAGTTTTAAAACCGGTATTGATGTTTGTGAATTTTGAGACACCGGTATAACCACACATCTGAGCAAAGAAACTTCAAGAAATAAATTCAGTTAGATACTACCGGCGATGTAAGCTAAGACAGTATACTCAGTTACTCGCTTGAAACGATTCCTTGATCAAAAATATAGTACAAACTAATAGCAAAATCATGTTCAAAGTTATAAGCCCCATTCTTTGACAATGATAAGCTGGTTAATTATGCCATTTAAGCAATAAAAACATCAAGTTCTATTCTCTGATGATCATTTCAAGCAAATAGAAACACATACAGTTTCGATTATATTAAGAAATATGTTGCCTTTTGCCGCGATTGGTGTGCACAATTTCCAAATTAAAACTGAAATTGATCAAATGAGACATATTAAATATGTATAAGAAATCATGTACGGGTCAATTCGTTTGACCTTTGGTCAACATCTGCTTGACTTTTGGTCAACATCTGTTTGACTTTTGGTCAACATTTCATTTAGTATTCAACAGTTGTTTGAATCACTCAAACAGTGGTTTGAACATCTGTTTGACTATTGGTCAACAGTTGATGGAAACCCATGTTAGGTTGAACAGTGTTTTGAAGAGGAAAACAGTGCTAAAATATAACAAGACAGTGGATCTGGTTAAACATTTGTTTGACTTTTGGTCAACAACTGTTTGACTTTTGGTCAACATCTGTTTGCCCGATTAGATTGGGTGTTAAATTATAGTTCTTTAAGTCATTGTTTCGTTTTCTTGAATTCTATGTAATTTTGTAAAGAAGTACAAGAACAAACATTTTTACAAAATCCCAAATCAACCGATCACATAAGTGCATTGAAGTAAAAGTGGAAATTATGTTATTCATGTGGTCCTGTTGCGCTTTTGTTTGACGTCTAATATGGGTTCATGATCTAATCCGGTGATGTGAAGACATTGTTGTTGAATCCAATGAGATGCTTGATGTAATGAGGTCGTATTAATAACAAATAATAATTAATATAACTAAGTTTTCCGAGCCCGGGAAGCAATCCCGGGTAATAACCTAGTCTGAAAATATACAGGATGAAAGTGGTTTGTGTGTGCAGGTGTATTTATTTACTTTTTAATAAATAATAATAATAATAATAGTAATAATATACAGAGGTATTTTAGTCTTTTAATGAAAAACTAACAGAAAATTTAAACAGAGTTAGAAATTTAGACTCAAGTGATTAAGGAAAATGGCTATGTGGGCTGAGAGGGTTAAACATTGTGATTTTAGACTCAAGTGGTTAAAACCTCTAAAAATGAAATTGACTTTTTAAATTGAAAACTTCCTCAATTATTAATTTCCAACTTTGTTCACCATTCAAACTAAATTTTTTTATTCTTTTTCACTCGATTTCTTTAATCCTAAACTAAATATATAAACTTAAGCTTATTTACAAGGCTTGATGCAAAACTACTATCGAGTCAGGGGTCTCACTGAAAGCAGTATCTCTATTTCTACGAGGTAGAGGTAAGGCTGTCTACATTTTACCTTACTCAGACCCTACCTTAGCTTTGCTATTGGTGGGATTTACTGAGTATGATGATGATGAATTATTTTATTACTTAGTATATAAACTTATATTTATTTAACCAGTGTAATGCATAAGGTTCTAATCTAGTAATAATATGTAAGAACTACCTTTTTGATCTTTTATTATTATATAAATATTTTAAATTAATCAATATGTATTCAGTCTATTCTTTTTTTTTCTTTTTTTGTTTGTTAGTTATTACTTTTTAATAGAAATATATAAAATAATAGGGAAATCAACGTACTAGTTACTACTCACCGTGCCAATGGCCTTTCTGTCCAATGGCATGGGGTGATGGTTAATGTTTGGAATCTCTAGAGGTCTCAAGTTCGAAACCTGTTTCAAGAGGGTTTCTCACTGTGGAGGGCTTCCTCCTTGATGGTGTGCCTTGGTGAGTTAAGCATCAAAATCAGTATGGACGGTTGACATTCTGTCTCAGAAAGGTTCACTCGAGTATTGGGGATAGACCATAGACCATGGTGAGAATTGATAAAAGGATAGTTGTCACTAGTGGTTGATGAGAACCACGATTGGTGATTCAAAGGGTCGTTTGTAGTCGATAGGGACATAGACTAAATAACGGACATGTAAAACCAAGGCATAAGCTACCCACAGGATCGTAGAAGCCAATGTTGTGGTTAGGAGAAAAAGAGGAAAACCTCGACAAGGAACCAGGAGGCATGAACAAGTGTGCATAATGCCTCCTAACGGATCGGTTTGTGTAATAAACACCAAACCGAATGATAGAAGTGAAAACTCAAAAAATCAGGGTCGGGGTAGTGGATTATGGATTAAAAGTGTTAAGGAAAAAGTCTCAAATGAAATAATTTGGGTTTGGACCCACTTGGGTGCAAATTTGGTGAAAATAGCAAAATTTAGCTAAGTGTGAAAAGTACCCAACAACAAAACGTGTAACACCTCAATCGACAACGAAAACGTCGGGGCGTCAAGTATGGTAGATTGTTCAAAACCACATGGCACGAGTTTAAAGTTTCAATATATTAATCAACGAAATTTCATTATACACAATAATTGTTTTTTATTAAGGCAGGTTAAGGCAAAGTCCATTTCCTATGTGTAACAAACTTCGATAAGATCAACAAACACTAGCACCTAAAACATATGTGAAAATAAATCGTCAACTAAAAAGTTGGTGAGTAACATAGGTTTTGTGGCCAAGTACATGGCGAAAAGTTTGGTATTGCAATACGTTGGCTAAATACAATAGTTTGTGAGAAAAATAGGTTTCGGTAGCCAAGTACATGGAAAAATGTTTAGTAATGCAATGCGTTGGTTTTGATATCGAAAACATGTAGCAAAAGTGTGGTACAATTCGGATGGCAATATGTATAAACTGAGTAATTTGTGTCAATCAAGATATGCACACAAACGTTAAGCATGGAAAACCAGGTAAAGTATAGCTCATTCCACTATGGATATTCCCAAACCACACAAGGGGAAGCAGGAATGATAAGAGATATGCACAAAATCGTTAAAGCAAGGAAATCCAAGTAAAGTATAGCGCATTCCACTATGGATCTTCCCAAACCACACAACGGAAAATAGGAATGATAAGAGATAGTTTTGAACTTTGGTATAGCAAGCAAGTTTCACACAGAAAGAGCAGATAATAATCACATATGCCATAACGTAGTCGAATTGTGTTTAGAAAAATAATAGTAACATATGAATCACCGCAAAAGTTTAAAAGTGGAAAAAAGGGGAACTATGTACTCACCTTGATGATTGGAAATGATTTCGCACGTTCTCAGGATTTCAAGTGAATCCTAATAATAAGGATGGTTTTATTAAGGTTTCTTTTATGTTGGTGTTTGTAAATGGTAATGGTTAAAAGAACCCTTGGTTAATGGTAAATACTTTAGCTTTTAGAAAGTATAGATTTTGACAGTTTTCTGTGTTGCTTTTATTTTACGTTTTAAAAATAGTAAACAACGTCAAAAAATTATAAAAATTTCCATTCAACTAAATTAGAATGTGTTCTACAACTTTCATTTAGAATTTTTTTCTCTTTGGAACCCAGAAAATAGTCAAAATTGTGGATCTTTATCTAGCGTTTAGTTTTGCGCTTCAGTTTTGTTTTAAATGGTTGAGGGACCAAACGGAAGTGTTTTTAAGCGTATTAAATATTGTTGAAACTCTATTTCGACGAACTTAAACATGAAGTAAGAGTTCACTTCATTTGATTAAGTTTTGACCAAGTTATGGTCGTCCAAAGCGATAACTCATAATTTGTCCAAAACGGGGAAAAGCACTTATGTGTTCCCGTTGGTCGTTTTTAGGATTTTTTATTATGCGTAAAATACAGGTTTAGACAGAATTAGATATGAAACTAATTTTTATTGAAAGACTTAATAGAAATAAACTTACTAACTTTAGGGGACTTCTCCAAAAGACTAGAAGAAAAGGCTCAAAAGTAAGAACGAAGAAACTCTTATAAGACTTCTAAGTGAAGGGTTTGCATTTTGAGTTGGTGTGAAGAAATATGAACATTAAGGGGCCATTTATAGTGAAAGAAGGTTGCCTAAGCTTTGGACAAGTGTCCAATAGTGTTTAAAATAAGGATTGGTGTCCTCTTAGGTGTCAACACATGAATATATGTGGCAAAATTGGGAGATAAGTGTCAACATGGGCAAGATAAGTGTCCATGGGTGTCTTATGGGTTGATTAGTGTCCTATGATGTGTCTTAACAAGAGAGAATGGTGGCAAAGGATGAAGATATGTGGCAAAACATATTTTGATTTTTTTGTCATTTTTAGCCCCTTAACTTCTAGTTTCAGTGTTTTGACGATTTTTGTCCCTCAATTAAATTTAGTTAGGTTATAGGGGAGGTTTCAAGGTATGTGATACTTAGATTTTGTTTTGGTAATAACGTAAAAATCATTTTGCTAGTATGTAGGATAACGAAATATATGTAAAAAGCGGTAGAATTTATTAAGTACGAAAATGATGTAAAATCACAAGCTTGAAAATTTTGCGATGGTTACAATCTCCCCTACTTAAAGAAATTTCATCTCACAATTTAATTGTAGTAGGTTGTTGGGTATGGTTGAGAATATTTGGAAGGTTGAAGTGTGAGAGTTACGGTTCAGAGGGGTATAAGAGGGTTGAATAACGGAAAAAGGTTGCTTCAACAGAATTTCTGGATAAAATGATGACCACTCGTGTATGAAACTGATGTGTGTGCCAAAAAAAATGTTGAGAAAAAAATAGAGGATTGAATTGTTGTAAAAATTTTGCTAAAGTTATTAATGTATACTTTAGATTCCAAAGATGAGGGCATCGTTTGGTTTTGGGAAGGATGACAAAATTATTGATTAGGAGTATGACAATGATTTAATATAGTTCATAAGCATCTCAAGGTACTACAACCTCTTACCAACTGTTGAGCAGGTAAAAGACCTCTACCAGTCGTTAAGCAGGTTTTTAAAACCTTTACCGGTTGTTGAGCAGGTACTACAACCTCTTACCAGTTGTTGAGCATGTATACAACCTATCTTAGAGCTTATGGATTGGAATGTATTGTTATGACACTATGTTATACTAAAGCAATTCGTGTTAACCAATGTGCATTCAAAACTTATGTTGACAAGTAGGAAACCACGAGGGGAAAGCCATATGGTTTCCTAGAAAACAAATGCTCGGTTTCTACCATTCCACTATGGATCTCCCAGCAAACCACACATCTGGGAAATGGGTTGCCATACCAATAGCGCTATAATATTCAAACCTTGGTAGAATAAACCCAAATGGTTTACCTAAAAAATGGGTCATCAACTCATAGCACTATAATATACTACAAGTCGACTTAATTAGAGTTAATGAATGTACTAGTAATGGATATTGCACACACATTTTGCACACACAAAACAAGTAGATAACACATATGGATTGAAGATAACACAAAACTTCAAGTGGTCTGAATAACAATATGATTGATGATACAACAAGAGCACTTATATATAGGAAGTACCAGCGGAGTATCCACCATGCCCTTGTCGTATTCACATAAGTCCAAAAAAAATAAACATAAGATAGAAACAAGTCTAAATACCCGATGATGTGTTGTACTCCTTCAACTGAGTAACGAATGATTAACCATGAGGAGGAGTATAATCTTCAAGATTTGTAACAAAGTCATGAGGATGATCCACTCTTGCATGAGAGAAACTTAAAAACAAATGATAGAAACTTAAAAACAATCAGAATATGGTATGGTGTGTGAAGGACAAAAAGGTAGAAGAATATGAATTGGTGGGTGAAAGACAAAAAGGTGAAAGGTTGGTGTGAAAGTGACTTATACTATGGAAGATTTCATAGAAAGTGTTGATGAGGACATGGTGCAAAATGACTATACTACTCTTAAATACATGAAGAAGTTCACTTAGAAATGGTGGACGTGGCTAGCCACACATTGTGAATTACAATGTTTTCTCAAGAAGTAGGGGTTTCTCCTCAATACTTAGACCACACGGTGTGGAGTGGCTTGAAGACGGGGCATTATACGACACGTAGACCAAACCTCATAACATAGCGTGGTGTTTAAACCGACGGTGTGTCACGTGGCATTGATGCTTGGCGTTTTCCGACATGTGGCACAACTTTTGTGCTTTATTTTATAATTCAAATTATATAAAATCTATTAAAATTTTATATTAACATTACTAGTTATTAAACTAATAACATTAATATATAAACTTTACATAACATTAAAAAAAACATTACATAAAATTAAAACTAAAAAACACATAAAATAAACATTACATAATATAAAAATTAAAAAACACATAATTTATATAAAAAACCTAATGATTTGCCACTCCGAAACGTGTTTAAATTAACGTCTAACCTCGTGCCGATAGTCGATGAGAGGAACTTGTATGGTGTCGTCCTCCCCGAGGTCACCCCCTTGGTGCTCCACCGCGGTGTGGAGTTGCTCGAATCTTTCACAATCCATACGGATTGTCCTAAAACGAGAAGATAGGGTGTCGACGGTTCGAGTGTGATCAACCCTATGGACCGAGAAGTGTTGTAGAATCCTTCCCCAAAATGGGCCGCTTGACCGGCTGCGTGGCATGTAGTGGCTTAAAGTTTCGACCCACGACTCGCAAAGTGTGATGTCTTCTTCTTGCGTCCACGGGATGGCTGCTATCATGTCGGTTTTTGGTTGTGGAAGTGTAGTGTTTTATAAAAAGTTTGGATGTGGTGTGAAGATGTGTAAAAAAAGAAATAGGTGTGTGGTATTTATAGAGGTAAAAATTGAACTTTATAAAGTTAATCTTTTTAATTTTTAAAAAGTAACCGTCGGGGTTAAACAGCTCGTCTCCACGTCTAATCAACACGTGCCACGTCAATGCGAAGTTTAGCTCAACGCCGGTGGAAATCCCGTTGCCCATAGGACAACGCTGTTAACATTGTTGGGCATGGGGTGGAAAAGTGGGCGTGGACTGGCAACAACACCAGGTTTCGACACCCACACTGTGTAGTCTTACAATATATATAAATATACATACATACATATATATATGGACACACCCATAATAAAATCCCAATAGACCCATAAAATTTAACATAGCCTCCAACAAAACTAAAAAACAAGTAACCTACCCCAATTAAATTTGAAAACGAGTAAAAGATCCCCGTAAAATTTTAACCAAGGAAAACTAGGGTTTTCTCTTGATCCTTCATCTAAAACCCCCAAAGATATTTATTAAACAATAATTGTTTGTATTTATTTTATGCATTTCTATTCAAGATTGACGTACTTTTGTTATTTTTTTCTAAAAATTTCTGACCCTATGCAATTACTTCTTGTATTCGTTACTGTTGAAGAGTTGTTTGGTAAACTTGTGTTGAGCCAAAAGGTCTGGCCGATTAGGAGATAGTCTCTTAATCGGGCAACATGTTTCTAAAACTTACCAAGAGGCTTCATGAACTATTAAGAAGTATCTTTTAAATGAAATAATCACACTCGACCTCTGACTAATTTAATATTTTAATAAAACTATTAAAAGACTAGCAAACAACTCTTAGATTATGATTGATTTTCTAGACAAAAAAAAAAGATATACATGTCATGTTTTTGTCACATATTGAGCTCCTCAATCGTAAATTATTAAAGTTGTCAACCGTATACAATTAACAAAGTATATTTTATACTGATTGCATAAGCAGTGACATCATTGATCTCACACTATAACAGTTACTACTTTGAAAAGCTGTTGACCCAAAATATCATGTTTGATCAAAGCTACTTTGAAAAGTACTCTTACATAATGTTAGATAATGTTTAATGTATAAATAAAATGATTGTTTATCTGAGGATACTCTTATTACTTGTTATATGTATTTTTATAAGTACATATATAACCACAAGTTTATATATTTATAATAGCTAAATTATATATATATATATATAGAGAGAGAGAGAGAGAGAGAGAGTAGGAGTTGGGTAGAAAGTGTATTTTTCCTAAAAAGTCTAGGAAGCAATGAGAATTGGACATGTGGCATTGAGTTATTTTAACTAGAAGGGCAATTATGTAATGTCACATTTTAATTTTATTTTTGGAATTTATATTTCATTAACTAACATTGCATGATCTCGAAGGTAACTGATTATGTCCATGATTTTCGGAATTTTGGTTGTGTTTCGAATCCAAATCTCATTCAAATCATATGTATATAAAATTCTTTCTGTCGCTTTCTTCTTCACCAGCAGTATTCGTATTCAATAAATTTTTCAGAGAGAAAAATCATGGCTTCAAACACACTTGTTGATTGTGGAGATGGTTATTAACATTTAACTGCAAAACCATCAACTTGTTCTTGGTGATGTGTTTTAACGGCAAGCAGATTCATACAGTTGTGTTTTAGCATTCAGATTCATACAGGTGTGTTTTAACAGCAAGCAAATTCATACAGTTGTGTTTTAGCATTCAGATTCATACAGTTGTGTTTTAGCATTCATGTTGGTAATGCTGGAGGATTTCTTGACGCTGTGTTTTATTATTCAGATTCATACAGTTGTGTTTTAACAACAAGCATATTCATACAGTTGTATTATAGCATTCAGATTCATACAGTTGTGTTTTAACAGCAAGCAGATTCATACGGTTGTGTTTTAGCATTCAGATTCATACAGTTGTGTTTTAACAGCAAGCAGATTCATACAGTTGTGTTTTAGCAATCAAATTCATAAAGTTGTGTTTTAACAGCAAGCAGATTCATACAGTTGTGTTTTAGCATTCAGATTCATACAGTTGTGTTTTAACAGCAAGCAGATTCATACGCTGTGTTTTACCATCCATGCTGGTAATGCTGGAGGATTTCTTGACGCTGTGTTTTAACAGCAAGCAGATTAGCAAGCAGATTAATACGATGTGTTTTCTTGATGTGTTTCTTCATGAAGGATAGAAGGAAGAGAGAGAGAGAGAGAGAGAGAGAGAGAGAGAGAGAGAAAGGGAGAGAGAGATAGAGAAAAAAAAATCGCAAGAAATGTGGGGTGGTTATGGAATGACAATTATTTCCATATTTAAAACAAGCTAAATGACATATCTACCCCTGATTAATTAAATAATCCTATTTTTGAGAAACACATATTACCAAAATGCCACCAAGATGATCTCAACCATTAAACACACCCATTGGATGACCCAGATCGCTTCCTAGACTTTCTAGGAAAAACACACTTTTCGTAGGATCCCCACTCTATATATATATGTAATAACAAAATAACATATGAGTAAAAAACTAATTTACATATACATATAATAATAAATTACATATAATAAATAATAAAAAACTTTTAAATAATGTTAAATATTAATATATATAAATAAAATGATTTTCTCTTCTTATAGATAACATTCGGTATTTATTTCATCCAACTTCGTGTAATATACAAGTTTCTAACTTAATAATAAATTTTATAACATATGTAATACACAAGTTTCAAACTTACTAATAAAATAAGTAAATTTTATAATGTAACACCCCGAAAACGGGTTTGGTAATCAAACCACGTAAATACTAAAAGACGGGTAAAGTACCTTTAGTGGTAAAATTTGTTGGTGCATGCGTCTGTCGATTTCGTCTTGTATCGAGTCTTGTATGTGAATAGATAGATTAGGGCACGTAGTACGAGAAAACTGTTAAAAATAGGTTAGAAGTTAATTTCACACGAAATTATATAGTGTAATTTCGCTTGGTAATTTCGCACGAAATTACTATTTCGTGTGAAATGTGATTTCGCTTGAGCAGGTTCATGCAAAATTACTCAACCTATAAATAGGTGTCTGGTCTGTGTCATTTGTAACGAAATTACATTCCGGTTTGAGAGCCGAAGTGCTGCCGAAGTGTCTACTCGCTGTAAAACTTTGTCAAATCAATTTAAAGACAGTTTAAAGTGTATTTCTAGCTGAATTGAACTCGATACGTCTGTTTCCGCCTTTCGTATTGAGAAAAACTCTTCTGAACGACTCGTTTGGGTCAGAAAACGATCCTACATGTGGTATCAGAGCTCAGGAGGGAGAGTTCATACCAATTCAGCTGCAAATTCTGATTTCTACACCTTTTTTTCAAAATTAAACTTGTTTTCACAGTCAAAATGTCTTGAATTTCTCATATTATACTCGTAATAGTGTTTTAACAAACCCTTGAAAGTTTTAGACTTAAAATCGGACTAAAACCTGATCAATTGGACCAAAAACAGCTCGAGATGATGACATCAGCAGTATTTCGCACGAAATAGCATAATTTCGTACCAAATTGGAATTTCGCTTGAGTATTTCGTACGAAATTAGTTGATTTCACTTGAAACTGGATTTCGTTTGCTTATTTCGTACGAAATTACCTATTTCGTGTGAAAATACTGATTTCGTTTGAACTAATTTCGTTTGAACTGATTTCGTTTGAAGTTGGTTTTGCAGGTTATTTCATTTAAGTGTGTTATTTCGCACCAAGGGTATTTCGCTTGAGTTGTTATTTCGTTTGAAAGTGCCTGATTTTGAGAAACTTGTTACCGAATCATGGAAGAGGAATTTTATAACGCGTTTGCTACTGCCCCGACTACTCCTGCTGACATTGCTAAGAACATGAACATGGAAAATGAAACCGGAACTATGAAAAAACCCCCCGAAACTCATGGGCATTGAGGGGTATTATGGTTGGAAAGATCGTTTTGAAAACTGGGTTCAAGCTAATCATTTGAGGTCATGGGAGTGTGTTGAGAAAAAGTATGTTCTACCACGTACAGATTTGGGAGTTGAGAAAAAGATTTTTGAATTTACAGATAAAGAACGAGACATGTACAAAGCAGAAAAGATGATGATCAGTCTACTCCAGTAAGCTATTAAAGAAGACATATTTGTATTGCTTCAACATGATAAGACTTCACGTTCAATTTGGGAAGCACTTAGAGTTAAGTTTGAAGGAAGAGAAAGATGATCAAGAGTAAAAAATCATTGTAAAAGAAAGAATTCGATTTATTCACGAGTTTGCCGGGAGAAGATACAAAGAAATTGATTGAAAGATACTGTCATTTAGTAAGGTCAATGGCATTGTTAAACATCAACAAAGATCGTGAAGAATGGGTTGACAAATTAGCTGATGCTTTACCTCAGAAATAATGGGGTACTTATCTGATGATCTTGAAAAATACTGGAGAATATGATGGCTTGACAATTTCCCAGTTCATTGAAAAGATTGAAGGACAAGATCTTGAGCAACAGAAGATTGCAAGAATGAACAATCCAAGTCCTCAACAAGATGTTAAGGTGTATTTCAAAGGGAACGTTCAGAGTGTCGAAGCAAGTCCGAAAATTCAAACTGCTTTTAATGCCGAAAACTCATCTGAATCAATCAATCAAAGTTCAAACAGTAGCAGCAGTGGATTCTCCTCATATCTGAGTGTTAATCCAAAAGCTTCAAGCTCAAGTCATCAAGTTTAAAGCTCAAACAACAACAATGGTCATGTCTTAAATTGCAACATTACATTGCATCTTCAGAATGGTCAAAATTTTTCTGAAGAAGTTGTCAAAAGTCATATGGCATTACTTGTTACAGTATTGGAATCATATGAAGGATTGGTTACCGGAAGAATTGGAAATCCTATGTTGACGAAAGAGGATTATGATCAGATAGATGCTAAAGAAATGGAGTTGATGGATATAAAGTGGTGTTTAGCGAGTGTGTTGAGGAGAGCTGAAAAGTTTAAAATGATTACAGGAAGAGATGATTTCTTGGATGCAAAAGTTTCTACTTTGGGTTTTGATAAATCTAAAGTTACTTGTTTTCGATGCAGGGAGAAAGGTCATTTCAAGAGGGAATGTACCAATCGAGAAGCAAGTGGAGCAAAGAATCCGTTCGGAGGAAATGATTATTATCGAAAAGCCATATATCAACAAATTACTCATCAGCCTTATCAACAAAAAGAACCACAAACTGCACATGCTAAAATGATCGAAGATGCAAATAAGAAAGCTTATTATGGCATAATTGATCAAGATGATGAAAAAGTAGCAGAAGGTTTCAGTTGGGACAAATACATTCCACCTGATTCAAAAGTAGCAGCTCTCATTGCACAAATAGTTCAAGAACCAGCTTGATGAAAGAATGGATGAAAACATTTGCCAGTGATGAGAAGAATCAAGATGATGAATCTAGTTCTTCAGATGATAGTTTAGAACAGGCACAAGTGTTTGATCAATCATCAACTGATGACAGTGATGATGAGGAAGAAATGCATATTAATATTGCAAAAACTCATTTATCTCCTGAAAGGTTTCAATTTTATTTTGCAGATCGTGTGGAAAAGCTAAAGGAGAAACAAGCAGCAAAAGAAAAGAAAAAGGTAAAAATTGAGATTGTTGCACAGGAAGAGAAGTCTGAACAAAATGAAGAAGTTGAGTTTTCTGTAAAGGAAGTTAAAGTTGTTGAAAAGGTAGTTGAAGTTGAGAAAGTGGTTGAAATTGAAAAGATTATTGAAGTTAAAAAGATTGTTGAAGTCATCAAACCTTGCTTAAAATGTTTGGAGTCATGCAAGCAGTGTGAGGAGAAAGATGAGAAATTGAGTGAGCAAGATAAAATGAAAGAAAATTTATTGTTCAATCTCAATTATGTGAAAGAATCGTATGATGTGTTGAATAGAACGGTAACTGGTCTACAAAAGACAAATTCTAAAAGAGAAGATGCGTTGACTATGATGAATGCTGTGATGATGACAAAGCAGAAAGCCATTAATCATTACATTGAGGAATGTGCAAAGCTGAAGCAAGAGTTGGAAACAGAAAGGATTGAAAACGAAAGAATCAGACGTTTACTGCAAAGTTATTCTAGTTCTGATTATTTGATTGATAGAATCTATCCAACTGTTGCAGGTTTTGAAGCATTTCAAGACAAGAAGCCTGAAGAAAAGGATACTTGTAAGAAACAAAGTGCAAATTATAACAAGTGTCCGCCTCCAATTTGGGAAGGTTATTCTCCCAGAAAACCAAATGAGGAGCAAGTCAAAAAGGCTGTCAATATAAAGCTAAAATCCGAAAAAACTGATGATTTACCAGAAAATATTGACGTCACGTTCACATCGTCTGACACTGATCATGAGTCTGAGTTAATAAAAAAGGTGGTCGATCAGGTGTTGGATAAAGATGAGGAGTTAGAGTCAAAGTTGGAGTCTAAAAGTTCGAGTTCATCATCAGTTGACAGTCAAAAGTCGTCAGTTAAACGGGTTTACAATAAAGAATTCTTGTTATCAAAATCTAATTTGAATGACGAACCAATCAAAGTGGCATATACTTTGAATGATTTAGACAAATTATATTCTGATGAGGAATTTCCAATAAGAGGTGTTAAACCATAAATAATCAAAAAGGTTTTCAAATTAACAGAAATTAATATTTCTGAAATAAAATATGTAAGTCTTAATGAAAAACGTAAACATTACACCTCAAGAGTTCAACAACGTTTAAACAAGAAAAAAGGTTACAGTTCTGGTTCAGGTTATCGAAAGAAACCAAACCACAACGGTAATTACAAAAAGAAAGTTCTCGGTTTTATTCCACCTGAAAATCATAAAAATGAGAAAAATGATAAACCAAAAATTGTATTTGTTTCAGGGACAAGTTCGGAAGAAGATCAAAATAGCTCATTCTGGAAGCAAATAAATAAAGAGTTCTTTGCTGAGAAACAAAAGTTTGAGAAGAATGGAGTTTATCAGAGAAAAAAGACAAGAACCTGTTACAGGTGTCAAGAAGTTGGTCACATTGCCTGGAATTGTCCAATGGCTACCAACACAAAACAGGAAGTTGTTTCTAAACTTAAAGAAAAAGTTGTTGACAAAACTGAACCACCAACTGAAAAATTCAAAGTGTTTAAAAACTCAACATATGAGATTGGTGAATGTTTGAAAACATTTTACAAGAGAAGAGTGAATCTTGACAACCAGAAGTGGGTTGTTAAGAAATCTGATGAGAAATCTGGCGATGAATCAGATTCCATAAAATCAGAGGAGCCACAAGTTGAGCTAAAAATCGAAACAACAGTACCTCCAATGGATGATGTCAATTTTCCACCATTGAGGGCTGAAATTTTTAAACAAAAGGTTGGTAAAGTGGAAATTTCGAATCAATTCTTTTCTGAGAAGAAAGAATTTGATGTCGAAAAGGTTTTTAATGGAAATGTGAAAAAGATTTTTGGGAAGATGGTCGATGGGAAAGTAAAAGGGGTAAAATATTTTTATGAAACAAAGAAAGCATCTTACTACCCGAATGAAGATGAGAAGGTAACATCCAAGTTTGGTGAAGCTTGGATGTCTGTATTTCATATGTGAATAGTATGATTTGTCGGAGCTCCCAAGTTGGTAATCGCGGAGCATGAATCGGCATCATTCTTGAAAAATTGTTTTTGAAGAGGTTGACTTGCCGGAGCTTCCAGGTTGGTAAGTGTGAAGCAGGTATCGGCATCTTTCTTGAGAAATTCACGAAAGTGATTTCGACTTACAAGTGGTAAATCAGGGACATTAAGTTGTACTTGATTTTCTACAAGTGGTATTTGTTGATTGATTTTAAAATTGTTACATATTTCAAGTGGTTGAAAGAACAAGGTGATGAATTGATTCCCTAACCTACAAGTGGTTTTATGAAATCAACAAAACTAATTTTCCGAAAAAACCATTTGATTAAAACAAACTTAAGTGTTTTGAAATCATTATGGGAAAATAGTTTGTTGTCAGGGGGAGTTCTGATTGTTTATGCCAAGTGGATGGCGAATTGAAGTGATTCGATATCAGTTGTCATTTTGTTTGTACTGTTTGTTTTCAAAAAAAATTTAAATGATTTTGAATTTTAGGGGGAGTAAGAATTTTCAGAAAATCCAAAAACATTAGAAAATTTGAAAAAGTCAAAAACATGATAAAATGAAAAAGAGTTTTGTTGAAGAAAAGAGGAAATGATAGTACATCAGTGGACTATCACAGCATGCTAAAGAATTGGAAAGTCAAAATGTGATAAACGGTCTCACTGATGATGTGCCAGTAGGTTTTTGCACATTTAGTAGATTATGACGAGATATAAACCTAAATTTCAAACTTACTTATATTGTGGGGAACATCTCTCGGATATATGGGTAACCCCCGAAATCTTGTTTAAAAGGTCCCTCTTTCTGAGATACTAGGTCTTTATACTCAGTGATATCTGGGGTATTATCCCGGGACTTCTGATTTTGCGGAAGCAATGGCCTAGTCCCCGTATAATACTTTTCGCTTGCTTGAAATATAGCATTACCCTCAGTACAAAAAATGATGAAACATTGCAAAATGCTAATCATGTGCTGTTGAAGAAAAGATTCTCTAAAGGGAACACACCAAAAGTCGAAGCCATCATCTCTCTGATTTTGCGGAAGCAATAGCCTGAGCTCTCATGGCCCTCGCATTTAACCCTTTACAGATATCATCTAGGTATACTCACCTGTAAGACTGAATATTGGGATCTGGATACGGGAGTATATTCAAGAGGTGGGACACGCGAATAAGTTTAAGTGCTTAAAACATTAATCTCGTATCTCGAAACAGTTGAACTTTGTGTGAAAATTTAAGTGGATCAGTATACTGACAATCTAAGTGAATCGTTTAAAACTGAAAATGTATAAAGCTTAACGGTGTTGGTGATTTGTCTCAAAAACTGATATGATCCTCTTACACAAACTCACAAAAATATTGTTTGTAAATATTTCTTTACTACATTTCATTCTAAGTTCAAAAGTCCAAAAAGATTTTTAGTGTGTTTTAGCATAAATTTTTGAAAATTCAAAAAGATTTTTGACAACTGATGTTGAAGAGCAGATTTTCAAAATTCCTAGTGCTAAACATGACGGATATCAAGTAAGGGGGAGTCTGTTTGAAAGAAGTTTTAAATTTGAAAAATGGTATTTCTACAAGTGGTTTATCAGAGATTAAAAATGTTAAATCATTTTGTACTATACTTGCAAATAATGTTTGTGTTTACAAGTGGTAAGCAGAGAATAAATTTGACAAAATTTGTGAAATTTATTTTTGGGTAGAGTTTGTGCAGGAATGAAGCATGGAGAGAGCCAGGTTTCTGATCCTAAGCTTAATGAATCAAGAGATCAGATCAAGAGAATTAGAGTGAGATAATAGCCAGGTGGAGATTCTGGAGAAGAAGAGAAGACAGAGATTGAGGATGTTTTACAATGTCAGATACTTCAGAAAGAGCAGAAAGACTGATAAAGATTGAAGTTTGAAGACTCGACACTGAAGACTCGTCAACATTCGAGGGGGAGTCTGTTGGTGCATGTGTCTGTCGATTTCGTCTTGTATCGAGTCTTGTATGTGAATAGATAGATCAGGGCACGTAGTACGAGAAAACTGTTAAAAATAGGTTAGAAGTTAATTTCGCACGAAATTACATAGTGTAATTTCGCTTGGTAATTTCGCACGAAATTACTATTTCGTGTGAAATGTGATTTCGCTTGAGCAGGTTCATGCGAAATTACTCAGCCTATAAATAGGTGTCTGGTCTGTGTCATTTGTAACGAAATTACATTCCGATTTGAGAGCCGAAGTGCTGCCGAAGTGTCTACTCGCTGTAAAACTTTGTCAAATCAATTTAAAGACAGTTTAAAGTGTATTTCTAGCTGAATTGAACTCGATACGTCTGTTTCCGCCTTTCGTATTGAGAAAAACTCTTCTGAACGACTCGTTTGGGTCAGAAAACGATCCTACAAAATTAACCCGAAAAATATTAGGATTTATTTAATTAAACCTAATATTAATTAAAACTTAAACGAAAGCTTTTGAAGAAATAAAGTTTATAAAAGGCCTGAGTTAACGGGACTTAAAATAAACTGAGTCGTAAATTCCCCGAACTCCCTAAATTAACTAGGAATGTTTAACCTAGTTAATGAGTGGAAATATTGTTAGAAATAAGTAGGTTGTAGCCTACTTAATAACTAACCAAACAAGAGGGGCCAAATCTGGATAATTGAAAGTTTAATTGTAAAAAGAATTCAAAACAAAACACACACTTCATGTGTGTGTTTTGTGTTCGACCAGAAGCTCTCAGGGAGCCCAAAACCCTAATCACAACAAAATCATCAAATTGAAGGCTCAAACGAAGTCAAAATTCACAATTTAACGTGAATTAATGATCACCCAAGCTAGGGGATCATAAGGTATGTCAAATTTTGATGATTTGTGAAGTTGTGAAATTTGAGTAATCATCATAATCGTGAATTATGAATGAATTATTGAAGCTATGATTGAATTAGTGATGTATACTTGCTTAGGAACCAAACCCTAAGTGAAATTTTTTACATATGATGCTATAATTTGAATGATTTGATGATTTCCCACACTAGGATAAGTGGGTATTAATCATAGGATGAATTTGATGTTGTAATTATGATTAGGATCATCATATCTGATATTAATAAGATGATACTTGAACAATTATGGTGTTTAAGTATATAAATCATACTTGCTAAATAATGAGTTTAGTATGATAAGATGAAAGAATCGATGACATATTCATAGTGAATGATGAATGATATTGTTATGTGTTAAAAGGGATCAAAGTTGTGTGAAATTGATGAAATTCGATTACATGAGCTTGGTAAATAACATGGTTAAAGACGGTAGCATAAGAATGATGCTTACCGGATAATTGACAAAGTAATTAAACGAATAGTTGAGCTACTTCGTGTAATTAATTATGTCAATAGGCAGTTTGACTTTTTAAAGTCAAAATGACCTTTTATATGATCGAATTATAATTTCGACATAAAGATCGTAGGATTGAATTGTCGTGAATGATTATGACTAGTCTAACCATCTTACAAATTTTAATGATAGTTTGACGCTTAATAAGCTAGGTGAAAGCTTGGGAAGGAAGCGGGTCAAACGAATCAGGAATGAAGAAAAAGCATAAATTGGATGCAAGGTAAGTAAAGCTTATACCGTTTTTATTTAATACCTATAGGTTTTATAGGTTATGAATAATATAAACTCTTATTTAAATTGTAATGTTCTGACACGATATGTGCGGTTCGGAACAAAAGACAATGATAATAAACCATGTTTAATGGTTAAAAAGGACTAATTACGATTAATTGGTCATGCAATGGATAATAGATAATGAGTTTCGAGTGGTTACCTTATAGGGTAATCCAACATAAATAATAAGGGTAAAACGGTAATTCAATCATATGTTAACGATGACCGTTAGTTTTTTAAAGACACTCTATGGCGTAAGCCATAATGGGTCAAACAAGTTAAGAAATGGTTTATAAATAAAATGACCGTACGGTGTAAACCGGAGCGAGTCATGTATACGAGATGATAATAAAGACCATCTCGTAAAGATACACGGTCACTTAGACCAAACGGGTCAAAAGGTGAAAATATCACCCTTTGACAATATCGACTAATGGTTTGTCGAGTTATTTGATTATAGGGATAAATATCGAATGGATATTTACATCACTATGACTTAGCGGCTATTAAGGCAAGGTATTGAAATGGGTCAATATATTGATCCAAGCCAGGTATGTGTAATAGGTTAACTACTCATTTAGAACGTAAGGTTCAATGAGAGTTAAATGAAGTCGAAAATAGACATTTGGTTACTTTAATAGGTAAACCGAAGAATTTAAATGATGGACATTGTGTTTTGAAAACATAATGACTTTTCAAACCAAATCATAGTTAAAAAGAGGGATTTTGGGTCAAACATGCTTTCAAAAGTCCTTCATCGTAAATGAAAGGCTAAAATGGACCAAAACACCCTTGTAAGCTAAATTAAGCAAACGACATTTAAAGGTTGTTTGGAAACGAGTTTTATGATTAAATAAATACTTAGAATAAGTATAAAAAGCGAAAGATGTAAATCTTTGGTCAATTGACTCTATAGGAGTCTTTGCCGTAAAATAATGATCCGAGGGGTAAAACTCGGAATTTATACATTACCACGTTAAATCCACCACAAATATAGTTGTGGTGAAAGACTATTTGATAAGAAACGTGGTAATATAATGCTAGAAGCGATTGAAAGTGAATTGTGTTTTTAAAAGTACTTAAATACCCTTAACGGGTCAAAATAAGTATTTAAGCAAAACGGGTTAAGAATACGTAAGAAACCCGTGGGTTGGACCTTGAATAATAGAGAGCTGTTATAAAATAAGGTTCATGATACTTGGTGTGCAACAAACTAGTTTTAGTTTGATAAATTCATTAAACGGGTCAAAAATGGAAATTTTATACTAAGCCGATGGCTTAAAAGTATTAAATTTTGTTAATCCAGATGTCGGATTTTAACTCCATATTATGGAGAAAAAAATTACGATCACGTAGGAAGAAACAGATCGTAAAACGGATCGTAAAACTGATCAATAACGACCAAGTTATGGCCGTTTTCGTAAAACTGAGTGTGGCTGGGAAATATGCAGACCTGAACCAAACTTACTGTCGAAATAGGGTCCTCGCGTCGCGCGACGGAGAACCCTAAACATGGTCGCGGCACGCGACGGCTAAACACCCATCCCGTCGCGGCACGCGACGGGTATTGAATTCAGCAAAAGCTGCTGGTTTGCTTGTTTATGCATTGCGAACTCGTTTAAACTCGTTTTAAACACCATATGACTAACTTATTTCATGTTTTATGAAATAAAGGTTTGATTTGCTTACCGGAGGATGATCAAGCTCATCAAGGAACCGAACACGCTCAAGAATTAAGCTTCCGCGCATAGTTTCGTCGTCCCATTTAAACGGCAAATGAAATTACAAAATGTTGAAATATTTTATTTAGTAAAATGTTTTAACAAGATCGAAATTTTAAGTGTATGTTTAATCTTAAATACATTATTATAATCGAAATTTATATGGTAATCGTATAACATGGACTAAGGGTCTTACAAGTTGGTATCAGAGCCCTGGTTTAAGAGATTCAAGTATGGTGGGGAAAAACTATGCTTGGACTTAAACCTTATGCTCTTGATAAAGATTGGTGTTCGGTTCGAAGCTTGATTGCAAAATCCGGTAAGTTATTCAATACATTAACGGTCTAGCATGTAAAGTGTTGAAAACAATACATAGGGTTATCGTGTAAAACACGTTACCCCAAATAAAGTAATAAAAGACCGATATAGTTAAACGAATTACGTGTGTTAACACGTGTTGTAGAAAGCCTTGTATTATAATACAGGCGCTTATAAAGATCAACGTTACTAATGTTTGTAAACGTTTTAAGATGAATGAACCTCGCATTGGAAGATGACGAGAGTTTAATGATTTATTGATACGAGGAAGATATGGTCTTAAGTATGACAAGTAAGTCATACACTCCAAAGACATGAAACCAAGAAATGATCTCGAACGAGAGATTGACTAAATAGAAAGTTATCAGGGTGAGTATCTACAAGGTACACGTCTTAAACTTATAGTATAACTAGAAATATGCAACAAATACATAGTGAATAACAGTTGCATATAGAATATAAAACTTGGAAAACCTAGATAGGATTCTTATTCAGGATGACGTTTCCAAGAGAAATTCAGTGGAGATATGTATTATTCACAGTCGTGAATAATAAGACAATAATTGAATTTAGTCTAAATATAAACTTGGACAAAAGTAATCATCCAAGTAAGTATTCTCAATAAAGATTCAATTGAGAAAAGTAATGATCACATCGACGAATGTGATTGTATAAATGATTATAAAAAGGAACATTGTATATGTTCCAAGATAAAACGGGTAAAACCAATAATTGTTAATTGACAGTTAAATAAAGTTTTACCAAATAAAATAGATCGAGAGATTACTTACATGGATGTGATGTGGTAATTATATTAAGGTCGTGTGTGCCATGTGTTGATCACTTACTCTGGCCAAGTAAGTAGTGAACACATGATACCATGAACTTATTATAATGAGCGCAGTTATGTCCGAGGTGGTAAGGTCGAGTTGAATGAAAAAGATAAAAGAACCTTGGGGTCATGAAATCTTATGGGCATACTCGTATAAATGGTTTTCGAGGGAACCATAAAAACGATGTATGGCGCGCATAGAAATAGATGACCTAAGTGAATAGTAAAAAAGTCATAATGGACGGAAGAGCCATTGTTGACAACAAGGGGCATATAAAACCAAAGTATAAATGAACCGCAGGGTCATAGAAACGAAGGTATTGCCCATACAAAAAGACGATCGAAGTCATTGACTTGGTCGTAGTAAAGAAAGGATGATGATAATAATCATCATTCAGAAATTAAAAAGACCGTCAAGCATGGTCACATAAAGAATAAAGGTTTGGTTAAATAAAGCGATGGATTTCGCTAAAAAAACAAACAAGTCAAAATGAAGTTTAAATGCATACCCAAACGGTTGCACTAATAATGACTTCAGTAAATCACCCGGTTGATGGGTAGGAATTTAAACACATGCGTAAACCGAGAGACAGGAACGCGGATTGAAAATCAAAGGACTCGGATTATGAGTTATGACTAAAAGACTATAAAATTTCGTAAATAGAAATTTTGAATAAATATGTTCAACTATTTGAGGTTGAAAGAGTTAAATAAAGAATAAAGTTTGATTGTTTATAAGTGATGGATTTCACATGAATAAGTCAAACGGGTTGAATACAAAGTAATGTCGGATGGCATAAGAAAATGATTGTAGATATGGACTACAATCACACTTAATGGATTTCAAATATAAAAACAAATGATTTCCAAACATAAAAAGAATGATCTACAGGATCATCATAACCTTCGGGTTATAAACAGTTTAAAGGTCTACGGGACCAAAACGACCTCGAGTCATGAATACAAAGAAATGAATTATAAGGGCCTTGCCTTAACGAGGTGAAAGCCTAATGAAATAGCTCACGAGGCTAAGTGAAACCACCTATGGTTGAATTGAGTAAAATGAGGGAACTGGTTGAGAATCCCTGCCTACAATGAGAATGAAAAGAATAGTTTAGATAATAAGAAGTTGATATAAACTTAACTATAACGTGACGCGATCACGGTCAAGAAAGGTAATGTGAAATGTAATCACATTGTAACCCGAGTGATGGGTATAAAGTAACTGGACTAATAAGTCTAGTTAGTGAGACCGGTTAAGATCAAGATTTAAATTAAGAAATTGGTTAATACGCTATTTATTTTGAGGATAGCGTGGGATAAACAAAACCAATAGATTTATATGATCAAGTGGCCAAATTGGTGACTCGGTCAAGTAAACAATACGGTATATAGAGATGCAAGATGAAAGCAACGGGCCATGAGACCTCACTAACAGAAAATACTGATCACCTATTTTGAGGGATTGTGAGACAACCCAAGTAAATGGTTGGGAAGTCAAATCGAGCAAAAGCACGATTGAAAGATAAAGCTATAAGTATGTGGTTATATACTTTATAAAATTACGCTAATATCATTTATTGAACTATCTTAACTATTAAGATGGAAATCAAGAAATTCGGTTTGCTTGTAGGCGGTGGATTCCGTATAACTGAACCGAATGAATAAATTTGAAAACAAAAGAGTTTGTTTGCTAAAAATGAAAGATTTCACTAAAGACCTTTAAACGGGTCAAAATAACGGATTCATAAAGAATTCGATAGTATGAAAGCGATGGATTTCGCTAAGTTAACTAAACTAGTGGAAATAACGAGATTACGTTATTTCAAGTTGCATTATGTCGTATGAGGTACGTAGATGTTTTGTAACCAAAAAGATATTACCATACTTTTCTGGTAATACTAACAATTGGTTAAAGTATAAGTAATGCTTAAAAGATTATTCAGGTCAAATGCATTGAGTTTAAAACTCAATGAACTATGTAAGAAAGGTTTCGAGGACGAAACCTCTTTAAGGGGGATAGACTTGTAACACCCCGAAAACGGGTTTGGTAATCAAACCACGTAAATACTAAAAGACGGGTAAAGTACCTTTAGTGGTAAAATTAACCCGAAAAATATTAGGATTTATTTAATTAAACCTAATATTAATTAAAACTTAAACGAAAGCTTTTGAAAAAATAAAGTTTATAAAAGGCCTAAGTTAACGAGACTTAAAATAAACTGAGTCGTAAATTCCCCGAACTCCCTAAATTAACTAGGAATGTTTAACCTAGTTAATGAGTGGAAATATTGTTAGAAATAAGTAGGTTGTAGCCTACTTAATAACTAACCAAACAAGAGGGGCCAAATCTGGATAATTGAAAGTTTAATTATAAAAAGAATTCAAAACAAAACACACATTTCATGTGTGTGTTCTGTGTTCGACCAGAAGCTCCCAGGGAGCCCAAAACCCTAATCACAACAAAATCATCAAATTGAAGGCTCAAACGAAGTTAAAATTCACAATTTAATGTGAATTAATGATCACCCAATGTTTTGGTCAAAAATTACCTAAGTAATTAAGTAATCAAATTAGTTAAGTGAGGTAGTGTGCTAGAAGTATTTGTGAAAAATCTACTGATTAAGTTGTTAACAAAAACAATTTCCAGGATACGGCTCAGGATATCGAGCTGTATCTACAATCAAACAATGAGCAAAAAGGTAAAGGATGGCACGAGGTGTACGAGGAAAGCCTTTGATCAATTTAGATCGCCGGCATAAAACCTCGGGAGCTGACAATCGCAACTGTCTTGTTCTTCTTATTACTTTAAATATCAGGATACAGTGCATGATATGATGCGGATCAACTAAGTGTTGCAATGCGATTCAAGTACAAGTGTAAGTGTGAGTGATTGCAGCCAGTAGAGAGCAAGAGTGTTCGAAGAATTGTGTGGTTCTTATCTGATCCGATCAATCCTATTTATAGTAAAACAAAGCTAACTAACTAGCCTACAATTCTGGGATATAGCGAATATTCCCTTTGTGAACGTTGTAGTCCACGTCTTCCTGCATCAACGTTCCTATTTCAACAAATTAGTCCGAGTCTTCGGGAGAACAGGTCCACTCGAACGTTATTGGCTTGCTTCATTAATCTGCACGTGAAATGATTAGTCATTACCAGGATACTGTATCAGGATGTTACCAATATCCTGATCCGGTATCCTGATCACAATAAAAGAAACATAGTCAGAATATTGTCCAGGATATATGAGCAGAAAACCACCCATAACACCCAAGCTAGGGGATCATAAGGTATGTCAAATTTTGATGATTTGTGAAGTTGTGAAATTTGAGTAATCATCATAATCGTGAATTATGAATGAATTATTGAAGCTATGATTGAATTAGTGAGGTATACTTGCTTAGGAACCAAACCATAAGTGAAATTTTTACATATGATGCTATAATTTGAATGATTTGATGATTTACCACACTAGGATAAGTGGGTATTAATCATAGGATGAATTTGATGATGTAATTATGATTAGGATCATCATATATGATATTAATAAGATGATACTTGAACAATTATGGTGTTTAAGTATATAAATCATACTTGCTAAATAATGAGTTTAGTATGATAAGATGAAAGAATCGATGATATATTCTTAGAAAATGATGAATGATATTGTTATGTGTTAAAAGGGCTCAAAGTTGTGTGAAATTGATGAAATTCGATTACATGAACTTGGTAAATACCATGGTTAAAGACGGTAGCATAAGAATGATGCTTACCGGATAATTAACCAAGTAATTAAATGAATAGTTGAGCTACTTCGTGTAATTAATTATGTCAATAGGCAGTTTGACCTTTTAAAGTCAAAATGACCTTTTATATGATCGAATGATAATTTCGACATAAAGATCGTAGGATGGAATAGTCGTGAATGATTATGACTATTCTAACCATCTTACAAATTTTAATGATAGTTTGACGCTTAACAAGCTAGGTGAAAGCTTGGGAATGTAGCGGGTCAAACGAATCAGGAATGAAGAAAAAACATAAATTG
This sequence comes from Helianthus tuberosus, assembly GCA_030545235.1. Lineage (NCBI taxonomy): Eukaryota > Viridiplantae > Streptophyta > Magnoliopsida > Asterales > Asteraceae > Helianthus > Helianthus tuberosus. The sequence goes on along the minus strand of CM060438.1, from coordinate 45,025,892 downwards.
GATGCAAGGTAAGTAAAGCTTACACCTTTTTTTTATTTAATACCTATAGGTTTTATAGGTTATGAATAATATAAAGTCTTATTTAAATTGTGATGTTCTGACACGACATGTGCGGTTCGGAACAAAAGACAATGATAATAAACCATGTTTAATGGTTAAAAAGGACTAATTACGATTAATTGGTCATGCAATGGCTAATAGATAATGAGTTTCGAGTGGTTACCTTATAGGGTAATCCAACATAAATAATAAGGGTAAAACGGTAATTCGATCATACGTTGACGATGACCGTTAGTTATTGAAAGACACTCTATGGCGTAAGCCATAATGGGTCAAACAAGTTAAGAAATGGTTTATAAATAAAATGACCGTACGGTGTAAACTGGAGCGAGTTATATAGACGAGATGATAATAAAGACCATCTCGCAAAGATACACGGTCACTTAAACCAAACGGGTCAAAAGGTGAAAATATCACCCTTTGACAATATCGACTAATGGTTTGTCGAGTTATTTGATTATAGGGATAAATATCGAATGGATATTTACATCACTATTACTTAGCGGCGATTAAGGCAAGGTATTGAAATGGGTTAATATATTGATCCAAGCCAGGTATGTGTAATAGGTTAACTACTCATTTAGAACGTAAGGTGTCAAAAATAGACATTTGGTTACTTTAATAGGTAACCCGAAGAATTTAAATGATGGTCGTTGTGTTTTGAAAACATAATGACTTTTCAAACCGAATCATAGTTAAAAAGAGAGATTTTTGGTCAAACATGCTTTCAAAAGTCCTTCATCATAAATGAAAGGCTAAAATGGACCAAACGCCCTTGTAAGCTAAATTGAGCAAACGACATTTAATGGTTGTTTGGAAACAAGTTTTATGATTAAATAAATACTTAGAATAATTATAAAAAGCAAAAGATGTAAATCTTTGGTCAATTGACTCTATAGGAGTCTTTGCCGTAAAATAATGATCCGAGGGGTAAAACTCGGAATTTATACATTACCACGTTAAATCCACCACAAATATAGTTGTGGTGAAAGACTATTTGATAAGAAACGTGGTAATATAATGCTAGAAGCGATTGAAAGTGAATTGTGTTTTTAAAAGTACTTAAATACCCTTAACGGGTCAAAATAAGTATTTAAGCAAAACGGGTTAAGAATACGTAAGAAACCCGTGGGTTGGACCTTGAATAATATAGAGCTGTTATAAAATAAGGTTCATGATACTTGGTGTGCAACAAACTAGTTTTAGTTTGATAAATTCATTAAACGGGTCAAAAATGGAAATTTTATACTAAGCCGACGGCTTAAAAGTATTAAATTTTGTTAATCCAGATGTCAGATTTTAACTCCATATTATGGAGAATAAATTTACGATCACGTAGGAAGAAACGGGTCGTAAAACGGATCAATAACGACCAAGTTATGGCCGTTTTCGTAAAACTGAGTGTGGCTGGGATATATGCAGACCTGAACCAAACTTACTGTCGAAATAGGGTCCTCGCGTCGCGCGACGGAGAACCCTAAACATGGTCACGGCACGCGACAGCTAAACACCAATCTCGTCGCGGCACGCGACGGGTATTAAATTCAGCAAAAGTTGTTGGTTTGCTTGTTTATGCATTGCGAACTCGTTTAAACGCGTTTTAAACACCATATGACTAACTTATTTCATGTTTTATGAAATATAGGTTTGATTTGCTTGCCGGAGGACGATCAAGCTCATCGAGGAACCAAACACGCTCAAGAATTAAGCTTCCGCGCATAGTTTCGTCGTCCCATTTAAACGGTAAATGAAATTACAAAATGTTGAAATATTTTATTTAGTAAAATATTTTAACAAGATCGAAATTTTAAGTGTATGTTTAATCTTAAATACACTATTATAATCGAAATTTATATGGTAATCGTATAACATGGACTAAGGGTCTTACATATAATAAGTAAATAGTGCGTCGAATTTCATATTTTGGGTGGGAGCTGGCTACAAAGTCCATTTTTCCTATAAAGTGTACAAAGTCATAAAACACAACAATTTCAGCCATAAAACACACTTAAAACCCACAAATAAAAGAGTGAAGATCACTAAAACACAATATCCAAACCCTAACAGTCTATCAAAACTTCAAATACACCATTGTAGAACTATGAATATAAAACACAACATGATAATCAATATAAACACATTAATGTTAGTCATTCGATAATCAAAGTCTTATCATCCCAAACACAACACAAAACCCACATGTATGGCGTTTTAGTAATCTTAACTTTGATATTTGTGGGTTTTGAGTATGTTTTACGGTTGACATTATGGTATTTTATGACTTTGTACAAAGTCATATACCTTGACTACTGCATGTGTTAACCAATTAAACTATATTTATTCAACATGTGTAATACACATGCTTTTTAAGGATGTAATTATTTTATTAGTTAGTATATAAACTTATATATATAACTCGTGTAATACATAAGGTTCTAATCTAGTAATAATACGTAAGGCCAATGATCTCTAGATCAAGTGGTGGAGGGCATGCATTTCTCTTAAGAGATGCAGGTTCGACTCCTACTTGGTGCAGAGTGAGGCATTGGTGGGCAATGATAGGAGACCCAAGGAAACCTGGGTTGGATCCTTGAGCCAAACGGGTTTTACCGGTAATTTTACCGTCGTGCCTACGGGCGGGTGGGTTACCGGGTTTTCCCCGGAATTGGTGGTGGACTCGGGTTACTCTCGGAGTACTCCGTTTGTCCAATGGGTGTTTCAAGAGTGCTCAGGATTGAGTTTGTTGACCGTTAGAAAAAAAGTAATAATATGTAAGGAATTACCCTTTTTTTTTTTTGGAATGTGACTTTCTATGTACTGGATCAGCGGTCACCGGGTTCATGTCAAAGACATTCCCCCGTCAGCCCCGCGCCTGCGGACGCGATGTTCGATTGGGCCCCGGCCGCCGCGTAAGCTGACTTCCGCCCGGAAACCATACTGCCCCCACACGAGAGACTCGCTGGGGTAACAGCTGGGTAAAACCGGGTTGCCCTCAAGACCGTTCCATGCCTCGGTAGGAGACGATCCATCATTGGGACGTCCCACCCCCCGTTTGCACCTCCCGGGAGTCGAACCGGCGACCTCCAAGGAGGAAGCCGGTCCAACCCAAACCACATGGGAATTGCCGGTTGGGCTAGGGGGCGGGATAAGGAATTACCCTTTTGATCATTTATTATTATAATAAATATTTTAAATTAATCAACGTATTCAGTCTGTTTTTTTTTTCTTTTTTTGTTTGTTAGTTATTACTTTTTAATAAAAGTATATAAAATAATAGGGAAATCAACGTATTAGTTACTACTCACCGTGCCAAGGACCTTCTCGTCCAATGGTATGGGGTGATGGTTAATGTTTGGGATCTCTAGAGGTCTCGAGTTCGAAACCTGTTTTAAGAGGGTTTCTCACGGGCTTCCTCCTTTATGGTGTGCCTTGGTGAGTCAAGCCTAGAACGTCAAAATCAGTATGGATGGTTGACATTATGTCTTTAAAAAAGCTTACTCGGGTATTGGGGATAGTTCCAAATGCTATTAAAAAAAGTTACTACATTTATAGCTAATAAAAGTATATTTAACGATACGAAATATTGAATTTATTAAAATGTTTATCTCTAAAACGCTTAAAACTACAACCGTACGCATACAACAATTTTAAAAAATCAAGTAGAACCCAAATGATAAAAATCAATAAATAAAAACGTTAACCATATATGTTTTAACAACATTAAAACATACCCGGTAAAAAATCAAAATCTAATGCATGAATCGAAATTTGTTACACTTAACGAATGTCAACTTATCACACCTTATTTTTGATATATTACTAGGTTAGGATATAATAGGAAGTTTATTTTGGTAGAAAGCCTAAAAAGTAATCTTGACCATCCATTTATTTAATCAAGGGCTAAGATTAAATGAGTGAAATTGAATGAAAAAAAGTAGACGCGTGGGTTTGTTTAGGGGCAATTTAGTCAATCCAAGGCAATAGTTTCTCTTTCCTCCAATTCCCCCCCCCCCCCCCATTTTTTAAACGTTAATAACTCTTTCATACGACATTATTTTTTTATAAAAATTGCACAAAAAAACGAGCGTTTTTTATCTTTAAAACGAGTATACTATTGCTATATTTTCGGAAAAAAATTCGAAACCCCAGTTGCGTAAAACGCAATGGAAAAAACTCAGTTACGTAAAACGCAATGAAAAAAAAATCTAAAAAATAACATTTTTCTAAAACGGAATGCAACAAAAACACAAAGAAATGTCTTATTTGTAAAACGCAATGGCCAGAAAACACAAAGAAATGTCATATTTCTAAAACGCAATAGCCTAAAAACACAAAAGAAAGTGCACTTTCTAAAACGCAATTGACTGAAAACACATAAAAATGTGTTTTACCTAAAACGCAATGCACCAAAATCACAAACAAATGTCTTATTTCTAAAACGCAATGGCCAGAAAACACTTAAAATGCATGTTTTCGAAAACGCAATGCACAAAAAACACAAAGAAATGTCTTATTTATAGAACGCAATGGCCAGAAAACACTTAAAAATGTCTAATTTCTAAAACGCAATGGCCTAAAAAAACAAAAGAAAGTGTTCTCTCTAAAACGCAATGGACTGAAAACACCTAAAACGCAATGACTAAAAACACTTTAAAAATGTGTTTTTCTAAAACGCAAGGGCCAGAAAACACTTAAAAATGTCTTAGTTCTAAAACGCAATGGCATAAAAACACCAAAGAAAATGTTTTCTCTAAAATGCATTGAACCAGGACAATAGTTTTGTCTGTGAATTGTCTGAACCAGGAAATTAATTTGTCAAAAACTGTCTACGAATGCAGTTTCCAGAGGCAAATTTACAGAAAATTAAATTTTCCCATGCATTTTTATTAAAGCAATTTTCTCATGCAACTCAACCCCAGCCAGGGGCTCTGCCCCTTGGACCCCGCCAGGGGTTGCCGCCCCTTTGGACCCTGCTACCAGGGGCGCTGCCCCCGGACCCCCGCCAAGATCGTAAAACGCAATGGCTAAATCAAAAACCCAGATCGTAAAAATAAAATTAAAGAATTTCTTACATGGATCGAAGCCGATTTCTTCAACGATTGACGAAATTTGAATGATAGAAACACTTATCAGCGATCGAATCGAACGGATCGAGTGATTATCTTCAAAATCACGGGAAAAAACGAGATTTTGAATGAAATTAAACTGGGTTTTCTTCAAAAAAAAAAAAAGCAGAAGAACACGTTGATCGGGTGTTTGAATCATTGATTGATGACGAAAATCGCACTATAAGAGCACACGGGGTGGTCCGTTATACCACCCCCATCACGCGTGAAGCCACAACGGAACACCGCCGCCGCCAAGAGTTTAACGCATTATTTTTGTAACGCGTGGAAAGTATAACGCGTTGAAATTGGACGATTTTGAACGTTGGCTATTTATGACCGTTATTCAACGGTAACTTTTTATAAAAAAAAAAAACAACCTTTAAACCTTTATATATATCTCCATTTAAACCATTTTTTACACACACCAAAAACATAAATCCATTTCACACAATTTTTATATCTTTCTCAAATGGAATTCCCTACGGATTCGACGTTTCCGATGTCTAGCGATAGCGATACCGAGTCGTCTTCCGACAACGAGACGCTAAAATATTTTGTGTCGGTGTATAACGAACTTGATGCCGAGTCATCCCGCCCAAAGAAGAAGATGGTCGACCGTGATCGTATACGTGCCAACGAAGTTTTGATGAACGATTATTTTGTGGAAAATCCGCTCTACAATGCCGAAACGTTTAGAGATCGGTTTCGTTTACCCAAAGAATTATTTTTAAAGATTGTTGGAGACATCGAAGCAAGTGAGGAATGGTTTCAAGAAGGTTACGATGCGAGGGGCAAACCAAGTTTCACACCGATACAAAAATGCACGTCCGCCATTCGCCAACTAGCGACAGGTAACCCTCTCGATCAATATGATGAATACCTAGCTATGTCGGCCAGAACTTCACGTGAATGTTTGCAATTTTTTTGCAACACGGTCATTAAGTTGTATGCTAACGAGTTTTTACGTAAACCGACGAGCCACGACATCTCACGTATTTACGCCGCACACGAGGCTAGATGGCATTTTCCCGGGATGCTCGGTAGCATCGATTGTACACATATCGAGTGGAAAAATTGTCCAAGAGAGTTGCGAGGGGCGTATGTTATGGGAGACATCAAAAGACCAACCATCATACTAGAAGCGGTGGCGTTGAATGATTTATGGATTTGGCATTCGTATTTCGGTGTTCCAGGTTCAAACAACGACATCAATGTGTTGCACACGTCGCCGTTGTTCCAAAGCGTAACGGATGGTACCGCACCTTCCTCTCCTTTCTATGTTAACGGTCGACATTACAGACGAGGCTTTTTTCTTGTGGATGGTATCTACCCGTCTTGGTCTGTTTTTGTGAAAGCTCCCTCATTTCCTGTCGAGGCTAAAGAAAAGGCGTTCAAAAAATTGCAAGAATCGGCAAGAAAATATGTTGAGAGGGCATTTGGTGTTTTAAAGGGTAGATGGGGTATACTACACCGACCGGTTCGTGCGACGAACAAGAAATCAATACATAGCATAGTGTATGCATGTATCATATTGCACAATATGCTGATCAAAGAAGACGGACGTGCAATATCCCCGGATTGGGTGCCGGATCCTCCTACACAAGTTCAAGTTCCACAAAATATCCATCTAGAATTGCGTAATGAAGAAACTCACTTTCGGTTGAGATACGATTTAATCGAACTAGTAGGTTCTCTAGGTTTGGAGTTTCATGATTCGGACGAGGAGTAGTTTTTTTTTTTTTTTTAAATTGTATGTTTCTAGTATGTTAAATTGAAGTAGTATGTTTTAAATTTAATGAAATTTTTAATTTTAGTGTTTTATTGTTAATTTCTAATTTAAAATAAAAAAAATAAAAAAATAGTGAAATTTATAATTTAGTGTTTAATTTCTAATTTTAAAATGAAAATTAAAAAATTTGGGAGTGATAGAATTACATCACTAGTGATACCACCCCCACTACATTTCTATCACTAGTGATAGAATATTGGGTGATGACATGGCATGAGTTGATTGGTGCTTGATAGTGATAGAAATGTATCACTAGTGACCACCCCTCCTCCCCTAATGTAGTGATTATTGAGATAATAAGTGAAGAAAAAGTTGAAGATTGTGGGTTTTGAAAATTGTGGGTTTTGAAGTTACTGGGGAGAAGAAGGAAGAAGAAAGGATATGATTGACTAAAATATCCTTTCTGTTTATTTTAAATTTTGACACATGTCATAATCCTATTGCTTCATATCCTTTATAGCCAAAATAAACTTGTTATATGATCCTCACCCATATTACCTAACCACATTCTATTTTTATTTTATTAAACCTGTCAAAGAACCGCGCACAATTAATCATATGATTCTCTACGTATCTATTGTTAGCTAATTTCCGAATTAATCCCCACAAGTCGGTGGGGGTTTGTGTATCAGTAAACAAGTCGGTTTAGGATTCCTAATTTAATTTTGCATTTTATTGATGGATTATAACAATTTGGTTAAATCCTTTTTTATTGTAACTAGTGAGATTCATTCGCGCTTCGCGGCGGAAATTTGATCGGTATTAGTTCGGTTTGTTGTTATACTGACAATCGCTATAGTAATCAAAATACAAAACTTTACATTGATCGAAAACAATAAGAACAAATCTCGATATCGGTACCGATGTTTTTAGTTGATAATGCATTCTAGCTAGGTACCGATGTTATTTACTTGAATGAGTTCGGTTCGTTTATGTTTTTCATCATTGCGATATAAATTTTAATGCAAACAGATACTCTCCCTCTATCGTACCAAATTGAATCGAAACTTATTGAACAAAATTTGTGTCGATTTTTTTTTTTTTGTTTTGGCTTCAAATAAGCTAACACCCATCTTGCTACCATACTAAACCGAACAACATCAGTACTGGCATGTGGTCATTTTTATGATTTCCTATTTGTTAAAAATAGGAAATCATACCGTACCATACCAAACAATATCAATACTTGTATTAATAAAAAAGCAAGTTAAGTAAGAAATAATTACCACTAAAAAAGAAAGAATTAAAATTTTCAAGTTACTGTTCATGAAGAGTCTAAATTAATATATATATATATATATATATATATATATATATATATATATATATAACGAGATTGTTTCCCTCGCGCGTTGCGGCGGTACGTTATCATGGGTGTTCAATCAGTATCAGTTAGGTTCGTTATAGTATTGGTACGATACATACACTCGGTAAAAAAATTAACACATATTTTACATCGACCAAAAACGAAAAAAACAAACATCGGTACCGACAATGATGTTGTCCTAACGGTATCGACCAGTTCAGATCGTCATGGTACTGGTAATGATATTGGTTTATCTTCGCAGATACAGTTGTATAATGAAATTTATCGAAACCGGAAACCATAAAAATGAATACAAGTACATGTACATGTACCAATGTTGTTTGGTTGGACACTTCAATTATCGAAGGCAAAAACAGTAAAGATAAGTACTGGTACAGATGCCGATGTTGTTCGGTTGGTTTCGATTTGGTTAACTACGGTAGTGACACAAAATTCATTATCAAACAAAAACCATACAAATGAGTACATGTACCAATGTCGTTCGGTACGACATAGTAGGAATACGATGTCATTTTATCAAAAAGGAAAAACAATATAAATAAATACTGGACCGATACATATATTATTCGGTCGGTTTCGGTTCTTATTTGGTACAATAGCGGCACAATATCCATTTTCGATAACATTTATATTGCAATGTTGAAAAATATAATCGGTTTTGGTTCGGTTTAGTGCTACAACGACAAAATAAACGTTTTCAATAAATTTTTAACGTAATATTGAAAAAATCAACATAAAACGTAAATTATTAGAAAAATAATCAAAATATATGATAAATAAAATATTATTAGGAAAATTGAAACAATTATTTAATAAATAAAAATCACTATTCATCAAGACTCTATTTTAATATGTATAATATAATAATTCGTATTAGATTCAAATAGGTTAAAATTATTAGCTTGTATAAATTGAGTTTTGGTTTATCATTGTTTTTTCTAAACAACAAAGGCCAGAACATCCGGGACTATCCTTTCGTCGAAGAACATAATGTAGTGATCCGGTCCACTCACCTAGGAGCAAACCCACGAATGGGAAAACATATTGACTCAACCGGAACAAGATTTATCACTAACGAGACATCAATTCATGATCTCTCATTTGAAAAGTCATAGGGTTACCACTTAAGGATGGTATATGATTTATCATTATAACTACATTTTTAAGTGATTTTTTTAATTGTAAAGCTTGAAAGTTATCCAATTAGTTTTGCTGTTTGCATCTTACCTCTTGATCTATTGCATTTAATGTTAATTGACCTATATATTAAAAATTGACCTATATGAACAGTATCATAATTGAATTTACAGTAATAAAAAAAGAATTAAATGGTAACATCATTAACGAATTAGTAAATGGTATCGGGTACCGGTACCGGTATCAAATTTATCAAACCGAACGTGTTTTTGGTACCGGCTCGACACCGGTATTCATCGGTTTTTACCCTCAAATACCGGTGTCATACCAATACCGACAGTATCGAGCCGTCCTGTACCAGGTATATTCAGTACCGGTACCCACTTTTGGGGATTTCGGTAACGGTATTTTCCGTACCGGTTGGTACCAAGCTCATCAAATCCCGTAGCAACGTAGCAATTCAAGTAATTGCACCGTTTAGATTACTTTTCATACACACAGTAAGTAAACTGTAATAGTAAACATAATTGAATGAATAGTAATAAAAATTGAATTTAATGAATAGTAACATCACAAAGGAATGAGCTGGTATCGGGTACCTGTATCGGTATCGAATTTACCAAACCGGGTGTACTTGCGGTACCGGTTCGACAACGATATTCATCGTTTTTTCCCTTGAATGCCGGTGTCGTACCAGTACAGGTACCGAGCCGTACCGTACCAGGTATATTCGGTACCGGTACCCACTTTTGGGGATTTCGGTAACGGTATTTTCCATACCGGTTGGTAACGAGCTCATCAAATCCTGTAGCAACGTAACAATGCAAGTAATTGCACCGTTTATATTACTTTTCATACACACGGTAAGTAAACTGTATTTCGTTTGAATGAGGTTTTATATACACAACAACTTATTTTGCTTTATTTTTTGTCTTTTTTCTGTAATGAATTGTAGTATGGAAAATTAACTTCGATATTTAGATTATTGATGAGCAAATCGTATCAAATCCTGTAATCAAACCGGTATCGTATCGGTACCAAATTTACTATACCAAATCATTTTCGGAACCAATTTGGTACCCACCTTTTGGCGTTTTCAGAATCGTTACTTTCGGTTCGACACCGGTCTAGCACCATATCTGTATTTATTGATTTTTACCTTCAAATACCATACCGTATTGTACCGAGCATTTTCGGTGCCGGTACCTAACTTCGATGATTTTCCAGATTGGTACTTTCGGTACCGTTACCGGTACCGAGCTCATCCATATTTTAACGTGTTAGCACCGTAATAACTGAACTAGAAACAACCGATTTTCCAACGTGTAGGACGTGTGTGTCCTATTATTATATATTAGGTTATCTAAAATCGTTTTTTTAGGACGGAGTGACTGTCCTTTTCACGACATTTTTATTTATATTTTGGTATTTGGTATCTACTTGGCGTCACTGACACGCATTTTGTAGTCATTGGGTCCCCGCCGCAACGCGCGGGCGGAAAATAAACTAGTTATTAATAATAATAATAATAATAATAATAATATACCCAATTATTATTTATTATTATATATATGAAGCGATAATGGATGTTTGTGTTAGTAAACCTTTCATTCTTTCAAATATTCGGTCATTTTATATGTAATTATGTTAATTAGAAAGGTAATTCAGCCTTATAAATCACCAAATTGCTCTTCTCGTTAACATAAATAATGGATGCAGTTAACCCAGTGAACTAAAATGACAACTGTGAAACCTTTTTGGACCCACAAGCGAAAAACGAAACCTTTGGACTAAACTGACAAAATGACCAAACCACAAGAACTAAAATGACATTTAACTCCATTTTTTATCATACAATCATGTATACACAATATGCCGATGAACTATCTTTATCACTTTTTTGAACGGACAAAATGGAACAATTATTATCAAAACCAAGGACAACCAGGAAACTCCCAAGCAAGGTGCTTTAGACTAAGGCTGGCAAATTGTGTCTTAACAGGTTTAACAGGTTTCTGACGGCGCGCACAACATAAGTTTCAAACATGATTACGACTCGTTTAACTACTTTCTACCTCATGTTTATAAAACAGTTTTATGTTTTATGTACAAAGATGAATAAATGATAAATCCTAACATTGTAATTTTAATTATTTTAAAAATTAAAAAAGTCAAAGGGTGTATTTTTCAGTCAAACAGGTCTAATCGTGTCTTAACAGGTACCCAATTGCCATCCATACTTTAGACTATGGGGTATGGGGCTTGGGTTGGGGCATGGTCCTTGGGGCTTGGGTTTCAAGCCGGGCGTGGGGCGGGGGAAACAAGGTGACATGGCGGGCTGTCAATGGCCAAAGCAAAATAGCCGTTGGGCTATCCGTTGGCCAACGGCTATGTTAAATTTTTTTTTTTCACTATAAATATCACACAATTATTCCTATTTTTACCACATTCAACCACAATATCTTCTATAATCATCTTCAATTCTCATTCTACAAAACCGAAAATGCATCCTCATAATCGTGTTTACGACCCGAACAACCCGTTTGGGTTCCAAGAAAATAATCCTAGCCCACCACCCAATCGTCCAATGTCTCGTCCATTTTTTCATACACTCCCCTATGCCCCTTGAAGCGAGTTATGCATCGTATATCCGTGGTCGTGTGTTTACTAACTTCCCACACACCGACGATTCGATACCTACCCCGTTTACACAATCGCCCATCAACCTTTCACCAACCTCAGTCGACCTTTCACAAACCGAAACCGTCCCCGAAACTCAACCACCCAACGATGGTCCTTCCGCCTCAATAGTTCCCAAAAAGAGAAGTCATAAGAAAAAAACCGAGGCGGAGAAAGCACTTGAAAACAACAAAAATGGGTCGTTAATGAAGAACGTGCATTGGCGATGGCTTGGTGTCAACAATCTCAACATCCAAGTTTAGGTATTCTTAAATATTTTGTATCCCTTATTTTATTTAATATTTATGGTTATTTTTTATATAACTTTGTAATATATTAAATTTTGTTTTTATTAAAATAGGAAATTCTCAACATCGAAGCCAATTGTGGGAAGCGGTTAGTAGAGCATTCCATGAAGAAATGGGAAGGGAGGCTTATCGTGAAAACGATAGCTTATCCTCGAAGTGGAGCGAGATAAGCGGCCAACTTACAAAATTTAGTGGTTATTTAAATAAAGCAAAGCAAAACCCAAAAAGTGGTGAAACCGAAGCCGACATTGTGACGAATGCTTTGGTTACATTCAAAACAAATGTGGGGACCGACTTCCGTTTCATGCATTGTTGGGAGATTTGTAAGTTCCATCCAAAGTGAGCGAATATCCCCAGTGGCAGCGAATCGAACACGTCTTCCAAAAGGTCAAGGGCCTCGTCCCAAGCCCAATCTGATGCACGAGATCAAGAGTTTGAGGACCTTTTGGATGATTCGCCAAACCGGCCTGAATATGGAAGAGATGCCGCAAAAAGGCGCGCTCAAAAATCAAGATCGGATACGTCATCGCCTTCAGCTGGGAGTTCGGGCTCGCGTAGGGGAATATACAGTGATCAATTGGATGACATTGCATGCAAGCTAGATACATTCAACGTATTCCAACAACAAAGGGCCAAACTTCGAAAGAGCAAAGATGCTAGAGATGCCCTGAAACAAAGACAAGATAATTTGAAATTTCTATCTCAGCCCTTTGATCACCTAGAGGGTGACGAGTTGCAACTAGTCTTAGAGATGAGAGAAAAGATAAAGAACAAATATAAACATTAGGAATATTATTATGTAATTTTCTTTATTTAAAAATATTAAAAAATTAAATATGTTGTTTTAAAAAATATTCAAATAGCCCAGCGGTTTGGCTATTTGGGTCAGCCCAGCGAAGCCCACCAAACCCACGCCCCAAACCCCCGCCCCACCATACCGTCTTCAATGACTCAATGTGGGTTAGCCCAGCTCTGCCCCCCCCCCCCCCCCCAAGCCACATGTCAACCCATGCCCCAAACCACTGCCCCACCATACCCCATAGTTAGAAGCCCCTTTCATACATACAACAACATATAAAAAGAAAACAAAAAACCCATTACATGATCTGCACTAACTTTACTAGCAAAAACTTTTAAAGTGCACAATACATAAAAAGTTAAAAATAACTTTTCATAACTCTCAAAATCACTCAAACCTTTACTAGCAAAAACTTTTAAAGTGAACAATAGATAAAAAGTTAAAAATAACTTTCCAAACTCTCAAAATCACTCAAACCCCCAACCCACAAAACCTATCTCGTTATGTATGTGGCACTACTAGATAAACTCATCAACGATGGAGTACCACCTCATTTTTACCCAAACTGAACCTGATAAACCCGAACTGTAAGGACCACTCCAAAAATGACCCCAATGAACTCAAATTCCATTTTGTTAAATTGCAACGGTAATCTTTTCAGCTTCAACATCAAATTCACCAACAAAAATTTCCAATCTAGACCCATCCCAAACCATTTACGACGATGTTCCCGTCCAACCCGATAAACCTTCACCCCATCCCGAAAACGTCCCCATCACCCTAGTTCCCAGAAATCATAGTGTTACAACTTACAAAACCGATTTAAATTTTTTTTTTCTTTTGAGTGATGGCAATTAAATTAAATGCAGCATTAAAGATGATATCTTGGTTGACCAAAAGAAAGTAAAAGATACCATACGTCCATACCCACTATCAATCAATAATCTTTGTAGCAATCAAAAAGCCACTTTTGTCACTTTCTTCCAATTTCTTAGGTCCATACAATAACAATACAATATCATCGTCTAGTAGTATTCAATCTGCAATCATATTCTCTTCTCTCTTCCTCCGCCTGTTTCACTCACCTTTTTAACCTACCTAATCATCATCTTCATCATCATTCGATCTGTTTCTATCACCAGATTCTCTTCTTCTCTCCTCACAGATCTCACTTTTTGCAGGTATTTCTTCATCAAATCTCCACTACTGATTGTATTCTTCACTCGTTATCGTCATGTTCGTCTGTTACTTCAGTTTACTTATGAATTTGTATCGATTACTGTTGTTGTTTTGTTGATTTTCACTGTTATATGTAACCGGTGTGACTGTGTGACGGTGTGACGGTGTTTAGTGTTGGCTTGTTTGATGACTTATTTTAGTTTGAATGTTCTAGGGTTTAATATAGGGTTTGAATGAATTAAGGCGTGAATAATCAGGATTTACACGTTTATTTTCTATATTTTGTGTGAATACAAAAATAGAGTAGTTGTAATTGTAATATGAACTGATTGAGGGATTAGTTGCACATGTTTTTTGTTTTTATGATATTTAGTTGAAAGCATGATATGAATGTGTGAGTTTGGTACACTTGAATTAGTCATAATTAGATTGCTAATTTAGGTAATTATACTTTTATCTCAATATTCGGTTGAAATTGCATCGGTGTGACGGTGTTTAGTGTTCGTTTGTTTGATGGCTGATTTTAGGTTTAATGTTCTAGGGTTTGAGTGAATTAAGATAGGTTACACGTTTGTTTTTGTTTTTTGGTATATTTTGTGTGAATACAAACTTACAAAGATTAAGTAGTTGTTGACTTTTTTTTTTTTTTTTTCTGTAATATGAACTGATTTGATGCATCAGTTGCACATGCTTTTTTGTTTTTTGATGTTCAGTTGAAAGCATGATATGAATGTGTGAGTTTGGTACACGTGAATTAGTCATAATTAGATTGCTAATTTAGGTAATTATACTTTTATCTCAATTATTGGTTTTTTCATGTTCGTGTGTTACTTAGTTTTTTTTTTCTGAAATCGTATCGATGATTGTTGTTATTTCTTTTATTAATGTTGAATTTCACTGTTTCATAAATTTACATTTTACAGATCAATTTTAATTGAAGTGTTCTAGGGTTTAATATAGGGTTTGAATGAATTAAGGTGTGAATACTCAGGATTACACGTTTTCTTTCTTCTTCTTTTTTTCGTTTTTTGTAATTACAAAGATAGAAAATAGTGGTTGATTTTTTCTCTTATACACTATGAACTGATTTGGCACCGGTTTCACATGTTTTTTTGTTTTTTTGATATTGAGCTGAAAGCATGATATGAATGTATGAGTTTGGTACATAAATCAGTCACAATCAGATAGCTAATTTAGGTAATTATACATTTATTTTAATAATCAGGTTTCTTGCAGCAGCTCTTATTGTAATTAGTTTGAGTAAATAATTAGAAAATCACAATTAGAAATCAGTTTTTGCCAAACACTTACTTTAGTGTATATCCTTGACAGAAATTGCTCTAGTTTCATTATCTTTTGTGGTGTATATCCTTGACAGAAATTGCTTTAGTTTCATTATCTTTTGGAAACATACAATTGGAGTTCCCATAAATGTGATATCTTGAAATTTGCTACTCATAAATCTGAGTATTTTAAAAGGTTTGGTTTTCAGGAAAGAGGTAAAAAAACAAAATAAATGAAGTCATTTATCTAGAAGCAGCTGGTTCAATTTAAGTAGGGGAAGATGGGCTTTAAGCCCTTAGCTTCATATTGTCGTCCAGTGGAAAATGGTGTATGGGCAACAGCAGTGGAAAATGAATTCGGGCCTTACACACCCTGTGCAACTGATTCTTTAGTCACTGTCATTTCTCATTTGGTCCTTCTGGGAGCTTGCATATACAGGATATGGGTTACAAAGAAGAATTTGAAAGTGCAAAGGTTCAAACTTAGGTCAAATCTCTACAATTATTGGTTGGGGTTATTGGCGTTTTACTCAATTGCTGAGCCTTTGTTTAGATTGATAATGGGCATTTCGGCTTTTAATGTTGATGGAGAAACTGGTCTTGCTCCATATGAGATTGTTACCTTACTTATTAAGGCTTTGACATGGTGTTGTATGCTGATCATGATTGGTCTTGAAACAATGGTTTATGTTTATGAAGTCCGTTGGTTTGTAAGGTTTGGTGTGGTTTATGCTTTGCTTGGGGATGCAGTGTTGTTCAATCTTGTGCTTTCTGTGAGCAAATACTACACTAGGTTTGTTCTATACCACTTGAAACTCCTTGCAAATAAAACAAAGAATGAAAGAATTATAAAGTGAACTCATCATTTATAATTGAACTTGTTCTTTGCAGATATGTTCTGTATCTCTTTGTCAGTGAGGTTGCCATACAGGTTAGATGTTCTTAATGTTATACAGTTCATTTTCTTTTGTAACTTCAATTGATGCATTTTTAAATTTATTGTGTTGTCCTTAGTTTTTATTTCAAATAACTATAAGTACACTAATTAAAATACCACTGTAGTATTATGAGATATGATACATACTAATCCCTTATGCTTCTTTTAATTGTTATTGCAAACTATTATCAACTTCAAAAATTTGAATGCAGCATGATTACATGTATTTCAAATTATCATTACCCTAAAAAGGATTAAGAATGTCACCGCTATAACTTAAATTCTACTTGTCTCAAGTTTATATTGATTTTCAACGTCGATAATGCAAAATACAACACGATTGTAGTATGTTTGAATTGTAAACTGGTTTATCAACTATCATATTACGTAGGTTCTGTTTGGGCTATGCTTACTTGTCTATCTTCCTACTTTGGATCCTTATCCGGGTTATACCCCGATACATGACGAGTCTTTGGATGATGCTGAGTATGAAGAACTTGCTGATAGAGAGCAAATTTGTCCCGAGAGGCATACCAACATTATTTCAAGTAAGTTACTATTTTGTTAAAAAATTGTGTACCAAAACTGTTTGTTTAATCTTTTGATGATATGCTTTATTTATCTTGTAAGGCTGTAATATTAAAGCACATAGCTTTTTATGAACCTTGTTTTCATGCTTTATTTCATCTATTTATGATATATTCTCATGTTTTTTTTAGGTATCTTCTTCTCCTGGATGGATCCACTCATGCTTTTGGGATACAAAAGACCTCTTACAGAAAAGGATATATGGAAACTGGACACCTGGGACAAGACAGAAACACTAAATAGCAGGTGTGTCATTGTTTCTGCTTACAATTTTTTTAACTAATTGGTAATTTATATTCTTAATGATGAATTTACATGTTTGCCCTTCAGATTTCAAATATATTGGGCAGAAGAGCTTCGTAAACCCAAACCATGGCTTTTAAGGGCTTTACATCGTAGTCTTGGAGGAAGGTTTGTACAATGACATTTTGCTACGAAGTTTTGTTTCGTGTTACAAATATATTCACTGAGAATGAGAAAGTGTAAATATATCATGTTTGTTTGATTACAGGTTTTGGTGGGGAGGCTTTTGGAAGGTATCTCGAGTTTTGTTCTTTCATAGTTTTGAATCTCACGTGTTACATATATATATATAGAAGCATCTTCATTGTTGACTTACTAAATAAAATAAATCTACGCAAATAAGATTTTTGATGAGTTGCACACTGTGCAATATGGACTTTTTTGAACTCAAATGTGTCATATGACTATATGAGTCCTTATCGTTGAACCAAGCAATGAAAATTCGACATGATAAAGTTCTTTTTTGGTTTTTTAAATATAATTTAATATTGTTCCTCTTGGGCATTTGTAGATCGGCAATGATCTTTCTCAGTTTGTTGGGCCACTGATTTTGAACCAGCTGTTATTGGTGAGTTAGATAGTTTATTTCTTGAATTTCTGTATCTAAATTATTAGCTGCTGTAGTTTCATTTCATTTCCTTAACTAGCTCCCCTAATTTCTGTGCTAATTGTTTATACTTTTCAGTCTATGCAAGAACGTGGTCCAGCTCAGATAGGTTACATCTATGCATTCTCAATTTTTGTTGGAGTGGTACAACTTCTATAGCCTTTTTTTAAGTAGTATTATTTTTTTAATTAAAAGATTTGTTTGACTTCTAAACAATGCTTCTTTTGCAAACTAAGGGAATCTATCTTCTGAACTATCACATTTTTAGTGAAATGTAGCACCCACTTATGTTTCGCTCTCCTATTTTGGGCTCTAATATATAAAAAAATGCTTTATACTTCTGTAGTTCTGTTTCCACTACATTTAACTTAATTTCAAAGATAGTTATATAACTTATATTGTTTATCAATTTAGGTACTTGGTGTGCTTTGTGAGGCTCAATATTTTCAGAATGTGATGCGTGTTGGATACCGCCTTCGTTCAACTCTGGTAACAACTTCACTCTCATCAAGTGCACTAACTGCTTGTTTTTTTAAATTGTTTGGAATTGGGCACGCAAATTATCACAAATTTCTTGGGAAAGAGTGTCAGACCTTACTTTGTATATGCCTTTCTTCTGTAATCATTTATGTACTTTTGTATCTACTTTTATTTCAGTCATTGCTGAGTCAACCTCTTTTCTTTTAAAACCTATATTTCATTCTTGGCTTTTTTATTTAAACCTATAATTGCTTTCAAGATTGCTGCAGTTTTCCGGAAGACTCTAAGGCTAACTAACGAAAGTCGCAGAAAGATTGCATCTGGGAAGATTACCAACTTGATGACAACCGATTCCGAATCCCTCCAGGCATGTTTCATTAGCATTTATGTTCTTTTGAGTCGTGTATTTTGGAACAGATAAAAAGGGTTGGATTGACCCGGAACACATTTTGTCGCAATTTTAAAATTTGTGTTTACAAACAATTAGTGTGACAATTTGATTATAAAAAGTATATTGGTTTTTATAAAAATATGATATTTTCAATAAAAAAAGGTTTAGGAGGTTTATGCATTAGAAATACACTTTGACATGTTCCCATTTTAGCTAATTTTGGTACTTTACCAGTTTGGCCACTCAGATAAAACATAACTTAGTTTGTTAACCTATGGTGATGATAATGGCAAATCAGCAAATGCAATCTTTATAAGCATGAAATGTTTTAAAAAGGGGTCATTGAGTGTAAGTGTATTGATTTTAATTACTTTATGAATAATTTTATTTTTATCGATTTTTCCACAGCAAGTATCCCAGTCACTTCACACTTTGTGGTCTGCCCCTTTTCGTATCATTATCGCTTTGGTTCTTCTATACCAACAACTGGGTGTCGCCTCAATCCTTGGTGCATTATTGCTAGTTCTCATGTTCCCCATACAGGTACAAAGACATTCACACACATACATTATACATTTCAATATATGTAACGTTCATTAAAAATGTTAAATCTTTTGAAAACAGACTTTGGTTATCACTAACATGCAAAGAATGTCCAAGGAAGGACTGCAGCGAACCGACAAGAGAATCGGTCTCATGAACGAAATATTAGCAGCCATGGACACTGTCAAGTCTCTCTCTCTCTCTCTCTATACCATCTTTGTTAATGAAAATAATTTGAAAAACTAAAAATCATTTTGATTCAATTTTAATTTGTGTTTCAGATGCTATGCTTGGGAGGATAGTTTCCAAAAAAAGGTTCAAAGTGTTAGAACCGAAGAGCTATCATGGTTTCGGAAAGTACAAATGCTAGGAGCGGTATGTTACCAAACAAAAATCGTGTGCATGAAATATTTCCACATGATTTTATGATTAAGTCACAGCTATTATATGATCTGAGTTATCGTTAATTATTGTATTGCAGTTGAATACATTTATATTAAATAGTATTCCGGTGGTGGTGATTGTGGTTTCATTTGGGCTGTTTACATTATTTGGAGGAGAGTTGACACCTGCTAGAGCCTTCACATCACTCTCTTTGTTCGCCGTACTACGTTTTCCGCTCTTCATGCTTCCAAATATGATTACTCAGGTTTTGTGCAGTTTGTTTTTTATTTTCCATAATTCCATTTCAAGTTTCTATAATTTATATAAGTCTATTTGCAGGTTGTAAATGCCAATGTGTCACTGAAACGTTTGGAAGACTTGCTTTTAGCTGAGGAGAGACTTCTTCTTCCAAATCCACCTCTTGAACCCGGTCTTCCAGCCATCTCAATTAAGAATGGATCCTTTTCATGGGATTCAAAGGTCTTCTCTTAACTCTTCTTAACGTGTCTCAAACTCGCAACACAGAGCGTTTTATTTACTTTTCTTTTACTTGTCGCAGTCAGATAGACCTACATTGTCAAATATAAACTTAGATATACAAACGGGTAGTCTGGTGGCAATTGTTGGAAGTACAGGGGAGGGGAAGACATCACTTGTATCTGCAATGCTTGGAGAACTTCCTCCAGTTAGTGATGCACATGTTGTTATCAGAGGAACAGTTGCTTACGTCCCACAAGTCTCATGGATTTTTAATGCAACGGTAAGTCATGGATCTGTGTTACCTTTCACATCTATTTTGAATATAGACATGGCAAAATAGACAAGATTGGGTAACATGTCAAAAATGGCTTGGGTCTAGGGTTGTAAACGAACAGAACGAACACGAACGAGGCCATGTCCGTGTTCGTTCATTAAGGAAATGCAGATGTTCGTGAACTGTTTGCGAACGCATGTCGAACAGAAGGTTATGTTCGTGTTCGTTTGTTAAGGAATTTTAGTGTTTCGCGAACAGTTTGTGAACACTAGTCACAAACACAAATGCAAACGAAAATGAACATTAAACTTGAAATTAAAATAACGCACCATAAACGAACATTAAAAGCTTTTAATAAATTAACATTAACATAAACAAACGAACACGAACGAATGTATTACTGAACGTTCACAAACGCAGTCGAATGAACGAGACCTTTGTTCGTGTTCGTTCATTAACTAAACGAACCTCATAAATGAACTTCCTGACGGACGGTTCATGGACTGTTCATTGAACGTTCGGTTCATTTGCAGCCCTACTTGGGTCAAATAGGGAACTTTTATATACAAGGCATAAGACATTGGGACGGGTTGAGTTACAATACTTTTGTCAATGTTATATAATAATTTGTGTATTTAATATGATTGCATTAATAATCTAATATTTTGAAAAGAGCAATCTGGTAGGTTGCATGAATATGAAATACACTTTGGGCAACTTTCGATCCATTTGACCCTTTTCCTTTTTAGCTATTTCTTTAATAAAAAAAAAAGCCCAGTTAGAAACAAAACATAGCCCAAATCAGTCGGTTCACAAGTAAATGGGTCGGAGATGCAACCTCTAATTGAGTCTAAAGTGCTAGTTAGGTCTAATGGGTTGCCATTTAAACACTTCTTTTCCAGGTACGTGACAACATATTGTTTGGATCCCCCTTTGAACCAGAAAAGTACGAGAAGACAATAGATGTTACTGCATTGCACCATGACCTAGAACTGCTTCCCGTAAGTATCATTATGTTTCATCAAAGAGTTTTTATATCCATAACCTTAATTTTAAATTATATAATATTAGTTGTATATTGGATGGTGTTTATGGTAGGGCGGTGATCTTACTGAGATTGGTGAAAGAGGGGTGAATATTAGTGGAGGGCAAAAGCAAAGAGTTTCCATGGCTAGAGCTGTATACTCTAACTCAGATGTATATGTGTTTGATGATCCTTTAAGTGCTCTTGATGCTCACGTGGGGAGACAGGTAAAATTACATAATTAGCCCTAGCTTTAAGTACTTGATTATATGATTACCTGATTAAGTGCTCTTCATGTATTTTAATTACCAGGTTTTTGAGAAATGTATCAAAGAAGAATTAAGAGGAAAAACACGCGTTCTAGTTACAAATCAGCTACATTTTCTTTCACAAGTAGATAGGATCATGCTGGTCCATGAAGGCATGGTGAAAGAGGAGGGATCTTATGAGGAACTCTCACAGAATGGCGTACTCTTCCAGAGGTTAATGGAAAATGCAGGAAAAATGGAAGAATATGTGGAAGAACAAGAAGAAACAGGAGGTTCTGATTCAAAGACGTCAAAACCTGTTACTAATGGCGAGTTGGTTAAAGATTCTGAAAAAAAGAAAGAAACCAAATCTGTTCTTGTTAAGCAAGAGGAACGGGAAACAGGTGTTGTCAGCTTCAATGTTTTAAAGAGGTAAGACGTACCTTTTTTGTAAATCTAGACCAATTTTAGATTTGCATGGAAAGTAGAAATAACTTCTTTTTTTGTCCTTTCCATTTTATTTCAGGTATAAAGATGCATTAGGAGGGTGGTGGGTAGTGGGTATACTGTTTGGGTGCTATACAGCAACAGAAACTTTAAGAATACTGAGTAGCACATGGCTAAGTATTTGGACAGATGAAAGTACTCCAAAGATCTACAGCCCGCTCTTCTACAACGTTATCTATGCACTATTATCACTTGGTCAAGTATGTTTCGAATCGGTTTTATTATTGCATTGGATGTATTGATTTACATTACTTAAAGCTTATTGATTCACTATCTGGTTTTCAGGTTTTGGTGACTCTGGGAAATTCTTATTGGTTGATCATGACAAGTCTTTATGCAGCTAGAAAGTTGCACAATGTGATGCTTAACTCCATACTGAGGGCTCCTATGGTCTTTTTCCACACCAATCCACTTGGACGTATTATTAATAGATTTGCAAAAGATCTTGGTGATATAGATCGAAACGTTGCCCCATTTGTCAACATGTTTTTGGGCCAAGTATCACAACTTCTGTCAACCTTTGTTCTCATAGGATTGTTAAGCACCATGTCTCTTTGGGCTATCTTGCCACTTCTGTTGCTCTTCTATGCAGCTTATCTGTATTATCAGGTATGTAAGTTTTACATATATATACTCAAAGTAGGGATGGAAAAATGGGCGGTGGCTTGCGTTGGGTAACTATTCAAACGGGTAATTTTGGTAAAGGTCGAAAGGTCTGGTCGGGTTGTGTTGACCCAAAAAACACTTTCTGTCCTATTTTATTGTTAATGGGTGTGTTAATATGACAAAAACAACTGTGTTACTACAATGTTAATCTTTTTTTTTTTTTTTTTTTTTTTTGCATAAGGTGCCTTAGGAGGTTGGTTTTAGTTGACTTCTGATCTACCCATTTAACCTATTTCTGTTTTTAAGTAAAAAAAATTCTTTGGCATATTTGACTCGATAGAGATAAAATACAACCCAAATCGGCTCGTTTCTTCTAAATTTTATTAATGTATATATTTCATCTGCTTTTTATTTCTTCAGAGCACTGCGCGTGAGGTAAAGCGAATGGATTCAATCACAAGATCTCCTGTATATGCACAATTTGGGGAAGCCCTGAACGGTCTATCTACAATCCGTGCATACAAAGCCTATGATCGAATGGCCAAAATCAACGGTAATTCCATGGACAATAACATCAGATTCACATTAGTCAACATGAGCGCAAACCGTTGGCTTGCAATCCGATTAGAAACCGTTGGGGGTCTCATGATTTGGCTCACCGCAACTTTTGCTGTTATGCAAAACGGCAAAGCAAGAAATCAAGAAGCATTTGCATCCACCATGGGTCTACTTCTAAGTTACGCATTAAATATCACTAGTTTACTGACAGCTGTCCTTAGACTTGCAAGTTTAGCCGAAAACAGCTTGAATGCTGTTGAACGTGTTGGTACTTATATTGAACTGCCTTCTGAGGCTCCTCCTGTAATTGAAGATAGCCGCCCTCCACCTGGCTGGCCTTCTTCGGGATCTATAAAGTTTGAAGATGTTGTTTTACGGTATAGGCCTGAACTTCCTCCTGTGCTGCATGGTTTGACTTTTTTTATTCCTCCAAGTGATAAGGTTGGAATAGTGGGAAGAACAGGGGCTGGGAAATCCAGCATGCTCAATGCTTTATTTCGGATTGTAGAATTGGAAAGAGGAAGAATTATTATTGATAATTGTGATATTGCAAAGTTTGGTTTGACCGATCTTCGTAAGGTTCTTGGTATCATACCCCAAGCACCCGTTCTCTTCTCAGGTACATCAAATCTGCTCATATAATTTAATAACATTAAAGATTTAAAAGTTGCAAAATTAGTCTGCCAGGTGGATTGGGGAAGGGTAAGATGGTGCAGGTTAAAAGCGGTTGTGTTGTATCAGTTTAGGTTAGCCTGAAACACTTTTCTACAATCTTTAGCGTGTGAAAAATGATTACAAAAATCTATATTTATATCATTATTAAACTATTAGACAAAGTATTATAGTATAGGGACTAGATGTGTAAAATGGTGTTCTATATAAACACCCACCTCATGTAACCCTAATCACACAATTATAATCTAATACAATCACAATTACAAAGTCTGATTTAAACTAGTATTTTGCATAAAAATCTGCATAAAGTGATCTAGGAGATTTTATGCATTAAAGATTCATTTTGGGCGACTTTCAACTTATTTTAAGCTATTTCTTGTTTGACCTGTTAAGAGAAAAAATGTATCTTGAATCAAGCTGTCCATAAGTGAATCACCACATGTAAATGATATGACTGCTAGTTATTCTGCATCTCCAATACTGTTAGTCTATATCTGATAAAGTGCCCATTGGGCTCTCAGAACCTTTGGAATATCTATTCAAATTTTAAAAAACATTATAGAAGAAATCCAACTTCCAAAAAATGTTAAAAAACTGTTCCAACTTTGTAAGCATGTTTCTGTTGTCATACTACCCAAATAATCAATTTTGAGTGATAAGATGGCATTCCTTGCATATCTGTTTTCATCAACGATACCCTGCATTTTAAGTTTTTTTTTTCTGAAATAATAGAATTGTTTTTTTTTACAGGGACTGTGAGATTCAACCTCGATCCTTTCAACGAACACAATGATCCTGATCTTTGGGAATCTTTAGAGAGGGCCCATCTTAAGGATGTTATCAGGAGGAATCCCTTAGGTTTAGATGCTGAGGTACATGTTCATATCTGATTCTTGCATTTTATATTAGCGAACTGTTATATGTCAAATAAACTCTTAATAAGGGTTGTTTGTATTTCCAATTTTATTGACTTGATTTTAATTTTGTTTTGTTTTGCTGTAATAAAGGTGTCAGAGGCTGGAGAGAATTTCAGTGTTGGACAACGACAGTTATTAAGTCTTTCACGTGCATTGCTTAGGAGATCAAAGATTCTTGTTCTTGATGAAGCAACTGCCGCTGTTGATGTTAGAACAGATGCACTTATCCAAAAGACCATCCGTGAAGAATTCAAGTCTTGTACTATGATCATTATTGCTCACCGTCTAAATACGATTATTGATTGTGACCGTATTCTTCTGCTTGATGCTGGTCAGGTATATAAAGATTCTAAACTAACCTAATTCCATTCTTGTTTTATATTAACTAATATGTTAGATATGATTATGAGTTCTTTTTCAATATAACTAATTTGTTAGACATGATTATAGATAGGGCTGTAAACGAACCGAACGAACACGAACGGGGCCTTGTTCGTGTTCGTTCGTTAAGGAAATAAATGTGTTCACGAACGGTTCATGAACACTTACCAAACGAGATTTTATGTTCGTGTTCGTTCATTAAGGAAATGAGCGTGTTCACGAACGGTTCACGAACACAAGCGAACACAAATAAATTTGGCGATCGCGATGAAGGATAAAGGTGGACGGCCCAGATAGTAGCACTAGAAGTTGAATCCCTTATTGTGGAACGGAGGTAGATCATATTCGTCGATGTAACTAATGAGAAAAGAAAGGGAAATGGTGCATAAACAAGGTGAAAGAGGGTTTCCTACTTTAATTGTTAGGGTAATGATATAAATAAAAGTTTAATAGTATAAAAAGTATAGATAAAATATATGAAAGCATAGAAATCTTTAATTAAAACACGAACATAAACGAACGCAAATGACCGAATGTTCACGAACACAATTGAACGAACGAGACCTTTGTTCATGTTCGTTCATTTAACTAATCGAACGGAATTTCTTGTTCATGTTCGTTCGTTTATTAAACGAATGGACATAAACGAACTTCCCGCCGAACGGTTCACGAACTGTTCGCTGAACGTTCGGTTCGTTTACAGCCCTAATTATAGAACACTTTAGCATACTTTGGGTGACTTTGAACCATATTATTATAGAACACAACTGAAAAAAGAGTTATTTGCTTTTATTATCCCAGGTTGTTGAGTACGATGCCCCGGTAAAACTTCTGCAAGACGAACACACTGCTTTCTCTAAAATGGTTCAAAGTACAGGGGCTGCAAACGCACAATATCTACGAAACTTGGCATTTGGAGCAGAAGGAGAGAAGGCGGAGAAAGTGGCAATAGATGGTCAAAGGAAGTGGCTTGCCTCCACACGGTGGGCGGCAGCCGCCCGTTTCGCACTTGCCTCTAGCCTCAGTTCATCTCAAAACGACCTCACGCAGATAGCAACCGAAGATGATAACAATATCCTCAAGAAAACAAAAGATGCAGTTGTAACTCTTCAGGGTGTTTTGAAAGGTGAACATGATAGAGATATTGAAGTCTCACTTGAACGGGCCCAGGTCCCAAGTGATAGATGGTGGTCAGCTCTCTATAAAGTAGTTGAAGGTATGTCGGTAATTATACATATCGTTTTATTAAATTATATGATTCTTATTGTTCAAAATCACATAATCGCTTTTAAATCGACTGCAGGTCTTGCAGTGATGGGCAAGTTGGGTCGTAACAAGCTCCAGCTATCAGAATACGCCTTAAAAGACGAACCTATTGATTGGGACCATGTTGAGATGTAGGAAATACTTGCTGCTTAAGTTGGTTCGGCGAATCTGGTTCACCGACTTCACCATGATTGTAATTTTGAAACCCAACTTTTTCAACCATAATTGTAACTTTAAAACTCTTGTTTTCATACTTTAAAGCTAGATAGCCGATAGACGGTCATGAGCTCGTATATGAGCTCGTATCGATGAATTTGTAAATCAGGTTCAAGACTGTGTAATAGACTCGGAATAATTTACGACGATCGGAGGTTTTTTTCTTTCTTTGTGGTTGTTAGCCTTTTACTCTATTTTTCAAAATGACTATTTTACCACTTTAATTAAGAAAACACAAACAACGGGAACACCACACATTTGCATCGCGTGCGGCCTTTAACCTTTGTCGGTTAAAATTAAGTTCACTTGACCGTTCCGACGACATAGGGTGAGACTGAACGTGGTAAACATAAAAATTCGAGAAGGGATCGTCGTTCTGGGGTTACATGAGTTGCAAATCGTTGTGGATCTAAAAGTCATTGTCGTCGGTAAACTCATGCAAGGGTTTGGGTGTTTGGTGGTTATGTGACTGGAGTTTTTGTCTCACAGAGGAGACAGACAACTATCGGTTTGGTTTCAGTTTACCAAACTTTACATATTTTTTAACGTCCATCCAACCTAGGACGAAAAGTGTGATGGTCGAATAAACAGTAGGAACCGCAATAATATAATTTCTGGAACCTAAAGACGAAAGCTAAAATTTCAACAAACCACGGGTTTGATATTAGTAATTTACTCTTCTATTTGTTCTTTCTGACCATTTTTAATATTTTTGCAAAGTCACATATCTCATATTCACTTTTGAAACACTAATCGGATTAATAATTCAGCTTTTACAAAGTACTAACACTTAATTATATTTTTTATTATTCTTAGGTATTCATAGTCGATTTATTGTTCGACTATTTGATACGAAAAAATATATATATTTAACTGAAAATGAATTAGTTGAAGAAATTGATTATAAAACTTTTATTAATGAGTTTGCATCAAACAAATTATAACTTAAATAGAAAAATAAAAAGTTGAATGACTTTATATAATTTGTGAAATTTCTATCCGAATGAACAAAATTAGGAAACACAATAACCAATTACGGTACGGGTTACTTGGCTAGACCGGGTTGATCTCAATATACATTTTCATGAATTTTATAAACTAGTAAGTAGTAACAACTTAATCATTTTATGTGTTGCTTTTAAGGTATAACTTTTAATTGTTAGAAGGTTAAACCACTCATAATACAATATGTCACAACATAATCACTATAAATATCTTTAGGGTTAGATACTATAAACCCACTTTACCTTTTCTATTTTATGAAAAAGTCACTTAACATGGCTTTGATGTTATAAATGTTAAAGTTCATAAACATATCTAAAACGCATGCGGTTTTAATAAATATTTTTTTAATAATGACTTGTTAAATTTTGAATTGGTTCACTTTTATTTGGTATATTTTTTCGATAAATATGTTGAATATAATTTTATCAGCTTTTGATCAATTTAAGAGATTTACAATATCAGCTTTTGATCAATTTAAGAGATTTACAATCACATGTGTTTTACACAAATTTAGAGATTTTAATAAGAAAAGCTAGTTTATTATCTTTTTTCATAAGTATTAGCTTTATATGAACAACTATTGAGGATATATGTTATATTTTTCTATTTCCTTTCATCCGTCATTCTTCTTCTCCATCCCTGATCTATGTTATACTCTTCTTCAATCCTTCATATACTTTTTCTATATTTATTTTATTATTAAATACAAAGAGAGAGAAAGTAACTTGATGGTGAATGAGGTGGGTTTTTCCCTTCACGTAATCATACGAAATGAGGGGAGAGACGTAATGTTCCATTTCCATCCCCCAGACGTTCCAGGGTCGTCAAAGCCCGTCGAGGGGCGTCCACACCGCCCCCCTTTGGCTGTCCCCGTCCCCATCGTCCCTCCACTAACGCTCGCGACGGGCCCATTTATTTCTTATCCCCCATACACATATATACCTACATATGTATATATAAAAAGGACTCATCACCACACCCTTGGTCCATTTCTTGGGGCTCATCCCCACACTCGATAACATGGCCTCTTACGTGACGGACCATCTCCAAAAGACTACCCTGCTCCACACCCAACCTTACTATTATGTACTCCATTATTTACCCATAACACTCACCCAACCTAAATGTTAAAATGAAGACCATAAAGATGATGCTATGGTTAAATTGTAAATACTTTAATGATTTAAATAGCCATTACCATTGGACCCAGTCTAGACCGTTTGGATGCCAATAAGTTGACGCATTTATTCGGAAAAAAGCACTATGTCATTTTCAAATCTTCTTAAATGTTTTTCTTTTCGAAATATATTTGACACATTCTAAATATTTAGTAAACGTGTATTTTAGACTGGTATGTAAAGAGCAATAACATAACAATATTAGTATGTTCTAAAATACTTATAGATCCATAATATTATTACTAGTGTTTTTTTAAATGTTTGATGAATAGTATTAGACTCTCACTCAAGTATCATATACAAAAAACATATAAAAACAAGTATATGTAATACATAAATAGGGGTAAGATCAAATAAAAAATTTAGAGTTAAATGTCATTTTAGTCCCTGTGGTTTGGATCATTTTGACAGTTTAGTTCAAATGTTTTATTTTTAACATCTGGATCCAAAAAAGTTTCGTCGTTGCCATTTTGGTCCAACTAACTTAACCCCATCCATGCTTCTCAGTTACTCAAGGGGTATTTTTGTCAATTCATATTTTTAAAAATTTCACTTTATTTTTATGGTTGTTAAAACCATTTCTTTGTTATATAAAACAAAGGGTCCTAATATTAACACATGGGAAAACTTATTTACACATGGTGTATACGGGCCGTATACTGTTATACGGCCCGTATAGAATAAAAACAACTGACAAAGTCTGTGCCAGCAGACTTTGTCAGTTTTTTTTTATT
The DNA here is from genome assembly GCA_030545235.1 of Helianthus tuberosus. Taxonomy (NCBI): domain Eukaryota; kingdom Viridiplantae; phylum Streptophyta; class Magnoliopsida; order Asterales; family Asteraceae; genus Helianthus; species Helianthus tuberosus. The sequence continues at coordinate 44,995,921 of CM060438.1, read as the reverse complement.
CCATACGGGCCGTATAACAGTATACGGGCCCGTATACACCATGTGTAAATAAGTTTGCCTGGTCGTATACAATGTATACGAACGTGTATACGGGCCGTATACTGTTATACGGCCCGTATGGAACGAAAATTTGATTTTTCAAGTATTTTAGAGTTGTGAGGTGCTCAAAACTTTCTAAAAGTAGAAAAAAATAAAACATCAACAAGTAACAAAGATTGAAGAACAAGAAAACGTGTCGTATGACTGTAATAAAACGGAAGCTATCAACGCGGGATTACGGGCATGGTGTTATTCTTTATTTAATATTTATAGAATAAAAGGAAGGGTGAGGCATTTGATGAGAGTTGTAAGGAGTCTGAATAAAACGGAAGCTATCAACGCGGGATTACGGACATGAGTTTAATTCCCAACATATTTGTTTTGTCACGTACATTTCGTAAGAAACTTTTCGTGCACTGAACCTTCACCTCCAATCATTTCCTCGTCAAATCACACACTATAAAGTTTAAACTTATCGTGTTTTGTAGTTTGGAAAGATGACCGAATAGAGATCTGAATAACAAACTGTGGAGAACTTGTTTGCGTTATCCACCAACAATCCGTTCATTATCTGTTGTTGTCTAAAACAATATCAATTAACGTTCAGTTGTGTATACAAATTCATCACCGGTTTCTACAGCACAAGCACATACACAGGGAGAATGTTCTCGAAATTGAAGGAAAAGAAAAAATGGTTGTTGATGTTTTTCACTATCAGGATTTTGTTGGTTTGATTGTGGATTTTCTTGAGTCGTCGGGAACCAGATCTCGGAAGTACTGAACAACAGAAATAACAATATACGACCCTCACAAAGTTGTCATTTTCAAGTGTGAGATTAGCCAAACGAGGATGAAAGATACTCAAACCATCTGATCCTTTAATGTGAGATTCTTCAAGTTTGCACATTTTGAGAAAATACCAATGTGGGGTCAGCTTCGTCAATACACAAAGTGACAGAATTTGTGGATTTCGATTGGGTCAGAAAACTTTTCCTCAGGGGAGGGTGAGTAGTATGAGTCTGAGTCCATTGTGGTTCGTGAATGTTGGAAGAACCCGACACGTCTTCTGCTGCCTCTTCGGTTGGTAAAAGACATAAGATGACTTCTAATACAGGCTCTTTGTCAGTTGTGGTTGATTTATAGGAGGAGGTTATGAAACGAATATATGTTTATGCGAACATCCTTATTTTGTCACATACATGCGTTTAATTCCCAACATCCTTATTGTATCAGACTCTCTCCCCTCCTGATGCAATTTTCACAGTGGTACCAATGTCCTGCTACTACAATCCTTCCAACGCCTGATTCCGATACAACCCTTGTGGATTTCGGTTGGTTCAGAAACTTAACAAGAGAAGCAACTAAAAAAAGGAAAGAAAGAAATTTTTTACCATTTTTTACCATATATATACGGGCCGTATACCGTTTATACGCCCGTATACTCTCGGTAAAAAACAAATTTACCGATCGTATACAATGTATACGATGATTGTATACGGGCCGTATATTCTGATACGGCTCGTATATTATGGGTAAAAAATGGTAAAAAATGGTTTATTCTCTTTAATCTATTAGAACGATCCTTGTCTTGAGAACCTGATTCTGGTTTAAACAATGGAATTTGTGGATCAACAGAAATAACTGAAAATAACTCGCCATTCTCTTGCACCTGTATACGTTGCAAGGTATAGAATGTTTGAAGTATTATTGGTTCAATACAAACTCTTCTGAAAGACAAGAATACAACGTTCATGTATCACAAGATAATGGTTTCTCGACAAATGAAGTATTATCTGACATCATCTGTTCATCATTGTTCTTGAAGATGAAGATGAAGAAACGAGACTTTGTTTTGAGAAATTAACAAGGTAAACCTGAATTTTCAGATTTTTAGACACTTACTTGAACATGAGTCTGAGTCCATTGTGGTTCATGAATGCTTCGATTTCAACAAATCTTTCAAGGTCTTAAGTGATGGACAACTGGTTAAAAGATGTAGAAGCGTTTGTGTAGATACTCAAACCATCTGATCACGTTGTTGCAAACTCCTTTAATGTGAGATTCTTCAAGTTTGCACATTTTGAGAAAATACCAATGTGTTTGTCAGCTTCGTCAATACACAAAGTGACAGAATTTGTGGATTTCGGTTGGGTCAGAAACTTAACAAGATAAGCAACTAAAAAGTTAACATTCTAATTCAGATTCAGAAAGCAGATGTTTAGTAGTGTTTGAGAAACTAACAAGGTAAACCTTAATTTTCAAAATTTTAGACACTTACTTGAACCGTTAGTAATGCTAGATGTTCAAAATACCACTAGTAGAAGAACCCGACACGTCTTCATGTAACAGAGAATGTTTTAGAAATTGAAGGAAAATGAAAAGATTTGTTGAAATCGAATTTGACAACTATGACAGCTTATTAAAAGTATCGTGTGTTGTACTTTGGAAATATGACCGAACATATATCTGAATAACAAACTGTGGAGAACTTATTTGTGTCAGGTTCTTCTGCTAGTTACTCGGAATCGATAAATAACCAACACGAAGATCTCTGCGATCGCTAAGGTTTTCATCAACGGACTGATCGGTAACGTTACTCTACCTGTGCTCCGATTTAAGCGGCATGTTCCAATCAACGTTTATCGACATTGTTAAAGGTGATGAAGAGTTTAGAAACCCTAGAATGATTGTGTTTTTACGGGAATAAAACGTGATACTTGAAAAAACGCCAATATATACGGCCCGTATATAGTTATACGGCCCGTATACCATTGGTAACATCAAAAACCCACAAAAATAAATCAATTGAGCCGTATACGTTTTACAAATCGTATACACATGTATACGACCCGTATAACTGTATACGGGCCGTATATAATAAAACAAAAAAAAACATTCCCTGCGCATTTTCCTATTCAAAAACATTCTATACGAGCCGTATAATTGTATACGGCCCGTATACAATAGGGGATGTGAAAATAAGATATAGGGTATGTGGGAATAAGGCACCCCAAAACAAATTATCAATAAATATAACAAATACACAGATCAACAATTTTCACCACCATCTGAGATTCACCAAGTCTCACAGCCATCGACCACCACCATCTTCTAACAACACCGTTCACCCACCGTTAACCACCATCTTATAACACCACCGTTCACCAACATCAAAATCAGACCCAAATATCAAAATCAGACCCAAAATCAAACCACCGCTGCTCTTGGATGCCCTTAGTCGTCGGAAAACCATCGAAGTCTTACGTGGAGTTTGGTTCGTAGGAATTCAATGGAATTTAAGGGAATTAGAATTTGAATTCCATCTCTTAAGATGTTTGGTTCACAGAATTTAATGGAATTGAAATCCCAATTCCAATCTTCATGTGTTTGGTTGACCATGGAATTGGAATTGGAATTAGGCATGAATTCCTTCAAATTCCTTTAACTAAAGGAATTCAAAATCATTCCTATATGTGAAGGAATTAAAGTAAATATTGGAATCGTCGACCGTTTCGACCCGCACCGTTTCAACTCGTACCGTTTCGACCCATATTGTTTTTTATCCGAACCATTTCGACCCGTACCGTTTCGACGCCAGCGGTTTCAACGCGAACCGTTTTAACGCCAGCGGTTTCGAAGCGAACCGTTTCGACCCGTACCATTTCGAATCGAACCATTTTGACGCGAACCGTATTAACACCCGTACCGTTTCGACGCGAACCATTTCGACCGTATCGTTTCGACCCAAACCGTTTCGAATCGAACGGTTTCGACGCGAACTGTTTCGACCAAACCATTTCGAATCGAACCGTTTTGACGCGAACCGTTTCGACCAGAACTGGTGGTTGTGGGTGCCGGGATGATGGATTCCAATTCATTTGACAACCAAACACAACAAAAATGGAATTGAGATTCCAATTCCAATTGGAATGTTTAAATTCCAAATCCAATTCCTTCAAATTCTAATTCCTATACAAATTCCAATTCCAATTCCAAATTATTCCACGAACCAAACGCCCCCTTAGGGTTCTTAGTCTGTCACCACCGACACCACTAGATCGTTTCTCGGAACTCACCAGAACAACCACAATCGCTGAAAAACTTGCTCAGTTATTTCCAAAAGATTGCTCAGCTATTTCCAACCTAGTTAACACAACCACCACACCACTGCCACCTATCTCCGCCCCTCACCAACCTCCGTGCCCCACCGTCACCAACCACCACAACACCAAACCCTAACCCTAACCCTCTTCCTTTTTCTATCTGTTACCATCCAACACCAACACCTCACCATTATCACCACCACACCATTGCCACCCATCTCCACCCCTCTGAAAAACAACCACCATAGCAACCACTCATCTCCACCTCTCTGAAACACAACCACCACAGCACCACCACCTATATCCGCCCCTCACCAACCATCATTCACCACCATAACCATCGTGCCCCACCGTCATCAACCACCATAACACCAACACCACTGTCTCGCTAATCAAAAGAGAACCGAGAAAAGAAAGAGAGAAATAGAGATAGAGAGAGAACCGTTTACCACCACCATTATATTTCCGATCTGTTCCGATCTGGCGGTTTCGAAGAGAGAGATACCTAGTCGCCGCCCTTGTTGTCTTCCTAAATTGTTCTGGCGGTTCCGATTTATTGTCTTACTGAATTGTTCCGGCAGGGGTGGTTGTGGTGGAGGTGTGCCGACGGCCGGTGAAGGTGGATGTGGAGGTTGAGATGGAGGTGATGGTGTTAGATAGCTATATCAGATAGGGGTAGAAGGGGGAGGGTGGGTGTTGGGTTTTATAACCAGATATATGGTTTTATATAAAAACCCAAAAAGAGTTAAAAGAATAAAAATAAACCTTTAATTAACATAATAGACAAAATGACAAAAATACCCCTTGGGTAACTGAGAAGCATGGATGGGGTTAAGTCAGTTGGACCAAAATGGCAACGACAAAACGTTTTTGGATCCAGATATTAAAAATGAAACCTTTGGACTAAACTGGCAAAATGGCTCAAACCACAGGGACTAAAATGGCATTTAACTCAAAAAAATTATTTTTCCTAAGTAGGATGAGAAGAAATCTTAACCATTCATTTTTCAAATCAATGGTTAAGATTAAAGTGTAGTAGAAAGGAGGAGTGTAAGGATATCTTGGAAAAATCCTATTTATGGATTTTTTCTCTCCACATGCAAGGCACATGCATATTCCACCATCATTTTTAAAACGTTCATAATTTTTTTATACGACATTATTTTTTCATAAAAATTTCACCGTAAAATCGAGCGTCTTTTTATTTTTAATTTGAGTACCATATTGCTATATAAAATATGAAGACTAAAAACACACACTAAAATGTGTTGTATTTCTATGTTGTATAACATTTTTTGTGCTGGATTTTTGTACTATATTTTTGTGCTAATTTTTTTGTGCTGAATTTTTTTGTCTTAAATTTTTTTCTCAATTTTTTGTGCTGGATTTTTTTGTACTACTTTTTTTTGCTGAATTTTTTCGTGCTATATTGTTTTGTACTAGATTTTTTTGTGCTATATTTTTTTGTATTACATTTTTTGTGCTATATTTTTTTTACTATATTTTTTTTTGCTATATTTTTTTGTACTAGATTTTTTTTTTGTTGTATTTTTAAAAAACAAAAGGGGTGTCACATGTCATTTTCACTCCTATTTATAAGGACCAAAATGTCCTTCATTCATACTTATTAGGAGTGCCAAATGTCATCATCACAATCCTTCTTAGACTACTTAGGCAAAATCCACTTTTTAGTGGATCCTTCCCCTACATAAATAATTACCGATAAATTCTCACTTCTTAGTAGATATGGCCCAACTAAAATACCGAAAACAAGTAAAATACTTTAATTTGTTAGTGGTAAAACGAGTTAGACTATGGGGTGTGGAAGGGTTTGGGTTGGGGGCATTGCTTGACACGTGACAGGTGTGGGCTCCACCAGTCCACACCCAAAAAAGTGGGGTGTGGAAGGGGCGTCGCCAGACCGACGTTGGGGCGCCATGTGGCACCTAATTTTGTTTTTGTATATTAATCATAGAATTTAGTAAAGTAATTTGAAAAACACATTTTATTTATATTAAATAACTACAATAAAAAAATACATTACATTACCAAAAAAAAATCAATCATCTTCGTCTTCATTGGAGTCGAATCTAGGAAGTGTTGAAACATGTTCTACCAAATCAGCTCGAAGGTTTGAATTTATTTGTCTTGACTCGATTAGATATTGGTTTTGTGTTCTCTCTTCGTCACTAATGTCTTCGTTATTTGATTCGGGCTCCTCACCATAATATTCAACAATTGCACGCCCTTCGTCCTCTAAAATCATGTTGTGTAGAATGATGCACGCGTACATCACGTTTCTTATTTTATCTTTTTCATACAATCGACAAGGCATGTTCAAATTGCGCCACCTTTTCTGCAAAACACCAAATGCTCGCTCGATGTCTTTGTGTGCCGCCATCTGAACTTTGTTAAACTTTATTCTTTTAGGATCCAGGGCTCCATCTCTTGAAAATGATTTCACAAAAACAACATACTCATGGTAAATTCCATTAACAAGATAGTACCCATATTTGTATTCAACCTCATTTACAAAAAATGTTCCTTTCGATCAATACCATTTATTCGATCATTGAAAATGGGTGAGTGGTGTATAATGTTTATATCGTTATATGAACCGGGCATACCAAAGAATGCATGCCAGATCTAAAGATCGTGTGATACAATCGCTTCAAGCATCATAGCCGGCATTCCATGTATGAGAGCCTTGCCATGTAGTTGGACAAAGTTCCCACTCCCATTTCATACAATCTAAACTATCGATCATCCCGGGGAGACCATGATATTCAGCGTGATGTTCCAAAATTTGTTGCATATCACTAAACGTCGGTTTTCTCAAGTATCTTTTCATATATAGTTCAATGATATACGCACAAAAATTGTGAAGACTTTCCCTAGCCACTCGTGCCGACATTTTTAAATAGTCGAAACTATTGCCATATGCCAATTGTCTTAGGGTGGTCGTGACCTTTTGCCACGTGGTAAATCCTAAATTACCACGTGCATCGGGTGTTTGTCGGGAAAAAACATAATTATCCTGTAAATTCTTTGATATTCTTAAACATATTTACTGATACGAAAACGACGCCTAAATATTCTTTCATCATACGTTGGTTCGGGTGAGAAATAATCTCTTACCAACAAATCGTTTGCGGTTTCGCGTTCACTAATGATATACTTCATCCGTTTGGGTTCGGAAGTCCCTTCATTTGCATCATCAACTATAGCTTTCACACCCATCGACACTGCTAATAATAATAATAATAATAATTCTGCCCCATCGTCCGATTAGGATGACAGCAAATTTCTCATACGAATTGCTTGAACTTGAAGAAGCCATTATATATATATGGGAGGGTTATATTGAGAACGCTAAATATTACGAGAACCGTGAGAACAAATGGAAAAACCAATCAAAACCATTTTTTTTATAATACAAACCTCGTTGTAATTAAGATACAACATCAAATAATTCATTTCTCCTTTCAAAATTGCTCTTTTTAAATTTTTTACACGTGTGTAAATATAACAGATTTACACATGTGTAAATGACAAACTTACACATGTGTAAATTTTCTTTATTTACGAATTCACGTAAATTTAAACGTGTAAATTAAATTTCTAACATTGTATTCGAATAATAATGATAAGTGTAGAAAAAAAATTTGAATTTGAATTTGTTTTTTACCAAGTTCTCGCGGTTTTTTCATTTGTTCTCACGGTTCTCACAATATTTAGCGTTCTCATTTAAACATTCCCCTATATATATATATATATATGAGTTTGATAGTGGTTTTTCAATTTTTGAATGGTAAAAATGAGGAAGAAATGAAAGGTTTATATAGGAAAAAATTGAAAGATTTTTTTTTAAATAGTCGTTGGCCAACGGCTAGCTTAACGGTCATCAACACCCAGCCATACATTGCCAGCCACGTTACCCAGGCCAGCGCCCCACGCCAAGCAATATTGCCACGCCAAGCGGGCAATGCTGACCAAAACGCAACCTGGGGTGGAGCAGCCGACGTTAAAGGGCCAAAACTATTTGTTGTGCTTGACTTTTGGAGTTTTTACAAGGGTGAGATTGTGACTAATATCTGACTTGAAAATGGAGGGAAGTTTAAGAGTGTTCAGACATCCCTTTATGCATCTTTATGTGAGTGGGTTGTGCATAATCTAAAAAGTAGTTATGACTTGTGAGTGGAGGAAAGAGAAACTGTTATTGTTCATATGTATATATTTAGAGGAAGATTGTTAACCCATATTACTTTTTTTATATTTTATTTTGAAAGTGGTTGTTAGTGGAGGAGAGAGAAAAAAGTAACGATAAAGATATAAAATGTATTATTTAATTAAAAAAGAGAAAATGATGTGATTTCTAGTGTAACTATAGAAATGGACATATCTTTCCCTATTCTCATTCTATAATTACAATAAAAATTAGGGGCGATCAAATAACCGAACTGTGACTGAAAAAACCGAACCGAAACTAAAACCAATGGTTCGGTTTTCATAGGTTAGGTTTATGTGAACAGTATCAATTAAAAAGGTTAAATATAATAATTTAAATGTAAACATATAAAAATTTTCTTAAATTTTAAATTATACTTTTTATTTGTTGAATCTTTCATGATTTTGTCCAAAAATCGAAATAACTGAAAAACTGAACCAGTGTAAAAATCGAAAAACCGAATGGTTTTAAAAAAACCGAAAACCAATATTTCGGTTTTGCCCAAAACCGAACCAAACCGAACTGTGCACACCCCTATTAAAAATCACTGCCTTTACTAAATTTTCAATTACATAATACTTTTTATATACCTTTATGAGTTTATCATTACCTTTTATTTGTCATCCACTCACAAACCACTTAAAAAATATTAAAAATTAATAGGATGAACAGTGTCCCCTAAAAAAATACAGATGAACAATATCATTTTCTATCACATCCACCCACTTTTTATAATATACAGAATCCACTCACATAAAGATGCAGAATGGGATGTGAATGCTCTAAGTTGGGAAGAAGACTTAATTGGGGTTTTTGATGCGGTACATATTAAAAAAAAGTAAATAAATGCCTACTAGGTCTTAGGATCCTGTAAAAAGGATATTTTTCGTGAGAAGTGTGAGAAGGCATAAAAATTCATATGTAGACATCATATTTTGGACTTGTGCATAATGTTTTGAGTTGTTTTGGCAAGAAAAACACTAAACATAATAACTAAAGACACAATGCAATGAATTCTAGGCTTAAAACACCATGTCAAAAACGTTAAGTAGTGTGTTTTAAATTTCACGCCCATAATACGTTGCATTGTGTTTTAAATTGTTATGTTTGGTGTTTCTCTTGCCAAAACAACCCAAAACATCATGCCTAAGTTCAAAACATGATACCTACATGTCAATTTCTATGCATTCTCACACTTCTCACGAAAAAAAGGCCTTTTTACAGGAACACCACCCTGTCTACTAGTACTCATCATGATAATTTGTTGAATATGTAAAAAAAAAACTAACATTAGGAGACTACTTAAACTTAAGTGACTTAATTGAAACCAAAAAACGTTCGAGTGACTTAATTGAAATAATATATAAACGTGGTTACTATTTTATAAAGTTTTCCCTTTTAATAACATTTATCATGTTAATTATTTACATAAATCTTTTTATTGCCCGCATGGAAACTTCTGAAGAGATCATCATCATGGACTCTCACTTAGGTACACTTATATACAGAGTTATCCTCTCACCCACATTCAATGCGCATAAAACACGTTGGTGAAACTTAAGGCGGAGACATTCCCTGCAACTCATTATCTTTCATATAGACAAAACATGACGAAACAAATACGGGATTTGCCTAAGGTGGCACAAGCACCCATAGGGACTCATGGTCCCCGACAAGTCGTACCCCACCTGTCACACCCTCAAATTCCATATGCGGGGTTTTACCGCGAGGCGTGCGACTGACCAGGATCCAACCACTAATCACGTTGAACCATTTATGTAAGGTATAAATCATCACAATCAACACGATTAGTGATCAATGTTTAAAAGTCCAAAATACAGTTTAAGTTAGCAGCGGAAATATAAAGTAAACCCATTATAACGTAAAGCCACAAGTTCATTATATATACGTAACTTGAAGCTTACAAACCACACACACTTCGGCCGATTGCAACATCCGTCCATACCTGTACCTAACAACATGCAAAGCATGCAGTAGGGTGTCAACATAAAGTTGGCGAGTTCACAGTTTATCGATGTTGTTTCAAAAACGTAGGTTGTTAAGTTACTCAGTTTTATAAAACATGTCATGGGGAGCTACCCCATCTTTAAGCTACTAAACTGTGACATACCGAAACTAACTGTAAATGTTGTTGGTGCCCCAAATCAATGTCTATCATCATTGACCAGTTGCCCATGCATAATCATTTTATACACGGGTAAGATGTTAACCAGCCACGCCAGTCCACACATGTTAAGCCACATCAGCAATATTTTAACCTAATTAGTGTTTTTTTTAACGTGGGGGTATTTTACAAACAAAAGTGAATAGTTCGGATTATTATTGGTGATTAAATGAGTTGAGATTATTATTGGCCAATAACAGTGAGTTGGGATTATTTATTTCCAATTTGCCTTATTTATGTATGCAAATTCACGTAAGTTATATACGTATCTAACAAGTAACATGATTGCAAGTTGTCACAAATATATTACCGAGTAGTTTTTAAGCACATGTTCATAATATACACTATGACATGCTATACGTCATTCATACAATCATTAAACATATTCGGACACTAAAGGTAGCAAGTTCGACACTTTATAAGCTTACAATCATGCATAGCAAAACTCACTGAAAATAGGCTGTTTTAGGATGCTCGTTTATCTTACTCACGAGAATGCAAAAATTACGATCTTTTTATGTGATGTGCTCCTCGGAGGGTTTGGCCTTGTGTTAAAGTTTTAGAGTCTAATTCTTTACCAAAAATTTATAAAAAAATCATTTACTAAGAAACAATGAGATTCGTTACTTTCTGACTGTAGCTCACAGAAAAATTCATTTAAAAATCCACGATTATCCGATTGACATAATTCCAGTTGGAGATTTTCATGACCTCCTGAAGCTACCTACAGTAAAAATTTGTAATCATAACTCAATTCCTAAACTGAGTTATGACATTCGTAATGGGCTGCAAATTCTACCAGAAAACGCAGCCTGAACCTTCGATACGGAAAAATTCATAAAACATTCAATTTTCGTCAAAAAATGCAATTCCAGTGGGGTTTTAAAGTTATTTCCTGGAATTACATTAGACTCAAGAAAAAAATGCTTTTGTCACATTTTGTCCACGTTACAGCCAATACAAGTCGGCTGTAAATTCTGATCAGGTTCTGTTTGGATTCAACTTTCAATTATAACATGTTTATGACACTATAAACCCTATTTTCAGCAATCAAAACCCCAACAACATCACATACACGAATTTTAGCATTAAGTTTCATCCTTAACATCAAACATAATTAAAACCCTAGCATGCATACATGATCATAGAGTTACTAACTAGCAAGTATGATCATCTACACATTAAAATACATGATTCTAGCAAACCCTAACACATAGCATCCATGTTATCATGCATCAATAATCACAACAAGATCAAGAATTCATGTAGAATCAAGAAACACAGCCATGAATAACAAGTTTTGAGTGTATGTTAGAGGGATTGCCTGGAACGATAGAGATGAAGATCAAGAACCCGAAAAAGATGAGTTTTCCTAGCTTCTTCTTGAGTTTCCTAGAGAGAGAGAGGGAGACAGGTCGACGTCTGGGGAATGGCGGCGATCTAGGGTTGGGTTTGGTTTTATTATATATATTTTTTTAAAAACAAAACTTTAGCAAATGCACAAAAGGTCCTCCAAGTTTTCTAATTCTCAAACTTGGACAAGAAGTTATCAACATAACTTTATAGAATGACACACAAGTCCCTTGTTTTTCAAAAATAATCAAATTAAATCCGTTTGTATACTAACTTGTGCGTTTAAAAATTGTAATTAACAGAAAAAGGATTAACGACGTTAACCTGAAAGTACGGGATGTCACATTATCCTCATGTTGAAAGAATTTTCGTCCCGAAATTGAGTAAGCATGAGTTGTGTCTCTAAGTTTGATTGAGTTTTTCCCAGGTTGTCACATCACCCCCCCGTTGGAAGAATTTCATCCCGAAAGTCAGTGTGTGCTATCTGCAACATGTGTTTCGTTGCAAAAAGGTGAGGATACTTGTCTTTCATATGGTCCTCTCTTTCTCACGTGAACTCTGGTCTACGCTTAGAGTTCCAACGAACCCGAACAACATGAATCTTACTGCGCTTGAGTGTTTTGATCTCCTGATCCATGATTTCAATTGGTTCCTCAATAAAATGGAGTTGATCATCAATCTTGAGCTCTTTGAATGGAACTACGAGTGTCTCATCATATAGGCACTTCTTCATATTTGATACATGGAGAGACGTTGTGCACACCACTGAGTTCTTTAGGTAAGTTCAGTCTATACGCCACTGTACCAATTCTTTCAGTGATCCCAAATGGTCCGACTTAATGCGGATTGAGCTTGCCTCATTTACCGAAACGAACAACACTCTTCCAAGGTGAGACTTTTAACGAAAATTGGCCTCCAACTCGAAATTCCAACGGTTTTCTTTCCCAGGGGTAGGTGTCTTTCCCACCCATTACCAAAGTCAATGACACATGCTCGCAGCATGTCTTTAAGAGTTTGGATGGTATGTTCAGTTTGACCATCCGTTTTCGGGTGATAAGTTGTGCTCATGTTTAGACGTGAGCCGAAAGATTTGTGCATCGCTTGCCACAAATCAGATGTAACACCCCAAAAATATAAATTTTATATTATAAATTAAAAGTCGGTTATGGTCAAGATAAAGTAACTAGGAATAAGTAACCTAGTTAATCATAGGCTTTGAATTAATAAGAAAACAAGGTTGAAACACCCTTTATAAAAATAATTGAATTGTAGAGGGGCTAAACTTGGCAAAAGTGAAAAAGGTTTTAATTAAATTAAAAACCAAACACCAAAACACACACCTAAGTGCGTGTTCTGGGCGTGCAATCCACAGAGCCAAGAAAGGGCTCTCAAAAATTCAACCCTAACTCACAAAATTGATCAAATTAAGAAGGCAATTCAAGTTCAAATCGGAAACCAAGATCAATCTAGTGATCACTCAAGTGAGGGGATCACAAGGTATGTTGAATTTCATATTTTGGTTACTTCTTGAATTCTTGATGAACCTATGAAATCGAAAATTAGACTTGCATGATTGATGTTCAGATGAAATTAGTAATGAAAACATGTCTAGGAGTAAAACCTAGTCAAATACTTGTTGAATTGATGTTCATAATTGTGAAATTCATGGTTACCCATCTAAGTGTAAAATGGGTTTTGTAGAATGATAAAGAACACTAAGAATTTGATTTTTAAATGAGTGTTGTTGATTTACATGAAGTGAATCTAGATGTTATTATGCATACTAGATATAATGAACTTGCAAAAATTGTTTAATTTTGGGCTAAATAGTTAGTCATGAACTTGATAATGGACTTTATAAAACGATGGCCATAAGGTGTTTGTTAAAACGCCTAAGAGAAAACTAAATGTTGAAATTCGGAAGAAAACGCATATTTGGATGATATTGTGAATTATGCGTTATATGACATGAATAGAGTTCTAAACGAATCTTTGATTGAACTCTATAGGCAATGGAATCGAGTCTTCAAGCGGACAAGCCGGAGCGGACACACGCTTGAAGGGAACGCTCTAAAGGTACGCGACTTGTCGTCTCTTTACATTTATGTAGACAAGCCTAGTCATAGATATGTTTAATGTTGTTATAGCGAAAATAGTTGCGTTTGGTAAGTCTAAGAAGTGATGGAATTCACTCGACAACCCAAACGGGTCAAAATAAATAATTGGAATATGTATGACGTTGACATAGAGAAATTGTAATCGTTTGGTAAGTCTAAGAAGTGATGGAATTCACTCGACAAACCAAACGGGTCAAAATAAATAATTGGAATATGTATGATGTTGAAATAGAGAAATTGTAATCGTTTGGTAAGTCTAAGAAGTGATGGAATTCACTCGACAAACCAATCGGGTCAAAATAAATAGTTGGAATATGTATGATGTTGAAATAGAAATTGTAATCGTTTGGCAAGTCTAAGAAGTGATGGAATTCACTCGACAAACCAAACGGATCAAAACAAATAGTTGGTTAGATATGTTTATTGATAATATTGTTTAATTAGTCACGTTTGGAATGTCTGTAAAGTGATGTAACTCACTAGATAAAGAACGGGTTAAAATAATGGTCGAAATGGTAGTGTTCGAAGTGACTTGAACGTCACTCGTTAAATTTAAGTTATAAAAGCGTAAACCATGGAATGGAAGTGATACGCTAAGATGGACAAGCCCGGGAATGGGTAATTATGGTCAGAAATCAATGACGATAAATTATGCAAGTACGTAACTTGGTTCAGTTACATTATGCTTGTATATTGAATTTAGTTAGTTAGCTTGAATTAGTCTATTATTGAAATTGGTATAACGTCGAAATGACGAAGTTCATTAGACATAGCAATGGGTTAAAAATGTTTGTTGGAATAAGTTAGTATGATGATAAAAATGGAGGTTTCCATTAGATGACCAAACGGGTCAAAACAAGGGTAAATTGGTAATATTAAAGTGACGTGAACGTCACTCTATAATTGGGAGCTATGAAAGTGTAATACCATGGAATGGTAATGATACGCCGAAGTTCACAAGCCCGGGGAAATGGGTATGTACACTAAGAAGCAAAAATGAATGATTGACATGTATTGTAAAGTATAAAAACTAAACGGGTCGAATAAATAAAAAGGGAACCTATAGGTTTTCAGCCCTTAAACCGAAGTTTTTAGTAAATAAAGATAATAAACATGTTTGTATTTAAATTACAGACGCGAAGGAAAAAGAATCACGTAAATCGGATCTATAGAATGAAAGTTATGAAGATTTAAAGTTAGAATTTGGTTAGAATTCGGAGCTGGGCAATTGCAGCTCAATGCTCGAAACCTTCTGTGAAAAAGAGGTCGTCGCGCCCCACGACGGATATAAGGTAATCAGTCGCCCCCTGCCACGGCCTTTGGCGGCCCGCGAAGGCTGGGGTCTCATCTGTCGTGGCCCGCGACAGACCCAAAAGCTGGCAAATTTTGTTATTTTGTTTATTTTGTATTTCAGACTTGTTTAAACTGATTATTTGTCCATCAAAACTAACTTTATTGTTGGTTTTGAATTTAAGTGATCTTAGTTAGCATCCGGATGATGATCAAGACAAGCATCAAGAACCAAACACTCGCCTTTGAAGCTTCCGCATTGAAACTGTTTTGTTTTTGTTTCAAACAACTTTTGTAAACAAATTATTACTATCATTTGATTGTTATAATCATGTTTGAATGATAACTTATAAAAGTTTTTGAAAGGCCGCGTATTTAATATTATATTCGTATTATAATGAGACGGGTGTTACATCAGACGCGAAATGTGGGTCACGATCAGAGATGATGGAATTTGGCACTCCGTGCCTAGCAACTACTTCCTTCTGGTAGATACTTGCAAGTCTAGAAAACTTGTCGGTTTCTTTGATCTCGAGGAAGTGAGCAGATTTAGTTAAGCAATCTACGATCACCCAAGTGGTGTCGTTCCCGCTCTGAGATCTGGGTAAACCGGTGACAAAATCCATGGAAATTTGCTTCCACTTCCACATTGGTACCTCCGGTTGTTGCAGTAGTCCTGAAGGTTTTTTATATTCAATCTTGACCCTAGCATAGGTCAAGCATTTGCTAACATTAGTGGTGTTCAAAATTATTTGTATCCGAAAATCCGATCCAAAGTATCCAATATCCGAATCCGAAATATCCGAAAAATCGGATATCCGAAATTTCGGATATCCGAATTTTTCGGATTCGGATAGTGATTTTCAAAATTTTTGGATATTTCGGATATCCAAATATCCAAAAATTTAATTTTCATTTTTTTTTCGGATAGGCTGGTATGGTCACGTGCCATCCATCAAACTGAGTCTGGGAGTTATACCACCACATTTGATACCCATCCATCCACCAGTCTATATATGTACTACACCTTCATTACCTCTATATATTTACCAAAATGTAACTGTCACTCGACACACAAATCCCAGTTTCAAATGATTACTTTACTTTACATCAATCCTAACATCACTGGAAAATGCTTAGCATCCAGGAGTTTAGAAAGGCGCAACGGGCCGAAGGTCCGGCTACTATTTTGGCCATCGGAATGGCTACACCGCCTAATTGTGTGCTCCAAACCATATATCCGGATTACTATTTTTGTATTACCAAAAGTGATCACAAAAAAGACCTCAAAGAGAAATTCACACGCATGTGTAAGTTACATGCATATTTACATCGTATATTTTACAATTTTTATATAGCTAAATTCGTCCTAAATATTTTTGTAATGTTTTCAGGTGAAAAATCCATGATTAAAAAACGATACATGTACTTGACCGAAGAGATTTTAAAAGAAAAACCGAACATGTGTGCGTACAATGCCCCGTCCTTAGATGATAGACAAGATATCGTGGTAGTGGAAGTACCGAAGCTCGGTAAAGAGGCTGCAACACGCGCCATCAAGGAATGGGGCCAACCGAAGTCGAAGATCACATACATCGTGTTTTGCACGACAAGCGGTGTTGACATGCCCGGAGCCGATTATCAACTCACTAAGCTCCTAGGCCTTCGGTCTTCAGTCAAGTGGTTTGTGATGTACCAACAAGGTTGTTTTGCGGGTGGCACGGTCCTTCGTATGGCCAAAGACTTGGCCGAGAACAACAAGGGGGCTTGGGTACTCGTTGTCTGCTCTGAGATCACTACGGTAACGTTCTGTGGGCCCGATGACTCCCACCTTGATAGCCTAGTGGGTCAGGCTTTGTTTGGTGATGGTGCAGCCGCAATCATAGTCGGGTCTGACCCGTTACCTGATGTCGAAAAGCCACTTTTCGAGATCATTTATGCTGCTCAAACTATTCTCCCCGATAGCCGGGGCGCGATCGATGGACACCTTCGCGAGGTTGGGCTTACGTTTCATCTTCTTAAAGATGTATCGGGACTTATCTCGAAACATATCGAAAAAAGCTTAGTCGAGGCTTTCCAACCGTTGGGGATTAACGACTGGAACTGGCTATTTTGGATCGCACACCCAGGCGGGCCTGCGATCTTGGACCAAGTCGAAGAAAAACTAGCCTTAACGCCTGATAAGTTACGGGCCACATGGCATGTGCTCAGTGAATACGGTAACATGTCGAGTGCTTGTGTTCTTTTTATTCTAAATGAAATGCGACACGCTTCGTCTACAGACGGGTTCAGTACCACCGGAGAGGGCCTCGAGTGGTAGGGGTGTTCAAAATTATCCGTATCTGAAAATCCAATCCGAAATATCCAATATCCGAATCCGAAATATCCGAAAAATCGGATATCCGAAACTATCCAAAATATTTGTTTCCGAATATGAAAAAAATAATAAAAAAATAGAAATGAAATAAAAAGTTGGATTTTCGGATATCCGGTTCACTATCCGAATCCATATCCAAAATTTCAGATATACGAAATTCGGATATCCGAAATTTCGGATACGGATTCGGATAGTGAAATCTGGTATCCGAAAATTTTGGATATCCGAATTTTCGGATATCCAGTTTTGAACACCCCTAGCTAACATACCTTGCTATGATCGCTTTCATGTTAGGCCACCAGTACAAAGCCTTTAGGTCGTGATACATCTTGTCAGAACCAGGATGTATCGAGCATCGAGACTTGTGTGCTTCGTCCATCACAAGCTCTCGCAGATTTCCATAGAATGGAACCCATATACGTTCCATGAAGTAATGAATGCAATCAGTCTTGAGTTCGAGTTGTTTCTCCATTCCCCACATGGATTTAGCTAGAAGGTTTTTCCTCCTTCAGTGCTTCAACTTGAGCGTTGCAAATATGCTCATGAAGGTTCAAATGGATGGTAAACTGTAACCCGCGAACACGTTTAGGTTTGGTTTCTTCTTGGCTGAGGGCGTCGGCTACAACGTTTTCCTTGGTCGGAAGATATTTGCTTGCGCACTCATAGTCATTTTGAAGTTCGACCCACCGGCGTTGTCGCGTGTTCAACTCCTTCTGGTCAAGTACGTGCTGGAAACTCTTATGATCGGTGTAAACCGTACACTTGGTACCATACAAGTAATGTCTCTATATCTTGAATGCGAATACTACATCTCCCAGCTCCAAAAACATTGGTAGTGTAGTTCTTTTCATGAACCTTGAGTTGTCGGGATGCGTAGGCAATGACTTTCTCGCGTTGCATTAACACGCAACCGAGTACTTGAATGGGTGCATCACAATAGACAATAAAATCATCAGGTCCTTCAGGTAGCGATAGAATAGGTGCACTACAGAGCTCTTCCTTTAATTGCTGGAACGCGGACTCCTGAGCATCACCCCACTTGTAGGTGATACCCTTTTGGGTTAAAGTAGTAAGGGGTTGTGCACGTGATCGAGAAAATGGGCTTCACGAAGCCAAAAGCCGCATTTCGAGAATTTAGCATAGATCTGTTCATTTCGTGAGAGTTCCAAAGTAAGGCGTAAATGTTGCTCGTGTCCTTCCTGGCTCTTAGAGTAGATTAGGATGTCATCAATGAAAACAACGACGAACCTATCAAGGTATGGTTTACACATTCGGATCATGAGATCCATGAAGACCGCAGGTGCATAGGTTAATTCAGACGGCATGACAAGGAACTCATAATGGTCGTATCGAGTTCTGAAGGCAGTCTTTGAGATATCTTCATCTCTGAGGTATCTATTGCTCATTGCTCCTCGAGTAACGTTCGTAGAGGGTGATTTACCCAAGCGAGGATTCGCGCAAAATGAAGTTAGACAAGAATGATAGTGTTCATGAAGCACAACAGACGTGAAAACACACCAAAGTGTAGCCGAAATCAATTCATTCAACTTGATACAATACATAAATGTTTTAGGATCAATAGTAAGGGTTTATCTGATGTTGAGAGTGTAGTTGGTCGTACGCAAGTGGTATAAAAACAGAAATAAAGAACTTTATTCGCCGATAAAAGTGTTACGTCGATTGTGTTGGCACAACAAGAATTAACCAGAGAAGAATGGTTGTCGCACGAGTTCATAGTGTTTAGGTTAACTGAAACGTCTGTTACAGTTTTCGAGCTCGTCCGTGTGCGAAGGAGGTATCCATGAGCTTAAATGAGTTTTGCGATTTATCAAGCCGGTAAGCAACCAAATTCAGAAGAGTTGCCTTAAGTCGTGTGGATGAATCTGAAATAACGCATGTTTCGTCAAGAGGTTCCAAGGCGAGGACGCGAAAACATGTTCAAAATGGTATGATCGTATCAACAACACATCACCATCTTCAGGGTTTCAATAAGTGATTAACAATGATCGAAACTCGAGCTTACCAAATTCTCTAAGCTAGAGCGAGTTCGTATTAGAGTCTCTGCATGGAGAAGCGAGGATGTAGTGTCACCGTGATAAAGGAATGATGGTTTTGTCTAAGTCAATAATAGAAATTATACATTGCATAAATCAACAAACATTGGTCGGCACAAAAGGCTAGTGAAAAGATCCACATAATCAAGAAAAACTATCATGGAATAACGACTCTTGTAGTGTAAGGGGGTAAGGTAAATGTGTAGATCATCGCGTGTACTCCAATGTCCCTAAGACCATCCAATCATTAGTAGACATCCACTTGTTAAGTTGGGTATACGAAGGTGTAAATCAAGTTAGACTAAGAATTAACCATCTAACAGGGTAATGGGGTATAACAACCCTTAAAAATCACCCTAAAAATGCTCAGTAATCGCAAAACCGGACCCGTGTAATGTTAATTTTAATTACAAAATGAAAAATCAAGAATAATGCACCTGTCGCGGCCCGCGACAGGTTTGATTAGGGTCGGTCGCGGGGCGCGACGTAGTGTTGCTTGCCGGTCACCCTTTTTGCCACGTGTCGTGACATGTGGCGAGTCTAGGGGTTTACCCGGCAACCCTAGCCGTAGCTAGGGTGCCCTAGCGGGCCGTGAAAGGAGAGGAAGGGGGCTGTCGCGAGGCGCGACAGGCTCCCAAAATTTGTATAAATAGAGCAGAGATGCAGCAGTTCATCTCCGCTCACACCTTTTCTTTCTCTCTCAAATATACTCCGAAAATACAAGTTAAAATACCCTCTAAAACATGAAGCTTTGCCCCGTTGTAAGTATTTTAACCCCCGATCACTAATTCGTTACCCTACTCGATTGATCTAGGACCCAGCAACGCATGTCAAGGCTCTGCCTGACTAAGTCCGTTGGGGTTCTGTCTCGTGATGTATGGCTAATGTGATTTGGGTTATTTTACTAACACGCGTGCATTATATGTTTTTAATAGAAACTCAAGAAAATAATCAGGAAATATCACCAGGAAGCCCGTATAAAAACATAAGTTTACAATGTGAGTCATTCTCTTTTTCTAACAAATCATTTTACAAAACCCTAAATGTTTTCAGATATAATTACAGTGATTAAGTCTTTGTATTCTACAATTACTGCCGTATGTAGGGTTTTGTATACACTACTAATCAAGCGTTACTATTGGATAAAGAGTTAGCCAATAGTAGTATGACCACGATCATTGTAATTGCCAACGTGACAAATACTGAATGAGTAATTAGGTAGATATAAACATTGTAATCGCTCTTAATACTGTAAAGTTATAAAAACTTATTTTTATAAACTAGAATGTTCTCGCCAGTATTTCTTGCTGATAAAATATTTTTAAAACGCGTTTCATGTAACTTGATGGGAAGCTATTAGAAGCCAGCTATGGAGCACTGAAGGCTTAAAGAAAGTGGCTATAAAGTTACCTAAATAAAAGTTTATGTTTTTCAGCAACTAGGGTTGATCCCTATAAAAATATTATAAATGAAATACGGGTTTCATCCCATTTGTTTAATATAAAATTTTGGTGTTTTAAAACTCTGAAATTATTTCCTAACTACGATCCTGGTGTCTCATTTCCGCTGCAAAATTAATAAACACCGATACCACTTGACTGGTTCGCGGCTCCCGCTCCCTGGGTGGGGTTGGGGGTTGCGACATGGGGGGTAGCCTTGTGATCGGTGGTAATTGTGGTATGGTTGTTAGCGTTTCATTATATCGGTTGTGGATCGAAGGAACGAGAGGTTGGTAATGCTTAGGCGAAGTATTAAGCGAAAAACAAAGAATCCGGCATATAACCGAAGAATTCTGACAACTATTCTGATCACCGGCGGCAGCTCCAGCCACGGCCAGCAACGTCAATGGCACGAGATGAAAGTTCGTTGCATCACGGTCACGTGGATATATCATTTGTCCAAAACGGAGTTCGGATGATAGAGTTTCGAGCTGCGCGTTAACAATCGCGCAAAACCGTGACTTCAAGCCACTGTTTCGTTTTCTGGCGACTGTAGCGGTTGTCTCCAGCAATGGCAATAGGTGGAGATGATGGGGTTCGTCGACACGAACGCGTGGACATATTATTCGCCTAAATCGGAATTCGTTTAGGTCGGTTCTGGTCTACTCGAATATTGACGCGCAAAATCGAACGAACGAAGAGTCAGTTCTGTGTTCTGGCAGCAGCCGTTACGTCAGTGGATGACACTGATAATTTTTGGATGTCGGGCATGTTGAGATGTTTGCGTGGATAGGTAGAACGCATGAAACGGATGTCGTATGGTCAAGTTATGGGTGAAACAAGATTTTACTCGCATTTTGTGTCAGGAGTTCAGAGTAAAATAGACTCGCCAAGAACATCACGCGCGCAAAGGTATGTTTCCGTAGAAACTTATATTCATTGTTGAGGTTATCTTGGAATATGAAAAAAATGTCGTGGACGACTTTTGTGGACGTTTTTTCGGTAACGTTAAATCATGGGTACTGTACGCGAATGGACGTGTTGGTTGTATTGTTTGGAATGGTTTTAAGCCGAGTTTGTAACCTTTCGATTTGGAGTAAATGGGTTGGGTATTGTGATTGATTCGGTGGCTCAGGAACGACCAGTTCTTTGCTACTAGCGTGTTGTGGTTTCGAATTAGAGTTAGGGAAATTCATTCTCACCTAAGGTATATCATGTTTACATATTTAGTTCGCAATAAATCATGGTGTTGTAAAAGTAACGCACGTATAAATGCCAAGTAATTCAAATACGATGTATGCATCTAAGTATGACGAACCTTGAAATCTGGAGTGTGGTGTCATTTTGGTTTCCAATAAATAACGGTTATAGTCTAGTTTTCAAAAATTAAAATTTTAAACCTAGTTCAAAAAACCAATGGCTCTGATACCAATCTGTCACACCCTAAAATTCCACATGCGGGGTTTTACCGCGAGGCGTGCGACTGAACAGGATCCAACCACTAATCACGTTGAACCATTTATGTAAGTTATAAATCATCATAATCAACACGACTAGTAATCAATGTTTAAAAGTCCAAAATACTGTTTAAGTTAGCAGAGGAAATATAAAGTAAACCCATTATAACGTAAAACCACAATTTCGTTATATATACGTAACTTGAAGCTTACAAACCACACACACTCCGGCCGATTGCAACGCCCGTCCATAGCTGTACCTAACAACTTGCAAAGCATGCAGTAGGGTGTCAACATAAAGTTGGCAAGTTCACAGTTTATCGATGTTGTTTAAAAAACGTAGGTTGTTAAGTTACTCAGTTTTATAAAACATGTCATGGGGAGCTACCCTATCTTTAAGCTACTAAACTGTGCCATACCGAAACTAACTGTAAATGTTGTTGGTGCCCCAAATCAATGTCTATCATCATTGACCAGTTGTCTAGGCATAAAAGTTCATTCCCGTCCTTTGCGGCACGGTGTGAGGTTTGTCAAACCTAACAGCGCTACTAACTAATATCCCGTTCGCCAGACCTCGACGATTAATCAGTATAAATGTGCGGGACTTTCAGATAGAGTTTCGTTTAGTCCGCTAAAGACATGTATTATAAATAGTAAATTAACAGTATTCCATCCCCAGGAATACTAGGCAATCCCAAACCAGGAATACTTGTATTAGCAGCCTGAACCTTTGATACGGAAAATTCCTAAAACATTCAATTTTCGTTGAAAAAATGCAATTCCAGTGGGGTTTTAAAGCTATTTCCTGGAATTACATTATAGACTCGAGAAACAAATGCTTTTGTCACATTTTGTCCATGTTACAGGCAATACAAGTCAGCTGGAAATTCTGATCAGGTTTTGTTTGGATTCAACTTTCAATTATAATATGTTTATGATACTCTAAACCCTATTTTCAGCAATCAAAACCCCAACAACATCACATACACGAATTTTAGCATTAAGTTTCATCCTCAACATCAAACATAATCAAAACCCTAGCATGCATACATGATCACAAAGTTACTAACTAGCAAGTATCATCATCTACACATTAAAATACATGATTCTAGCAAACCCCAACACATAGCATCATGCATGAATAATCACTACAAGATCAAGAATTCATGTAGAATCAAGAAACGCAGCCATGAATAACAAGTTATAAGTGTATGTTAGAGGGATTACCTAGAACGATAGAGATGAAGATCAAGAACCCGAAAAAGATGAGTTTTCCTAGTTTCTTCTTGAGTTTTCTAGAGAGAGAGAGAGAGAGAGAGAGAGAGAGAGAGAGAGAGAGAGAGAGAGAGAGAGTAGAGAGAGGGAGAGAGGCGATCTAGGGTTGGGTTTAGTTTTATTATATTTTTTTAAACAAAACTTTAGCAAATGCACAAAAAGGTCCTCCAAGTTTTCCAATTTTTAAACTTGGACAAGAAGTTATCAACATAACTTTATAGAATGACACACAAGTCCCTTGTTTTGCAAAGTTAATCAAATTAAATCCGTTTGTTTGTTAGCGTATTATAACTTGTGCGTTTAAAAATTGTAATTAACAGAAAAAGGGTTAACGACATTAACCCGAAAGTACGGGATGCCACACCACCGTTGTAAACAAAAAACAAAAAAAGATTCATTATGACTCTCATACCAACTAGTATCTACTGCATTTCCCATTACGAGCTCAAGCATTTGCTTTTGATTACTTGGGTGGAAACTTCCCAATATGTGACTCGCCACTAAAGCATATTTAAATGTGAAGTTCTTTCCTCGCCTACGTCTAATGTGCCCAAAACACATTGGTAACATTTAGGACGACAGATTCCTTATGACCTGATATATATATTCCATGGGAAGTTAATAACAAAATACTGAAATAGTGTATGATCTGCGTAAGGTATCACATGCCGTTTAAGATTTTGGTGAAACATTTTAAGATTTTGATTTAATGCTTTAAGTGTTTTTTTTTTACTCCATGATAAGATTTTGTTTGTAAACGAATGAGGGTAATTGGCTATGGTAGGAATTCGAGTTTCACCCTTTAAAACGTTTCAAATTTACTTTCACTAGTTTCATCGTGTTTTGGCTCGAGTCATTGCATCCTGCCCCTTGCTCAAGCTCTTACAATGTGCATAGTTGGAGCACTCGCACACTTCCGAGCCTCGACTTTCCAGCTCCTTGATCTGTTTCCTAATCAACTGCTTGTAGCTAAACGCTAACTCCATAACTCAAACTTTCCCAGGACGAAGATTATCCTAAGCCCTCAAGGTATGTGTTTTAACGTTGAACTTTGATATGGCTGGGCCTTTATTGAGCTTCCCATTTAACATATAAGGGTTTTTTTTTTTCAAACAATATAACATATTTATAAAAATATGTGACAATAATGTAGCATGTTCATAGAATACTTAAAAGCATAATAGCGTATAAATTTATTTCAGGATTTAACAAAGTTCGAGCATAATTAACTCTAAATTCAATTAGTGTGATTTGGTATGGGTGGTGGTGAGTGGTGACTTCATATTGGTTTTAAAGGTTGTTTAATAAATGCTCTAATATGGGTAACCATCTAGTCTCATGACTCTTGAACGAGAAGTTGGACACCGATCTTCACATGAAGTTAGTTAAAACCCTAATAATTACTGATGATATCTATATGCTCACACTCACATCATTCTTACCCTCACGCCTTCATTCATATGTACAAAACTACCAACACATCTTCATGCGTAATTCAGTCATTTCAACCTTCAAACGACACACCACGGACATGAGTAAAGAGGTCTCGTGTAAAAAAGAAAATTCAAAATATTTTATTAGAGTTAATTGCCCGGATAGTCCCTGTGGTTTGCCATTTCTTCACGTTTAGTCCCCACCTTTTTAAAATGACATTTTTGCTCCCCGTGGTTAAACAAATTATTACTCGGATAGTCCCTACACTAGATGGGGGTTAACTTTTGGTGTTAAGTGGGTGTGAAATTACCAAAATGCCCTTACTAATAAATAAAACATAAAAAAACAAACCCAACCCCACCTCTCTGCTTCTTCCTTCTCTCTCGTTCACCGGAGAACCACCACCCTCCACCGGAGAACCACCACCACTCTCAGATTCGTTTATAAACTCAATGCCAAAACTACTAGCCATCTTTGGCTTCACAAACAATGAGAAACTGCAACAGAAGATGATTCGAGAAGTCTCATAAGGAAATATTACATTCAACAACGCAGTCGTTCAGTATGCCGCTGATACGCTGCCGTTTGGAGAAGTTGGTGGCAGCGGGTTCGGAAGGTACAACGGAAAATACTCATTTGAATGTTTCAGTCATGAGAAGGCAGTGATGGTGAGGGGATATCTTATTGATTTCGGGTTTAGATATCCTCCATGGAATGATGAGAAATTGCAGGTGCTTAAATCTGGTTTTCCGAGTCTAAACAAGATTCAAGATTTAACAAACAGGAAGCTATATCAACACTAAATAATCAAAAGTAAATGTGTGTTCAGATCTGCATTTCGCCACCGGAGACTTCGCGAATCATCCAATTTGCGAAATTGGTGAAAATCCTGCTTCCATCGCTCGATGAAAATCCTTCTTCTATCGCCCCAACTCCAAACATGTCACAATAGGTTTCGATAAAAGTAGATTAATAGATTTCTGATATGGATATCCGATTGCAGCAGAAGAAAGATGAACATGGGAGGGCGGCAAAAAGGGAAGTGCGAAATTGAGTAGATTGGGTGTCGCTACGTGTTACTTCGTCTTGTTGGCAGCGGTGGAGGATGCCATGAATGAGCAGTTAGGGTTCAGACTTCAGAGGAGCTTTGAGGGGAGGGGGCTGGGTGGGTGAAGTGAGGTGAGGTGGTTAATATAAGGACAATTTAGTAATTTCACACAAACTTAACTGACCAAACTAACTGACATTTGCTCAAGGGACTATCCGAGTAACAAAATAACAAACCATAGGGAGCATACCTGCTATTTCCAAAGGGTAGGGACTAAATATGAAAAAACATGAAACCACAAGGACTATCCGGGCAATTAACTCTATTTTATTATTAATTTTGAATTTATAATTTATTTTTCTTGTTAGCATTTTCATTTTCATCATATGCCACAATACGGATACAAGAGGGAATCATTTTTCATCAGGCATCACTCTCACACACACTGACACACACACACACTCTCCCCCAAAACGCCTGCAAAACCCTCACTCTCTCTCTCTATCCTCAATTTCACCATCGATCGCTAAAGGTATCTTCCGATTGCACTTTATCGAACATTTATGCACATTTTGCACCAACATTTCGCTCAAATTAGGGTTTTCATTCCAAAAAAGCCGTTCTTCTGACGATATTTTCCTTCTATTTCGTCTATTTGTACGAAATACTCGTAGAATTTGCACGTTTTTTTTCGTTCATGAATGCATGTGTGTAATCGGCTGGTTTTTTAGGTTAAATGTGTTGATCGACTGTTATTAAAAAAAAAAGGAAAATACTGTGTTGTTGGTTTGTTAAATGTGTTGATCGACTGTTATTGTTGTTTTGGTTTGTGTTTTTGTTTGTTTAGTAGCTGAAACTGTACGGTTTTGCTATCTGTTGTTATAATTTTGCTTATTTTGTTTGAATGTTTGTTTTGAACGATTGTGTACGTATTCTGGTTTATTTTCTAGGTCAAAATACTGTGTTGTTGATTTGTTAAGAGTGTGATTTCACTTACTTTCTAATTTTGACATTTAGGTTTAGAAATAGTGTAATGTAGGATGGTTTTAGTATGATTTGTGAAGTTCTGTGACCTAAGTTTGTGATGAAGTGAATGTGTGTTGCTATTTGTCGCAATTTGCCCTCATTTTAATGGCATGTGAAATGGAGAGTTAGATATTTTTGTTCTCTTTCGTTTACCTGTTTGAGTGCTCATAGAATCTGCAGGTTTTTCTTTGTACATGAATGCATGTGTGTTAGCGGCTGTTTTTTTAGCTTAAATGTGTTGATCGACTGTTGATGTTGTTTCGGTTTATGTTTTTGTTTATTTAGTAGCTGAAAGTCTGAAACTGTATGGTTTTGCTATATGTGTTTATGATTTTGGTCTCTACTTGTTTGAATGTTTGTTTACATATCCTGGTTTATTTTCTAGGTCAAAATACTGTGTTGCTGGTTTGTTAAGAGTGTGATGTCACTTTCTTTCTAATTTTTGATATTTAGGTTTAGATATACTGTAATGTAAGATGGTTTTAGTATGATTTGTAAAGTTGAGTGGCCTAAGTTTGTGATGAAGTGAAAGTATGTTGCTATTTGTTGCAATTTGTCCTTATTTTTATGGCATGTGAAATGGTGAGTTAGATGTTTTTGTTCTCTTTCGTTTATTGTTTGAAGTTCACGTAGAATTTGCAGGTTTTTATTTGTACATAAATGCATGTATGTTATCAGCTGGTTTATTAGCTGAAATGTGTTGATCGACCGTTGATGTTGTTTCGGTTTATGTTGTTGTCTATTTGGTAGCTGAAACTGTAAGGTTTTTGTCTATTTCGAGAATTGTTTTTGTCTATTATGTAAGTGAAAGCACGTTGCTATTTGCCCTCATGTTTATGGCATGTTAAATGGATATTTAGTGATTTACTGCACCTTGTGGTTTGATTTGTTTCTGTTACCCTGCACTTGCTTGATTTTATACTACATGCTTGTGTTTCTTGGGATTCTTCTTCTTTCATACTTCAACCTTTTGGGTTTAGCATATAATGTGCTTAATTAGAAACTACATGCAAGAGATCTTGATAAGGGTAATGTTGGTGATTCTTCTAAATAATCATCTTATAAGGAATTAAAGATGCCAGTTTTGCCTTCTGTTATCTGTTAAACATCATATAGGCTGCAAATGTATAAATAAAAGTGTTGATTATCCTTTATATTATGTTCTTAGTTGTTAAATTCTTAATGATCAGTAGTTAGGATTTTGGACTCTGACATAGTTTGTCTTTATAATGAAACAGGTTTTGATCGATGGAAGAAAATTCACCACCCCCTACTTTAGAGGGGAAGATAACTGGAATTAGTTTTTCTTTGGCTACTCGTCAAGAAATTGTTAGTTTTCTATTTTATTTCACCCTCTTGTTTGAAATAATGTTTAAAAATTGTTAATCTTTTAGTCTGACAACCTATTGTGTTTGATGCATGCACATGAAATCTCGAGTAGTGCTTGGCCTCCATTAGTGACTGCCCCATTAGCCATGCGAGCCAACTATCAAATCCGTTTCTTGGACTGCCACTTGAAGTTGGTAAATGCGAATCATGTGGTGCAGCTGAAACTGGGAAATGTGAAGGTGTGTTAGATTTTATCATAAATTATTTTTAAAACTTTTGTGAACTAGTTGTCTGTTACGAATTTATTATTAACTTCTGTTCGTCTTTCGCATTTCAGGGCATTTTGGGTACATTGAGTTGCCCATTCCAATATATCACCCGTCGCATATCAGTGAGTTGAAGCGCATATTGAGTTTAATCTGCCTCAAGTGCTTGAAGTTCAAGAATAAAAGGGTACCTGTTTTTTTTATCTTCATTAGTGTCTGTTCTCGGATGACAGATTTTCTTCAATAAATTGGTATCCAAGGGAACATAAATGACACCCTTTTTTAAGTGAATGACTTATTTTCTTGTTTACTCATGATGTTTTTGCTTATTGTGAAGGCAATAAAACTAACCTATTTATGAACAGACACTTTCACAAATTATAATCCTTACTTTTCTTGTTTTAGCTTGTTTTTTCTAAAAGAAGATTAGAAGAGATGCATATTGAGACATGTCTTAATATCTTAATAATCATTTTTTCTATGTTTGTTTGTACTTTCAGTTGCAGTCCAAGAATGTTGGTGTGCTCGAAAGAGCTTTTGCCTTTTGCTGTGAGGTAAAATTCTATATCAAACTTCAAAATTTTTGATATATAAAAATTTAGGCTTACATTTCACTTGATAATTAGTAAAGATCTTGGTGAATGTTGATTTATTTACTTATCTTTTTCCCTTGTTTATTTAGGAATCTGCACAAGTTACTGTCCATGAAAACCAGAAAAAAGATGGTGCATGTTTCTTGGAGCTGAAACTTCCTTCGAGAACAAGAGTTAGTGACCGTTTCTGGGATTTTCTAGATCGATATGGATACCGTTATGGTGGTGACGGAACTACTCGGCCATTACTTCCGTCTGAGGTAGTAATTAAAACTACTCAACCCGTAAAAAGTTATTTATTTATTATTTTGACCCTGAATGATAAAAGAATCAGAAGTATAGTAAGGTTTTGTTGAATCAATGAAGGTGACTATCCCATCAAGTTGCAATAATCATTTCAATTAAATTCTTTTTAAAAATATACCAGGTGCTGAAAATTCTAAAGAAAATACCTGAGGCAACTAAAAAGAAGCTAGCTGGGAGAGGGTGTTTTTTCCAAGAAGGGTATATCATGCAACATCTTCCTGTCCCTCCAAATTGTTTGTCTACTCCCGATGTCTCTGATGGAATCACCGTTACATCATCGGTTAGTTGACTTTCTTCTAGTGATTCTATTGTTATCTTTATAATACTGTTAAAAATTTATGTAAACCATCATCGTCAGATTGTCTTTTTTATTTTTTGACCAAATTGGGCCATCTTCTATCATATGATAATTTTTTGATGGATAAAACTGTCTAGTTTTTCTTGTTGTTTCTGTGCTAGAATTTTCATCTTTAATGGAAAAGTATGTCCCCGGTACAGTTTTTATTTAAAATAGACCCAAGGGACGAAATTAAGCCAGTAACTGAAATTCACTTTTAACATAGTACCATGCTATTTTAGCTTCAGAAAAGGTTTGCTATCTAATACTACATTTAGAATACGATTCAACAAATTCTAAATATAATATAATTATGTGAAACTAGAAATAATTTATTCAACCTCCTATCAACATTCGTAATAGATATTAATATTAATTGAAGTTCACATGCATTACAATAAGTTGAGTAAACTGTAATTTCTTCTGAAACTTCATTGTTCGCATAAATATATAATAAATTTAAATCCGACGTAATATGCAACGCTATTTTGTGATGTTATTCAGGACATTTCAATGCCAATGCTTAAGAAAGTTTTGAGGCAAGTGGAGATTATAAAGAGCTCGAGATCGGGAACACCGAATTTTGAGTCTCTAGAAGTTGAGGTTAATGATCTGCAATTAGCCGTCGCCCAGTATCTGCAATCCAGGGGTGCTAAGGTTCTTTTCTTCCAGATGTTTTTTTTTATCAAATACATGTTGATATTATATTTTTTACTTCTCTTACTCATGCCTTTTGTTCATGGGTTCATCCCACTTCCTCTTAAACTTTCTCATGATGCAACGGGTCACATTGTGTCTGGGTCAAAATTGGCAACTTTTGGTACGGGTCAGACCAGGTTGACCCAAAATATTGTGTTTTTTTTTATTAAATAGGTATAGTGTCTGGTGACCCTTTTGACCCATCTTGACCCGTTTTTTTCTAGCTTTTTTAACCACCTGATTCATAAGAAGTAAAAATAACCAGAATCTACCCATTTATTAACTGAAGTTCACATGCTGTCAACATTTTTTTTCATGTTCACAAATATTGCATTCTTAATATGATAACAATGGCTCTTACTGATTCTGTTAAGTTTTATCACACTTATTTAGTTAAAGATAGGAGGTTTAACCATTAATTAGCACTGGTTTTTACCATCTTTTTTCTTTCTATTTCAGTACAACCTTGTTCTTTGTATCTGTTTCTTACATGGTACTTTTAATTTTTCCAGGCCTCCCCTGACAGAAATACACGCTACGCGATTGCACGTACAGCAACCGATTCGTCTTCTACAAAGGCATGGCTTGAGAAGATGAAAACTCTATTCATCAGTAAAGGGTCCGGGTTTTCTTCCCGCAGTGTCATAACGGGTGACCCGTATAAAGGTGTGGGCGAGATCGGCATTCCATTTGAGATAGCTCAAAGGATAACTTTTGAAGAACGGGTCACAGAGCACAACATGAAGTTTCTTCAAAAGTTAGTTGATGACAAGCTCTGCTTAACCTACATAGACGGCCACACCACGTATTCACTTCGAGAAGGGTCGAAAGGTCATACGTTTTTGAAACCGGGCCAGGTCGTACACCGTAAAATCATGGACGGTGATCTCATATTTATCAACAGGCCCCCAACGACCCACAAGCATTCTTTACAAGCACTGTCGGTCTATATTCATGACGATCACACGTTCAAAATCAACCCCCTTATCTGCGGGCCCCTGAGTGCTGATTTCGACGGTGACTGTATTCACATATTCTACCCACAGTCTCCTGAAGCTAAAGCGGAAGTCATGGAGTTATTTGCTGTTGAAAAACAGCTTCTTAGCTCCCACAGTGGGAACGTGAACCTCCAGCTTGGCACCGATTCCGTCTTGTCTCTCAAAACAATGTTCAAGAAATATTTTTTTACAAAAGCTCAAGTTCAACAGCTGGCACTTTATACATCAAATCCACTGCCTAAACCTTCAATGTTAAAGGCTTGTGATAGTGGCCCTCTGTGGACGGTTTTGGAGCTACTGGAGACTTCTCTACCTCGTGGGTTTGATTGCTTGAGTGATAAATTCGTGATCAAGGATAGCAAGATACTAAAGCTGGATTACAGTCGGGACGCGATGCAGTCAATCGTCAATGAGATAATCAGCTCGATCTTCTTTAGCAAAGGCCCGAATGAAGTTTTGAAGCTTTTCAACTCCTTACAACCGATGTTGATGGAGAATTTATGTGATGAAGGCTTTAATTTGAGTTTGGAGGACTTTATCATTCCGAAGGATCTTGTAAGAGAAATAGAAGACCAGCTGCAAGAATTATCGTCTTTGTTATATCACTTGCGGTCTAACTACAATGAGGTGATAGATATGCAGTTGGAGAAACATCTTCGGGCCTGTAAAACTCCTGTTTCAGAATTTATTTTAAGATTTTCATCCATGGGTGATTTAATAGATCCGAAGAGCGACTCAGCTCTTACAAGAATCGTTCAACAAATCGGGTTTTTGGGCTTACAGATCTACGAAAGGGGACGATTGTATTCAAGAACTTTGGCTGAAGATTTGTCTTCTCATTTCGTTGGAAATTATCCATTTCCCAAAAAATACCCGTATGAGGAATTTGGGCTTATTAGAAGCGGTCTGTTTCATGGGCTGGATCCTTACCAAGAAATGGTTCATTCAATTGCCAGTAGAGAAGTCATGATCCGGTCTTCTAGAGGATTGACTGAACCTGGTATTCTTTTTAAAAACTCAATGGCTATCCTCAGAGATGTCGTCATCTGCTATGATGGAACCGTTAGAAACGTTTGTAGCAACTCAATTATTCAATTTGAGTATGGGGCACTGACGAAAAACTTGTTTGCTGCTGGTGAACCGGTGGGAGTATTGGCTGCAACCGCCATGTCAAACCCTGCGTACAAGGCGGTTCTTGATTCGTCTCCAAGCAGTAACAATTCATGGAATATGATGAAGGTATTTTTTTTTTTACTTTTAATTAATTTAATGCTATCTTGAGGTGAAAACTTTGACTCATTTACATCTAGTTGTTAACTGCATGCCTAATATAATTTGATCTTTCCTTGGTTGTGTTGTTTAGGAGATTCTGCAATGTGGAGTGAATTTCAAGAATGTTCTTAATGATCGTCGAGTTGTACTGTATCTGAATGATTGTGATTGTGGGGAGGAATATTGCCGTGAGAAGGCAGCATATAAGGTTAAAAATCATCTGCGAAGAGTCAGCCTCAAGGACGTAGCTGGGGAATTTCTGATAGAGTATTCTTCTTACTCTTTACTGTTTCCTACTCGATTTTTTCTTATTAATATAAATATAAATTTAAGTATAGTGTACTTGATTCTTTCTGAAGTTAATGTGGTTTATTCTAGAGGTAATACACGTTAGTTATAAGTGCTTCAATTTGGGTTATATTTTATCTCTAAATCTCTAATGGGTCGAACTGTTAGATGATTTACTTAAAGAAATTTGATAAAGCAATTTGATTATTTTTGCAATTTTACAGTTTGCTAATGCTTTGATAACTCGTTAATTCTTGATGTTTTTTACCTACAGATATCAACAAGTAACATTAGATAGTGCTGAAACTGATGCTGGGCTTGTTGGCCATGTTCATTTGAACAAGGTTCTCTCTCTCTCTCTATATATATATATATATACACACAGAATAATGATAATAGTATTTGTAACTAATAATAACGATCAACATCACAAGAACTTTACTGAGTTTAATTTATTGGTTTTACAAGTTAATTTTGAGCATATTTTGTCTGCATTTGTTTTCTCCTTATCATCCCTTTTTTATAATTGAGCAGAAACTGCTGGAGGAATCAAATATTAGCATGGAAGAGGTTCTTACAAAATGTGAAGACACCTTGAACTCCTTCCGGAAGAAGAAAAAAGTCGGCCAGTTATTCAAGAAAATAGCTATATCCTGCAGGTATTTAATACGGCATATTGTCTTTTACTTCTTCTATTTGAACTTAACGCCTTCTAGAATTAATAAAACTGCATATCTATGCTTTAATATCAATCAACTCTTATACTTATTTGTTTTAATGATATAATTGTTCACCGAATGCATTAATTTTTCATTAGACTTCAAGTAATGTCTTTGGTTATTGTTTTGCAGTGAATGCTCATTTCAGCAGGCATCAAAGTGGACCCCATGCTTGAAGTTCTTTTGGGAAGACAGACCCGATATCCATTTAGAGAAGACTGCACACATTTTTGCCAACGCGGTTTGCCCTGTGCTTCTAAATTCAATTATAAAAGGTATTTTTCTTTATTGATGTTTGTTAATTTCAAAACAATTTTAACTAAAGGTTGACCCAGTTTATGAACAATTTGTTATTACATAGGTGATCCCCGGGTCAAAGAAGCCAATATAACCTGGATAAGTCCTGAAACAACGGTGTGGATCAAAAATCCAAAAAAGGATCAGAAAGGTGACTTGGCTATTGATGTTGTTCTCGAGAAAGAAGCTGTGAAGAAAAATGGCGATGCATGGAGGACCGTTATGGATGCATGCCTTCCAGTACTCCATTTGATTGACACAACACGCTCTATTCCTTATGCAATTAAACAAGTAGAACATCTTCTTGGCATAGCTTGTGCTTTTGAGCAAGCTGTTCAGGTGATTAAATTAGAAACAAAAATGCATATTTGTTATTTATTTCAATTTTCCTTACAAGAAAAAAGTTCTATAACATTTTTTGGGCTTTTTATAATTCCATTTAATGTGCATATACTGATTTTTAACAAACGATGATGTGTGCCACTTACTTTGATTCAACAATTCTAAGATTATATATATATATATATATATATATTTTTTTTTTTCTGAAAAGCCACCCATTTTTTCTTATTTTGTAGCGTCTCTCGACATCAGTGTCGATGGTTACCAAAGGGATGCTGAAAGAGCACCTGCTTCTGTTGGCAAGTAGCATGACGTGTGCAGGATTTTTAGTTGGCTTCAATGTAGCAGGAATAAAGGCACTCAATAAGACGCTTAACTTCCAAGTACCATTTTCAGAAGCTACAGTATATGTAAGGCGTTGACTTTATACATACTCTATAACAAGTCCTTTATGTTGACTTTGTATGTGACTTCAACATTCCTAATTTGGTTACCTTTTGACTTTTTTCAGACACCAAAAAGGTGTTTTGAAAAGGCAGCTGAGAAGTGCCATGCTGATTCATTGTCTAGCATTGTGGGTGCTTGTTCTTGGGGGAAACCTGTAGCTGTCGGCACAGGATCTCGGTTTGATATTCTCTGGGACACAAGAGAGGTTCGTATTTGATTTCATGGTTTATACGCTTTTTTTAGAATTTTACATGGTTTGGCCAACAGTATGACGTGTTTGGAATTGGATGTACATTTTGAATTCCGGGTCAAATCTTGGTTATGAAAATGTGCGCATTGGATTTGGAGCACATCGCACATAGGAAAATTTGTTACGAGTTGAATCGCTCCGGGTCAGGTTCAGTTTAAAAAAATACCTAGTCAAGTTTTTTTTTGTAACTCGTTCTAAGCGTTTTCGTTTAATCCAGTTTTTTACCCATTAGAGACGAAAACAATCTGAATCTACCCTTTTATAAGTAAATGGGTTGAGATTACAACCTATAGTTCTGAAAATGATTATCTAATTATGTTCAGTTTCTTCTAGTGTCTGGGTTACCTACTGCTTAACGCATTGACATCATTCAATCATAACAGTGTATTTTTAAAGTGCAGAGTTATTTTACCTTATTCTTATCTGATTTGCATATAAACTGATTATTCGACTATGATTTATTGAATTATCACATAACGACTTTCACTAATATAATTCATGTTTTTTTAGGTTGAACTGAACCAGAAAGATGGTATTGATGTCTACAACTTCCTTCACATGGTCGGGGGTGGTTCTGAGGAAGCTGATAGCGGCTGTTTAGGTGGTGAAGTGGACAGCTTTGACATGGAAATCATGGAAACCGGTTCCCCTGAGATAGATTCTGGGTTGGCTAAACCGGTTTTTGAAGATGGTTTAAATCTTGATATTGGAGTCGAACCATCAGGTTGGGGAATAGGTCCTGTTCCAGAAGATGGGACATCTAGTGGTGGCTGGGGAGCTGCTATCAAGACTACACCAACAACTGGTGGTGGTTGGGGAGATGCTATCAAGACTACACCGACAACTGGTGGTGGTTGGGGAGAAGCAAAATCTGACCAAGGTCAGCAGATTGGATCTTCGGGTGGCTGGGGAGCAACAAAATCTCAGAACGACGTTGAACCATCTGGATCATGGGGTTCTTTTGGGAAAAAGGATGATAATCAATCTGGATGGGGTGCAAAGAGTGACAGTCAAACTGAAAAAGATTCAGGTGGTTGGGGTCAGAAGGTGTCGAAAGGGGATGAACATGCATGGGGTGCAAAGAAAAGTCAAAACGAAGGGGATGGACCCAGATGGGGAGGAAATAGTAGTCGGAATGACACCGAGAGGGATTCGGGATCAAGTTGGGGGCAAAAAGTGGTCGCTGCAGATGAACCGGGATGGGGCGGGAAGAAAAATGAAACCGACACGAACAAGAACTCCGGATCAGGTTCGTGGGGTCAGAAGGTCGGTACCGAGACGGGCTCGGGATCAGGTTGGGGTCAAAATGCGGTCGCTGAAGATGAACCTGGATGGGGCGGGAAGAAAAGTGATTTCAACACTAATAAGAGCTCTGGAGCTGGTTCATGGGGTCAAAAGGTTGTAACAGAGGACTCGGGATCGGGTTGGGGACAAAAGGCGGTCACTGCAGATGAACCTGGCTGGGGCGGGAAGAAAAGTCAAACTGACACTAATAAGAGCTCTGGAGCAGATACGTGGGGTCAAAAGGCCGTAACTGAAAAGGACTCGGGATCAGGTTGGGGCCAAAAAGAGGTTACTGCAGATGAACCTGGATGGGGCGGGAAGAAAAGTGAAACCGATAAGAGCTCCGGATCAGGTATGTGGCGTCAAAAAGTTGTCACCGAGGACTCGGGATCAGGTTGGGGTAAAAAAGGGGTCACTGCGGATGAACCTGGATGGGGCGGGAAGAAAAGTGAAACCGACACTAATAAGAGCTCTGGAGCAGGTACATGGGGTCAAAAGGTCGTCAAATCAGATGGACCTGGATGGAATAGCAAGTCAAGTGAACCTGTGGATCAAGCTGGACCAAATGATGGTCAATGGGGCAAGAAAGATTCATGGAATGCAGCGGGTGGGTCATCGTCTTCATGGGGTATACAGAAAACCAATACACCTAGTTGGAATAAGGGTGTAGAAGCAGCCAGTGAGTCAGAAAACAAAACAGAGGGGTCTGACTGGAGCAAAAAGCTGGAAGAAAAGACTGATTCACAAGGTGGTTGGGGTCAGAAAAAGGACCAAGTTTCCGGGACTGATGGGTCAACTGAAAAGGGACACGAAGATGGTGAACAAAAACCAGGTTCTTGGGGCTGGAACCGGAAGGTTGAACAAAAAGGTGACCAGGGTGGTGGATGGAAGAAGAAGGAAGGTTGGGGTCCGAAAAGAGACCGCCCGGCTAGACCGGTTGGAGGACCAAATGATGGTCCAAGATCAGGTGGTGTACCATTCACTGCAACAAGAGTACGCCTGGACATGTTCAACCCAGATGAACAAGAGATTTTGTCTGACATTGAGCCCATTATGCAATCAATTAGACGAATCCTTAACCTTAACCAAACTGGGTAATCTCTATATTACATTATCTATTATTGTTTCTTATTATGTGGGTCGGTTCAGGTCATGTTTATGTATTGACGGGTCAAATGGGTTAAGCTATAGGATTGAACTAAAAAAGAAACAGGTCTAGTGCATAGAAACCTCCTTAATCCTTTTATTATAAAAGTTTGATTGCTTTTAATCACCTACACCGCTGTAAGCAAAAAAAAAAAAAAGAATCAAAAGTAAGTTTTAGGAATCTCTTATAACTATATTATGCATGCTAACAACTTAAAAAAGGATGAAGAAATGTTTGCGGGTCAACCTAATTCTGTTTTGACCTGCACCAAGTATTTTCGCTGCCTTTTTTTTTTTTTTTGCTGAATGCAAGTTTCTTTTTCAAAATGAAGTCATGTAACATTAATTCTCTAAACTCTGACTTTGTGAAGGTACAATGATGGGGATCCTATACCTGCTGATGACCAAACTTACATTCTTGATAATGTCTTCGCTCACCATCCCGAGAAGGCTCAAAAGGCTGGCGCCGGAATTAAATTTATCATCGTAACTTGCCACCTTTTGTGTTTTCTACACTTGTATACATTCGTATTCGTTTATTAATTTTTCACAATTACTAAATTTGTAGATCTCGAATCACACGCAATTTCAAGATAGTCGTTGCTTTTTTGTGGTTTCAACGGATGGACGTAAAGAAGATTTCTCATACCGAAAATGCCTTGAGAATTTTGTAAGGGGAAAATATCCGGATAAAGTGGACGAGTTCATCCCTAAGTATTTCAGAAAGACTCAGCCTCGTCCTCCTATGAATAGAGATGAAGCTGGGACCCCCAGGACCCCACGTTCTCGTACAGGATGGAATCGGGACTCCAATGTGGCGGCTGATGATGCTGGAACCGCTAGTACTCAGTCTGGATGGAAGCGTGATGCGAATCAGGCGGCTGATGACGGTGGGGCGCCAGCAACGGGATGGAAAAAGGAGACCAGCACAGCAACAGAGGAAGGTGGGGCGTCTGCAACTGGGTGGAACCAAGGGTGGAAAAAGGAAGCTAGCACGGCACCCGAGGAGGGCGGGGCAGCTGCAACCGGGTGGAACCAGGCGGGAGATGGTGGTAGTACAAAAAAGTCGGGGTGGGGTTCTTGAATTTGATTTGAAACAGGAGGTTGAATATTATTTTGCAATCTGTTATGAATAGCAGTAGATAGAACTGGATTATTAGTGTAGTGCATGTGGTTGTGTTCTTTCTTGATCAACTCTTTTTTATCGTAAAAAGACAAGCATACCAATGATTGGTTAATGATCATGGGAACGTTTGTGATGTATAAAAGCTGTTATGCTAATTCCACTCTTCTCAGAACTGAACTGGACTGGTCCGGTCCGTCTACCAGTTCCCGGCTACATAACCAGTTCAGTTATGTGCATTTGAGCCGTTGAATCGGCCAACTGAACTGGATTTCAAAATTTTCTTTTACAAGTTTGATTTAACCGGGTTATTTACCATTTTAGATTTTTAGGACTCCAATTTGTTTATTTGGACTACATATTTTGCAAACACTGTAAATCCATATCTATATTAAAAAATACTTATAAATCTGTATTTGCTAATATAGATATTAGTTTCATAGATTGTTGCATATAAAACATCTCTTTGAAGTTTAAACCATCTGAGTTTAGTTTTCACTTTTCAACATGGAAGTTTTTTTAATGACCAACTGAATCAATCTTGGCACTCCCAGGGTAACCACTGGACCAAATGGAGTACTCCGAGAGTAACCTGAGTTCACCACCAATTCCGGGTAGGCACGGCGATGAACTTACCGGTAAAACTCGTTTGGCTCAAGGATCGAACCCATGTTTCCCTGGGTCTCCTATTATTACCCACTAGTGCCTCACTCTGCAACAAGTGTGAGTTGAACCTGCATCTCCCAAGAGAAATGCAAGCCTTCCACCAGTTGATCTTTAGATCATTTACTTTTGAGAACGGAACTAGAGGGTTGGTAGTACAGAAAACTTTAATGTAGTGTAAAGTTAAAAAATTAACCATAAATTATGTTTTTATGATGGTTGTATATATATATGCATATAGTTTTTTATATTTATTGTAGTCACTACACTATGTTTTTATGATGGTTGTATATATATATATGCATATAGTTTTTTTATATTTATTGTAGTCACTACACTAACATAAAAAAAGAAAAGAAAAAAACAACCCTAGAATAGGTTGAAACTACAGGTCCATGAGTTTGTGCATGACATATCAAGAGGAAACGTAATAAATATATGAAAAAGCCTTTTGTGGGAAATCGAAACCAAATAGTCTTTAAGTCTTATCCCATCTCTAAGATACCACTGGCTAGCTATAATGCGATGGGGTCCTGTGCAGTGATGTGAACCTCTATTTAGTTTCTTCCTTAGGCTGGAAGGTATGGTGTGGGGAGGATGGGCCACCACGTCACCCGTCACGTCACCGGGAGTGAGGATGGGCCTAAAGGGAATGGAGTGAATGGACCAAGGGGTGGAGGATGGGGCTAAATATATATATATATAGGGAGAAGATCATGCGAGAACCACCTCTTATTGTGAGAACCGCGAGAACCAATGTGAACACACCAAAAATGCCTAAAAATAGCTAAAAATCACACAAAATTTTTTTTTTTGAATTTTTTAATATTTTTTATAAAAAAATCGCTACTTTTCGAAGCCAAAAAAAAAAAAAAAAATTTTTTTTTTTAATTTTTAAAAAAAAATTTTTTTTTGCTTCTAAAAGTAGCGATTTTAACATAAAAAATATTAAAAATTTCAAAAAAAAATTTTTAGATTTTTTTAGGTTTTTTGGGGGTTTAGTTTTTAGCATTTTAGCTTGGGGGGGTTAGGTTTTTGGGGGGTGGGGGAGGGGGGTTTAGGTTTTTTTTTTTTTGGGGGGGGGGGGGGGGTGGGGGGGTTTAGGTTTTTGGGGGGGGGGGGGTTTAGGTTTTTTTGGGGGTGGGGGTTAGGTTTTTTTAGGTTTTTTTAGCTATTTTAGGTTGTGTTCACATTGGTTCTCAAGGTTCTCACAATAAGGGTGGTTCTCGCATGAACCTTACCCTATATATATATATATATAGGGAGGGGCTCATGCGAGAACCACCCTTATTGCGAGAACCAATGTGAACAGGGGGCAATACTGTAAATATATAACAAAATTGAAATTAAATGTCTCCTCCTAAACACCTGACATTAAGAGCCTCCTCCTAAACACCCACGTCTGATACTCCTGGACTTCAAAATTCGTCATCTCAGTTCACATCCGTCACTCCAGATTCTCCAAAATTCGTCATCTCGATCTTACCATTCATCCTTTATTCGTAGTATATTCGAAATTAGGGCACAAATAAAAGAGTCATCGAGCATATATTCGTTATATATGCGAAATTAGGGCAAAAAAGAACAGAATCATTGAAGATTGTGGCATAATTAGGGAGAATTTGAAGAACAAACGTCCAATGAACTGCCATAACCTAGTTATTGTCAAAATATCCAGCGTCATTACACCGTTCCATGAATTTGTAAGTTTATACACTTTGTTTTGCATATTTATATGTTAGTATGAAGCTTAATCACCGATTCAGATCTTTTATATGTGAATATGAGGCTTAATCTTCGTTTCTTATATGCATTAGTGAAAATGGTGTGATGTATATAATTTTTTAGGGATTAGGGGCGATTGTTGTGTGATAGCACAATCTGTAATGTGGTAGTTATGTGCTTTTTTGTATGTAATTTTGTTACTGATTAATGTTAAATATGATTGGTTGTAATATGAAATTGGATTTGTTACGGGTTATGGTTTTTTTTAATGA
This sequence comes from Helianthus tuberosus, assembly GCA_030545235.1. NCBI lineage: Eukaryota > Viridiplantae > Streptophyta > Magnoliopsida > Asterales > Asteraceae > Helianthus > Helianthus tuberosus. The sequence goes on along the minus strand of CM060438.1, from coordinate 44,954,140 downwards.
AGCAAAACTGTTGATAAGGTCAGTCATGTTAATGCACATGTGCATAGTTATGCACATATGCATATTTTGCCATATTAGTTTAAAAGGGTCAGTCATATTGATGAAAATGCGTATAATTATGCACATGTGCATAATTTGCTAGAATAGGTTAATAAGGTCATTCCAGTTAAATTGTCCGCGCCTGGTACGTGGAAACAAATTGCCAATATTTCCAATGATTTTGCAGGTTTGGGGGTGGATCTAATGTCGTTGTTTAAGCGGGCTCATAAAGTTAAGTAACATTCTGGAAGGAAGTATGGTTGGGTGACCAGTCGTTGTGCAGCAGGTGCACACTTTTATATGCGCTGGAACGCCGCAAATCAGCGTGTCTACAAGAGCGGATGGGGGTAGAAGACGGACAACTAACGCTGCATCTCCAATGGTCTAGGCTGCAACTTAACCCGTCTGAACTGGCTGAGTTGTCGGACTTAACCTATGCAGCGAATGCGGTCTCTTTTGAGGTGGGTCCAGACAGATGGATGTGGTCTCCGGAATCCTCAGGGTTATTTACAGTTCGTAACATCGGGAAGATAAAAGTCGTTTCCAAATGATGGTTTCGGGTTCTTTTGGAACAGATGGGTGCCGCTAAAAATAAATTTATTGGTTTGGAGGCTTGTTTTGGATAGACTACCAACAACAACGAATCTTAGTAGAAGAAATGTCCAAATTCCAGCCCTTGATTGCAAGATCTGCCATGACGGGGACGAAACAGCAAGCCAACTTTTTGTTTCATGCAGATTGGCTCAAAGTCTATGGGATTTTGTCGCTGAATGGTGCAAGTTGGGATCAATATTCGTGCTAGATCTGAAGGATTTTGTGTATCTGCATCAGCGCTACTGCGGATCTAAAACATAGAAACAGGTTATGATCTCAATCATTCAGATTATGCTATTGTTTATATGGATAAACATGAATGATGTTTTTAATAGGAAGCAAACGAATCTGACACGTCTGAAGGGGGAAGTTAACACGCTTGGGTTTCTTTGGATAAAAAATAGGGCAAAGTGCAACGCTTTAAGTATCTGTTTTTTATCAGTAACACTCGGTAAGGATCTGATTATTACCAGTAGATATATATATTGTTCTTTAGGTATCTGTTTTTTATCAGTAATTTTGATTTCCATCAATGATTTATATGAATGTGATTCAACTCGTTGATCTGTTAACTGTGCTTGTTATGTTATCGCACATATCTTATACAGTGCCATAGCCGACCTAGTATGTATATGTGAACCAAATAAAGTTAATAATATCATTCATGTGCATAGTGAGTTTGAGCAGATTTGTTTAGGATACGTGTATATGATTTTGGGTAATTAGAAAATGTTGGTGGTGGTGTTTTAGGTAATGCACATGTGCATAGTGAACTTGTGAAGTTTTGTGTAAGATACGTGGTTTTGTGTAATTAGGATATGATGGTGTTATTGTGATTTTGTGTAATTAGGATATGATGGTGTTATTGTTTCATGTGATTCAAATGTGCATAGCAAACATGAGCAGCTTTGTTTAATATACGTGTATATGATTCTGTGTAATTAGATCTTGTTGATGTTGTTGTTTAAATTGATGCATATATGCATATTGAATTTGAGCACATAACATTAAACTTTACATATGGATTGATTTTAAGCATCATTATAAGAATATGTGATACACATGTGCATATAGATGCACGAATTCATATCGTTACAGTGATGAAAAAGGTTGTTTAATGCACATACTAATTGAAATTGCATGTTTGATTATATTATGTTTCAATTATTATTGTAGGCAAAAAAATGGAAAAAAGCGAAGAAAATAACACTTTTGTTGAGATCGAATGACAAAGGGGCAACAAAACTGCCAGATGATAAGGAAGGTGAATACAAAAGTGTTAAGTGAAAAGCCAAAGAAGGTTGGTTATTAGTCGATGATGCAGTTGGTAATATATGCACATGTGCATCCAATTGTTACTTTCTGTTGAACGATGTTCTTTGATGTCACGTGCAGTTACGGCAGGATAAAGAAATACAAGGAATAGGACAAGTAGACGAATGCACGATGTGATGGATCTTATGTGATGGATGATAAGGGCAACAAGACAGTGGAAAACATTAATGAAAGAAAGTTGGATAGAACGATGTTATATTGAAAATTATGGTTGTTTTTTGTATGATGGTTTATATGTTAGTTATTTTCTTTTAACGATAATTTATATTTGTTTATTGGACGATGACAACTATGTGATTGTTAATTTCATAATTTGATGTAATATGGTATAGTATATGTTGGAAATGCACATGTGCATAAGGTGAATTAGTATGCATAGTGGTGATATATGATGTGTTACCGGATGATTATATTCAGTTTACAACGTTTTCAAATGTTATATGGTGGTTGGTATAGTATATGTTAGAAATACACAAGTGTGTAATATTGTGACGTAAATGATTGTGTTGCCTATGCACATGTGCATATTTATATATTATGATGCATAGTGGTAATTCATGATGGTGTTTGGTATAGGACATGTAGTTTACAATGTTGTATGGTGTCTGGTATAATATATGTTGGAAATGCCCAGGCACATATTGATGTGATATAATGTGTGGCATAAATTATGTTGGCAATGCACATGTGCATAACATAAAGGTAGTAATGTTTAATGTTGTTTGACATAGTACATGGTGGCAATGCACATGTGCATAATGTATACGTTGCAATGTATAATAGGTGGATTGAAAATTGAGTACATGCACTTAAAACATAATAACATTAGAAACAGTGAATCGACAAGTTTAGATGCTACGGTTTCAATGTTGAAAATGCACGCGTTGGGTAATGCACATGTGCATGTGTTGAAACAGTGGACATATTGGTAATTTATGTTAAATGGACATGAATAAAACAATGAATATTACACCGTTAAGTAGATAAACAATAAGTATAAACAATGAATGTAAACAAAAAACAAGTGATAATCAATATATAAGTAGTTGCGTGTGGAAAATCCAGTTGTTGTATCATAAGTGTTGTACATCATCACACTGTCCTCCTAGTGATTAAACGTTCTATTTAGAGTAGGGAATTCAGCATCAACATCAGTGCCAACCCCACCCATCTTGACCCGTCTTCACTCTGGTGTTTCTCAGCACGCCATAAGATGCATAAACTACACCCATGCCTCCCTAGTTGTCGGCTTCTTCTTCCATTTTTTTTTTGTAGTTGTCCGCCACCCAAGACCCTTTGTTTAATGTCATTCTGTACATAATTGGATAGTCATCCATAAGGCACCTGTTCAGAATCCATACATAAACAGGATTCATACATCAACGACATGGTATAATTTTCAACATAATGCACATGTGCATATAAGTTAATACAATATCATTTACAATTAACATGATGCACTATCATTTACAATCAACATGATGCACATGTGCATATAATTTAATACATCATTTACAGTCAATATAATGCACATGTGCACATCATTTAATACAATATCATGTACAAAAGTATAAACATCGTTTACAGTCAACATAATACTTTTAGTCACAAATCGAATGAATTGCAACTCTTGATGATCTGTATTTGTAGGTGTTGTCAAAGTGATGTAGACATAGAGTCAAGAGTCTGAATTTCAAACCTATGAAGGGTATGTCGACTTTCAACAGTTTTAGACATAATTCTGTGACTATCAACGGGATTGACAACAGATGGACCACCAAAGTCGGCATCAGATGTTGTATGATGATGATATTCAGACAATATATGAGGAGGTTCATCGGATATACGAGGATCGACACGAAGACGCCATATGCCATTGTAAACATCGTGCCGACTGCAACCGCCATGAAGTACACGAACACGACTATCTATAAGCCATGAAAACCACCGTGCACGGCTCTCCGCCGTCGTGAACCACCGTGAATGCCTCTCGGCCGAGTGAGAAGACCATGAACTGGTGCTGGTGAACTACCGAAACCCCAAAGTGGAGATAATATATGTGCATATAATATTGAGTAACCATAATTAAATAAGTGTATGCACATGTGCATTTTTTCATGTCAGTAACCATATGGAGTCAAACAGTAAACATGTATGCACATGTGCATTTTTCTATCAATATAGTAAGTTTGGTCATATATGTTAGATGGATAATAATAAAATTTGAAACGATTACATATAATAGGTAATTGATAACAAAGTATAACACATACAATAGGTAATTGATAACAAAATATAACGATGATAATCATAAACATTTGAAAACAAACATATAGTGCAAAACGTTTATCGTCGTAAATAGTTCAATCAAGAATAATAAGTCGGGTTGGTTGATTTACGGACTTCTGGTCTGGTTGAACGTCTAAGAGTTTGCTCAGATTCTTGTATGTATGCAGATTCTTCGGGATCATCGTCAACATCGGGTATCCAATATGGGGCGCCATTAGGCGCCATTAGGCGCCATTAGGCGTACTGTTCCTGTACTGTTCCTGTGTAAATAATAAATAAAAGTTGTTTAATTTTTTGTAATTATTACAGGGTGTGGTAATGGGATGCACATGTGCATGATAAGTAATATACGTAAGAAAACAATAAGTTAGTTGTTTGATGTTCATTAATGATAAATAGGTGGTATTAGTGATGTTTAAACATATGTATAGTTATGTACCGTTGGGTTGGCTAAAAGTTTATATGTGATGATTAATTTGTGATGGTTACGGATTGTCGTTAAATGTCTACATAGTTTAATTGTCAAAATAATGCACATGTGCACAAATGTGCACAATGTAGTTGTCAACATAATAATGTCTACATAATGCACACGTGCATAATGTAATTGTCACATAATGCACATGTGCATTATCATTTAATATATAACGACATAATGTATTTGTCAACATAATGCACATTTACATATCATTCAATGCAGTATAATTTATTGCTTATCATTTTAATGCAGTAGTATAATTCACAAGTATAGATAATTTACAAGTATAGATGTATAATACCTTTTAGTCTCAAACCGTATAAACTGCAATGCACATGTGCACATCAGTCACCAAAAAACTTATAAAGATGAGAAACACTGAATTATGCCAATCAGAGCAATCTCATCTCCTCTTGACGTCATTTTTATTCACTTTTACATAAGCACTTCAAATATAGTAAATGTAATAATTCAAAAGCAACATACGGACAGAAAAAAAACTTAAAATTAACACCGATTTACACAATAATAAACACTTACAAATGTCCAATCCGTAGTGACCCATCCGGGATGGTCCGGTGGTGTAGTTGTGACCGCGATGTTGGATTGACGGTGGTGAACCTACAGTCACTGCCCACCTCCTTCACGCTCGCCCACTAACTACACGATGAACCGATCTGCATAAAAATGGAGAGATGCAGACGAAAAGAGATTACCTGAATTCTCGCTGGAACACCGATTCAAGTCTCCGATTCAAGTCTCTGACTTCAAGATCACCTTCAAGTGTCCCATTCTGTATCTAGATCGGTCGATTCAAGTCAATGACGTTGCGGTTGTTCAAGATAACATTCAAGTGTCCCATTTTGTATCTAGATCGGTCGATGAGAGACACTATGAGAGACACTGGTACCCTCGCCGGAACCCTAGACACACAGTTGTCATGGTCACCACCACCAGACCATCACCATCGCCGACTTATGCCCCGCCGTGGAACCCGTGAACGCCGACTGCCGCTCCACCGTGAAATCCGTGAATGGCCGATGAGATACGAACGAACCCGTGAAATTTGTGGGATCGACCGTTGTTTACTGCCGTGAGAACCACCGTACACTCTTGTGCGCCGCCTGTACGTCGCCGTGAACAGCCGTGATCCCTCAATGTGTCGCTACTGATGATGCAGATTGTGGTTTGGGAATGAATGAATTGAACTGGAGAAACCCTAAAACAGGGGACGTGTCTTATGTTACAGTTCAATATATTTACAATATATGCCACCGCGTGTTTTGTGTTGTAGTTCAATATATTTACAATAATGTCATGTGTTCACATTGGTTCTCGCGGTTCTCGCAATAAAGGGTGGTTCCTAACGGATCTTTATCCTATATATATATATATATATATATATATGTATATATATATATATATGTATGTATGTATGTATGTATGTATGTATGTATAGGTATGTGTGTGGAGGGGGCCGACGAGTTCGTCTGGGAGCGGGCGGAGACGACGAGGACGGGCCAAGGGGGGCGGTGTTCCGGGGCGGCGCCGGGCCTCGCCGTGCCTTGGCCGTCCCCCATACCCACTAGTCTTATAACGATGTTCGCACAACTTTTAAGACTTCATCAGACACTTTTTAAAAGCAAACAAAATTTCAATTATCTTTTGAGATAACTATATACAAGATGATTTTATTACTATTATTTTGAAGTATAAAATATTTATTTTATTTTTAAAAATAGTTTGATTGCCAGATACATGATCATGTCCTGCATATACTCGTGATCATTTCATTATTAACATTATTTTGAAGTACACAATCACATTATTCATCTAACACTATTAGGTGCTTTCAAATCTACTGAAGCATTTTAAGTAAAGTAAAAATCATTCAACTTTCATAATTTGTTCAAATGTTATAAACATGTCATATCTTGTAGGTCAAACTTGTATATCACATGAAATAAATCTATTATACTGCTAAATTACACTAAACCGCCAGGATCAAGTTGCAAAAGTTACCACTGGTCCACTTCATCTCAATAATCAAGAGTCAATTTATTTTTGCAAAAGCTATGTTTGCTCAACATGTAGAATGAGTGATTGACCCATACTATACATATCATGGGCTTTGTGATAACCCACGAGCAATTAATTCACAAAGGCCCACCAAAATGAGTTCAATCTAACCTGTCCTGTTGCACAGTTGCACTCAATAATCAAGTGCTATGACCAACTAGTTTCCATTGACATCCATCACTTTTGGACTAGTGTCAGGAGGCTTGAAGTTCAAATCTCTAGTGGAGACTCAAGTTTGATTCTCACTTGTGTCACTTTTAGTGAATTAAGGCAATGAAGGATTTGATCCAGGCCTTGTTCGAAGTTGTCAGTTTGAATCTCGAGCCCACTTGGGTTTTCGTCCCACAGTGTGTTACGCCAGAGACATCTGCTCTTGTGGTGGCACGAAAACTATCAAGTGGCAGTCGACGGTATGGTTTTCCAAGAGAACGCCCAAACCAAACTCTGAAGCCAACATAGACCCGGTTAAAACAACATAGTTTAGCTAGAATTAGGCAAAGGGGCTCTCAATTTGGGGAAATTCACTGTCAAAAAAACTACTTTCCATTTACTTTTTTGTCAACGATTATACAAAGTCAACGTTGACTTTTTGTAATAACAAATTTGTTCCTTGTAACATTGTTTTCACATGTCACAATTTTATTTTATTACTATAAAGAAGCAACAAATATAGGCATCAAGAGTTGTAACTTGTGCTTAGGGAATTTTTCAAAAAAAAAAACTTGATTTTTTACTTTTAACCCAAAAGGTTTTTTACCTTTTCTATTTTAACCCTACGTAATTTGTTTTTCTAACTTTAACCCAAAACTTTTCATTATTTGTAATTTAACTTCACAACTTTTGTCACTTATACTTTTCATCTTTCGCAAATTTTCGTTTTACGTATAGTTCTAAATTTTCGAGTTAATACGACGCAACGTGCATGTGTGGTTCAGCGTTTTGACCTCTATTTTTCCATGTTTGACAGGTTCGTCGCAACACTCATATCCTAGGTCGAGTCAGTGTTGGTGGTCGATGACGGTTGTGTGACATTAGTACTATTTGATACTGTTTTACGCCACGCCGCAACGCGGGTTTGCTTTGGGGGTTTTTCAAAGAAAAAATGGTTATGCATATGGTTGTCGTAACGTTGGCTTTGGTGGTTTTCAAAAAAATTGATTTTTTACTTTTTACCCAAAAGTATTTCATAAATTACTTTTAACCCAAAACTATTTGTTTGTTTACTTTTAACCCAAAACTTTTTATCTTTTGCAATCTATCATAACTTTTTTTACTTTCAACTTTGGTCCTTTATAGTTTTCATTTTACGCAAAATTTTTGATTTATGCTTGGTTCTAAATTTTGTGACTTAACACATCGCAACGTGCGTCTTTGGTTTAATGTTTTTACGTTTCGTTCTAAATTTTGCGAGTTAACACGACGCAACGTGCGTTTGTAGGTGAACGTTTTTACATCGTCTTTTTTTTCCCCGTTTGACAGGTTTAACATAACGTGCGGGTTCTAGATCGACTTAGTTATAACTAAAGAATCCCCGCCGCATTGCGGCGGGTCTCAATCCTAGTTATTCCATATATAAATTAGCAACTTTCTTGTGCATCATGACTTGTACATTATGCTTTGAAACTTTTTCAAACAAAAAAAACTTCATTTTCCACTTTAAACCTTAAAGTTTTTTCTTTTACATTTTAACCCATTTCAAATTCTTGCTTTTAACTCAAACTTTTTCATCTTTTGTAATTTAACACAACACTTTATTATTTACAACTTTGGTCCCCCTTACTTTTTGTCTTTCGCAAGTTTTTCGTTTTACGTTTCGTTCTAAATTTTGCGAGTTAACATGTCCTAGCGTGCATGTGAGGTTCAATGTTTTTTGCTCTATTTTTCCATAGCTCTATTTTTCCATATTTGACAAACCCGTCGCAACGCATCCATTTTTCCCTTTTGAAAAGTTCGTCGCAATGGACGGGTCCTAGATCGACTAAGTTATTATTTTCTACGTTTTACGATTCTGATTAATTTCTTCGCATTAACACACTGTAACGGGTGTGCGTGGTTCAACGATTTTAGTCTGCTTTTCGTTCAGTGTAACTTTTACCATTTTTATCTATTTTATTTTTACGATGTTGAGAGTCGATGTCGTTGTGGCATTGGTGCTACTTGCAGAGCCGTTCAAACGTTTTTGGAGGCCCTAAGCGAACAACAAAGTCGAGGCCCTTTGAATTGGTATAAAGAAAACATCGATTCTGAGAGTTGTTACCTAGGTTTTATGTGAGTTGCACTCATATAATTTAGCCCCTAATTGGTATAAAGAAAACATCGGGGCCCTGGTCGACATTACAGTTCACGAGGTAAATGAAGGTAGGCGTCGACGATGACGGTCCAATTTTAGGCCGAACCTACATTTTATTTGAAAAAAGCAAATTCGTTAAAATTAAACGAGTGAAAGGTGTATGTTGTTTATAGTATACAAATATTGATGTGACGACATGAATAGTGAAGCTGCGACGGCCTACGGGTTTTCCAATATATAATAGGAATTTAAAATCCATATAAAAGTAATTTCTTTTAATTTACTATAGTTGTGTTATATTGCATAAGTATAGTAACCATATTCTAAACTGTTATAGAAACTATATAAAGTTTTTTTTTATTTTACTTTTAGCTATATATGCAAGTTTGCACATGTGATGCAATAAAAGCAAGTTTGCAGTTTGCACGCAATAAAATAAAATAATAAAGAAAAGAAAACAGCACAAAATAAAATAGAGGGATCGAAAATTTGACCTCATGTTTAGAAGTAAACGACTTTACCATACTGTGCTGCTATTTTGTTAACATTGAATGGCATGTGTTTATTAGATAAACAATAATTATTACAATTTTTTTAAAATATTGGAGGCCCTATATTTTGGAGGCCCTAGGCTCAAGCCTAGTATGAATAGCTCATAGGGCCGGCCCTGGCTACTTGGCACGGTTTTACGAACGTTTTTAACCTATTAAATTTTTTACTAATATTTTGTTTCGGTTTACCCCTATACTTCCTTTACTTAAAAACTATTTTTTATATGCATATTTTATGTACGGGTATGTATAAATATGATTTGTTATACATTCCGACGTAAACTTTTTTTATAGACGAGTCAGGTCAAATATAATACGTTTTCGTTTAAAGAAACCATTTTTACGTGCATATTTTTATGTATGTTTTAGTATAAATTCAAGTTGTTCTACGGTTCGACGTAAACTTTTTTGGGAAATGATTCAGCTCAAATATAATATGTTTTCGTGTTTATTTTATGTATGTTTCGTAAAGTTTGTTTTGATCCGAGTGGAGTCAAATTATGGTTTCTTTTTCTCCCTTTTTTTCGAAAGCTCGAATTAATCCCTTTTGATTACATGTGCATATTTTCCTTCATACCCGTTACGTTTTCTATGTATGAGTTAGGTCACATATAATACGTTATGATTGTTCGATATGAATTTGATTTACTTTACGTTTGATCCAATCATAATGCTTATACATGTTACATTGAGTTCAACTGGATACGTCGAAATATGTGTTTTCATATGATTAATGCATCATATAATGTTTGAGCTAATCCATTCAATGTTTACGATGTACCCGCGTCGCAACACGGGCGGGTCTTAACCCTAGTTTAAAGTAATTGTCAAATTCAGCATCAATATGTTTTGTTGAGAACTCTCTCACCAACAATCATCACACACGATTACTATGAATGAGAGGAACATCCCACGATAAAATGTGTAAAAAATGAGAGGTTTGAAATTACAAATATACAAGATCTGTATAAATTTTGCTTGCTTAAATTTTATATGACCCGACTTTTTTTATATAAAATTTACATGAAAATTGTAAATAAAAATATGTATTTGGTAAGATCAAATAAAAAGTTTATTTTGCCTAAATAGGATGAGAAGGAATGTTAATCATTCATTTTTCAAATCAATGGTTAAGATAAAAGTGTAGGAGAAAGGAGGAGTGTAAGGGTATCTCCTATTTATGGACTTTCTCTCTCCATATGCAAGGCACATGCATATTCCACCATCATTCTTTAAACGTTCATAACTTTTTTATACGACATTATTTTTTCATAAAAATTTCACCGTAAAATCGAGCTTCTTTTTATCTTTAATTTGACTACCATATTGCTATATAAAATATGAAAACTAAAAAAACCCACTAAAATGTGTTGTATTTCTATGTTGTATAACATTTTTTTGTGCTAGATTTTTGTACTATATCTTTGTGCTTAATTTTTTGTGCTGAACTTTTTTGTCTTAAATTTTTTTCTCAATTTTTTGTGCTGGATTTTTTGTACTACATTTTTTTCCTGATTTTTTTCGTGCTATATTTTTTGTACTAGATTTTTTTGTGCTATATTTTTTTGTACTACATTTTGTGTTATATTTTTTTGTACTAGATTTTTTGTGCTAGATTTTTTTTTGTACTAGATATTTTTGTTGTATTTTTAAAAAACAAAAGGGGTGCCACATGTCATTTTCACTCCTATTTATAAGAACCAAAATGCCCTTCATTCCTACTTATTAGGAGTGACACATGTCATCATCACAATCCTTCTTAGGCTACTTAGGCAAAGTCAACTTTTTAGTGGATCATTCCCCTTTCCTTTAAAAAATACATATAATATAAGACTAGCAGGATGCCCGCACGATGCGCCGGGAGTGACACTTCGTATTGCGATACTCGTTTTTGATAGTTTCTTTATTCGTATAATATTTGTTGTAGCATCATTGTGTTATATATACATCAAAAGCGAAGTAATCGGGTAATCCATTTCATTGTGTTGTACATGATTCGGTCGGTTCGGTTATTATCCTCAACCGAAGCCGAAACCGAAGTCATCGGTTAGTCTATTTTATTAACCATTGGGTTTTCGGTTAATCACTTCGGTTTACTCGGTTAGATTGACAGTTTTTGGTTTGGTTCATTTAACTTCAGTTGATAGCAAAAACCAAAATTGTGCTTAGAAATATATGAAATTGATGTATAAATACATGAAATAAAAGTATAAATATATAAAATGGAGATATAAAATATGAAATATACGAACTGCAGGTATAAAAGCCAGAAATATATGAAAATATGAATGATTCGGTCCGGTTAAACTAATTTTGGTTAAACGAGAGTAAAAAAAAAATGATAACCGGTTTTTGGTTTATTTCGATTCGGTTACGTTTGTTTTCGGTTTGGTTTAGATTAACGATTTAGTTATTGCTCACCCATAATCGTTTTTAGTTAATAACCGATGGGTGCGCACGTGATGCGACGGGAAACACAGACATTGTCACGGTGTGCATTGTTCGGTTGGTTAGATTATTACCCTCAACTGAATCAAGGTCATCGATTAATCTATTTTATTAACCAATCCGTTTTCAGTTAATCGGTTTGGTTTATTTAGTTAGATTGATGGTTTTTTGTTTGATTCGTTTAATTTCGGTTAATAAGCAAAACCAAAATGGGCTAAAACTTTTGATTTGAAATAAATGAAATTTAGGTATAAATATATGAAATGGATGTATATGTACAATGGTACATGAAATGGAGGTATAAATACATAAAATGATGGTATAAATATTATATACATGAATTGAAGATATAAAAGCTAGAAATATATGAAAATATGAATGGTTCGGTTCAGTTAATTTTGATTAAATGAAGGTACGAAAACATTGATAACCGTTTTTGGTTAATTTTGGTTTCGGTTAATCAGTTTTCAGTTAGTTCACTTTTTGGTTGACTTCGGTTAACGATTTAGTTATTACTCACCTCTGGACACTATTAATCACGTAACATATCAATTTTTTAATTAAGAAAAACTATAGCAATACTATACTCAAATTAAAAGAGAATAAAATAATCTTTTATATGGTGTAATTTTCGGAAAAAAAAATAATAAAAAAATATTTGTGTACCAAAAAGTTATGGCTGTTTAAAAATCATGGGGGGTGGGGGGTTATTTTTTTATAAGGGGATAAAGTGTAACTAATTATCTATAATTTTGTTAATGATGAGATTGATGGTTTTTTGTTTGATTCGTTTAATTTCAGTTAATAGGCAAAACCAAACTGGGCTAAAACTTTTGATTAGAAACAAATGAAATTTAGGTATAAATATATGAAATGGATGTATAGGTACGATGGTACATGAAATGGAGGTATAAATACATAAAATGAGGGTATAAATATTATATACATGAACTGAAGATATAAAAGCTTGAAATATATGAAAATATGAATGGTTCGGTTCAGTTAATTTTGATTAAATAAAGGTATAAAAACATTGATAACCGTTTTTGGTTAATTCTGGTTTCAGTTACTCAGTTTTCAGTTAGTTTAGTTTTTGGTTGATTTCAGTTAACAATTTAGTTATTACTCACATCTGGACACTGTTAATCACGTAGCATATCAATATTTTAATTAAAAAAACTATAGCAATACTATATTCAAATTAAAATAGAATAAAATTGTAACGCCATGCGTCCCTAAACTTTAGACTTTTGGCAAGTTTAGTCCCTGGACTTTGCCTGTTGTCAATTTTGATCCCTAAACTAGGTAGACATTAATACTTTTGGTACTTGGTGAATTTTATGCTAAATCTAAATACTTGAAATGCCTAAATTCTATATGCTTGTAATGTCTAAATCTAAATACTTGAAATGCCAAATTCTAAATACTTGGAATGCCTAAATCTATATACTTGGAATGTCTAAATCTATATGCTTTGGTGCTTGACACTGGAGGCTCGTGAAACTTGAGACTTGGTTGAACGAGGGACTGGAGTCTTGTCACTGGCAGAAACTATGAAACTTTGGAATCTTTTGTGTTATTGCTATAATCTAGTTATACTATTACCCAATAATACGCAACGCTTAATCTAACTCGCAAATCGAATCGAAGACGTGAAACGAAAAAGATGGGATTGACCGAGTGGCAATCCGATCGGATGACCGCCCGATCGGATAGCCACCCGATCGGATGACCACTCGATCGGACCACCATCCGATCTGTGCACACCTTCACCCTTCACACTCTCCCACACTATAAATAGGCCTGTCACATCTGTCCTTCATTGATGTGACAGCCTCACTCGACCAGACGCACGCACTCACCTTTTCTTCGATTTCTCAGCAATTCCGGTACGTTTCACACTAGATTCTTGTACTTTCTTGATCTACACAACATTCTTTACGAGATTCTCCTTTGAAATCTCACTTTCCACCATGAAATCTCTTAGATCTGAGTTCTTAAGGATGATGTCATCAATGGTGGTTTGTACAAACTACTATATGATGTCAATCCTGATAGAATCTAGCTTAGATTTAAGGAATTTCATGAATTTTACACTAAATCTATACTAGATCTAAACTTTTTAAGCTAAAACCAATGTTATATTCATCTTTTCTTCAACTCTTCACTTAAAACGGGGGGATCCGGGCCTGAATGGACTGTAGACTCGGTTATTAGTCTGGAGTTGGTTTGGAAACGGATTATTACCAGAAAAGACGACCACAGTACGGATTCCGACATAAACTCGTTACGAACGGACGACCGAGCGGACTGGGTGATTCCCACCTGCTCGAGTCGGCTGAATAATGAGGGGTTTACAGTTGTCGAAGTACGTACCACGTCGTCATTACTTTAGACAGAAACTTGGAGTTTTACAAATTAAGAACGGGACAAGGCAACCCGATCGAGTGGCAACCCGATCGGATAGCCATCCGATCGAGCAGCCACCCGATTGAGTGACACTTGCCCCTTAACTTTAAACATTTGAAACTTAGAAGTCATGATCGTCGAGTGGCAACTCAATCGGATAGCCATCCGATCGAGCAGATCGAGACATCAGTGAACTATTGAACCTGGATCGAGTGGCGACCCGATCGGATAGCCATCCGATCAGACAGCCATCTGTTTCCCTTCACACTTTGTCAACCTTGAATCGAGTGGCAACCCGATCGGATAGCCATCCGATCGGGCAGCCATCCGTTTCTATCACGCACAGGTTATCTCAATCGACTGGCAATCCTATCGGATGGCCATCCGATCGGACAACCATCCGATTTAGTGACTAATCCGACACTTATGCAATCTCGTTATTCGACCCGACACTTATCTGTTGTAATCTAATCAGCCTAAACTTAAAGAGCTCCCTTTGATCCAATAACAATCTTAACTGTTAGGCAATCACTGTGAGTATACTCGATCCCTTTTGTTTTAAACTTTGGGATGTAACATGTATTCTATAAACTAAGAGACTTGATACTTTGCAAACTATACTCTATCCTACGTGTATGTGAAACTTATGATTTTGTATTCTATTTGTGCTATGTGAACGTTTAATCCAGGGTGTGTAGTTTCGCCTTAACAATAGTAGCGCTATTGGAGATGCACCTCCCCATTATTCTCGGGGGTATTGTTAGGAGGATTCTAGTTTTCCTTGAGACTTGGGAAAACAACAAAGCATCGGGATACTTGGGCTATCACTTGTTGGACTGCGAACACTAGCATGGCTGAAAACTATTTTGTTACACTACATATGGATATGAGTTGTTTTATACTATTATGCCATTATTCAAACTTGTATGCTCGCCGGTACATTTTGTACTGACTCTATTTTAATACATGTTGCAGGCTGATAGGATGCTGTGAATCAAGAACTTGCTAGGATGCTGTCTAGAAACACATCTTAGTTAAATTTAGAAACTTGAAACCTTTTTTCGGATGATTGTATTTGAAAAATTTGGATGTTTGATGCTTTTAGACAACTTGTTATGAAATCTTGATTAATATTTATTGAAACTATTAGTGTTATGGAATATCATGAGCAATCTGAACGCTTAGTGCTCGCACCCCGATGTTTCCGCCATCGGTTGGGGTGTGACAAAAATAATCGTTTATATGGTGTAATTTTCAAGTATGTATATATATATTAACATACCAAAAAGTTATGGCCGTTTAAAAATCATGGGGGGGGGGGGGTGAGGGGTTATTTTTTTATAAGGGGATAAAGTGTAACTATTAACTAATTATCTATAATTTTGTTAATGATGAGATGATTAAATTTTAATCACTTGACATTCTGTTACTATTAAACATTATAAGATAATGACTAAGTACGTTGGGTTTTAATCACTTGTACACTAAGAAATCATCTACTTGTACCTTTTAATCCACACGTCAATACTAACCAAGACAACTATCGAAACGTCGACAAAAATGAGTAGGTCGTCAGGGTACTTTTGGATTTGTTTAAAACATTATCGTTTATAAGATATGACACTAATATGTAAAAGAATTATAAGTTTGTTATGATGGGGGGAGTGTAACTAATTACTCATAATTATGTTAAAACTCAAGGATTTAAGTGTAATAAGATGAGGGACTAAAATATAATTATTGTTTAAAAGACCAATTTACCCTCATTTTAGATCACCGTCTTCTTGCTGAAGTTGGGAAGCATGGATGACCTTACAAAATCCTCTACCTATGGAATCGGACACCTAATTTTTGGCAAGGTGTAATGGAACTCCAAAAATTTTTAGCCATGCTATTCTTTCATATGGTAGTGCTCGCCCCTGCCACACATCCAACGTAGAGAACCACCCTTAGCCCGCTGCCGTGACATTCTTGAACTCCAAAGCTTCCTCCCCAGACGTAAAGGAGAGCAAGATATAGAAACCTCCCAAATACTTCACTTCCATGTCGACAACCCCCACTGTAACACCCCGTGTTTCGAAATTCAAAGTCAAGATTGAAGTCAAAGGAAGAAAAGATTGCTAATTACGATATGTCACTCCTTGCTCAATTACTGTTTTGACTTCTTTGACTTGTAATTGAACCTTTTTTTTATTTTCTTTAGTTGTATTATGTGGAGTATCTGTGAATAATCGAGATTTAATGGATGTTTATCGCGTGTTTTATCGCTTAACCGCTTATCACATCGCACTCGCAACTCGAATTATGCGTTCTGGATATTGTTTTACGTGTGTGTGCTATTTATGTGTTACTTGTGCATGTTTACTTTATGTTTACGGTGATTAACCGAAACGCAATCGCAACTCTATCGCAATCGAATCGCAAACGCTAAACGCAAGTTATTTATAGTGATTGTATGTTAGATATAGTATTTGTGTGTTTATTATTAATCTATCGCATCGCTCGCTCGCAACGCATCGCAACGCTCAACACGCGAATCGAAACGACAAAACTCAACGCGCCGGACACCAGGATCGAGTGGCCAACCGATCGAGAGGCCATCCAATCAGATTGCCATCCGATCGGTGACCAATCCGACCCTTGCTCTATTTCCTCTTTTGGAAACCCTATAAATACCCTCCTGTCACATCATTTGTGATGTGACAACACTCTCACTCGACCAGCCGCACTCAAGAACTATTTCTCTCGATTTCTCGCAATTCTTGTAAGTTTTCAACCTAAATCTTGTACTTCTATGATCTACACGCACTTCTTCATCATTTTCACCTTTGAATCTTAACTTTTAACCGTGAAATCAGTGGATTTGAGGTGTTCTAGGGCGATGTCATCATGGAGTTCTTATGAACTCCAAGTTTTGGCCTCATTCCACCAAGAACAACTCAGATCTGAAGGATTTCCACATGATTAAACAATGTTTTCGCATAGATCTACACATATTCATGGTTAAAAGGATTGACAGATGGTTTTCTACCTTTCTTTCAACTCTTTTACACTCAATGCACTCAAAACCGATAGAATCGGAGCTCGTTCTGATCTTCTACTCCTTCTTAGTGATGTGTTGTGTAAGGACCTGCAAAATTATCCCAAAAACGACCCGTAAGTAGAAACCCGGACCCCTAAAACCCTAATCCTTGAGAAAAACCAAGAAATTCAATTTTTAGGTCGCTCGCGGGCCACGTAAGCCTTAAGGGAAGCTTACGCGGCTGCGACAGCTAGGTGATTTGACCGGATAAGCTTTAGGCCATGTGTCGCACACGTGGTGGACCTACGCGTGACACGCTAGCCCTAATTGTAGCTAGGGCGGCCCTCACGTGTCACACCCCCAAAATCCACAAGCGGAGTATCACCGCAGGAGGCATGACTGACCAGGATCAAGCCACCAATCATATTGAACAATGTGTAACAAAAAAAAATAAAACCAACCACAATATAATTGGTGTTTAAAACAATTTAACCAAGTTCAAGATATCGGCGGAAGCATAAAGTGTAAAACCAAAAACACAAATTTTAAAGTTCAAATGTTTAACATGGAACTCAACAGTCCATGTCCCACAACGACCTCTCCTTCTCGTGCAAGCGCCAAGTAAACACCTAACGACCTGCAAGACATATAGTAACGAATCAACAACAAAGTTGAGCGAGTTCACAGTTGGTTGTCCATTTTAAAGTTGTTCCAAAAACCATAAGTTCATTCAAAAACCCAGAGTTAACCAGTTCCTTGTTTCCAAACCATAACCAGTGGGGGCTACCCCATGTTAACCACTAGACCCGTTACCATATCGACAACTGACTGAAGTAAGTTGTGCCCTACGTCAATGTCTATCATCATTGACTAAGTGCCCAGATCCATTAGTCCACTCCCGTCCTCTGCGGCACGGTGTGAGGCTTGTCAAACCTAATAGCGCTATTTAACTAATGACCCGCTCGCCATTGGCCCTGCGATAAAGTCGATATAAAAATAAGGGACTTCATGATAGAGTTTTGTCTAGTAAGTTATATGTTGCCATCCTTCCTACGGAGGATGGAGGTACATAATCTACCCAAGGAGAATACGCAGGTTTAATGTTGTTATCCTTCCCATGGAGGATGGAGGTACATATTCTACCCAAGGAGAATATGCAGGTTCCGTTTTAGTTTCTTAACCCATTCCCAAACCACCGGGAATCCCATGCCTTATAGAAAGTGTGAACTCACCTTAGGTTAGCTCGGCAGATACACAAAAAGGTCACGTGAGCTATATGTGGTCAACCACATCCTAACATGGTTACCATACAAGTCAGGTCTAGGTTCAAGTAGTGCACATAAGTTTTACACATAAACTAACAGGTTATAACACGTAATGATCATGGCAAACATATTCAACACGTTAACAGTCAAGTACATAACATATCCGAACTTGTGCGACTCAAATGATTGGGATCGCACAAGTCTAATGGCCCAACAGCCTTGTGCGATTCACTAATTGAAGCCCAATAGTTTCCGGCCCAACCTGTTGTGCGTCCAACACAACTTTTGCGACTCACAATAGGTTGTGCGATTCAAAACATACCCGGCCCAAATAACATAAGCAATCCACATGCATACGGCCCAAACAAATAAACATGATTCAACTTGTGCGATTCATTTGATCTTGTGCGACCCGGGACATCTTGTGCGACTGGGTTTTGGGCTTTAAGGCCCAATGGCATAATAAAGTTCCACAAATGTGTATGGCCCAAGACTTGTGCGATCGGCACCACCTTGTGCGATCCACTTGTCTTGTGCGATCATGCAGTTCTAGTTTGTACAATGTGCTTAAACAGTTGCACTAATCTTGTGCGACCGTCTTGTGCGATTGCCCTTGTGCGATCCAAGAGCTTGTACGTTCAGTTCTAGTGCGACTAAGGGACTTGTGCGATCCGTTATTGTTTCCGTGAATCATGGCAACAGTTTCATTATTTCCATTTATGCGACCCAATCAAACAAATTAACAGTTTCTAATTACCCCTTTATTTGATCAAACAAGATCTCATCGATTAATTCATATGAACCCTAAAATCACTTATTCATAACAACAACTCATCATCACTATCATCGGATCAACTATAGGATTAACACTTAAATCCTAACCCATCATGCAACTAACCATATCGTCATTATGTGATTTAGATCAAAACATACTTGCAAATCATATCATCCTTCTTATCAATCAAAACCAATAGACCACACATTCAATCAAGGTCATTATAACATCCATTAACAAGAACAGTTTCATTGTATTTCGAAAACAATCTTCATGATCACTGTTTATTAGCATACCTTCTAACATGAAACCCTAATCTAACATATGATAACAACACATTAAAGATCATAAAATCAAACAATAACAAAAACACTAACCGGAAGGGAGCGATGTGTTACAAGGCAAGGAAGATCACGTTGCAAAGGAAGTAAGGCTTCGAGTTATGGGGATGGGGCTGCCGTCGAACAAGAGAGAAGAGAAGAGAACCGAGCTTAGGGTTTTGTGTATATGTTCACTTGTGTTAGCAAATAATGAGAAACAAAACTCCCCAAAGGATAAGTGCAAGCGTATAGGAGGAGTGGGCCGAACCCATGCTTGGGCTGCCCTTGGTCTCGAGCTCAAGATGTGCAAGATTGGGCCGAGAGAATGTGTATGACAAAGAACGAGTTGTGCGGCCCAAAGGGCTTGTGCGATTTCATTATATACACATACATTACACACCATCACATAATATAAACATAATATTTCATTTACAACCATGTATCACATAATCACTTATCGTTCAAACAAGTTACATCAACGTATAAAGGAAGGTTCTGAAATACGAGTTGTCACATCATCCCCAAGTTGAAAGAAATTTCGTCCTGAAATTTAGCACGTTGTTACTGAGGTAGCTAGTTAAGTTGCATGTTTTCCTGATTTTCCTGGGGTGTCACATCGCGGGCCGCATAAGATCTTTCTTGGGTTTACGCGGGCCGCGTAAAACCCAAATTTTTGCTATAAATTGCTCGTGTATGGGGCTATCATCTGTGTTCGAAAAATCATTTCAAAAGACGAAGTATACTGCTCAAAATCATAATTTCACTTAGGGAAACGTTGCTACAAGTACAGGGTATTAACTCAATCGCTGCTACGATACAATGTCTTATCGATTGAAATCGATCTGATGGATGTTTAAGTGCTGCCCGAATTCGGGCTATACTTTGTCATTCGTCGTGAGGGTTTTGATTTCGTGAGTTTATCATAAATGTTGTATTAAGTTACTGACCTAGTTTCGTGTGCATTGTTATTTAACTAGGTTACGAGGCTAAATCGGTAGGCAAAGTTCTGTCCAACTAAACTTGCAGAGTGAGTCATTCTCTTTTTATCAAACTGCTTTACAAAACCCTAAATGTTTTCCAGTTATACTTTGCAGTGATTAAGTCTTTTCTAATCTTTAATTACTGGCAGTATGTGGGGGTTTTGTGCACATTACTACTAATGATTTATCACTTTTAGGTGGGCGAGCCTAATTAGTGATATGTCCACAGTCATAGATCCGGTCGAGTGACAACTGGACCAGATAATTAATAGATAAGGGCAAATGTAAAAACTCTTAATGCTGTAAATTGTAACACTGTGTCGTTTTGTGCAAATTGAATGACTCGCCAGTATTTCCCCGCTGATAAAAAATCTTTTTAAACACGTTTCAGGTGATTTACTGTGAACCAGGAAAGAGTGCCGCGTAGCACTACGGCTTGGAGAATGTGGCTTAGTAAATAAAATAAATAAACATGTTTTTGTAAAACAGGGAATTTCCCCGTGAAATTCCTTTATTGTAAATTATGTGGTTTATCCCAAAAATGTGAAATAAAATAATCGGGTATTTTCGGTTTAAACGATCCTGTTAAAATTTCCGCTGCCAAATTAAAATACAAATACCACGGGTTTCTGTCCCACGGCTTCTGGACCAGGTAAAACCGGGTCGGGGGCCGTGACAGAAAAGATGGTATCAGAGCCACTGATTTAAGCCAATTAAGTATTTAGAAATACTTAAAATTTCTGATTGCCATTCTGTGATTCTGTGAAAATTTAATTTTAACTTAAATTGGTGTGTGTTTCTTCATGTGTGCTAACAGCATGAATGAACTGTCGGAGGCACTCCGAAACTTTACTATCTATACCACCGATATGGATACTACAGGAAACCCATCTGGCTACCAGGCGAATACTGAGGAACCACTAACATTCCAGGCCCAGGCCCAGGAGAAACCAAAGCCGAAAAAGAGGAGGAGAATCTTGGACTGGAAACGTGGGCGTAGGAAGAAGCCAGCTGCACAGATGGTTAAAAAGACCGAGGATCCGAAAGTCAAAGGGAAAGGAAAGGAGATCGGGGAAAGTTCAGGGCAAGCCCAGGAAATCCCACCATGGGAGGAGCTTGATCGCAAACTAGCGAATTGTGACCTCATCGGACCTGCCAATGAAAACCTCTTCAATTACCCCGTTGAATCACAACTTCCAGTTAATTTGAAACCTGCTATCCCAGATCCTATTGTCAACCCCCGACTTCTACCCGGAGAGCTGGAAGAATGGTGGACGAACGACTGATAATTTCAGAACTTCATGAATAACCCCAACGTCTATTTCCCCCAGTTTGACCCTGAGCCTGCACCAAACCCACCTATGAGCACGAAAAACTTGACTGAACTCCGCCACTATGGAGAGGAACTGGTGGATGCGGGAAATAGAATTCGAGAACTGGGGGAGCAAATCACGTGGAAATACGACGAGAGGGAGCGTCGTTTCTGTTGGTGCATTCATCTGTCGTCTTCGTCTTAATGTCGAGTCTCGGGTTCGTTGCAGATCTTTACAAGAGTGATGTCATCATATTGAATGATGACATCACAATATGACATCATCAAATGACATCATCTACACAAGAGGACAAAACAGATTTCAAGATTGCACGAAAGTTTCGCTTGAAATCAGAAAGTTATTTTGATAGGTTTCGCTTGAATATTTTATTGTTAGATTTCGCTTGAAATGATTCTAGAGGATTTCGCTTGAAGTGTTTCCAAGCGAAATCTGAATAGTATATATAGGCTTGTATAGATTTCATTTGTAACGGTTTTCTGAAATTCCATACCGAGGTGCTGCTGGTGTGAGGACTGATTGTAAACGATACTATATCAATATAATCAGTGTTAAAGTGATACGCAAGCTGTTTCGCAATCGGTTTCTTAGTTTCCGCCTCTGAAACTGATAAATCTCTTCTGAACGACTCGTTCGGGTCGCAAACCGATCCTACAGTTTCTGAAGGGCCAGTTAACTGTGGTTGTGTGTTTAATAATAATAAAATAATAATAATAAATAATAAAAATATAATCATGTAAAATAACTCAAAATAAAACTTTTGTAATATAACTGGTGTGTATCGATGCATACTAATATATAAAAATATAAAAGTCGCAAAGTCGACAATTTTGGCTATGCGTGTTGACGTGATTATATGTGATTGCTTTATTGTGTTTGGTTGTTATATATTTTGTGCCAATAATTTATATATATTGTTAATTATCAGATGGAACACGCCGTCAATGAATCAGTTAACGAAGTTAACCAATCTGAACAACACAATGAGGATCACTTCCTTAATAGGCAAGATATATAAAACATCATCGCCCAGGGAATAGCCAATGCTATCCCAGTGATCGTCGCTGCTGTTAAAAGCCCTGTTGAACCTTCGCAAGCCAACCATAGTAAACGCACACGTGATGATAATTTCAGTAACAGTGTAAATGGAGGCGGCGATAATAATGTGGTTCAAGCCCCAATACTCAAGAAAATGAAAGTTGCAACATCTGGTTGCACTTACAAGGAATTTCTTGCCTGTAAACCCGTTGAATTTGCAGGCAACGAAGGGGCGACTGCTGCACTGCGTTGGTTGGAAAAGACCGAGGCAGTAATTAAAATAAGTAAATATGCTGAGGAAGATAAGGTCATGTATGCTTCTCACCTTTTCAAGGAAGAGGCATTAGAATGGTGGAATACGGTGTTGCAGGCCAAAGGAAGTGACATGGCATACGCTATGAATTAGGAAGAATTTAAGCAATTGATGAAAAGGAAATTCTGCCCCGAGTATGAAAATGAACAAATGGCAAATAAGTTCCTGAGCCACCGAATGGTGGATGTTGACTGTCGAGGGTATACTTCGAAATTCTTCAAGTATGCTAGAATTGTACCAACTCTGGCTTCGCCAGAACCAGTACTTATTTCTCGCTACATTTGGGGTTTAATTAGCAAGATTCATGATATCGCCAAAGCTGCGAGACCCCACACCATTGACGATGCGGTGGAATTGGCCAACACCTTAACCGACGGGCTGGTACGCACAAGGGAAGAAAACCGGAAGAAGGAATTAGCCCAAAAGATTACCTAAGGCTTCCGTGGGGGTAATACTAGTAATTACAAGAAAAAGGGTACTGGGCAATCTTCCACCCCGCCATTCTGTGGAAATTGTAAAAAGAAACATTTTGGAAAGTGTAGGGAAAATTGCAATTTCTGCAAGAGACCAGGTCACCGCGAAGAGGATTGCAGGAAGAAATCAGTAATCTGCTACAACTGCGGCGAAACATGGCACTTCAGGCCCGACTGCCCAAAACTGGTCAAGCCAGCTGACAACAAGGCCAAACCTGCTGAAGGAACTAATAAGAAAAATGCAAGAGCCTTCCAGTTGACTACTCAGGAAGCAGATCTAATTCCCGATGTAATAGCAGGTACGTTTTTGGTACACGACGTTTATGCAAAAGTATTATTTGACTCTGGTGCAAACCAAAGTTTTATAAATATTTCATTCTGTCAAGCTCTTAAGCTACCCTTAACCAAACTTAGGCAGATTTATAAGGTAGAAACAGCAGACGGTAATTCTGTTAATATAGATAAGGTTCTTCAAGAAGGGAAGATAGAACTTTTAGGCCACAAATTTTTTGCAAACCTGCTACTTATGAATTTAGCCGGATTCGATGTTGTGCTAGGAATGGATTGGTTGGTAGCCAACCATGCTCGAATCCTCTGTGATAAGAATTCCATAGAAATTCAGACACCCAAAGGAGAAGTAATTGTGATTACAGGAGATAAGCCACGTAAACCAATGAAGTTCATTTCAGTAATGAAAGTTGCTAGTTATGAACGAAAGCAAGGAATAGTGTATATGATTTCGATAATCATTAACACTAAAAATAAGGAACTTAAGGAAATTCCTGTAGTATCAGATTACCTGGATGTATTTCCAGAAGAGCTACTAGGATTGCCACCAGATCGGGAAGTAGAATTTAGAATTCATTTAATTCCTGGAACTACACCAATAGCTAAGGCACCCTATTGATTAGCACCCACGGAAATGTTAGAATTGAAAAAGCAATTAGACGAATTGCTAAGTAAAGGATTCATACAACCTAGTTCTTCCCCTTGGGGAGCACCAGTGTTGTTTGTGAAAAAGAAGGATGGTTCAATGCGAATGTGTATCGATTATAGGGAACTGAATAAGGTTACAATTAAGAATTGATACCCATTACCTAGGATTGATGATCTTTTTGATCAACTTCAAGGAGCTAGATACTTCTCTAAGATAGACTTCCGCTCAGGATATCATCAGTTGAAGGTACAGGAGGAAGACATACCTAAAACTGCTTTCAGAACTAGGTATGGTCGTTACGAGTTTACAGTCATGCCCTTTGGATTAACGAATACTCCTGCAGCATTCATGGACATAATGAATAGAATCTGTAAGCCGTACTTGGATAAATTTGTAATTGTCTTCATCGACGATATACTTATTTATTCCAAAAGTCAGGACGAGCATTGTGAGCATCTACGTGCACTCTTAACTCTGTTAAGAAAAGAAAAGCTTTACGCCAAATTCTCGAAGTGTGAATTTTGGCTACAGGAGGTGCAATTTTTAGGACACATGGTGAATCACGAAGGTATTCACGTAGATCCCTCCAAGATAGAAGCGATCACAAACTGGAAAGTCCCGCAATCAGCCACGGAAGTTAGAAGTTTTCTAGGATTAGTTGGGTACTATAGGCGCTTCATTAAGGATTTTTCTAAGATAGCTGTGCCATTAACTAAGCTAACCTGTAAAACCGTTAAGTTTGAATGGGGACCCAAGCAAGAAGAGGCCTTCAGGATTTTAAGGCAAAGGTTAACAAACGCCTCAATTCTAGCTTTACCAGAAGGAACGGAAGATTTTGAAGTCTTCTGTGATGCCTCTAAGCTAGGATTAGGATGTGTGCTAATGCAACGCAAAAAGGTAATTGCATATGCATCAAGACAATTGAAGAAGCACGAAGAAAATTATACAACTCATGACTTAGAATTAGGAGCAATAATTTTTGCCCTTAAGATTTGGAGACATTATCTGTATGGGAGTAAGTTTATTGTCTATACGGATCATAAGAGTTTAAGGTACATATTTGGGCAAAAAGAATTAAACATGAGGCAAAGAAGATGGATGGAAATTCTAAGTGACTACGACTGTGATATTCAATATCACGAAGGAAAAGCAAATATAGTAGCAGATGCCCTAAGTCGTAAGTATCATGAAAAACAAAGACGAGTCCGTGCTCTTAGATTAAATCTACAGTTAGATTTAATGGAACAACTGAAGAACATTCAAGAAACAGCAATCAAGGATGATGCTGAAGGAATGAAAGGAAGGATAAAAGAATTAGAGCGAGGGAGTGATGGAATTTGGAGATTCCACAAGAAAAGAATCTGGGTACCTAAGCAAGTGAATTTAAGAAATAAAATTTTAGAGGAAGCCCATAAATCTAGATATACCATACACCCTGGAAATAATAAGATGTACCAAGATTTAATAAATAACTTCTGGTGGATAGGAATGAAAAAGGACATAGCTAGATATGTATCTAAGTGTCTAACTTGTTCGCAAGTTAAGGCAGAACACCAGAAACCTTCAGGGATAGTCGTTTCACTTCACATTTCTGAACAAGTTTCCAAGAAGCAATGGGGACCCGACTGAATTTAAGTACTGCTTACCATCCCCAAACAGACGGACATAGTGAAAGGACAATCCAAACCCTGGAAGACATGCTCAGGGCATGTGTAATAGATTTTGGTGGAAACTGGGATAACCACCTACCCATAATCGAATTCTCCTATAACAATAGTTATCATACAAGCATCGAAGCTGCCCCTTTCGAAGCACTGTATGGACGAAAGTGTAGAACTCCAGTTTGTTGGGCAGAAATAGGAGAAAGCCAATTATCAGGTCCCGAAATTGTACAGGAAACCACCGACAAGATAACTCAAATCAAGGAAAGACTGAAAACAGCTCAAGATCGCCAGAAGAGTTATGCAGACAATCGACGCAAGCCGCTGGAATTCCAAGTTGGAGACAAGGTGCTCCTAAAAGTTTATCCTTGGAAAGGAGTAGTTCGGTTTGGTAAAAAGGGAAAGCTAAATCCAAGGTATATAGGACCATTCACTGTTACCCAACGAATAGGACCAGTTTCCTATCGATTACAACTACCAGAAGAGCTAGCCGGAGTACATGATGTATTTCATGTATCCAATCTTAAGAAATGTTTATTTGACGAATCCCTGGTAGTACCTCTTCAAGATATAGAGGTAAATGAAAAGTTGAAATTTATTGAGAAACCACTCCAATTAGAAGACAGAAAGGTCAAGTTTCTCAAGCACAAGAGATTGGTGCTGGTTAAAGTCAAATGGGATTCGAAAAGAGGACCTGAGTACACTTGGGAACTGGAATAAAAAATGAAGCGAAAATATCCTTACCTGTTTCAGTTAATCTCGAGGACGAGATTTTAAATAAGGTGGGGAGGATGTAAGAACCTGCAAAATTATCCCAAAAACGACCCGTAAGTAGAAACCCGGACCCCTAAAACCCTAATCCTTGAGAAAAACCAAGAAATTCAATTTTTCTGGTCGCTCGCGGGCCGCGTAAGCCTTAAGGGAAGCTTACGCGGGCCGCGACAGCTAGGTGATTCGACCGGATAAGCTTTAGGCCACGTGTCGCACACGTGGCGGACCTACGCGTGACACGCTAGCCCTAATCGTAGCTAGGGCGGCCCTCGCGGGCCGCGTAAGATCTTTCTTGGGTTTACGCGGGCCGCGTAAAACCCAAATTTTTGCTATAAATTGCTCGTGCATGGGGCTTTCATCTGTGTTCGAAAAATCATTTCAAAAGACAAAGTATACTGCTCAAAATCATAATTTCACTTAGGGAAACGCTGCTACGAGTATAGGGTATTAACTCGATCGCTGCTACGATACAATGTCCAATCGATTGAAACCGATTCGATGGATGTTTAAGTGCTGCCCGAATTCTGGCTATACTTTGTCATTCGTCGTGAGGGTTTTGATTTCGTGAGTTTATCGTAAATGTTGTATTCAGTTACTGACCTAGTTTCGTGTGCATTGTTATTTAACTAGGTTACGAGGCTAAATTAGTAGGCAAAGTTATGTCCAACTAAACTTGCAGAGTGAGTCATTCTCTTTTTATTAAACTGCTTTACAAAACCCTAAATGTTTTCCAGTTATACTTTGCAGTGATTAAGTCTTTGCTAATCTTTAATTACTGGCAGTATGTGGGGGTTTTGTGCACATTACTACTAATGATTTATCACTCTTAGGTGGGCGAGCCTAATTAGTGATATGTCCACAGTCATAGATCCGGTCGAGTGACAACTGGAACAGATAATTAATAGATAAGGGCAAATGTAAAAACTCTTAATGCTGTAAATTGTAACACTATGTCGTTTTGTGCAAATTGAATGACTCGCCAGTATTTCCCCGCTGATAAAAAATCTTTTTAAACATGTTTCAGGTGATTTACTGTGAACCAGGAAAGAGTGCCGCGTAGCACTACGGCTTGGAGAATGTGGCTCAGTAAATAAAATAAATAAACATGTTTTTGTAAAACAGGGAATTTTCCCGTGAAATTCCTTTATTGTAAATTATGTGGTTTATCCCAAAAATGTGAAATAAAATAATCGGGTATTTTCGGTTTAAACGATCCTGTTAATATTTCCGCTGCCAAATTAAAATACAAATACCACGGGTTTCTGTCCCACGGCTTCTGGACCGGGTAAAACTGGGCCGGGGGCCGTGACATGTTGGTTCAAGATCTGGTTTCTATCAGAGAGACTACCGATTTCGGGTTAAACATGAACAACCGTCTGGAACGAGTTAACTGATCGAATTAGGGTGATACCTGTTCGATTGGATCACTTGGGTCATGATGGGGTTTCTGTTGTTTAGCACGTTATCACCCCATCTCGAACAAAACTACAAAACCTTTCAAAATAATCAAGTACCAAGACGATCAGGTCGTTAGGACGGATTGCCGTCCGATAGGATTGCCATCCGATCGAACAACTATCCGATCGGCTTACACTTGGTTCCACACTTAAACTTT
This sequence comes from Helianthus tuberosus, assembly GCA_030545235.1. NCBI lineage: Eukaryota > Viridiplantae > Streptophyta > Magnoliopsida > Asterales > Asteraceae > Helianthus > Helianthus tuberosus. The sequence goes on along the minus strand of CM060438.1, from coordinate 44,925,127 downwards.
TATTTCAACGTTTCAAGGATCTGAACGTCGAACGGATTACCGTCCGATCGGATTGCCATCCGATTGAACGACCATCCGACCCTGTGACATTTGGAACTTCGACACTTAATCATTTTCATATTTTTCAAAGATCATCAGTAACTAACGGATTACCAACCGATCGGATTGCAATCCATTCGAGTGACAATCTTGCTGTGAACTTGTTCTCACTAAGTGTCCTACCAATCGGATCGCTACCCGATCGAACGACCAGAAGGGTAGAGATACTTCTCTGTTTTCAAAATGCTACAACGAAAACTTCAAAGCCATCATACACAAACATATCCTTACCAAACGATGTCAATCCAATCGAATGGCCATCCGATCGGATTACCATCCGACACTTGGTACTTTGCATCGTTTAACGCACCGCTTATCGTTTATGCTATCTTTAACTGTTCAGGCTAATCTCTCTCAACGCTCCCTTCAATCCAAGAGAGTGTTTACTTGTTAAACACAATCTGTGAGTATACTCGAACCTTTTTTGCCTTACGTACTTTTGGGTGTTACATACGTTACTTATTCAAAATCACAATCGACACACAACGCAAACACTATTTATACGCTTACCGTTATTGCATGCTACGTGTTATTCAATGAATGCTTGTATGTTATGTTAACACAGTGATTGTTGCCTGACACCTTAGCAACGATAGTACTATAGTTTGGACTCAGCACCTGTCGTGGACAGGGGTTGTTAAGAGCTTTACTTCACGTGTCCCAGTGGGGATATGTGTTGCGCATTCTACAACTCGCAGTCACGTCTGTGCATATTTCTCTGTCGATAACCTATTGCCTTCACTTTGTACATGTTACATGCTGGTTATGCGTAAACAATTTCGAACTCTATTATACTATATCAAACTTGTATGCTCGCCTTTACACTATGTGTATTGACTTTATTTTTAACGTATGTGACAGGTGCTTAGGATGTTTTGCTTGCTTTTCATGGAATCAAGTTAGGGGTCTAGTTATGTCACACTTAAATCTGAGTGGTCGAGACAGTATTTTTTTAGACAATTATTTGTAATAACTGTTTTATTTGGATATGTTGTGGTATGGGACATGACGTTTTAATATCTGGTAATTAATGGTTGTTATGGATACTCATGGACAATCTGTTTCGCTCAGTGCCATGCCCCGATGTTTCCGCCATCGGTTGGGGTGTGACACCCACTTCCCCCGCTAGACTGTCGATCTTCCTTAGCGTGACCAAATTAACCGTCCTACCAATGAATGCCCTCCCATAAACATCTTTGAAGGCTTTGACGTACCTTGAAACTTCAATGATTTCTTCCTTCGTCTGTTGTTCTCTGGTGTTGATAAGAGCATCTCTCCACATTGTGCCCCCCGGATAGAAGCTGTTATTTGTCGTCGGTCTCTCTTGAACGAACGATCCTGTAGTCTGCTGTTTCTTTCAAATCTCCTCCCGTAAGTCTGTTTGTTCACCCATCTCCCCTGTGAACTTTGCCACATTAACTCTCAGCTTATATTCTCCCATCTTAGTGTTGTTCGTCCTTTTCTCCATATCCTGCCTGTCTCTGACATCTTTAAAACTAGGGCTGCAAACGAACCAAACGTTTGGTGAACAGTTCGTGAACCGCTCGGCGGGACGTTTGTTTGTGTTCGTTTATTAAACAAATGAACACGAACAAGAATTTTTGTTTGTCTAGTTAAACGAACAAACATGAACAGAGGCCGTGTTCGTTCGTTTATGTTCGTGAACGTTCGGTATCGTGTTTGATAGTTCATTAGTGTTTTTAGTTTTTATATTTATTTAAATACTTCAAAATTCTGACAAATTAAATATCCAATAAGTGTCAGTGTATTATATATTTTTTTCATAAACAATTGTTTGTGTTCGTTTGTTTCCATTTGTGTTCATAAACATTAGTTTGTGCTCTTTTGTGTTCATCAACGTTCGTTTTTGTCCGTTGTCTAAAATTAACAAACAAACACAAATGAACACGACCAAGTTCATTTCCTTAACAAACGAACACGAACATAAAATCTCGTTCGATAAGTGTCCGTGAACAGTTCATGAACACGTATATTTCTTAACAAACGAACACGAACAAGGTCTTGTTCGTGTTCGTTCGCAGCCCTATTTAAAACTGATGAAGCCAAACCTGTTTCCCTTCGAATCTCCCCAAGCGAACCGAAGAACTTTGAGATGTCTCTTGAGCTACACCGACTCCATCCTCTCACCTCTGTTTTTTTGGTATCTCAAAATGCCTATCCATCATCCATTATAATATAATATATATTTAATCATAAAATAATATTTTAAGTAAATTTATAGTAGGATAAATTACACTTTTCGTCCTTTATGTTTGTACTGAATTACAATGGATGACCTTTAACTTCAATAATTACAGCCACGGTCCTTTATTTAAAAAACTCAGTACACTTTTCGTCCTTTAGCAGTAACAAGGTTAAATTTTTCAGTTAAGTCTAATCATGTGCCTTGCACATGAGGGCAGATTGGTAATTTTACCCATATATTAAAAAAAGATAAAAAAAATATAAATGTATGCACATAAATCCATATGTGATCAAGTCATCTTCTTCCTGTCTTCAACCCCCCTCTCCCTCTTCATCCAACCTCTATCACCACCACCACCTTATCCCAGCCGCCGCCATCAAATAGAGCCACAACACCACCACCGACGTATGCCAGCACCACCGATCAAGCCCCACCGCCATAACCTAATCCAAAACCCCACTCACCGATGTGTGCCAGCACCACCGATCAAGCACCACCGATCCGCCACCGATTCACCACTGCCACCATTTTCTTTCTCTCTCCCACGCTCTCTCTCTCTTCATCTTCTTCACCACAATACCCACTAACCTAATCCAAAACCCCCAATCCCCAAACCAAACCCTAAATCAAAACAACTTTTACCGTTTTATAAACGAGGGTTCAGACTCCTTTTTTGTGTAGTTCCATCAAGATTGTTGGATGCAGATATATATGAAAGCCTCCACCACGACCCAGTTCACCAAGAAAGAGGGCTTCGAATCCGGATCTGTATCGACACCTTCCAAAATGAGGGTTCAGACTCCTTTTTTGTGTACTTCCGTCAAGATCGTTAGATGTAGATCTGAATCGACAGCTTCCAAAACGATGTGCAGATTTTGAATCATTGGTGATGGTGATGCAGTAACTGGTTAAGCGAAGAATGATTGCTCTGAATCCAGATCTGTATCAACAACTTCAAAAACGAGGGTACAGGCTCCTTTTTATTTTTATTTTTGGATGGTGTAAAGAAAATCCGATGAACCAAACTCAAAACTGATTCTTTTCTATCAATTTTTTCATCACCAAATTTCAAATCGTTTTCACCATCAATATCCATCACGGGATTTTGTTTATGTTTCGTTGTTCACCATAAAAAGGAGTTAAGAGAGAGAGATCGATGCTTAGGGTTTTACAGAGAGAGATTGTTTTTTTTTTTCAGATCTAGATGAGGGGTGACTTTTCAGATATAGAGATGACTTAAAGTTAAATAAACTGATAAAAGACCTAATTGCCCTTACTTGATCAAAGTTAACTGAAACATTTAACCTAGTTAGTGCTAAAGGACGAACGGTGTAATAAGTTTTCCAAATAAATGACTGTGACTGTAATTATTGAAGTTAAAGGTCATCCATTGCAATCTGATACAAACATAAAGGACGAAAAGTGTAATTTATCCTTTATAGTATATATAATCATAAAATGATATTTAAAATAAATATATATAAATAAATAATAATAATAATTAAAAGTCGAAATGTTGATATCAAAAGGGGGCTTTAGAAGAAACTGATTGCTTCAAATCGTTTGGTGTGGCGTGTATCCATTTCAGAGATAAATGTGAGTTCTCTTTTCATGTTTCTTTCTTTGCAATCAAACATATATACATACATGTTTTTGTGGTCATCAATGTGATTTTCATCAGCTAAAGGCTTAGAAAAACAACGATTAGGGCACACTAATTACCGTTTTCTAGGTTAACTACACTTTTACTATATTTGCAGACTGTATATACAGGGCACACAAGTTACAATTTTATCAAGAACGATTAGGGCACACAAATTACAGTTTTGTAAAGACACATTTGGATGAAAAATGTGTTTGAACAAACAAGAGATTATATTGAATTACCATATCCTGTTATGCAATATGTTATCAGTAAACGAATCCAACGCTTTAGTAAACCGTCCGTGAAGCGTTTGGCGGGAAGTTACGAACATGAACACAATCACACATATCCTGTTCGTTAATTTATGTTTGTGAAATGTACCCTTATGTTTATGTTCGTTAATTAATGTTTGCTCGTTTACTTTTGTTTGTATATATATATAGGGTAAGGTTCATGCGAGAACCACCTTTATTGCGAGAACCGCGAGAACCAATGTGAACACAACCTAAAATACCTAAAAAAACCTAAACCCCCCCCCCCCCCCCCCCCCCCAAGCTAAAATGCTAAAAACTAAACCCCCAAAAAACCTAAAAAAAATCTTAAAAAAAAAAAAATCTAATTTTTTTTTTTTATATTTTTTATGTTAAAATCGCTACTTTTAGTAGCAAAAAAAAAAAAAATTTTTTTTTTTTTTTTTTTTTTGCTACTAAAAGTAGCGATTTTTGTATAAAAAATATTAAAAAAAAATAAAATTTGTGTGTTTTTTAGCTATTTTTAGGCATTTTTTGTTGTGTTCACATTGGTTCTCGCAATAAGGAGTGGTTCCTAACGGATCTTTGTCCTATATATATATATATTATATATATGTGTGTGTGTGTGTGTGTAGTGTGAGGTTCATTGGGGAACACTAAAAAAGTGGGGAACAGTGGGGAACCGACTCAAACGAACTCCGATTGGACTCATTCCAGCGGCGTTGGAACCGGCTCGTCGAACCCTAACTAGGATCTCTTAATCCTAAACCCTAAATCATAACCCCTAAACCCTAAATATATTAGGGTTTGGCTTTTAGGGTTTAACTTTAGGGTTTAGCTTTAGGGTTTAGATTTAGGGTTTAGGGTTTAGCTTTAGGGTTTAGTTTTCGGGTTTAGCTTTAGGTTTAGCCTTTAGGGTTTATAGTTTAGATTTTACGGTTTAGCTTAGGTTTTAGCCTTATTTTTTAGCTTTAGGATTTAGAGTTTAGGAGTTAGGATTTAGGGTTTGGGGTTAAAAGATCTTAGTTAGGGTTCGACGAGCCGGTTCCAACGCCGCTGGAATGAGTCCAATCGGAGTTCGTTTGAGTCGGTTCCCCGCTGTTCCCCACTTTTTTAGTGTTCCCCAATGAACCTTCACCTATGTGTGTATATATATATATATGTATATATATATATATATATATATATATATATATATATTGTGTATTGTATTTTTAGGCTCGTTACGTTATAGTCTAGTTTTATTAAGTTTAGGCCCAAAAGATTGTTGCTCACGTTTATTTTTAATTGGTGCTAGTTCAGTTATGTTCGTTTACGTTTGTGAACTGTTTGTTTACATCATTAACGAACAAACATCAACGAACACAAACATGTTCATTTCTTAACAAACGAACATGAACAAGAAAACCCCATTCATTCGGTTAAAGATAAACGAACATCCCCCATTTGTGTTCATTCGGTTTGTTTACAAGCTCAGTTATCAAGAACTGGTCTTCTAGTTATAGCATTCTCATGCCCAAAATTTAATAAACCAAACATCAGTTTTGAGCTTCTAAGTAATCATACACACTTGCATTTTACCCTGCTGCTATCAAACTAACATATTCTAACACAGAGCTTGATTTTGAGACCAAAATATGGAAGAGATGGAAAACAGGATAGGAATCAAAATCAATGCGGTGAGAGACATGATGTTAGACCGGTTTTCTGGGGTGGACCAGAAATTGACCGCCATTGAACAACTTCTGAAAAAATTAATTGAGCCGCAAAGCCAAACTGGAAATCCACCAGAGAACATGACAGATAAAAGCACGGGAGAAGTAGGAACGCTGTCCGGTAAAAACCAAGAAAAAGGAAAGAAGGTGGCAGTAGGGGGAGGTGATGGCGGGCCATCGCATGAATCTGGGCCCGATAAACCATTGCAGGCCCAGATTTCACCGGATGGTGATGACCAGGAAACTGATTATGAAATCCGGGGTCCACCAGAACTTCATCTTGGTGACAGTGGTGGACAAGGGCTATCACATGAATCTGGGCCCAATAAACCATTGCATGCCCAGATTTCATCGGGTGGTGATGACCAGGGAACTGATAATCATACCCGAGGTCCACTAGGAGGGTTTCATCTTGGTGACGGAGGTAGACGGGCCATCACATGAATTTGGGTCTGATAAACCATTGCGGGCCCAGATTTCATCGAATGGTGAGCACCAGGAAACTGATGATCAGATCCGGGATCCACCAGGAGGGCTTCACCTTGGTGATGGAGGTAAACAGAGTCCTTCGCATGAATATGGGCCCAAGAAACCATTGCAGGCCCAATTGACATCGGATGGTGATGACCAGAAAACTGATAATCAGATCGGGGATCCACCAGGAGGGTTTCATTTTGGTGACCGAGGTAGACATGGGCCAAATAAACCATTGCAGGCCCAGATTTCATCGGATGGTGATGGCCAGGGTCAGGGATCGGATGATCAGATCCAGGGTCCACCAGGAGGGTTTCATCTTGGTGACCGAGGTAGACAGGGCCTACCATGGGAGGCTGGAAGCTCGTGTGGGTGGGTCGGCCTATATACTCACCGCTATGGCACATATAGTCAAACTGGGCCCGGTTATAGTTTCGGGACAGATTTTTGTGGGCCTGCGTGGGTGGGTCTGCATGATTTTAGTAAGAAAAACGGTCCTCAGTTTGGGTCTCACGAATCCACATTTAAAGGTCCACCTGTAAATAATGACATTGAAAAGGTATTGAGTTATTCAGGTGAAAAGTTTGTCAAAAAGGGTCAAGATGACATTTTTAAGGAAGGCGACAATAAACCTCAAGCACGAGTAGTCACTGAAGGGTCAAATAAAGGGAGGCCCAAAACCCGAAGAGGCAAACGGAAGGTGAACAAAACGGATGTAACTGGACCAAAAATTTCTTGTGCAGGTTCATCGGGTAAAACGGTTGTTGAAACGGGTCAAGATAAAAAAATGGCAGATAATACGGATGCAGGTGGAGAAGATAAAGAGGATGAAAAAACTCATGTTTTACCAGAAGATTCTTCAAAACCCGACCAGTGTGAATGGAGCTCTGCATCTGCTGTATCTGATAAAGGTCTTGATTGGAGTAAATTAACGGATGCAAATACGGATTCGCAACATGGTTCGGGTGCTCCATGGGGTAAGAAAGGCAACGATAAACCTCAAGCACAAGCAGTCACTGAAGGGTCAAATGAAAAAGGCCATGAAGAGAACCAGAATTGTGGTTCTAAAAGAAAACACCCTGATAGCCCAGTTGGGGGCCCAAATGATGGCCCGATATCAAGTGGCCCGTTTACTACATTAAAACAGCGTGTGGATATGCTCACAACTGATGAGCAAGAGATTCATCTTAATGAGACTGAGCCTATCATGAAATCAATCCAAAGAATCATGCATTATAAAGGGTAATCTTTATAACGCGTTGCTAAAGGGGGTAAATGGGCAAGTTTGACGGGTTGGGTAATGGACCGAATACTTGTCCAACTGTTTTATTGTTAATGATGCAAGAGGTTTTATGCATTTACAATACTTTTTTTTCTTTTAAGCTTTATCTTTTACTTATTTGGCTTTAGCGATAATTAACAAACAATCTTGCCATTTACTTTACCCTTTTGTTTGCTGATACAAGTTTCTTGTTCAAACTTAACTTTGTGAAGGTACAATGATGGTGATCCTTTGTCTGCTGATGATCAAACTTATATTCTTGAAAACGTCTTAAATCACCATCCAGAAAAAGCTCAGAAAATGGGTGCTGGAGTCGATTACATCATGGTAAACCTGCTACATAATGTGTTTTTAGTAGAGAACTACGTAATGCACTTTTACATAATGTTTGGTAAACTGTTACATAACTGTTTTGTGTATCACAGTTAAAACAAAATGTACAAATGCATCATGCAGTTCTCATGGTTCTCTGCAGTTATATGAATTTTGTTTGTTTTCACATATAATTAATATTGTAGGTCGACAAGCATATGAAATTCCAAGAAAGTCGATGTTTCTACATTGTATCCATTGATGGTCGTAAAGAAGACTTTTCCTACCATAAATGTCTGAAGAATTTCACAAGTGAAAAATATCCCAAAAAAGTGGATGAATTCATTCCCAAATATTTCAAAAGGTCTTAGCCTCGTCCCCCGAGAGTAGGGACTGTGGCGTCTTGATAGTGTTCACACAGTGATGGGTTTCCTCCTTGATAGTGTTCTTAGGTGAGTCAAGCCTGAAGCGTCAAAATCATTATAGACGGTTGACGTCTCTGAAAGGCTCAATCGGGCATTGGGGATACTTTCGAACGCCGTTCAAAAATAATAATAATAATAAGTTGTAAATGGTTTGTAAGAGGATTTTAATAATTTTAAATGTCTTGATTGATTGATTATTTGGTAAGAGGATTTTAATAATTTTAAATGTCTCTGAAAGGCTCAATCGGGCATTGGGGATAGTTTCGAACGCCGTCAAAAAAAATAATAATAATAAGTTGTAAATGGTTTGTAAGAGGATTTTAATAATTTTAAATGTCTTGATTGATTGATTATTTGGTAAGAGGATTTTAATAATTTTAAATGTCTCTGAAAGGCTCAATCGGGCATTGGGGATAGTTTCGAACGCCGTCAAAAAAAATAATAATAATAAGTTGTAAATGGTTTGTAAGAGGATTTTAATAATTTTAAATGTCTTGATTGATTGATTATTTAGAAAGAGGATTTTAATAATTTTAAATGTCTTGATTGATTGATTATTTAAATTTTAGTACAACTCGAACATATTTTAAATTTTAGTACAACTCAGAACATAGTTGGTTATGAAAAACAAAAGAAAAAGTAACTAATGTGTACACAATAATAATACTGTTAATACACGTGGCTGTTTTAAGCCTGCTGCTAATGTGATAAAAGAAAATTAATAAGGGGACGGTGAGCAGAAAACCGAAATAAACGAACCGTAACTGATAAAACTGAACCGAAACAAAAACCGACAGTTCGGTTTTCGGATTTTTAATAACCGAAAATTTTGGTTCGGTTTTCGGATAACTATTTTCAATAACCTAATAAAAAGTTAAAAACCTTATGGAAACATAAAAATAGATTAGGAGATTAGGTTTATGTGAACATTATTAATTAAAAATGTTAAGTATAGTAACTTAAACGTAAACATATAAGGCCACACGGGGTGGTCCATTATACCACCCCACAACGCGTTGAACCATCACGCTACACCGCCGCCGACCACCCCACCACGCGTGGTAAATAAAACGCGTTGAACCGAGCACGCGTTGAAGTTTTGAAAATTTGGACCGTTTGTTGATTTTTTGACCGTTTTAAAACGGTAACATTCATTTAAAAAAAAAAAAAAACCTTAACCATTTTATCTATTTATATATCTCCAATTTAAACCATTTTACACACACCAATCTACATATTTTAAACCAATTTAAACCCATTTCACACAATTTTTATATCTTTCTCAAATGGAATTCCCTACGGATTCGACGTTTCCGATGTCTAGCGATAGCGATACCGAGTCGTCTTCCGACAACGAGACGCTAAAATATTTTGTGTCGGTGTATAACGAGCTTGATGCCGAGTCGTCCCGCCCAAAGAAGAAGATGGTCGACCGTGATCGTATACGTGCCAACGAAGTTTTGATGAACGATTATTTTGTGGAAAATCCGCTCTACAATGCCGAAACGATTAGAGATCGGTTTCGTTTAACCAAAGAATTATTTTTAAAGATTGTTGGAGACATCGAAGCAAGCGAGGAATGGTTTCAAGAAGGTTACGATGCGAGGGGCAAAGCAAGCTTCACGCCGATACAAAAATGCACGTCCGCCATTCGCCAACTAGCGACAGGTAACCCTCCCGATCAATATGATGAATATCTAGCTATGTCGGAAAGAACTTCACGTGAATGTTTGCAATTTTTTTTGCAACGCGGTCATTAAGTTGTATGCTAACGAGTTTTTACGTAAACCGACGAGCCACGACATCTCACGTATTTACGCCGCACACGAGGCTAGATGGCATTTTCCCGGGATGCTCGGTAGCATTGATTGTACACATATCGAGTGGAGAAATTGTCCAAGAGAGTTGCGAGGGGCGTATGTTAGGGGAGACATCAAAAGACCAACCATCATACTAGAAGCGGTGGCGTCGAATGATTTATGGATTTGGCATTCGTATTTCGGTGTTCCAGGTTCAAACAACGACATCAATGTGTTGCATACGTCGCCGTTGTTCCAAAGCGTAACGGATGGTACCGCACCTTCCTCTCCGTTCTATGTTAACGGTCGACATTACAGACGAGGCTTTTTTCTTGTGGATGGTATCTACCCGTCTTGGTCTGTTTTTGTGAAAGCTCCCTCATTTCCTGTCGAGCATAAAGAAAAGGTGTTAAAAAAATTGCAAGAATCGGCAAGAAAAGATGTTGAGAGGGCATTTGGTGTTTTAAAGGGTAGATGGGGTATACTACACCGACCGGTTCGTGCTACGAGCAAGAAATCAATACATAGCATAGTGTATGCATGTATCATATTGCACAATATGATGATCAAAGAAGACGGACGTGCAATATCCCCGGATTGGGTGCCGGATCCTCCTACACAAGTTCAAGTTCCACAAGATATCCATCTACAATTGCGTAACGAAGAAACTCACTTTCGGTTGAGATACGATTTAATCGAACTAGTAGGTTCTCTAGGTTTGGAGTTTCATGATTCGGACGAGGAGTAGGTTTTTTTTTTTAAATTGTATGTTTCTAGTATGTTAAATTGAAGTAGTATGTTTTAAATTTAATGAAATTTTTAATTTTAGTGTTTTATTGTTAATTTCTAATTTAAAATAAAAAATTAAAAAAATTAGTGAAATTTAATTTTAAAATGAAAATAAAAAAAATTAAAAAAATTAGTGAAATTTTATTTTAAAATGAAAATTAAAAAAAATTGGGAGTGATAGAATTTCATCACTAGTGATACCACCCCCCCTACATTTCTATCACTAGTGATAGAAATTTGGTTGATGACATGGCACGATTTTATTGGACAGTGTGAGTGATAGAAACTATCACTAGTGAACCACCCCTCCCCCCTAAGAAAGATTCCTAAATTTTATATTATACTTTTAATTTTTGAATCTTACATACTTTTGTTTAAAAAACCGAACCGAACTGGTGTAAAAACCGAAAAAACCGAAACCGGAAAAAAATCGAAACCGGACGGTTTTCAAAAACCGAAAACCGACATATTGGTTTTGGTTTTGGTTTTGCCCAAAAACCGGACCGAACCATGCACACCCTTAAAGGGGAGTGATTTAAGCCTACTGCTAAACAGATGCAATTGATTCAACAAGGGGATGGGATACGTTGAGTAAAAACAAAATAAGATATATGTTTAGCACAACCCTTTTAATATAATATCATCGTCGTCATTATTAGGGAGGGTTAAACATACAGGTCAAGTAAGCTAACATGTTAAATAATTCATTTAAAAAAATATATACTCTTAATTTGGTTTGGGAAAAAATGTATTCATGTTGAAACAGGAAAAGAAAATATCAAATGGATTCACCTGCTATATTTGTTTTCATTGTAGCTAGTGGCGATTGTAGAGGTGGCGGCGTTAATGATAGGGTGGTGGTGGTGGTAGCGGCAATTGGCAGGCAGTGATGATGTTAACCAATTGGACATGTTTTAAGTCGATAAATATTATAAGAGTTGCGTGTTTTGACCAGATATATAATTTGAGTAGTTCCAACTTGCAACAATCCTATTAAACCATTTACAATTGTGTCAAATTAACTCGTTTTTCTAGTATGAGCCATAACCGTCGCATCTAAATGTACATGGGTTACATTTATGTTTAAGTTGTTGAATCTAATGATTTAGACGTAATTGCTACCACTTAAAGTTACTTTTTTTTATCGATCTTAGTTGTAAAAAGTAAAAACTAACAACGTATGTTATGTTTCATTGACAAAATACGGAGTGTCTTAGAAAAAAAGTAACTCGGGTGTGGTTCATGTATTCACACCACCTATGTTCTACTCATTACACATCATTTTCGTCATATCCGTGTTATTTTCAGGTATAGTAACAATCATACGAAAACAATGATAGTAGTAGAACCGTATTAAAGTAATAAAATCGCATTGCGTGCTCATGAGAACATCTTGAATCGATAAATCGTGAACTAACTTGCAAATATGAGGAGATAATTTGGGAACACGTCTTGGATGCTTGAGAAGACTTAAATTTTAATATAATCACAAAGATAATAAAATTCAAAGTGAATGAATAAGAATAAAATTTTATTTCCTACTATACATAAAGTTTGTGTGTTGATTTTTCAAAGGTTGTAATTGAGCGTATATACCCAAAAATTTCTATAGAACCAGGGATCGAAAATGTAATAAATAAATAAACACAATGACAAATTCCCTATTTTAATTAGTAACCTACAAATCAATCTTAACCATCAAACTAGATAGATTAAAGCTCACAATGCTTTCACACTTTTAGGCAAATTATATATATTCACTTGAACAATGAACATGCAACAATGCAATGTCCATAGTCTCCAAGATGGTTTCAAAATTCTAGGAAAAAAAGAAAAAAAAAAAAATCCTTTTTGTTTGTCATGCAGTCTAAGTTTCAACCTTGATTTTCTGTGATCACTTGCCAACAATAGACATCCAAGATTCAACAACCTTTAAAGTTTAAACCTTAGCAACCTTCTTCATGATGTATCTATGTGCTTAAAGTCAAACTCAACTAGTTGACTTACATGACTTTGACTTAAATTTTGAATCATTGATTGTATCTATTACAGAATGATTTATGAGGTTTGAATGCTCCTCTGAAGTGGCAACTTGAAGGTTTATGTTTCTGGAACAGAAACTACAATGGCAAGGAAGAATTTTAGCTACTCATCAACATTATTAATTGTTCTTTTGACCGTTGGTTCGTTCTTTGCGACATATAATTTAATAACAATGGCAATTCACAACAAGATGCTGAATTCTGGAGGGTTATCCAATGATCCTGATTTTATGATGCCTGATAATATGGAAAGATCAACGGGTACAAAGGCGTTATTCCATGTTGCATTGACAGCTGAAGGTCATCCTTATAGCCAATGGCAATCTCGAATTATGTATTATTGGTATAAAAGAATGAAAAGTATGGCTGGATCAGAGATGGGATCATTCACCAGGATTTTGCATTCAGGCCAGCCTGATAATCTGATGGATGAGATTCCGACTTTTGTTGTTGACCCGCTTCCAGATGATAGAGTAAGAGACTAAATCTTTTTTATCCTCCATTTTAGTTCTTGTATATGGTTATGTGCCATGTGTTAGGAAGTTCTTGCCACATCATCATAGTATGGTTTATACTACAGGTGGTAATATGGGTGGGTCACGGGTCAAACGAGTAACCGCTTCGTATGGTCAAACAAGTAACTTTCGGATATGGGTCAAAAGATGTCAGGTGGGTGGGTCACAGGTCAAATGGGTAACCTTTTCGTATGGGTCAAACAAATAACTTTTGGGTATGGGTCAAAAGATGTTTGAGTCAGGTGGGTCACGGGTTAAATTGGTAACCTTTTGTTACGGGTCAAACAGGTATCTTTTCGGTATGGGTCAAAAGATGTCTAAGTCAGGTGGGTCATGGGTCAAACCGGTAACCTTTTATTATGGCTCAAACAGGTATCTTTTTGGTATGGGTCAAAAGATGTATGATTTGGGTGGGTCACGGGTCAAACGGGTACCTTTTTGAGTGCACTTTGGTTGACTTTCAATATATGCTTTAATAAAGGATTTTGGATGTTGGAAGCCATTTAATATACTTCTAGAAACTTTCGACCCGTTTGACCCGTTTTTCGTAAATGTATAATTATATTATATTTCTTTGCTTTTATGACATGTATTGTCTATGGTATGCAGGGGTACATAGTTTTAAATAGACCTTGGGCCTTTGTGCAATGGCTAAAGAGGGCTACTATTGAAGAGGAGTGAGCATTTTTATACTAATTACACATTCCTAATCATATTAATCCCAACAAATTAATGAATGTTTTGTCCTTTGTAGATACATTATGATGGCAGAGCCTGACCACATATTTATAAATCCGCTCCCGAATTTGGCCCGTGGGATAGTTCCTGCCGGATTCCCATTTAATTACATACTTCCTTCTGAATACGAAGAAATAATCCGAAAATACTTCTCTAAGGAGAATGGACCAATAACTAATGTTGACCCAATTGGTAACTCTCCTGTTATTATAAGAAAGGTACTACTACAATAGTTTTTCTAGACTTCACATACCTTTAAAGTTTCTTGAGTTATCTTTGTATAAAACTAGTAGAGGTGGCAAAATGGATGAGTCGTTAGTGTAACGGGTCGTGGGTAATTCTTGTTAAGAGTCGAAACGGGTTAGGATGTTCATGCATTACACTTTGGGCGACTTTTGACCCATTTGACCCTTTTTTAGCTAATACTTGTGATTTTACCCGTTTGACCTTTTGGAGATGAAGTAATGCAATTGAGTCTGAAGTAAAATTATGCAGGATCTACTCGAAAAAATTGCTCCCACATGGATGAATGTTTCTATAAGAATGAAGGATGATCCCGAAGCTGATAAAGCTTTTGGATGGGTACTAGAAATGTGAGTTAAAGTTCATAAAGATGATTGACCCGTTTACATATCGCGTGCTTGGTTAAAACATTTGACTTTTATGTCAGGTATGCATATGCTGTGGCCTCTGCTTTGCATGGTGTAAAACACATTCTTCGCAAAGATTTTATGCTCCAGGTGTTTAAATCTATTTTTATGATAATTCTGTATTAATCAGAAGCCTAAATTAAAAAATTTATAGTGAAGTTAAATAATGTTTTAAAAACTTTTGGCTTCAATATGTCCAGCCTCCATGGGACACTGAAACTGGCAAAAGTTTTATCATTCATTACACTTTTGGTTGTGACTACAACATGAAGGTAATTTGCCTACTCTTATCATCTTATGCATATGCTTGGATTTAAAAGATGAGGTGGCAGTTTCGACCCATTTTTTACTGGGTCAATTTGGTTGTCTTTTATCTCAAACGGGTCAAAGTTAATTGTTTAGCTAAAAGGGGAACATGTAAAACGGGTCGAACATATCAAACTCCAAAGTGTATATTTAATGCATACAACCCCTAGGTCATTTTGTTCAAAGATTTAGATTAGTATTTCAAATTTTCAATAATACTGTTTGTTATCACAATGATCACATTAATTATTTTGGAAAAAAATCAAAATTGACCAAAAGTTTTAACGGGTCAACCCGGCCCGTTACTAAAAATGACTTTTTAAATCCTGACCCATTTTGATCTATTACCCAACACACGCATCTAGTTAAAATACTTATGCTTGAAAACGTTGAAGCTTCGGTTTTGATATATTTTCTGTTAAAACTTAAAACTCTTTATTTTACAGGGCGAGTTAACATATGGAACAATTGGCGAATGGAGATTCGACAAGAGATCATATTGGAACGGATCTATTCCAAGAAATCTGTCTATGCCCCCGCCCGGGGTTCCTGAAAGTGTGGTAAGTATACTTTTGATACATAGCTTTTGTGCATATCCATACACTTCGGGTACCTTTCGGCTTCATTTTTGACCCGTTAGCCAACCCGCCCGTATTGCCAGCTTGGTTTGACCCAAACTCAAGTTCTTATTCAATGTATGATGCAGGTGACTCTTGTAAAGATGGTGAATGAAGCTACTGCTAACATTCCAAATTGGGATATAGAATAACCAAGGGTATACAAAAGTGAAATGAGGAAATGAAATACACAATCTTTATAAAGTTTAATTGTTTAGAACGTAGAAATGAAATGAGAGGAACTTTATTTATTTAGAATCAATTAAAGGTATTATTATCATTATTTATAGATTTTTTTACTCCTAGTAACTAGGGGTGAAGGTATTTTAAGATGACATGACAAGGTGACATTTAACGATCTTAATTGTTTTATAAATATGACAGTGAATATGGTGTTGTCATACATCGATTAGATGCTAAACCTCTTAAAATCACGTGACTTTGGTCAAACTCAGTCAAAACGTCACTTTAGGTAAATACCCACTAATAATTTTTCGGTTCGCATAAAATTTGTTTTGTTCACAAAATACTCTCTTAGCATGATTCCTGCTTGTGTGATGATGCGATTATAACTTTTCCAGTCTAAGTTGTGAATGAAAGAAGTTTTCATCCAAAGAGTAAAGTTTGGAAAAATAGTTTTCAAATATTTTACAAAAATGACAGTTTTTATTTAAATTTACTAAGTCGATGTAGTTCTAATAGCTTTCACGTCTAAGGTTAGGCGTGTGACAACGTTATATTCACTATTGACATACTGATAATAACATATGAATTTTGAGAGGCATATATGGGTTGCAATCTAGGGTTTTCAGATATGATTTTCGTATGAACGTGTTTGTTTTTGTATAAACGTTTCTTCAGATCTCCACTTTTGTGTGCTTTCACGCGTTTGTCTGTTTTTAAATCCATATTTTGTGTCGGGTTGGATTTTATGACTAACGGGGATGGGGAGTTGGCAATGGTCGGTCGATGATTGTGAATGGTGGTTGTAGACAATGTTCATGAAGAATTAGGGGTTGTTCATGGAGGAGTGAAATAATGCAAGGGCTTTGTTAGATATTTAGTGTAATCGAGATTAACTTGGTGACGAAAGGGAATTATAATATACATCGAACAAGTTAGGAGGTGCGAGAGTGCACGCTTGTTCAAGTTGTTATAATTCCAAGTATCACTACTAGAAAAAGGGACAATTTCCTACACAATTTTTTTCGTCACAGATTACTACACTTTTATGACGAATTTACTACAAAAAAAAATCTCAAGATTTTGTTACAAATTTTCGATGCATCCATGATGAAAAATAAGAAAACCCTAATTAATTGACAGTTGCGTAACAAATCTATCGGAAATAACCTACAAAACAAAAAAAATAAGGGAAAATGACATCCTTTCCTACACATTTATGACGAAAAATAAGAAAACCCTAATTAATTGACAATTGCGTCACAAATTTGTCGGAAATAATCTACAAAAGGTTAATTATTATTTTTTACCGAATAAATATTTATATATGCCAAAAAAATAAGGGAAAATAATATCGTTTCCTAGGAAATTTGTAACAACACTTCTAATTTATTTGTAGGAAGTGGGTCACAAAAAATACTCAGTTTCCTAGGAAATTTGTAATCATCATCATCATCATCATACTCAGTATATCCCACCAATAGCAAAGCTAAGGTAGGGTCTGAGGAGGGTGAGATGTAGACAGCCTTACCTCTATCCCGTAGAAATAGAGAGGCTGCTTCCAATGAGACCCCCGGCTCGATAGTAGTTTTGCATCGAGCCTCGGACATAAGGCACATAACACTCAGCAATTGAGACAAACTCCTATTAGTGCATGTACCCCCTTGTCTTTCGGCTCTCAACGCCACCACATGATGCATGATTAATAACCATCCCCCTCTTTTAACGTTATTTTCACAAAATTAGTAAAATAACGTTAAAATTAGTGCACTTTCACTTTTGCCTCCCAAGCGCCCACACATATATACATTATATGAGCATACCGCAAGCGGGGCGTCTCCTAGGAAATTTGTAACAACACTTCTAATTTATTTGTAGGAAGTGGGTCACAAATAATGTTGTATTAAAATTTGTTAATTTGTTTGTTTATTTTTTTTGGTCGGAAATGTGTAGCCAAAAAAAATAAATCCTAAAAGATAATAATTAAATATATTGTAGGAGATTCGTAGCAATTTGCGACGTAGTAGTTTCGTAGAAAATGTGTAGGAAGTTGCGTAGGAAATGCGTTGAAAACGGGTTTCCTACGAGCTGTTTTCCTACATCAGGTGTTTGTCATAAATGCGTAGAAAAGCCAGTTTTATGACGCATTTCCTAGGAAAACTGGTGTAAGAAGTTTCAGATTTTCTAAGAGTGTATTCGGGTGGAGCCGCCCCCTTGGCGGGGGTCCGTGGGCAGTTATCTGCAATTCAATCCCAAAATACGTATACACAGTTCTTGGTCGTTTTTTGTTGGTTCAGTTACGAATTCTCAATACACATAATGTTGTTCTATTTCTCGAATTTAGAGTTGTATCCGATTGAATTATTCGATAGAACCACCAAAATAACTTGATCCAAGACTGATTACACGCCTCTCTGATTATCCAATTTTATAAAATTTCCCAACAGGCTTTGGACCCTCACTTTCCTAAGAACTCATATTCGAAGAAAAAAAAAACATTTGTAAGTAATTGTTGACAGTAGGATTTATAGAACTATAGATACATACGTAAATAGTCTAGTTTTAATATCTGCTTTGGCTCCAAAAATGCTTGAGAATGACCAAAAAAAATTATGAAGATGAAAATAAAAAATGTAATAAAAAATAGTTATAGAAATCGGTCTAGATAAGTCAAAGGAGTGAAGTGGCAATGAGACAAACCAAGTTGGATCTATGCAGACTTAGCGAGTGGTGGAGAGCACATGGTGAAGTAGCAGTTCACACCACTGCACCCATCAGTACCATTATTAGTTCTTTTTTTTAGGAGACTTTCTGTACAAGACTTATTGGTCTCCAGGGACATGTCTAAGACATTCCCCGTCAACCCCGCATCTCCGGACGCGATGTTCGATCGGGCCCCGGCCGGCGCGTGAGCTGACTTCCGCCCGGAAACCATGCTGCCCCCACACATGTTGCTGGGGTAACAGTTGGGTAAAACCGGGTTGCCCTTAAGACCGCTCCATACCTCGGAAGGAAACGATCTATCATTGGGACGTCCTCCAAATGCAGCAGGTGGGGATCGAACCCGGGTCTCCAAGGAAACCCAAAGTTCTTTCCACCACTCCACCACAAGTGGGGGATATACCATTATCAGTTCTTAGATTTTTCATTTTAAATAACACATTTAAACTATATTATTTGATTTTATAAAAGTTTTGTTTTCTTTAATCACTAACAAGTATTAAATATGGTTGTTAAAACAAGTCAAAATACACTATTTATCAAAATTAAAAATAGAAGATAAATAAACTAATCTTTCTACTCTTATCAATCATCTGACAAGCTTGCATCCGTCAGCATTCAACGAAATTCATAACGTTCCTATGGCAATGTTCCTCCTATCGCCATGTGCGCACCAATAAACCGTTAACAACTTATCATTTTATTTCCAGCAACACAAACAATAACCTTAGTTAGTGGTATCTTTTTTGGACCCTCCGCCACATATGGATTTTGATTACGCTCTCCAACATATTTCAGGACCGAAATTTAAGGGGATGAAAATGATTGTTTTTTGCCACGAAATTAATTGGGTCAAAGAGATGACCAACGACGTTGGAAGGGGGAATGGCACCCACGGGGAAGTGGTGGTTTAGAGAGATCACGTACCATCGAGGGAGGCAACGATTTAGGCATCTAAGTTATTTTATAAATATTACAATCACTTAGATAATTTTTAAAAAAGATGAGTTTCAGATGTTTCTATTTATCAAAATTTTAAGTAAAAAATTTGTATCCGTAATTATATTAGTAACTCCGAATGCTCCAAAATTCGGAAATGTATGCAACCTAGTTTTCACACTTTTCTCGATAGTAATATTATTTCATTACAGTCTTCATAAATTAATTTTCTACACGAGCCTCTTATCATGTATCACATTTTAGTCGTGCATCTTCTAATTCTCATCCTTTCGGTGCTAATTATGCATGGTTGCAAAAGTCGCTAGGACATGTTAAATTATAAATAAATTAGTTTTGGAAATTAAATATGTGTCAAATAACATAAATTTACTAATGTTTATGACAAAATATGTGAAAATGATATTCATTCTCTAATATGATAGACATAGAAATTATGTTTTATTTTTTCTTAAGTCAAACTCGGTCCGAGTTGACCTACTAGATCCGATTCTGACCAAGGTTGACCACGTTTGATCGATTCCGAATAATTAGGGGGAGTTGAAGAAAGTCACCTCGGCAGACTACCTTGTAGAAATGATATTCATTCTCGGGAAGTACTCAGACTTGGAGACCTTGTTTTACATTTCTTTTTGATTAAGTAATATACAGAAGTTGTTGAGGAACAAAAAGATGCAACAAATCTCTAAATAAATAAGAAATTATACATAGGGTTAGGTTAACGTACAAATGCCCTTATCGTACATTACGTACGCGATCATCTCAGCCGTCAGATCTTCATCCCACATTGAAATCGCATGTTGGTTTTTTGTAACAATTTCGCATGTTGGTTTTTTAACATGCGATTTCATCAAAATTACAACATACGAAATTGTTATAAAAAACCAACATGCGATTTCATCAAAATTATCACATGCGAAATTGTTACAAAAAACCAACATGCGATTTCATCAAAATTATCACATGCGATTTCATCCATGCTATTTTATAACATGCGATTTCATCAAAATTATCACATGCGATTTCATCCATGCTATTGTATTTTACACTTTCACATTATACATAATTGTATCTATCATAAGCAAATGTATGTTGTGTTTCACACTAAGTAGTAAAAAGATATGAATCAGAATTCAGAAGATATATGTAGAAATTGGATGTATGAGGGTTGTAATGAGATATAAAGGAGTGAAACAGTTGAAAAGGCACATGTGGTGATCTCTTAGAAAACCACTATATCTGTATCAAAGAGCACTATGTATAATTGTGTCCACAATATAGCAATATAATTATCAAGATTTGATGTATATATATGCGCTATATTTGTACACCACCATATGTATGCCACATGGAATGTTTTATTTGGTTAAATTTCTCTACTTATTTTATAACTTGTTTGATATTTATTTACAACATACGATACGGAGGAGCTTGAAGATAGGGCATTATACGACGTGTAGACCACGCGTCAGAATGTGGCGTGATGCTAAAACGGATAGTGTGGCCAGAGGCATGGAGACGTGGCGTTTTTCGACACATGGCACACACCTTTTTAATTTAAATAAAAGACCAGTTAATAATAATTAAACAAATAACGCAACATTACATAAAAAAAACATTACATAACTTAAAATAAAACATTAACCAAAAAACGTATTATTTGCCACCCCGCGTAGTGTTTGAAGTCACCACCGTACCTGTTATGGTACTCGACGCAAACGACTTGGATGATGTCGCCTTCGTTTAGCTCACCATCGTCGCTGTTCATACTGTTGACTATCGCCTCAAATCTCGCACTATCCATATGAATGATCTGAAAACGTGAACAAAGTGTGTGCACTCTTTGGGGCAATGGCTACTTACCACATCCAATAAAAGCATGCCACGTTGCACCCACTTGCCCTTCCACGCCGATGGAATTCCTCCCGCACACTAAACACACCAGTAACAACGCCGTGTGCGGTGTAATGTGTGCGGCGTAAAGTGACCAAAACGCCATAAATCCATAGCCACACCATGTGGTCTTTTTAACTTGTGTACTCATGTAAGACCCTAAATCACATTTGACCATAAGACGCAGCGGAAATTCGTGCCATAAAATTTCTCTTTTATTACAACGACTTGACTTACTTAAAACTCTGTTTTAAACATCTCTTTCTCAAAACAACAACGTAACTTCCGTTTACTAAAGTACATACTCGAATATTCCCGTACAATCTATCTTGTGACTCGATCTTCAATCTCAAATCCATGTGATAAACACCAGTGATCCGTACAACCTGCACTCACCACATACATTCAAAAACATTAGCACACATTATATAAACAAGATCATTTGCGTACACTTCACATTTTGTTCTTTAACAAACTTTAAGCATTTCATCTGCGTATCCATTTCTGGTGAGGCTTCATGAATGTACCTGCATTACTTATCATTCCCAAGGTACACCATTAAGAACGTTAACACTCAACGTCTCTAAATCATGCTTACATATAAACATACATTCACATCTACATACATATATATCTTTCCTACAACTTTATATCCATGCCTACACTCACACATGTCTTTACACCTACATACATTCACAACTACATACGTACATACCTTCCCTACATCTTGACATACATGCATACCCCCATACATATCTTTATACATACGTACATACACATCTGCATACGTACATACCTCTCCTACATCTTTACATACATGCGTACACTCATACATGTTCTTATACATACGTACATACACATCTACATACGTACATACCCTTCCTACATCTTGACATACATGCATACCCCCATACATATCTTTATACATACGTACATACACATCTGCATACGTACATACCTCTCCTACATCTTTACATACATGCGTACACTCATACATGTTCTTATACATACGTACATACACATCTACATACGTACATACCCTTCCTACATCGTTACAAACATGCATACACTCGTACATATCTTTATACATTCATACATACATATATACATACGTACATACCTTAACGAACACGTATTAGATCACGTATACCTCCTACATAATCATTCATTATTTGCATGGGTTTTAGACTTAGCTTTATAACCCATAAACATCTAAGGAACCATCAAAATCATGTTTGGAAGGTCTACCGTAGTCCACGGGTAACAAACCGAAGCCTACGATACATAAATCAACTTAGAAACAAGATTTCAGCTTTTTAGACTTGGGGAGGTCGTCGGCGACGGCCCTAGGGCCCGTCGGCGACGGCCCTTGCATTAACCCGTAGCCCAAAACACCCGTAGGCAGTAAGATAGCCCGTCGGCCAAAACTGACTTTCTGGTGCCCGTCGCCGACGACCACCTTACCCGTCGGCGACTACCTCTAGTTTTTGCATTTTCCTGCAGATCCGTATCGTCGTTCGTACGCACTAAAACGCGCGTAACTTTTGAACCGTTTACCCGTTTAACCTCCCGTTTCTTCCTACATGCTTGTAAATTCACATTCTATCATATGATCTTAAAATCCCACATCCGGATTAATGAAATTCTTATCTTACGCCTTATCGGCTTATTAACACATTCTAATTATTTGACCCGTTATGGGTATTTGCGCATTAATTGGTTTAAGACATACCAAGACCATACTATTCGCTTCCATACTTGTCCAAAACATTATACTCATCAAATAACTTTGTTCTAAGCTACTTTTAAGATCGTTTACCCCAAAATACCCATCAAGGGCATTTTGGTCAACCTTACATCCATCATTTTCGACGAAAGACTTTAACACATATTTGACCTCAAACATCATGTTTAATTCATTACAACACTATATTACTTACTTGTACTAAGAAGTGATTACGGAAATCACTTACCTTATGCGTCCGTGCTCGTATCCGATTCCTTGCCTCTTCTTGACCCGTTAACACCTCATGCTTGAGTCCGTCTTGACGTGATTCCTGTACTTTCATTTCATCGAAATCACGCTCTTATTAGCATACACCTTTGTACATGTAACAATCATATCACTCGCATAATTCATACTTAACTTTCCTTAGTCATTTCTAATAAGCATTAAAATACATAATCAACTTCATATAATCATATTCGTATACGTTAAACTCATGTAACTCATCATGTCATTACATTTAACACGGATTGCTATAACATGTACCATACGACTTCCCATCAACCTACATTTACGACAACGAGTCAAATCATGTTTCTTATACTTAGTTGACTTTCAAAAGTCAACTATTAACCATACTTAACTATCGACTTATCATCATATACCCGTAACATCATAATCGACTATACGGACAACACTATATACATTTCATCATACACTTGATGTGAGTACTACCTTTTAAGCATAACGTACAACTATTTCATGCACAATTCTTCTAAACTCATACATAACCCATCAAAACCAACTACTAATCATCATGTATCATTCCAAATGAACATTAAACATAACATCATCATATTCCTATACTTTCATCTAACAATAATTCATCATACCCACATAATACATCAATCTTTCAACAAGACTTGAACATAGGAGGTGATTCTAGTCATCACCTTCACCCTAACTAACGGGTGTCACCTCTAAACATCAAATTAACGCAAACCATTCATAACCCATGTTCTATATGATGATTATAACACATACCAATGCTCAATTTCACTTAAACTCATGGATTAGAACATAACCCACTTTACACATGATCACCAATCTTAGACTTTCGACATACCTTATGATCCCCTCGTGTTGGAGATCATTAATCCATGCTCGGTTATGGATTTGAGCTTCATCTTGCCTTCCGATTTGAGCATAAAGATGGAACTAGGGTTTGAGGCTCCATGGGAGCCTCCTGCTCTCTTTCTCGAACACACACGTATGTGTGTGTTTGTGTGTGTTAGATATTTTATAACTTAACTTTCATTTGTTCCATTTTAGCCCCTCGGGTTTACTTTTAAAACATAACCGATACTACCTTCATCATTTAATACTTTTAACCATACTCTTAACTAGGTTAAATAACCTAGTTATTTATTTCATGACGTGTCACATAGGAACACGCGACAAATATTAACATTCAAATTTTGGGGCGTTACAAGTCTACCACCCTTATTTGAGGTTTCGTCCCCGAAACCTTTCTTACCTTTCTTCAACACTCATTATTCCTTCTCTACATCCACTCGACATAACCACGAGCTCATCACACTGACTATCATCCAATTTCAAGAACCCATCCCCGGATTCTTATTAATGTTTCTTTCATGTTTATTTCATTATTCATATCATTGACTTCTCCCTAACAATTCCATACCTTCCTTATCATAATTTCGCATATCATTTTCATTTCCTTGACCTGACAACCACGGTTCAATATACATACGTCTTTGACCTGTAATCACACACACCTATGTACTTAACTCTAACGTGATCATCCTTCTACGTTTTCTACAATTTCTTGTACCATGCATACCTTTACGTTACTTTCCAACCATCTTTTTCCTTTCACCTTACAATTACTCTCACTTCGTGCATTATTTAATTTACATACGCAAGTGTATCATGCAGTTCATCTTACGAGAATTTAATCATTACCCAAAATTTTCACTCAAAACTTTTAGGATTTACCATTTTCTTCTTAGGTTGACTGTTAAAAGTCAAACATCACATACCTTACCATACCTATCCTATCCTTCACTTCATAGGTCGATTTCCAATCTTCTGATTCGTACACATTCAGCATAAGTTGAACATTTCACTGACCTCGGTTTCATTTCATAACTCAACGATCCGTAAGCCAGATCGATCCGCCTCTTCACGAGTACTAATCGTACTCGGCCATGGTTCATTCATCCTTATAGTGAGCTTCCGCTCGTGCACATTTCATTCCAACATTTATTTTACTAGGTGATTACGCACCCATAATTCTTCTTCAACTTCCTACGTACATGCTATAACACATTCCATACTTCATTCCTTACATACAATTCTTTTACCCTAATTACTTATTTCGTCACCCTTTCGGTTTGGCCTTTCAAGTCCAACTGACATTTCTTACTTAACAGAGATGCATCGAGGTACACGTTCGTGCTTCTTTCCATTCAAGCTTACTTGCAAAGACATTCATTACATTATTCCGGTACTCATGACCAAACTTACCCTTCCTATTCATACTTAACTTATTGCCCGGGTCATAGCCCGCCCTACATTATGACTCCCATGAGTCGATTACTAACACATCTAACACCTCGCGGGTTCAAACATTCCATTCATGCCTTTCATACCTTGAATCCATCTCACGGATTCAAACATCTCATTCATACCTTTCCTTCTTGAATCCGTCTCGCGGATTCAATCATTTCATTCATACATTTCATCCCTTGAATCCGTCTCGCGGGTTCAAGCATTGCATTCATATCTTTCATTCTTTGAATCCGTCTCGCGGATTCAAACATTGCCTTTACGCTTTTCATCCCTTGAATCCGTCTCACGGATTCAAACATAACATTCATGCCTTTCATCCTTGAATCCGTCTCACGGATTCAAACATTGCATTCATACCTTTCATCCTTGAATCCGTCTCACGGATTCAAACATATCATTCATATCTTATTGATCCGTACTTAATTACGGATTCCACATTCTTCATTCTTATCAGGCATGTTTTTCGTACTTTCATAGTACTCTCAATTTCCCGAGAGTCTTACTTCCCATTTCACCCACACGCCCGCCTGCTACCTAACTCTACCGGACATACCTGTAACCATTATCATGTTCTCACGAACGTCCTACGTTTCTCGTGTACTGGCCAGGTACACAATCCACATAGTAGTTTCGTGCCTTCATGTAATTGTCACCTTATGTCCGTAGACTTAGGTTTCGGCGCGTGTATTACTTCCAGTACTTCATTACTATACGATCATTGTCTTTCATTTTAAAATTTTTCCTTCCCTTAATTAATTTTTACCATTACTTACACCCACATATTACATTTACGTACCTGGGCTCATTTGCCTATTTATCTTATTACCTCTTTGCCTGCCTTAGTATTCATCCTAGACTGCATTCACGGATCATCCTCTTCCAACACTTATGCTTACCTTGCACATACAAAACCGTCAGTTTCTTTATACGTATACATAAGTACATACTTTCATTAGCCTTTACCTTTGGATCTTGATCGAGTCTTAGATTGTACGGACTTCTTATCTCAAGAGCACACAAGTTTGAGTTCAAGTACTTACCTTCTCGTACTTGATTCCCTCAAACCAGGGCTCTGATACCAACTTGTAAGACCCTAAATCACATTTGACCATAAGACGCAACGGAAATTCGTGCCATAAAATTTCTCTTTTATTACAACGACTTGACTTACTTAAAACTCTGTTTTAAACATCTCTTTCTCAAAACAACAACGTAACTTCCGTTTACTAAAGTACATACTCGAATATTCCCGTACAATCTATCTTGTGACTCGATCTTCAATCTCAAATCCATGTGATAAACACCAGTGATCCGTACAACCTGCACTCACCACATACATTCAAAAACATTAGCACACATTATATAAACAAGATCATTTGCGTACACTTCACATTTTGTTCTTTAACAAACTTTAAGCATTTCATCTGCGTATCCATTTCTGGTGAGGCTTCATGAATGTACCTGCATTACTTATCATTCCCAAGGTACACCATTAAGAACGTTAACACTCAACGTCTCTAAATCATGCTTACATATAAACATACATTCACATCTACATACATATATATCTTTCCTACAACTTTATATCCATGCCTACACTCACACATGTCTTTACACCTACATACATTCACAACTACATACGTACATACCTTCCCTACATCTTGACATACATGCATACCCCCATACATATCTTTATACATACGTACATACACATCTGCATACGTACATACCTCTCCTACATCTTTACATACATGCGTACACTCATACATGTTCTTATACATACGTACATACACATCTACATACGTACATACCCTTCCTACATCTTGACATACATGCATACCCCCATACATATCTTTATACATACGTACATACACATCTGCATACGTACATACCTCTCCTACATCTTTACATACATGCGTACACTCATACATGTTCTTATACATACGTACATACACATCTACATACGTACATACCCTTCCTACATCGTTACAAACATGCATACACTCGTACATATCTTTATACATTCATACATACATATATACATACGTACATACCTTAACGAACACGTATTAGATCACGTATACCTCCTACATAATCATTCATTATTTGCATGGGTTTTAGACTTAGCTTTATAACCCATAAACATCTAAGGAACCATCAAAATCATGTTTGGAAGGTCTACCGTAGTCCACGGGTAACAAACCGAAGCCTACGATACATAAATCAACTTAGAAACAAGATTTCAGCTTTTTAGACTTGGGGAGGTCGTCGGCGACGGCCCTAGGGCCCGTCGGCGACGGCCCTTGCATTAACCCGTAGCCCAAAACACCCGTAGGCAGTAAGATAGCCCGTCGGCCAAAACTGACTTTCTGGTGCCCGTCGCCGACGACCACCTTACCCGTCGGCGACTACCTCTAGTTTTTGCATTTTCCTGCAGATCCGTATCGTCGTTCGTACGCACTAAAACGCGCGTAACTTTTGAACCGTTTACCCGTTTAACCTCCCGTTTCTTCCTACATGCTTGTAAATTCACATTCTATCATATGATCTTAAAATCCCACATCCGGATTAATGAAATTCTTATCTTACGCCTTATCGGCTTATTAACACATTCTAATTATTTGACCCGTTATGGGTATTTGCGCATTAATTGGTTTAAGACATACCAAGACCATACTATTCGCTTCCATACTTGTCCAAAACATTATACTCATCAAATAACTTTGTTCTAAGCTACTTTTAAGATCGTTTACCCCAAAATACCCATCAAGGGCATTTTGGTCAACCTTACATCCATCATTTTCGACGAAAGACTTTAACACATATTTGACCTCAAACATCATGTTTAATTCATTACAACACTATATTACTTACTTGTACTAAGAAGTGATTACGGAAATCACTTACCTTATGCGTCCGTGCTCGTATCCGATTCCTTGCCTCTTCTTGACCCGTTAACACCTCATGCTTGAGTCCGTCTTGACGTGATTCCTGTACTTTCATTTCATCGAAATCACGCTCTTATTAGCATACACCTTTGTACATGTAACAATCATATCACTCGCATAATTCATACTTAACTTTCCTTAGTCATTTCTAATAAGCATTAAAATACATAATCAACTTCATATAATCATATTCGTATACGTTAAACTCATGTAACTCATCATGTCATTACATTTAACACGGATTGCTATAACATGTACCATACGACTTCCCATCAACCTACATTTACGACAACGAGTCAAATCATGTTTCTTATACTTAGTTGACTTTCAAAAGTCAACTATTAACCATACTTAACTATCGACTTATCATCATATACCCGTAACATCATAATCGACTATACGGACAACACTATATACATTTCATCATACACTTGATGTGAGTACTACCTTTTAAGCATAACGTACAACTATTTCATGCACAATTCTTCTAAACTCATACATAACCCATCAAAACCAACTACTAATCATCATGTATCATTCCAAATGAACATTAAACATAACATCATCATATTCCTATACTTTCATCTAACAATAATTCATCA
The DNA here is from genome assembly GCA_030545235.1 of Helianthus tuberosus. Lineage (NCBI taxonomy): Eukaryota > Viridiplantae > Streptophyta > Magnoliopsida > Asterales > Asteraceae > Helianthus > Helianthus tuberosus. Next base: position 44,895,637 of record CM060438.1, on the reverse strand, counting down.
TACCCACATAATACATCAATCTTTCAACAAGACTTGAACATAGGAGGTGATTCTAGTCATCACCTTCACCCTAACTAACGGGTGTCACCTCTAAACATCAAATTAACGCAAACCATTCATAACCCATGTTCTATATGATGATTATAACACATACCAATGCTCAATTTCACTTAAACTCATGGATTAGAACATAACCCACTTTACACATGATCACCAATCTTAGACTTTCGACATACCTTATGATCCCCTCGTGTTGGAGATCATTAATCCATGCTCGGTTATGGATTTGAGCTTCATCTTGCCTTCCGATTTGAGCATAAAGATGGAACTAGGGTTTGAGGCTCCATGGGAGCCTCCTGCTCTCTTTCTCGAACACACACGTATGTGTGTGTTTGTGTGTGTTAGATATTTTATAACTTAACTTTCATTTGTTCCATTTTAGCCCCTCGGGTTTACTTTTAAAACATAACCGATACTACCTTCGTCATTTAATACTTTTAACCATACTCTTAACTAGGTTAAATAACCTAGTTATTTATTTCATGACGTGTCACATAGGAACACGCGACAAATATTAACATTCAAATTTTGGGGCGTTACAACTCAAAACTTAGATCATTTATAGGTGTTTATCATTTATGTAACTCCCATTGCATTACAAAAACAAATAGAGTAATTTAATTTTAGTCAAATAGAAAACGGTTTTTACATCAATTGTAATCATATTTAACCATCTGATGATCTGAAATCCTTATGTTCTAATATAATAAATTCGGAGGATTAGGATCAAATATAAAGGATCCTAATTGTAAGAAGTGTAAGAAGGATTTATAGAGTGACAAGTGTCCAATAACCTAAAAAAATCCACTACACAAAAAAAACCCACTACAAAAAAAAAAAACCTTAAACATCCACCACCACCAAAAACCTAAACCCCCCCCCCCCCCACCCAAAAATTTTTTTTTTTTTTTTTGCCGAGGGGGTGGGGGTTTAGGTTTTTTGGTGGGGGTGGGTGTTTAGTTTTTTTTATATTTTTTTTTAGGTTTTTGGGGGGTGGGGGGGTTAGGTTTTTTGGGGGTTTTTTTGGTGAGGTATAGTTTTTTTTTTTTTTTTTTTTTTGCTGGAGGGGGGTGGGGTGGGGGGTGGGGTTTAGGTTTTTGGGTGGTGGTGGGGTGGGGTGGGGTGGGGGTGAGTGTTTAGGTTTTTGGTGGTGATGTAGTGGGTTTAGTTTTAGGTTATTGGACACTTGTCACTCTGTAAATCCTTCTTACACTTCTTACAATTAGAAGCCTTTGTAGAATAACTTGACCCTAAATTCGGAAAAGTCTACTTTTATGTAGTTAAGGAGCTTACAATAATAAGTTTTTATGTTAAGTTATTTCGATGCTATTCGGTATATACAATAGGAATTTTCATTAAAAAAGGATAGCCATTTTTAATATTGTATGTATTATTAATAATAACATGTATAAAGTAATAAAAGGTGTGTCACTGTAAAGTGATATTCTTATGAGGCCCCAAGAATGGAAGTATCTCCATTGGACATGAGTGCATTCTTCCAAAAGCAAATGGAATACAGTCTGTTTACTTATTAGAGAAAAAAAACTTTAGTTTTACAAGAAAATCCGTATTTATTTTAATATTAGTTGTATATTAATTTATTTTTGGTAGCTTGTCATATATAATTTGATATGTACCTATTGTGTTTCCCTCCGATTTTTGCACCTAGGTGAGTCCTAACTCTCAGTTTACTCACTTTAGTACAAGCATACTCCAATATAGATATGCTACGTAAGGAGGCGAAGGTATGAAGGCGGTTCAATCATGTGTTGTACTCTTACTGAAGAGCAATCAGCGCATCCTGTACAAGTATCTTCTCGGAGAACATTTAGGACACACATTATAGACATCCAAATCAAAAGGCATCCATAACACGTCTACAAAAGTATTATTGGTCAGGCGTGCACATGACTTACTCCTCTGATATGATCGGATGATGGTGTATGATTGTCAAGGATAAATATAATTGTGCATCGGATTCCTTCTAGCAAGAATGAAATGTCTATAAGTAGTTAGACATTCCATCATCACAAGTACTCAATTCTCGCTCATTCTATTATAATCTTTCCCTTAAATCTTCAACCATTGAGACGGTGCACGACTTTAGCATAAGAGTATAATCGTTCATGGTTTGTGATCGTTAATTCACCACATATCAACATGATATTAACACTCTTGCATCCTTGTGGTTGATTATAACTTCTATAGTTTTAAACTTTAGCTTTTATTACACGGAAGAAATGAGGGTATAGACGTGTCAAAGCTTTGCCTTGGGAAGGGGGGCTAGATTTCTTTTACACTTTAGGTAGGCCAATATATGATGATTTTTCTTGTATCTATGCTTATGTATTGCTTGCTGATGATCTATCTGACTACTGCTAGACTATTTTACTTATCCATCTTTTGTCTATCTGCCTGTTGGTTGTTTTCGAGCCGGGGGTCTCTCAGGAAGCAGCCTCTCTGTTCTTAGGATAGAGGAAAAGTTTGCCTACATCCCACCTCCCCCAGACCCTACCAATAGTTCTACTATTTGTGGGATTTACTGGGTATGGTTGTTGTTGTTGTTGTTGTACACGGAAGAAATGAAAAAATAATGCACCAAGAGAAGATCACTAACTTTGTATTGTTATTCTTTACATCATATCTAGCAAGCAATGTCTTGGGGTATAAACAAGTTATATCTAATATCCAGCTAAACATAAAGTGACATAAATTTCATGCTGAGTTGTGAACGAATTAGAAAATACAAATAGAAGAATAGGTTGTCCACAACCCCCCTGAGGTGATCTCACATGGAAGAGAAAGAGAGATATGGTGGTATTAGACCGTGGGGTGTGGGGCGTGGGTTGGGGCAACGTTTGCCAAGCAATGCTGGCGTGGGGATTAAGCCTGGGGGGGGGGGGGGGGTGACATGGCTGACTTTGATTGGCTGGGTCGATTACATTTAAAAAAAATACATTTTTTAGCCTATAAATACCAACCCAAATTACATATTTTTCCATTCTTCTTCAACCAATACCCAACACAAATTACATATCTTCAACCAAACCCACACAAAAAAACGAAAATGGTGCATTTGGCCGAAGAGGAGGAAATAGCACCAGTGACATCGATTGTTGACGCACAACGAACCCTACAACGCGGTCAAACCACGTAATGGGTCGAGCGTTTCAACAATACCAACAACACGTCGGGAACACGTGTCACAACTTAAACGCGTGTCAACACAAATGGCGTGAGCTCAAACCGAAGTTGGATCGGTTTAAAGTTTGCTTCGACCGTGTCCCTGCGGGCGACTTGATCCACGACGATCGCGAAGATCGAGTACAGGCACGATGGGAATACGGATTTTAAGTGGGTTCCCCACTTTAATATTTACCGTACTTCGTAATTTTTTTATATTTTAGGATTTAATAAGTAGGGTTTTTTTATTTTTTAGGATATATTAAGTAGTTTTTATTTTATTTTTTAGGATCGTCTTTTATGTAACTTTTTTTAAATTAATATAAGTTGTGTTATTTTATATAATTGTCAACTCTAAAAAAACAAAAACAAAAAAAAAAAAAAACACATGGCATCCACGCCGCCTGGGCATGCCGCTACCACACCTCACTTTTTTTGGTGTGGACTGGTGGAGCTCACATCTGCCACGTGTCGAGCAATGTGCCCAACCTAAGTCCCTCCACACCCCATACTCTTATAACATCTAATAAAAGTAAGAGCACTTAAGTTTAAATTTTAGTTTAAGCATGATCAGACCTTATTAGGATCATACATCTTTTTATCTAACTAGATTATTTTAACATGTTTGTGTTATTGATTTTTTTTATAAGTAAAACGTTAACTAATATAGATAAAAAGATTGCAATGATTATTCTATATCATAAAACTATAAATAAGCAACATGTTTATGGTTAAGGTTGTTATATTCTTGGCTTTGGAAGTTTTTCAAAAAAAATTGATATTTTCATTTCTAACTCTAAATTTTTCATCTTTGACAATTTAAGTCTAAAGTTTCAATCTATAGTAATTTAACCCTTTGATTAATTTGATTTTTCACTGCTAATTCAAAAGTTTTCATCTTTTACAATTTAACCCTTTTGATTTTTTTGCTTTTAACCCAAAGCTTTTTATCTTTTCCAATTTAACTCCAACATTTTTTTACTTTCAATTTTGATCGCTTATACTTTTCATGTTTCGCAAATTTTCCGTTTAACGTTTCATTCTAAATTTTCCGAGTTAACACACCGCAACGTGCGTGTGAGTTTCAACGTTTTTTCATCTACTTTTCCCGTTTGACAGGCCCACAACGCGTCTATTTTTTCCCGTTTCATAGGTCCGTCGCAACGCACGGGTTAGAGATCGACTTAGTTATTCTTTTCTGTGTTTTACACACAGACTCGTTATTATCTTAAATAGCAAAGCTGGTAGGGAACCCCTCTTTACTTTGTTAATTGGCACTTTAAACTCCTACTTCATTATACACAAGTTTTACAAACTAACCCCTTCAGTTTCTAATGTTTCAATTTTAACCATATACCATATATAACATATATTTTTAACCTATTAGATTTTTACTAACTTAATTTTCTTCAGTAATTTCTATTCGCTAATTTCTTTTCTAATAAACTAATTTGTCACTGTGTTTAAAAACTTTGTAAAATATCATTTTGACCTCTTGAGTTTCTAAAGTTTTGAGTCTACTCCTTTCGTTCCTTTACTTTAAAAACCAATTTTTATGTTCGTGTTTTATGTATGTGGGTATAAATTCGAGCTTGTCTACGTTTCGACATACTTTTTTCGGAAACGAGTCTGATCAAATATAATACGTTTGCGTGTGCTTATCTTATGTACATTTACAGTTGGTCTATATTTCGACGTAAATTTTGCTTTGAACCGAGTGGGGTCAAATGTGATACGTTTTCTTTCGAGGGAAAAAATTAAAGTTACTCTACGTTTCCATCCCATCGGCGATGGGTAAAATTAATATTATATTATATATTACACCTCTTGACTTTGGTCATTTCACTTTACAAAACACTCAGTGTTTACCCAATGTGTTTTCTTTTGTCTTTTTTTTTTTTTTGCTTTTTAAAGCTCTAATTAATCCATTTTGTATTACGCATATAAGTTTTTCCTTTATACACGTTTTATGCTTTCTTTTGTCGTTTCCTATATATGAGTTGGATCACATATAATACTTTATCATTGTACTAAGATTTACTTTACGTTTTGATCCAAACGCAATGCTTATATTGGTTGCATTGAGTTAAATCAAATACGTTCAAACACACGTTTTCATATGGTTAACATATCACATATGAACTAAACCATTCGATGTTTGCAACGGGTTGCAACACATCCCCGCGAGTCATATTACTAATTATTTTTTTAAATGTCAATACAAACTGCCAAAAGCAATATAAAAATTACTTACAATAAATAAATAAATTGTGAAATAAAATAATCATTATTCTTCCTAATAAAACCAAGATCAACAAAGATTTCGTCCAAATATAAATTAATTAGTTCAACTTGTCATGTGATTGACTGATGGGTAATTAAGTGACAACAAATGAGAAGTTAAGGACTACAAATGTAAACAGTTCAAAGATAAAGGTGTGCAAGTGCAATTACACCAAATATATATACACACCAACTAATAAGCATACATCACACCAAAATTTCACTCACAAACCACCACACTCCAATGGAGGGTTTACACCTCACCATTCTCTTCCTATTATCCTTGACCGTGGTTCACTCAATAAGCCCAAAATGTGACTTACCTAGCCAAGGTTCAACCCTTAGGGTCTACCACGTGTCGAGCCCATGCTCGCCATTTAGGCCAAAGACCGCACTCTCATGGGAGGAAAGTGTGCTCCAAATGCAAGCTGACGACAAGACAAGGCTCGTGTATCTGACGAGCCTTGTCGCTGGACGATCTTTCGTCCCTATTGGGTCGGGCAGACAGATCATACAAAGCCCGACCTACATTGTGAAAGCTAGCATTGGGACACCGGCTCAAAGCTTGCTCATGGCTTTGGATACTAGCGCCGATATGGCTTTGGTTCCTTGTGCCGGTTGTGTTGGTTGCTCGTCTTCCACCTATGATTCGGCTAAGTCGGCTAGCTTCTCATCACTTACTTGTGGTGCGGACCAATGCAAACAAGTACGTACCACTTATATTATTCCTAAGTGCATAATTCAAAGTTTTTATATTCAATAATTTAGTTACTCTACTTAACTGATATTTAATTATTAAATTATTTATTTATGAAAAATAATTCATGGGAAATTGACAAAAGTTTAAGGAAATCAAAGCAAATCCGTGAACCGGTTTGATTGGATTCCACGGGTCATGTCCATATGTGGGTCCACCCGACCGATGTCTTTTATCCCATGAGCCCATGATTTCCGGGTTCATAATTGCTAATATTTTGTCATCAAACCATAAACCCGTTAACACGACACAATTAACACCTCTAATTTTCATGTAAAACTATTAACAAATTTATATAGACCATTTCAAAATACAAATTTTGTTGCTAACTTTGCGACGGATCTACCAGCCTGAACTCCATCGCAAAGTTAACAACAAAATCCCACCGGTTTCAACTTTTTTTTTTTATTATAGCAAAATAGTAACCAAGTTTCACATTACTGTATCAGGTCCAAACTTCAAGTTGCCCCGGTACAACATGCTCGTTAAACATGACATACGGAGGCTCGACCCTTGCCGCTACCTTAGCCCAAGACAACCTAACCCTAGCCACTGACTCCGTCCCCGGATACTCCTTCGGATGCATCAAACAAGTTACCGGAGGCTCGTTCCCGCCACAAGGCGTCCTCGGCCTCAGCCGCGGCACGTTATCGTTCATTTCGCAATCTAAATCCCTCTACACATCCACATTCTCATATTGCCTCCCAAGTTTCAAATCCTCCAACTTTTCCGGCACACTCCGGTTAGGTCAATTTGGTCAACCCAAAGTTATAAACTACACACCACTATTAACAAACCCTAAAAGACCTTCATTATATTATGTCAACTTGCTCGGAGTCAAAGTCGGATCCACCGTGGTCAACATTCCGGCGAGTGCACTAGCGTTCAACCCTAACACCGGCGGCGGCACAATCGTGGATTCCGGCACTGTGTTCACACGGCTGGTGGACGGAGCTTACACGGCGGTGAGAGACGAGTTCCGACGGCGGATGGGAACCGCCGGAGTGACGTCACTCGGCGGTTTTGACACGTGTTACACTGTTCCGGTGGGAAAACAAGTTCCGACGATCACGTTTATGTTCGCCGGACTTAATATGACGTTGCCGCCGGATAATTTTCTGATCCATAGCTCCTCCGGCGCCACCACGTGCCTTGCCATGTCAGCATCGCCGGCGGTTAATGTGATTGCGAATATGCAGCAGCAGAACCACCGGTTGGTGTTTGATGTTGCGAATAACAGGCTGGGGGTGTCACGTGAGATCTGCTCATGAGTCACGTGACAAGTGGGAGTTTGTATTTTTATAATGTTTTATTTATGATTAAGGTGTAGTGCTATGTATGATAAGTTATTGTTGGGTTTTTTTTTTTTTTTTTTTTGTAGTGAATATTATTAATGCATGTGATCGATCATGGGTGTGTTTTTATGATTAAGTTGTAGTGCTATGTATGTATGTATGATATTTTATTGTTGGGTTTTTGTAAGTGGTTATTCATGCATGTGATCTATCACGTGTGTTTAGTAGTGGGTTATGCTGGTAGTTGTGGTTTGGTTTTTAAAAAAGGTTATATTGAAACATAGACAATAAATATGGTAAATTTAGAACTATACATATAATATTATATTGGAAAAGAAACAAATACGTTACATCGATCGAAAACTATAAAACAGGGCCGTTCCAATGTTTCCTAAGCGAACTACAAAGTCAGGGCCTTATTATTGGTATAAATGAATTGAGATTGAGATTTGAGACATTGAATAACCAGAGCGATGATTTTTCCTAATATCGGCCCTAATTTCGCTCAATCCGCAATCAATTTCGCATTGCTTACTCAAAAGACGCCAACTAGGGTTGATGTGTTGCGTACGTGGACAGTACGGACTCCTAGTGTAAAATCCTAAATATTGGGCCTAGAAACGTTGTTTAAATGGCAAAAAAAAAAGTTTAATTCTAATATATGAAAAGAAATAAAATTGGAGGCCCTTGTTTTTTTGTGGCCCTAGGCATTAGCCTAGGTTGATAAGCCTTACGAGCCGGCCCTGCTATAAAAACAAATATCAATATCGGTCTGATAATACTATACAATTGTAATGCCCGTTTAAAAATTTTCAAATTATAATGATAAAAGATACTTGATTATATATAAAGTACCTTGGATTACATAATTACGAAATAAAAGTTTGAAAATAAAACTTACTAGTCAACTATCCACTAGTTTAGAACATTCATAACATGAGTAACTAGTCATTTACATCAAAACATGGTTTAGTTAAAGTTAAGTTAACGCGGAAGCTTCAAAATGCGTGTTCGGTTCTTGGTAGCATGCTTGATCCTCATCCGGATAGTCCCCATCATTACATAGAGTCAAAACCATTTATAATGTTAGTTTTGACATTGAAATGGAGTGTATAAACAAGTTCCAGCATCAAAATATAAAGAAAATAATAAATTTTCAGTTCTGGATCTGTCGCGTGTCGCGACATAAATCATCAAATCCGTCGCGTGTCGCGACGGCTTCCGCGTGTCGCGGCAGATCCAAAGAATTCTTCCGCGTGGCGCGGGGGAAACCTTTTTCCAGCAGGTGCAGGTTTGAAACCTGCATTTCTGCCCAATTCCGAAAATTTGCTAAAATCCAACTTTAAACTAACATAACTTTTTACTCACTAGTCCGTTTTGACCGATTCTTTTTCCTATGAGTCCGTAATAAAATTACGGATCTAACCATATAAATTTTACATCACGGAAACCGAGTTACCAGCGATCGGCTCACAATTTCCTTATTTCAATTATCCAACCCATTGGCAATAAGTACATAATACCACTTTTCAATTCTAAAGACCTTTTAGACATAGTTACCCAATTCCCCGGGCTCATAACCTTAGCGTATTCGCGCCATTCCATGGCTTTGCGTTCCCTTAGAACTAAATACTTGTTTTCTCGGAATTCAAGCATTCCGTTTCAAGCAACACTTTCTATTGACTTCTATTGTTTGACCCGATATCTCGGATTCGTAGACATAAATTAACAAAACCAATTCATTGGCGTGGTACAATCCATCACTTAATGAAATATGAGACTTTCAAGTCTCTACTCACGTGATTCTTTTAAAAGCATCATTTCGACCAGTTTGGCTATCTAGTGAAAACCATCACTTTATTGACAAACCAAACTCAATTCCAAATCCTTATTTTGAACCGTTTGATGGTCGAGTGTACTTCGCCACTTTAACAACGCATCAAACGCATCTATTACACTACGACATCATTTATACACTAAATCCGAAACATTTACGCATAATTTAACGGGACTAAAGTCACGTACCTTTAAAGCACACCTTTTCCACGTGTATCTCCTCCGGCGTGTCCGCTTGACGTCCCGGATTCTTTGCCTAAAGAGTTCAATTCATAACTAGTTTAGAACTCTTTCATAAGCTTTAACGCGTTATTTTCTAACATAGTCAAATCTGCGTTTTCACCCAACTTTTAACATTTTAACCCCCATTTAGGCGTTTTATCAAACACCTAACGATTCAGATTTCTATATGATAAAAACCAAGTTCATGACTTGAAATTTTCACCCAATTTGACTTCAATTAAGCAAATACACACATATTTCAACATCAATATTTCAGCGATTATCTCATAATTTCAGTTTACACTAGAACAAGAGTCTTAATCCTAGTGTTTATCAAGTTCTACTAACTTATTAATCACCCACTATAGTGATTTTGATCCTTACAATTATCATGCAAGATTTTGACAAGAAATCATCTAGGGTTTGTCCCTAAACCTTATATCACTTCCAATTTCATGTTTACAACACATAATTAAGCTCAACACTCGATTTCAATCACATGCAAGAATTTGGGTTGAATCAAAACAACCTAATTTGACATACCTTATGATCTCCTTGACGAGGTGATCACAAATCTATGTTCAGATTTCGATTTCAACTTGGATTGAGCCTTCAATTTGTGAGTTTAGTGATATTAGGGTTTTGAAAGTGGGGGATTGCCCCTCTCCTGCTCTTGATCGACCAGACACCTCAAATGGGGTGTTTGGTTTTGTTTTTATTAAAACTAATAATATAAGTTTCAATTTTAACAACATAGGCCCCTCCACTTTTGTTTAACATATAGTTTGGTTATTTTAACCCTATTTCAAGTTATTTCTAGACTTGTAGTTAACTAGGTTATAATTTCCTAGTTAATAAATTCTTGTTTATTTAAACTTTATAATTCTAATATAAAGTTTTATATTTCCAGGGTGTTACAAGTCCACCCCCTTAAAAAGGGTTTCGTCCCCGAAACCGAATTACGTACCAAATAATATAGGGTAGAGCCATCGCATTTCTTCTTCGGATTCCCATGTGGCATCCGCACCCTTCCTGTGTTCACATTTAACCTTCAATTGGTTAATCACTTTGCTCCTCAAACTCTTCTCTTTACTATCTAAAATCGCAATTGGCTTTACTGCATAGTTGAGGCTGTTATCCACCTCGATATCATCGTAGTGAATACGAGCGGTTTCATCTGCTAAACATTTTCGGAGATGTGACACATGGAATGTGCTATGAATCCCACTCAACTCCTCGGGTAGTTCGAGACGATATGCTACTTTACCAACCCGTTCGGTGATTCTGAATGGCCCAATAAATCTCGGGCTCAGCTTTCCTCTCTTTCTGAACCGTATTATTCCTTTCCACGGCGATACTTTCAGCATTACTTTATCGCCTACTTGAAATTCAATCGGCCTCCTTCGTTTATCCGCGTACGACTTTTGTCGATCCTGAGCCGCCTTTAGGTGAGTTCGAACCAAGTCGATCTTCTTATTCGTAGTTCGGATTATATCAGTAGGTGCTAGTCCTCGTGGACCCACTTCTCCCCAACACACCGGGGTTCGGCACTTCCTGCCATATAGCATTTCATACGGGGCCATTCTAATGCTCGCGTGATAACTGTTGTTATATGAAAATTCGACCAAGGGTAGATAGACATCCCAACTACCCCCGAAGTCGATAATGCAAGCCCGCAGCATATCCTCCAACGTTTGTATTGTTCTTTCACTCTGCCCATCCGTTTGTGGATGGTAAGTGGTGCTAATGAATAGCTTAGTTCCCATTTGTTCTTGGAATTCACGCCAAAAATTTCTAAGTAAACCGAGTATCTCTGTCTGACACAATGGATATCGGTACCCCATGACGTGCTATGATTTCGTTGGTGTACACCTCCGACATCTTCTCGGATGTATAAGTCTCACGAATCGGAATGAAGTGAGCACTTTTCGTCAATCTATCCACGACTACCCATATAGCATCAAACCCGTGATTGGTTTTGGGCAATTTGGTCAACAAATCCATTGTGATTTGTTCCCATTTCCAAACTAGGATGTCCAATGGTTGCAACTTACCATATGGCTTCTGGTGCTCCGCTTTGACTTGCAAACAGGTCAAACACTTCTCCACATATTTCACAACATCTCTTTTCATTTCGGGCCACCAATAGTTTTGTTTTAGATCATTATACATCTTGGTTGCCCCCGGATGGATCGAATAACGAGATTTATGAGCCTCGTCAAGTAGAAGTGCCTTGGCTCCACATGAATTTGGAACCCAAATCCTTCCAAATCGAGTTTTCAATCCTTGGTTACCGTCCGCCAGGTCTTTTAACTGCCCAACTATTCTTTCCTTCTTCACATTTTCTTCCTTTATTGCTTCAGTTTGAGATTTCTAGATTTGCTCAAGCAAACCCGATGTCACAATTAGTTGCATCGAACGCACTCGAATAGGCGTATAATCTGTCTTTCGGCTCAACGCGTCCGCCACTACATTAGCCTTCCCGGGGTGGTAATGTATATCACAATCGAAGTCTTTGACAGTTTCTAACCACCGCCTCTGCCTCATATTCAATTCCTTCTGATCGAAGAAATACTTCAAGCTTTTATGGTCGGTAAAGATAGTGCATCTTACCCCATATAAATAATGCCTCCATATTTTTAAGGCGAATACCACTGCCGCCAACTCGAGGTCGTGTGTAGGATATTTCTTTTCATGAGTCTTTAGCTGCCTCGAGGCATAGGCTATAACATTGCCTCGTTGCATCAAAACGCAGCCAAGCCCCGAATGCGATGTATCCGAGTAAACCACCATATCATCCGTCCCATCCGGTAATGACAACACCGGTGCATGAGTCAGTTTTTCCTTAAGCGTTTGGAACGCCCTTTCTTGATCCTCGTCCCAAATGAACTTTTCTTCCTTACGGGTTAGTTTGGTTAATGGCATAGCAATTTTGGAGAAATCCTGTATGAATCTCCGATAATAACCCGCAAGCCCCAAGAAGCTTCTGATCTCCAAAGGGTTCCTTGGGGGATTCCAGTTCGCCACTGCTTCTATTTTCGATGGGTCTACTAACACCCCATTTGCACTAATAACGTGCCCCAGGAACTGCACTTATCGTAACCAGAAGGCACATTTCGAAAACTTTGCATACAATTTCTCCTTTCTGAGTGTCTCTAATACTTCGAGCAAATGGCTTGCGTGTTCCGCTTCATTCTTCGAATATATCAAGATGTCGTCAATAAACACTATCACCGACTTGTCTAGCATGGGCTTGCAAACCCGGTTCATGAGGTCCATGAAAGCCGCGGGTGCATTAGTTAAACCAAAGGACATTACAAGAAACTCGTAATGTCCGTACCGTGTACGGAAAGCCGTCTTCAGTATATCTTCCTTTTTGACTTTCAACTGATGGTATCCCGATCTAAGGTCGATCTTGGAGAACCAACTTGCGCCTTGCAATTGGTCAAATAAGTCATCAATTCTTGGGAGTGGATATCGATTCTTCACCGTGAGTGTATTTAACTCCCGGTAATCGATACACATTCGCATGCTTCCGTCCTTCCTTTTCACAAACAGCACCGGTGCGCCCCATGGAGATACACTTGGCCGAATAAACCCTTTGTCGAGGAGATCTTGAATTTGTGACATCAATTCTTGCAATTCTGAAGGCGCAAGCCGATATGGCGCCTTGGCTACAGGTTTCGCGCCCGGAATCAATTCGATTCCGAACTCTACCTCCCGTTCTGGCGGTATTCCCGGTAGATCTTCCGGAAATACGTCGGCATATTCGCGTACCACTGGTACGTCTTCAATCTCTAGCGATCCCTTGTCTGGTTCGTTTGCGTATATCATGAATGCCCTACAACCGTGCCTCATGAGCTTATGAGCTTTTAGCATTGAGCACATAACGGGATTGCCCCCTTTCTCGCCATATATGGTAACCGATTTTCCATTTGGAGATGTTAATTTTATCTCCTTGCGGAAACATACGATTTTTGCATGGTGTCGGGATAGCCAATCCATCCCGACCACTATTTGGAATTCTCCCATCGACATAGGAATCAAGTCTATTGAATAGTCCTCATCGTCAATACTTATCTTACAATCTCGACATATATCACACACAAGGAAACTTTTGTTATCACCTATTTCTACCTCTAACGGCATAGGCAATTTTGTTAGTACAAAAGAAGGATGTCAAATAAATCCATGTGAAACAAAGGATTTATTCGCACCCGTATCAAATAACACATGTGCGGGAATTGAATTTATGGCAAATATACCTGAGACCACATCGGGCTCCATTTTCATCTCCACTGCTGTTAACTGGAAGGATCTTGCTTTTGCTCTTGGTGTCTCAGTACGTGTATCCTTGTCATCTTTCTTTCCGATCAACTACGGACGCTCAGATTTCTTGTGACCCGGCTGATAACATTTGTAACACACCGACACCTTCCCCGGGCACAACGCAGCCGTGTGCCCTGTTTTCCCACAAATAGGACACGGCTTGTCCTTAAACCGACACTCACCCTTGTGCCCTTTCCCGCATATCTTGCAGTTTGATGACCCGCCTTTTCCTTCTTGTTTCTTTGAGGATTCGGTCATGCGCGCCTTTTTCGTCGGGCTTGGATTGACTACTTGCGCCCTTCTTTCGCCTCTCTCAATCTGTTTCTTCAACTCTATCTCCCGTTCCCGAGCAACGTTTATAATCTCGGTGAGAGTCTCATACTTTGAAGGAGTCATAAACTCCCTATACTCGGCGCTCAGCATATTATAATAATAATATATTTTCTGCTCTTCATTCGTTATCAGTTCATCACAAAACTTCATTTATCCATGAATGTTCCTGTGATTTTATCGATAGATTCACCCTTGTGTCGAAGCTGTATGAATTCTTCCTTGATTTTGTTAATGACTGCCTTGGGACTATGATGTTTAAAAAACGGTGTCTTAAACTCATCCCATGTCATAGCCTTAGCCGCTTCACTTCCGATCTCTTTCTTTTTGTTATCCCACCAATCTCTCGTCTGACCCCTTAACTGACCCGTGCCATAGGCCACGTAGTCATCCGTATCGCAATGGGTCCTTTCGAATACTCCCTCCATATCACTTAGCCACCGTTGGCATATTATCGGGTCGACCTCCCCATTGTAAATTGGCGGTTTGCACGCCATGAACTCTTTATAAGAACAAGATTTTCGTCCTCCCGACTTCTCCTTTGCTAAATTGGTATTATCCTCCAATTTCTTGATTCTTTCCTCCACCACTAATAATACCGTGTTTTGGATTTTGTCGATGAAACCCGACAAACTGTTTTCGATTGCCTTACCTACCTCCTCAGCAATCACTTCTCTCGTTTGCTCGGTGACTCTCGACACCGCATCATCATTACCTTTATCCGTCATCTTTAACTGAAATGTTTACATCGAGCGTTAAACATTTCATCTATGGCATACGGTTTATTTACTTCGGTTTATTCAAGTTCATAACTTGTTTTCACCGTTCTTATTTAATGCACTTTCCGGGTTTGAGTGTGTTAACACGCTCTTCCCATTCATGTCTATTCATTATTCCCTTTTTATACTTAGTAACTCTACTTAGAACAATTAACTCTTACCGGATGCTTGATCAAGCTTGAACCGAACACACTTTGCTAACAACCTTGAGCTCTGATACCAACTTGTAACGCCCGTTTAAAAATTTTCAAATTATAATGATAAAAGATACTTGATTATATATAAAGTACCTTGGATTACATAATTACGAAATAAAAGTTTGAAAATAAAACTTACTAGTCAACTATCCACTAGTTTAGAACATTCATAACATGAGTAACTAGTCATTTACATCAAAACATGGTTTAGTTAAAGTTAAGTTAACGCGGAAGCTTCAAAATGCGTGTTCGGTTCTTGGTAGCATGCTTGATCCTCATCCGGATAGTCCCCATCATTACCTAGAGTCAAAACCATTTATAATGTTAGTTTTGACATTGAAATGGAGTGTATAAACAAGTTCCAGCATCAAAATATAACGAAAATAATAAATTTTCAGTTCTGGATCTGTCGCGTGTCGCGACAGAAATCATCAAATCCGTCGCGTGTCGCGACGGCTTCCGCGTGTCGCGGCAGATCCAAAGAATTCTTCCGCGTGGCGCGGGGGAAACCTTTTTCCAACAGGTGCAGGTTTGAAACCTGCATTTCTGCCCAGTTCCGAAAATTTGCTAAAATCCAACTTTAAACTAACATAACTTTTTACTCGCTAGTCCGTTTTGACCGATTCTTTTTCCTATGAGTCCGTAATAAAATTACGGATCTAACCATATAAATTTCACATAACGGAAACCGAGTTACCAGCGATCGGCTCACAATTTCCTTATTTCAATTATCCAACCCATTGGCAATAAGTGCATAATACCACTTTTCAATTCTAAAGACCTTTTAGACATAGTTACCCAATTCCCCGGGCTCTTAACCTTAGCGTATTCGTGCCATTCCATGGCTTTGCGTTCCCTTAGAACTAAATACTTGTTTTCTCATAATTCAAGCATTCCGTTTCAAGCGACACTTTCTATTGACTTCTATTGTTTGACCCGATATCCCGAATTCGTAAACATAAATTAACATAACCAATTCATTGGCGTGGTACAATCCATCACTTAACGAAATATGAGACTTTCAAGTCTCTACTCACGTGATTCTTTTAAAAGCATCATTTCGACCCGTTTGGCTATCTAGTGAAAACCATCACTTTATTGACAAACCAAACTCAATTCCAAATCCTTATTTTGAACCGTTTGATGGTCGAGTGTACTTCGCCACTTTAACAACGCATCAAACGCATCTATTACACTACGACATCATTTATACACTAAATCCGAAACATTTACGCATAATTTAACGGGACTAAAGTCACGTACCTTTAAAGCACACCTTTTCCACGTGTATCTCCTCCGGCGTGTCCGCTTGACGTCCCGGATTCCTTGCCTAAAGAGTTCAATTCATAACCAGTTTAGAACTCTTTCATAAGCTTTAACGCATTATTTTCTAACACATTCAAATCTGCGTTTTCACCCAACTTTTAACATTTTAACCCTCATTTAGGCGTTTTATCAAACACCTAACGATTCAGATTTCTATATGATAAAAACCAAGTTCATGACTTGAAATTTTCACCCAATTTGACTTCAATTAAGCAAATACACACATATTTCAACATCAATATTTCAGCGATTATCTCATAATTTCAGTTTACACTAGAACAAGAGTCTTAATCCTAGTGTTTATCAAGTTCTACTAACTTATTAATCACCCACTATAGTGATTTTGATCCTTACAATTATCATGCAAGATTTTGACAAGAAATCATCTAGGGTTTGTCCCTAAACCTTATATCACTTCCAATTTCATGTTTACAACACATAATTAAGCTCAACACTCGATTTCAATCACATGCAAGAATTTGGGTTGAATCAAAACAACCTAATTTGACATACCTTATGATCTCCTTGACGAGGTGATCACAAATCTATGTTCAGATTTCGATTTCAACTTGGATTGAGCCTTCAATTTGTGAGTTTAGTGATATTAGGGTTTTGAAAGTGGGGGATTGCCCCTCTCCTGCTCTTGATCGACCAGACACCTCAAATGGGGTGTTTGGTTTTGTTTTTATTAAAACTAATAATATAAGTTTCAATTTTAACAACATAGGCCCCTCCACTTTTGTTTAACATATAGTTTGGTTATTTTAACCCTATTTCAAGTTATTTCTAGACTTGTAGTTAACTAAGTTATAATTTCCTAGTTAATAAATTCTTGTTTATTTAAACTTTATAATTCTAATATAAAGTTTTATATTTCCGGGGTGTTGCAACAATTGCTATATTTAACTCTCTTCTTTGTAGTTTTTTTTTTTCTCTTAGACGACGACAATTGTATGTGAGAATAGAGAGTTGCATCCTTTGGTGAAAACGATCGGTAATTGTAGCTCTTATTGATGTGAGGGAACAAAGGATTGTATCGGTTGTATCCTCTGGTGTATACTCCAATGGATGACGGTGGTAGAGAGATAGCAACGGTTGTAACCTCTAATACTAAATTAGAAAATGTTTGTATAAATTGTGTGATTGAATTAATTGTTAGGGTTACAAAGGTATATATACAAAACCGTTTTACACTATTTGTCCTTGTCCATTATAATTAGACAATTAGGGTTACAAAGGTATATACACAAAACCGTTTTACACTATTTGTCCTTGTCCATTATAATTATGTCTAATAACACTTAAAACTAAAAATGGCAATGGGCTAGACAAAAGACAACAAAACAAAATTTGTAAGTGTTTGCATACAAGGATACGTGTTATATTCAAAATGTGTTTTTCTAAGATTTTTAATCACAGATCTTTTAAATGAAAGAACAATGTGTGGGCATGTTTAGACAAAAGACAACAAAACAAAATTTATAAGTGTTTGCATACGAGGAGCATGATCGGTGAATGATAAGTGCAAGAAGAAGGAAAGAGAAGATTTATATTGGTGATATCGGTCGTGGTTCAAGGGAATGATTGTTTGTAGGAACAATGATGTCGACCGAAGAAGAGGAAGACATTGTTGGTTCATGTCGATGTAGATGCATTATTACAAGACTTTGGTTAAACGTATTATTACAAGACTTTGGTTAAACGTATTCTCTGGGTGCTTGTTTTACCCCATACAAATGCAAGAGTATAAAATGTATACGAGCTTAAAGATACTTTTATTTGTGTTTACTGCAGCGTAACAAGTTGTATACATGCGTTTAAGATCTTTGAAAAGATGGAGTGAATGATATGAAAGAAGGAATGTGGTATATGTTAAGTAAAAACACGTCGATTTATATGTAGCACAACTCGTATCCTTAAATAAATAAATAACAAAAGTATTTTTTCAAAACAGTTAAAACCTAGAATTGAAAGTTTAATCGAAGTTAGAAAAATGAGGTATCATTGATACACCACGTACACACGCATACATCAATCTATCTTTCACATCACACGGAGTCGTATGGGTTAGGCTATGTTTTATGGGCATGCTTTATCCGGGCTCCATTGGAAAGAAAAGTGGAGCCATGTAGATGCTACCAAAGCAACCATCGTTCACATTCTTACAACAATGACCCTGCTGTGGTTTCCCGCCCCTAACCTTTTTTTTTCTATTTATCTGGTGTTTGAATATCATGTTAGTTGGTCTTTGTTTGAGTTTTAGGGGCTGTTTGGCAACATCTGAACCAATAAGTGCTGAATGAATAAGAGGTCTGAATGGGTAAGAGGATCTGAACCAGTAAAGTGCTGTTTGGTTGCACCTCTGAATGACTGTGTAAAATGACATTTTTACCCCTCTGAACTCTAATTAACCCTAAATATAATCATGCTATGATGCAGTTAAACCACACAGAATCATCAAGGTTCCATCATCAAAATTCTAATTAACCTTATTATACAACAAGCAATAATTTTCATACCACATAATTTTCAAACCCTAGAAAAACTTCAAACTTCAAGAGCGAGTATTTATCACAAATTCATCAACATCAAAAACACTGTAAAGAGAAGGACGAATGAAAAGGGGCCAAAACAAAACCTAACCTTTTTGCGATCGACGGGAGGAGGCCGGCTGTGGAGGAGGAGGCGGCTGTGGAGGATTCGGTGTGGAGGAGGAGAGTGGCTGTGGAGGAGGAGGAGGAGGCAGTGGAAGAGGAGGCCGACTGTGGAGGAGGAGCAGCTGTGGAGGAGAGGAGATGGAGGGAAGATGGGGTTGCTGTGGAGAAGAGCTGAAGGGCATACGCGTCCAATGTTTCATTCAGACTTCAGTCAGACTCCTTTACATGTATGACCCGGTCAGAGGCTAATAAGAGGGTGGGAAGTTTTAAGAGGTATGAAACAAACAAGCTGATCATGAGACTAATAAGAGACTATTAAGATCCAAACAAAGAGCCCTTTAAATTTTAAATTAAGACTTTGACGTTGACTTTTCTATGGTAAAACACTCTGAAAAACACCTTCGTCTTCCCAAATCCAAATAACGATCACCTGCTGCTTCAATAGACGTTCTATTTCTGATTCAATCATCTTGAATCAACTAGTGAATTCAATTCAATCATCTGATTTCAAGTAATCAAAGTATGAAAATACCTTGTTGCACAGTATGTGAAACAAAATACAACGAAGACGACAGGTGTCCATTATTACTAGACTGCGGCCATGGCTTCTGCAAACACTGTTTATCTCGCATGCTCTCATCATCTTCTTCCGATCATTCTCTTTCATGTCCACGCTGCCGCCACGTGTCCCTTGTAGGTAACTCCGTTCACTCCTTACGTAAGAATTACACTGTTTTAGCCCTCATTTCATCGTCCGTTAATCGATATTCCACCGATAACGATACCGATGATGATGATGATGACGATGATGATGATGATCGATTGACGGATAGAGAGAGCCGGAGCTGTAATGGATTGGTTGAGTTAGGGTTAGGGTTTCATAGTTTGAAATTGGTGAAGCGGTTGCTGTTTTCGGAGGAATTAGGGCGGAATAGGGGGGTTGAGATGTGGTTGGGGGTGGTTAGTGGGAAGACCAGGAGGTGTCGGCACCGTGTGGCGGTGAAGAAGGTTGGTGGGATTGGGGAAGGGGAGAATGTGGTGCGGGTGGAGAGTGGGCTTGAGGAGTTGAGGCGGAAAGCGATGTGGTGTAGGAATGTGTGTAGGTTTCATGGAGTTGTGAAGGTGGATGGGTGTCTTGGTTTGGTTATGGATGAGTGTAGTGGTTCGGTTGAGACGGAAATGCGAAGTAATGAAGGGAGGCTTACGCTTGAGCAAATCTTGAGGTGTGTTTTTGTTGCGCTTTTAATCATGTGCTTGTTAGAATTCATGTTTTTGAGCTTTATGTTTAAGAAATGTACTTTTGCCCTTAGGATTGATATTAGGGTTTATAAAGGTTATCCAATATAGTTGAATGATCATAAGTTAGTACCCCAATGAGAATCGGTTTTAGTAGGAGTTAACGAATCATGGTTAAGTGTACTAGATAGGATATATAGGGTAGGGTTTATCTGAATTATCTTTAGCATGGTTAGGAGATATGATTTGATTAAGTTTCCTTTGTAACCATCCCGATTGTATTCGGGTATATAGTTAACTAATAATACAAAATACGTGAAGAAGTTTTCATCATGAAGTGGTGGATGTTCCATTATTGTACAAAGTGTGTCAAATGTGTACAAAAATTGTATTATTTTGATGTAGTCTAATTTCTTAAATACAATGATTTAGAAGGTTTTATGCATTAAAATACACTAAACAATTTTGGCATGTTTGTTGTTATGCTATTTTTTTTTATTATTATTTTGACATGTTAAAGATAAAACATGACAATATGTTTTGGATCGACCCATTCATAAGTAAATGAGTTGAAATTGGCACTAATAAAGGAGAACATAGAAGAAATGCGGCAATAAAATCGTTTTAACAATTTTACAAGGCCATATGTGGCAAATTAAGAACACATAACGCTACACACCTATAAAAAATAATTTATGTTGGAATAGTTCTTTTTTATTAACGTCTGAAGCATGCTAGGCAACTTACTCTTATCAACAATTTTACCATCTTTAAAACCCTCCGTCTTTTTAATAGATACGGGGCGGATATTGCTCGTGGGGTGGCTGAACTCCATGCAGCAGGTTTGGTTTGCATGAACATTAAACCCTCAAATCTTCTTTTGGATGAAAATGGTCATGCAGTGGTTTCGGATTATGGGCTTCCAGCCATTCTAAAGAATCCTGCTTGTGAAAGAGCCCGCTTAGTGTCTGATTCTTCAAGAACTCATTTATGCATGGATTGCACGATGCTGAGCCCAAACTACACGGCTCCAGAAGTATGGGAGCCAGTAAAGAAACCGTTAAATATATTTTGGGATGATGCCCTCGGTATATCTCCAGAGTCAGATGCTTGGAGCTTTGGCTGTACTTTGGTGGAAATGTGCACTGGTTCTGTTCCGTATGGATGCTCTCTTATTGTAACATACTTTTTAGCAATGTTTTGAAAACGGGTCGGACCGGTTGGACCGGGAACCGGAGGTCTGACCGGTCCGGTTCAGGATATTGGACCGGATTTACATCGAACCGGGGTTGGACTGGCGGACCGGCGAACCGGCGGTTGAACCGGGTTATGAAGGGAATGAACCAGATTTTGGCATATTTTTTTTCGAAATTCACCATATTAATTTTACGACACCTGCCGGTTCTTACATCCAGTCGGACCGGTTGAACCGGTCGGACCAGTGGACCATAGTTGTCAATAGCAGCTATAGCGACCGCTATAGCGTGCTATGTAGCCATGCGACCAAGTGTCGCTATATGGGTCATAACAACCAATAGCGTATTTAGCGACAGTTAGGTTTTTTTTTTTGGATGTAAATAGCAATTAGATATAGCTATAAAATAGCTGGCTTTATAGGTTTTTGTTAAATATACATGTAAAATAGCATATATACAAGGGTATTTTGATGTAATATACATATAAAAATTTTCAAAATTCTTTTTCTAGTGTAATCGCTATTTATAAAATAGTTGTCGCTATTCGCTACGTAGCCTATAGGTGCCTTGTCGCTATTCGCTATCGACAACTATGAGTGGACTAGTGACCAGACCGGTTCGACGTCTGGTCCGGTTCTGAAAAAACTGCTTTTTAGATTTTGTTTTTTTGCTATGAAGGTGTGATTACTTGAAATTAAAAGTTGGCGTTCCTTTGGTAGGTGGGCTGGTTTAAATACCGGCGAAATATATCGGGCAGTTGTCAAGGCCAAGCGGCAGCCTCCGCAATATGCAAGTGTTGTAGGTGTTGGAATACCGAGGGACCTGTGGAAAATGATTGGCGGTTGCTTGCAGTTCAAGGCATCTAAAAGACCGTCTTTTAGTGCTATGCTAGCAATATTTCTCCAGCAACTGCAAGAGATACCTCGTGAGCCTCATGCAAGCCCAGATATGTAAGGCATAATTATTAGAAGTCACAAATTACAATAAATAAAGTCATTAATGTTTTCATAAACAGTAAGGGTAAAGTAAACTTACCTATTTACGCCTTCTTAACTTCTTTAACCTAAGTGTTTTTTACTTCCATTTCACAAACTCTACTCTCTATTTTTGCAAAAATGTTTTTATAATATTAAAATTCGTCAATATTCCAATGTCCAGTCTGATTATCGGATTGTTACCGCTTCAAACAACAAAAGCACATCCAAACATTATTCTTCATGATCTGTATTTATTACAGATAATTGCAACTTACACACACTTGCATGTTGCATATGATTCATTAGACACATTTATATTTTTCTCTCAAAATGCAGTGATGTAACTATACTCCCAAAAGCAAATGGGATGTCATCTTCTCCTTCAACTAACTTAGAAGCCGTGCACGATTACCAAAGTATTCTACATAAAATGATTTGGGAAGGCAATGTTAATGGTGTGAGGTCAGTACTTAGTAGTCCTTTGTATGTGCTTTATAATGCTTACTTTTGATTTTTTTTTGTTTAATGATATGTAATACGGTTCCTCTTATGTCTTAAAGTGAGTTGTTAGCAAGGGCCTCATCAAAAAACGATGGCAGCTCATTTCGTTCTCTGCTTGAAGCACAAAATGCTGATGGTCAAACTGCTCTTCATCTGGCATGCAGACGGGGCAGTGCTGAACTTGTTGAGGCTATTTTGAGTTATCCAGAGGTCAACGTCGATGTTCTTGATAAAGATGGGGACCCGCCACTTGTCTTCGCGCTTGCAGTTGGATCCCCAGAATGCGTTCGGGCCCTTCTTAGTAGATATGCTAATGTCAGATCTAGGCTGAGGGACGGGTTTGGCCCGTCTGTTGCTCATGTCTGTGCATATCATGGCCACCCCGATTGCATGCGCGTAAGTGTTTTAATGAACTTTACTTATCAATATATTGGTTTTGATTGTGTTTTGACTCAAACAGGTCAAATTGGTCGAACGGATTGAAAGCCACCCTAAGTCTATATATATTGTATACAACCCTCTTAATCTATTGATCATAATAATATTGTTAATAAATAATAACAGGAATTGCTATTGGCTGGTGCCGATCCAAACGCAATTGATGATGAAGGTGAATCTGTACTGCATAGAGCCGTGACAAAAAAGTATACAGAATGTGCTCTTGTTATATTAGAACATGGGGGCTGTAAATCTATGGGTATCTTAAACTCGAAGAATCTAACGTAAGTACACAATCAAATTTCCTTTTTTCTTATAGATGTATGTGTCCTAATAAATTGGTTTTACAACTGCATAGGCCTCTACACTTATGTGTCACAACATGGAATGTAGCCGTTGTGAAAAGATGGATTGAAGTTGCATCTTCTGAAGAAATTGCTGAAACGATAGATGTACCTAGTCCTGTAGGCACTGCATTGAGTATGGCAGCTGCTTTAAAGAAGGGCCATGAAGCCAGTACGTTTTAATCTTATTACTTGTTTAATTTTCTTTGAACAGATTATTCTTGATGTATTTAATTTTGTTGCACAGATGGTAGAGAACTGGTGCAGATACTGCTTGCTGCTGGAGCTGATGCTACAGCACAAGACACGCAGCATGGGCGGACAGCTTTGCATGCTGCCGCTATGATTAATGATATCAAGTTGGTTAAGGTAGGCCAGGTGGCGATTCTGAACCATTTGTTTATGAATGGGTTAATTTGGGTATTATCTGTCTAAACGGGTCAAAAATGCCAGATTTAAACAATTAGCTGAAAAGGAAACGGGTCAAGTACATCAAACGTGTTGAAAGTCCTCTGAAGTGTAAATTGTTTTATTCAAAATTTACTAGTTTCCATTGTTATTGTGATTGCATGGTTTTTGCCATCATTTTCTATATACAACATATCCAAACACCCAATCACTGTAGCGAAGGTCACATCAGCTACAGTGATTTGGATTTTTTTTTTCTTTTTTGGTTTTGTTTTTTTTTTTTTCTTTTCTTTTTGGTTTTTCCCTTTTTCTACTCTTAACTTTCAGCATTGTCACTTACACCCCTTACCTTTATAAAAACTTTGTAAAATGTCATTTTGACCCCCTCGAGCTTTACGTGTTTATTTTTATGTACGTGGGTCAATTCTGTTCTTATTTTTATATATGTTTTCGGTTGGTCTACGTTTTCGTGCTTATTATTATGTATGTTTTCGGTTGGTCTACGTTTTGTCATATATAATACGTTTTCACTACACGGTATAAATTCGATTTACTTTACGTTTCAACGTTGTCGCAATGCGCGATACCATTTTTTAACTTAAAAATACTATTTTCTTACGTGCTTTATTTAAGTACGTTTCAGTATAAATCCAAGTTGGTTTACGTTTTGATGTAAATTTTTCTTGGTAACGAGTGAGGTGAAATATAATATGTTTTCATGCTTATTTTATGCATGTTTTCAGTTGGTCTACGTTTTGATGTACATTTTGCTCGGAAACGAGTTGGGTCAGATATTTGACGGTACAAATTCGAGTTACTTTAAGTTTCAACGCCGCCGCAAAGCGCAGCGAGTCAAAATACTAGTTAACACATTATTTTGTTGAAACAGATTATTCTTGATGCTGGTATTGATGTAAATATAAGGGACATGCAAATCACCATTCCTTTACATGCGGCATTGGCAAGAGGAGCAAAATCATGTGTTGGGTTGCTTCTTTCTGCAGGAGCAAATTGTAACTTACAGGTAGGTACTCATCCCCCACTAAACCTACAAAAACTAGCAATTCAGACCTAAATAAAGTTACAGAATAATGTTATGCTTAGACCTGGCAAACGGGTTGGGTCGGGTCGGGTCATGGGTCAAAACGGGTTCGGGTTAAAACGGGTTCGGGTCAAAACGGGTCAATTATAAAAAAGGGTTCTTTTGGTTCGGGTCGAAACGGGTCCGGGTCAGAACGGGTCCGGGTCGGAACGGGTTTCGGGTCGGGTCGGGTCAGTTTTTTTTTTTTTTTTTTTTTTTTTTTGCAATATAACTTTGGTGATCATACGGCCCGTATAAGTACAGACCCGATAACCGAGAACCCATTATAACACTACCCTAAATATATACTCGCTGTATGTTGAAATTATATTACAAAAATGATAACGAGTTGATGACTTATCAACTGAGCTATTATACGAATATTTATAATAAATAATTTTGTTCTGTGTATTTAGGTGTCACAGTTTCATCAATTCATATAGTTGACGTAATTTAGTCCCACTAGTACGTATCTATCTTTTTTGTTAATTGGTTTAGAAACTCAAAGTTTATATTCAGCGTCATTTTCAAGAATTATCATTTTGATAAAGTTATTTTTTATCGAAACGGTACGGGTCGAAACGGTTCGGGTCGAAACGGTACGCGTCGAAACGGTTCGCGTCGAAACGGTTCGCGTCGAAACGGTACCGGTCGAAACGGTTTGCGTCGAAACGGTTCGATTCGAAACGGTACGCGTCGAAACGGTACGGGTCGCAACGGTTCACGTCGAAACGGTACGCGTCGAAACGGCACGGGTCGCAACGGTTCGCGTCGAAACGGCACGGGTCGCAACGGTTCGCGTCGAAACGGTACGCGTCGAAACGGTTCGCGTCGAAACGGTACGCGTCGAAACGGTTCGCGTCGAAACGGT
Organism: Helianthus tuberosus; assembly: GCA_030545235.1. Lineage (NCBI taxonomy): Eukaryota > Viridiplantae > Streptophyta > Magnoliopsida > Asterales > Asteraceae > Helianthus > Helianthus tuberosus. The sequence continues at coordinate 44,869,331 of CM060438.1, read as the reverse complement.
ACGGGTCGAAACGGTACGGGTCGCAACGGTTCGCGTCGAAACGGTACGCGTCGAAACGGTTCGCGTCGAAACGGTACTGGTCGAAACGGTACGAAACTCGTCCCGACCCGAAACTCGTCTCGGCCCAAAACCCGTTGCGATCCGAACCCGTCCCGTGCAAAAACCCGTGTCGACCTGAAACCCGACCCGAACCGACCCCGTTCCGATCCCAAACCTGTGTCGTGCCGAAACCTGTCTCGGCCCGAAACTAAATTTGAATTGAACCCGTTCCGATCCAAAACCCGTTTCGTGCCGTAACCCGTCTCGTGCGGATACTTGTGCCGGCTCGAAACCCATTCCGATCCGAAACCTACCACATTTCTTTAAGACACTAACCCACATCGACCCATTTCTTTAATGATGTCGACCCGTTTTGACCCGAAAATAACAAGATGAAATTTCAAGTGACCCATTGTGACCCATTTAGTTAAAATATCTTACCCAAACCAACCCATATAATTTTAAAAGCAACCCAAACCGACCCATTTGGAAGGCTTTGGGTCAAGATTGCCCCCTCTAGTTATGCTTAACATCTTTTTCAGGATGATGAAAGCAACAATGCTTTTCATATAGCTGCCGATACAGCGATGATACGTGAAAATCTTGAGTGGATAATTGTTATGCTTAAATATCCAGGGGCTGCGGTAGAAGTTAGGAATCACAGGTAGTATCCAGCTTACATAATTTCCATTCCAAATTGATCAATTATAACTTTAAACAATATGTTCTATTGTCTAAAAAATACTACATTCGTGTATTTTTTATGGATAATAGTGGCATGACACTGCGTGACTTGTTGGAGGGCCTTCCCCGCGAGTGGATTTCAGAAGATCTGATGGAAGCACTTGCAAACAAAGGGGTCCATTTGTTTCCTACAGTGTTAGTTCATTTGTTTACTTTAATTTTCTTGCATCTTTTTCTATGCCGACTTGATTTTTTGTTATAAAATGTCATCTTTAGATATCAAGTAGGTGACTGGGTGAAATTCAAAAGCACAGTCGCCACCCCAATATACGGGTGGCAAGGTGCAACACACACGAGCGTTGGTTTCGTTCAGAGTGTCCCAGATACAGATAATCTGTTTGTATCGCTCTGTTCTGGTGAAGGACGTGAAGCTCGTGTTCTTGCAAATGAAGTTATGAAAGTCATACCGTTGGACTGCGGTCAACACGTGCAACTCAAACTAGATGTCAGAGAGCCAAGGTATGATTAAATTCTTACTTAGTGGTGATTTTGACCCATTTACTTGTGGATGGGTCAATAATGAGTTGACCGAATCAAGCAGGTTGAAAGCGTTCCAAAATCTTAATATTAATGCAATCACAATAACAGGTTTGGTTGGCGGGGTCAGTCACGAGAGAGTATCGGAACTGTACTCTGTTTTGATGATGATGGGATTTTGCGGGTCGGGTTTCCTGGAGCATCCAGAGGATGGAAGGCGGATCCTGCAGAAATGGAACGTGTTGAAGAATTCAAAGTTGGAGACTGGGTTCGGGTCCGGCCCACTCTTACTACAGCTGTACATGGATTAGGATCAGTTACACCAGGAAGCATTGGTATTGTTTATTGTATTAGACCCGATAATGGTTAATTAAACAGTACCCGGTACCATTTGCTCATCTCTACCGAACAAAAAAAACATCATTATTTAATTTAAAATCAACAAAATAAAAACTCACAGCATATACCTGTCATTTATAGTACATCTGAGGCTAAACAATTAATGTCTAAGAAGAAGTGCAATCTATTAATAAACAACAAGCTATTAGCAATCGATTAACAAACTATAACAATTAAAAGTGACAATCTATAAAGTTCTACCCAAACCAGTAGATTACCAAACAATTAGTCAATAACAACTAACAATATGTCACAATTGGTAATTAAGAGTCTGATATAATTTTTTACCATATTAAATCGATGAAGCCAGAAGGCAGAAGCGCAGATGAGTAATCGCCTATTACAGAGGAAAAAAAAAAAGGAAACGGTTGTAAAATCATATTCCAAAGGACGATTGAACTTCAAAAGAAGACGATTGTGCTCCCGAAGTTAACGATTCAGGCGACGACAGCGTGACTTCCAACCTGCAAAGCCGCCGCCGTTCATTATTTTCTTCTCTCTGTGCGACGATTCTGTTGGTGATTGTGTGGGAGACCGAGACAGCAACGACTTTTCATTGTTTAAGACTTTCAGGCATTTATTTCTTTGGGCCTTTTATTTTCTTCTTACAAGACGATTCAGGCCTTTATTTGTTTGGGCTTCTTATTTCTGTTTAGTATAAAATAAAAAAAAATGGGCCTAGTACAGAAAAGAACCATAAAAAAAATTAGAGGCCTTTCATTTTGGGTGGCCCTAGGCCTGTGCCTAGGGTTGGAAGCCCATTGGGCCGGCTCTGTCTGGGCACTAGATAAATATCACGAATCTAGAACGATTAAGTTGTTGGCATGGTCACGGCGTGGGACCCACGACCCACAGGAAGAACGCCATGCAGACCTCCAACGTATTCTTCCTCTTGTAAAGAGCCTGCATGACAGAAGATTATAAATAAAGTCATGTGTTTGAAACATCATATCTTTGTGGAAAAAAAAACAAGCAATAAATCTTTAGATGTCAAGCAGTTAGGGGTGTTAAATTGACTGTGTACTCGTGTCCGCAGGTCGAACCCGACACGGACCCAAATTTCGACATGAAGTGAACACAACACGAACCTGAAAATTGTGTTAGATACATGAACAATTCTTGCGAGTTTACACCAACACGACGTGTTTAACCCAAAATTTTATCTTTTTTGCATACCGATGCTCTAAAACTACAAACTTACAACAAAAAAATACAAATGTACGTAAAATAATTGTTTAAACTATAAAAGCTGAATCTCGTTTCTCTTATATATCTTGCGTAAAATACCCAATCTATATAATGACCTAAAGCACATTTTTTAAATAAATTTAAGATCAAATGGGTTAACTTGTGAACCCGCCAAGCCAGCCCGAACATGACCCTTTTAGCTAAACGTGTTAGTTTCCGAGCTGTCCTTCAGTTTCCGGTTTTACACCTGCCCAATAGAATTATATTATAATATATTATATTATATCATTATTACTATAATAATATATAGACACACACACTTGGTATATAATATACAAATTCTACAAGCTAAATTATATATTAGGATTGTTTACCATTACTAACTGAAACTTTACTTATGGACTCAAGGAAGTCTGTTCCATCAACTGCATATCCCCAGCGGTTCGGTGCAGGGCCCGCAATGTAAGCACATGCTCGCTCATCAGTGTCCTTCAAGAACACCTGCAAATTGGAAACAAATCATGAGACGATATTTAATTTATACAAAACATTAAATGTAATCACATTATATTCGCTCACTTGCTGAAAATGCAAATCATGAGGTGACGGTCTAAAGATGATTGGATCATAACTCAGTGCCATGTCAGCACCTCTCGATGCTCTAACCGTGCCTAGGTAATCCATTACACAAGACTCGATATCCTCTTCTGAAAAATCCCCAACGATGCTCACCTATTAAATGGTTAACATTTTATATATATGAATTTGAACTTGTGATGAATAGTAGCATCGATTTTTTATATTATTATATTTATTTTCTTAAGTTTCAATTTCATCCCTTATACATTAAATAATATACGCTTTTAACCCATTTAGTTTTTTATTTAATTTGATTTTCCTTCGATAACTCGCATTCATTATCTTTTTTTATAAAGTTGAATATGCATTTGTGTTTAATAATTTTTTTCTTGACATTGAAGTATGAACTTTGTTGAAAAAAGAGTTTAGTCAAAATGGTAACGTGACGAACCGAACCGATACTACTGACATCGGTATGGTACCGGTAACAGTAACGGTCCTTTTCATTGTTTTTTATCGACATTGGTACCGGTATTGTTATTATCGGACCGGTACCGGTATTCATTTATATGGTTTTCGGTGTAAAACACATTCTTTTGTGCATATCATGACTTTAAACAGAGTGACGATACCATACTGACACCGTCACGAACCGAATTGATACCAATCGAACTGCCGCATCGCGTAGGGAAATCCCGCTAGTTTGGAATCAATACAAAAAAAATCATAAAAAAACACATACCTCCATGTTATCACTGGCAAACTGATTCATCACTGCATCTTTTACCGTTTGCAAAGTCAAATTTTGTAATGAATATGGTGTGGGCTCCACAAACCGTTCGTCTTCATCCAACATAGCTGTCATGAGTTTGTAAGCAGTTGATCGTTCCAAGCTTTTTGGAATAGAGCGATAATACGATAAATACAGTTGTCTCGCTCTATCAAATGCATCTTCTAGCCACACACTACGCTGTATAACGGCAACAAGAGTGAAACTTTACTTGACCAAGGAATAAAAAAAAAATAACAATAAAATGTAAAATTGGCATTTGGCTGAGAGATGAATAATATATTATTTAATATTTACCTCAAGTACCATATGAAGCAACTGGAAAGCAGCACGCATTCCATTGTCGCGTGTCGTAAAACGAAACTCCATACAAATAAATTCTTCTGTGGACTCCAGTGAACAATTAACTAAATTATTCACACAGAAAAGCTCAACCTGAAAAAAGAATTAAGAACATTGAACATAAATAAGTGTATGACTGTATGTCTGTATGTACACACATAATGCATGCATATCTATAATAAATCAAATCATTAAGTACCAAAATGTTGGTAGATAAGTGATACATTACCTGTTCCCTTGTAAAGTTACCAACACGCCCCCCTTCACTCAAAGTTCTAACACCCAAAACAACCGCTCCCTTTGTTTCCGGTGTTTCTGCCGCCCGTCCACCGCCTACTATTAGCCGCATCACCCCGCCGCATTTTTCGGTTTTGGATATCTTACGACATAAAAAACAAATTACTCATGTCACATAGACAAAATAAATGTACAAATTAAAAAAACATAACAAAAAAACAATATATACCATGTAGTTAATAGAAATCCCATTTGAGAGACGACACTGGGTGATGCCTGTTTCGTTGTCATGAACTTTAGCAGCGTTTGAATCTAAACCGGTAGATATGAAAGATGGTTTAAGTTGTAACTTCAAATCATCCAGCTCTGTTGAGGTTATCAATTCCTTTGGTATCTCAAACTGCGTATAAAAGATGATAAAAAGTTCGGTAAAAATCTAGAGTTATAATCGTCCCAAACGGAATCTTTAAAAGAGAAGAATATATATATACCTCTGCCTCGGGCTCTATGGGTTCCTTTAAACCTTCTTCTATTGCAGCAGTTATCTCACTCGGGGATATCTTGAAATCGATTTCACCTACTCCATCAACGTGTACTTTTTTTGGAACACATGCGACAATGGCTGCGGGTACAGGCGCCGATGGTTTTCCAAAATCCGATATGTACTCCAATACTTGTGCGCCAATGAAATTCACCTGCATACAATAAATGTTAAAAACAATACCGATAAAGGTTCTAGATTTATTTGATACAGGTAACAATATGATAGTTTATATAATCTTGTTTAATGGATGCATGAGGTAAGTACATTAATAAAATTTAGAGTAAAATGGGATTTTCGTCCTTGAGGTTTGGCCAGTTTTGCGACTTCCGTCAAAGGTTTGTTTTCCCGCATCTGGATCCAAAAGGTTTGAAATCTTGCCATTTTCATCCGGCTCGTTAACTCCGTCTATTTTTCTCCATTAAGTCAGGGATATTTCCGTCTTTTTTTTTTTAAAGGGTAATTTGGTCAGTTAACAAAAAGGACAGAAATACCCTTGACTTAACGAAGAAAAATGGAGGAAGTTAACGAGCCGGATGAAAATGGCAAGATTCCAAACCTTTTGGATCCAGATGCAGAAAAACAAACCTTTGGACGAAAGTCACAAAACTGGCCAAACCTCAGGGACGAAAATGGCATTTCACTCTAAAATTTATTTATAAAATGAACTTTACTTCTTCGAGGGTGATTGTTCCAGCAACATTGATCAAGCTTTCATAACTCTGTTTATGATCCATAACCATATGCCCAAGAGCATCACTCTCCATAACGAAATCCAAATTATCGACTGACGAAATATTGTCACATAGCAGCCATCTGTTCACTATCTTTAAGTAATGCATCAAGATAACGAGCCAATTCTCCTTTTGTAACACCAAATTCCTTAAGCCTGCGAACCTGAACCCAATCCAAGTCGTAAAATAAGAACCGCGTCATATGACGAAAAAAAAACGTGGGCCCGGCCCGCTGCCATAATTGCACGTATGTTACCTCTTGTGTAGCCACTTTAATTGCACCTTGCCAGCTCTGAGGTTCGGCAGTTACAGTAAGAGTAGTGACTGTGCATCCCTCTCGTCCAGAATCACTGTAATCTAACTCAATGGATGTAAACGGAGGACTAGAACTCTGCAAATTTACATATAGTTAGCAAAATATTTGCCAATATAAACAAAAAAAAATTCTTGAGATACGCATGTACACCACCTTATATCTCGAGTTAATACGAAAATGCAAAGCCGAAAGGAATATTCTTTTCATAAGAACATTACGCAAATCACCATACGTCTGGACCTTGTTCACAGGAATCTACAAATAGATAATCATGTTCAAACACTTAGTTACGTGAATACGTGTGTATATAAACATGATTATAAGTTTCTACAATACTTCCCACCTTGCAGAACATGTTGATTGAAAGGTTTTGAAGCAGTTCATGCTGAAATATTTGAGGCGACTTTAGATCCTCGTGTCTCCCGGGAAGGGACCAATTATGTTCAACAGGAGGGCGAACCGCATGTCTTTCTTTTTTAGGAAGTTTTGATTGGTTCACAGGAAGAGATGTTTTGTCACTTGATGAGTCAGCAGATATCCCGCCTGTGAATTTAGGAACAAGGAAATTGGCCATTGCACCAAATGCACTAGTTTTAGGTGCTACGGGGGTCTCGGCCACGTGTTTCGGTCCAAAAACAGCCTGCATAAAAATTCTTTGAATTAATGCAACTAGTAAGCTTCTCCCGTGCATCGTGGCGGCGTCGAAACGTAAAGTAACGTGAATTTATATTGTCTAATGAAAACGTATTATATTTGACCGACTCGTTTCCGAACAAAATTTACGTCAAAACGTAAACCAACTGAAAACGTACATTAAAATAAGCACGAAAATGTTTTATATTTGACCCGACTTATTTCCTAAAAGTTTACATCCAAACGTAAGAAAATAGTGTATTTTTAAGTGGATGGTACCGCGTTGTGGCGGCGTCGAAACGTAAAGTAACTCGAATTTATACCGTCGAATGATAATGTATTATATTCTATGTTGTCAAAAGCGCAAAAAGCGCGCGCCTAGGCGCCCGGGCGCAGCGAGGCGCACCTATAGCGCTTGGTGGTAGCCTAGGCGCAAAAATGGGTTTTTTTTTTTGAAAAAACGGTGCTAAGGCGCAAAAAGCGCGCGCCTAGGCGCAAAAAACGTTGTTGAGGCGCAGAAAAAAGGTAAAACAGCACAAATGACCATTAAAAACGAAGCCTCACGCGGGCCCGGGTTTTCGGAGCTGCATTCGTGTCCGCAGGACGTGCGGGCACGCACGAGTTCAACCAAATTCCAGCTCAGAAACTCATTTTTGCAACCCCCCTTTTCTTAAAACATACAAGTCCTAAACTTTTGCTATTAACTATTAGCTACATGATCTTCAATGACATATATAATAGTTTTTTTAATTTTATATGTGGAATCTTATTTATTTTCAAAGCATAACATATTTTTTATATTTTTTTTCTCTAGGTGCGCTTTTCTTAAAAAAGCCCACGCTTTTTTTGCGCCTTGCGCCTAGGCTCCGGGCGAGGCCGACGCGCCTCGCCTGCGCCTTGCGTCTTTGACAACATAGATTATATTTGGCCTGGCTCGTTTCCAAACAGCAGTTACGCCAAACCGTAGACCAACTGAAAACGTACATAAATATATGCACGAAAACGTAGTATAATTGACCCAACAAAATTTGACTTGAATTTATACGGACACGTACATATATAAAAATAAGCACTTAAAACTTAAATTCGAGGGGTCAAAATGACATTTTAGAAAGTTAAGGGAATGGTAGTGTAAAAACTAGAAGTTAAGGGGTTAAAGTAAAAAAAAGACAAAAAGGAAAAACGAAAAAGTTACCGTAGCGCCGATGTGACAGACGCTACAGTAACCCAACCTGTGTTTTAATATTATTTGTATAATAATTCTTTAAAATTTATGTCAAATACTATTCATAAGCTTTAATAAAGTAGCATACTTTGATGTGGTTGACTGTCTTTGCAATGTTATCTATATCTCCCACGATATACAAAGTTGCGTTTGCTGGGAAGTACCACCGTTCATGGAACTTTCTGATCTTTTCTGCATCCCACTTCTTAATTTGGTCTTCGAGACCGATCGGGAATCTTTTGCTCAACTTATTCTCAGAATGTAAATGTTGCAACAGCTGTAAGTAGAAAAGATTACAAAGACTAACAGCCGTAAAATGATATGTACCTTATAGGGAAAAAAAATAACATTATTTATAATTGATATACCTGGCAGTCAACACGGTACTCAATAGTGTTCATCATTTGTAGCTCTGATAGTATGGCACGCCTTTCTTTTTCAACCCGGGAAGTAACGAACTTTGGGTAAAAAGCAATCTACAAAATTAAAAAATATACAAATAAGAAAAATAGGCATTCTATATATTAAATTAACCAAGTGAAGAAAATTGCAACTGTTAGGATACAAGAGACAAAAGGACTACGTAGTACAATAGATATGAAAAAGTGTTGTAGGAATCGCTAGGCGCTAGTCGGGCGGTGGGGTACCGACTAGCGACAAATCGGGATTAATCGGATTGAGATTTTTATATATAATTTTTAGTTATATATACACACACACACACATATTTATATGTAATTTTTTAAAGTATACATGTTTTAACCCCTCATTGACCCATTTTTTAAGTAATTGGAAGGAATTTATAAGGTTTGGTCGAAATTTGGCCGGCGTCAGGCCAAAATTTGGCCAGAATAGGACCGCCATTGACCGCCTAGCGATTAATCGGCCATTAATCGGTGAACCTCCGATTAGTGATTAATCGGCGACTAATCGGAGACTAGTCGGGATTTTTACAACCATGGTGAAATATATAATATATATATATATATTTTTAAAATGGCTCTTACCTCATCCAAAGCATCCAAAACAGACGGAAGTAGATCCTCGTCGGAATCCTATTAAAAAGAAGCAAAACTGATAATGATAAAGCTCTGAAGTTCATTAACTACAATAATAACTAGCTATCTTTAACATTTGAATATAGTAATTAGAGAGTACAAATGAATCTGTAGTTACAAACCTGCATAGAAGTTAGTGAATGGATATGAAAAACCGTATGATGAAAATCGGTGTAAGCATTTGAGCGTGCACCAGTTCTTAGAAGTTTTTCACGCTTCTTACTTCCGAGAAATGCAACATGCTCGATCATATGTGCAATACCTTGCTCATCATCTTCCTCGTCAATTGATCCCGCATGTATCTCCATGTGGGCTTCAAACCTTCACAAGAAAAAATGTCAAGAAATTTTATATACAAGAAACAGTTAAAATAACTATAGAGTAAAATGTTGTTTTTGTCCCTGAGGTTTGTCAAGTTTCGTGACTTACATCCAAAGGTTTGTCTTTCCGCATCTGGATCCAAAAGGTTTGAAATCTGGCCATTTTTATCTGGCTCGTTAACTCCCTCCATTTTTCTCCGCTAAGTCAGAAGTATTTCCGTCTTTTTTGTTAACTTAAAGGGCAATTTGGTCTTTTTCACTTTATGTACAAGTATGTAAAATACCCTTACTAAATAAAAAAGACGAAAATACCCTCGACTTAAACGGAGAAAAATGGATGGAGTTAACCAGCCGGATGAAAATGGCAAGATTGCAAACTTTTTGGATCCAGATGCAGAAAAACAAATCTTTGGACGAAAGTCGCAAAAATGGCCAAACCTCACGGACAAAAATGACATTTTACTCATAACTAAAAAAGTACGCAAACGAAAATAACTAAAATAAAAAGTTAAACCTGTTTTGTGGAACTTTGTTGGGCAAGATGAGGTAACGAAGACCGTTTTCTAGTTGTCCCCTAACTAACTTCGGGTGGGATGGAAGTTGAGCACCTAAAAACCGTTGTAGTTCCCGCCATTCACTGCTTTCTGAGTTAACCGTAAAACTATCAGAAGATTGCTGCTCCAAAACACCCTCTGGCCAGGCTGTACTTGCTGCATGTGGCTCGTCGGGACCCACAGCTGCACATGGAACCCTAACCCGTTTTCCCTAACAGTTGACAAGATACAAGTCAAATACTTGCATTACTAGGTGCAATGGAAATTTACGGTTAATCTTATTAACATTATGCCATCAAAGTTTGATCTAAGGTTAACTTCTTTGATTTATGTTCATTTAATTATGAATACCTGGTGACCTAGGTTATTCGAAATAAATACACACACACACACACTATATTCCTTATAAGGGCATTTTGGTACTCAGCTATTTTTCTTGTTCCACGAGTGGTATTAGTGGCTTATTTTGCATTGAAAAGAAGACTTAAATAACATAATTTGAGAAAAAGATTTCGAGAAAAATGGTCATAAAATCTCAAACCAAAGTTTTCATTATTATGCATAGTTGCATACAAACAATTCTATAGCATAATCAAAGGTTTGGTAAGAAGATAAGAAGTGATATAAAATAAAGAAAAATAATACACGCATTGCATGGAAACGAATATACCAAAAGGTTTCATGAACCCATGTAAATGACCAAAATTAATGAACTTACAAATACATTGTCTACTCCATGCTTTGACAGATGAAATACAGATTTGTCAGAAAATGCTCCTGGGCTTGATTTGCATATAGGAAACCGTTTTCTCCGCCCATGATGAAAGCAAGAAAATCGCGTACATTGATCTAGCAATGGCCTTTGACCCGACGATTTATCCAAAGGAAAAATACATCTATCCCCAGCAATCTGTAATATAGAACACAGGAGTATAGGATATAGTCAGATAAAGAAAGTAGACAAACCTCTCCAAACAATCAATTCCCAAAGAAAAACAACTATTTAATTCAAATAAAAATAGAAATACAAATAGACCCTCGGCTCAACCTTCGTTGACATGTAGTGTATAATATCCAGAAATCATAAAGTGTGAGTGACACAAGTAATCAAAACATCAGCAAAACAAAGTGTACTAAATAAAATAGCATCTAACACATAAAAGGCGAGAAGCGAGAAAACTATACTAGTAACAGATAAAAAGCAGAGAACATGGAGACATGAATAAGGTAGCACAAACCAACCCCTTGAAAGTAACTATTCGCTCCCCTAACAAATCTATACACTGATGCGAAAATTAGGAAGGAAAAAAAGAGCCCTCAACTTGACAGTCATGTAAAAGTATAAAGCTCAACTAAAACTTCATCCTGTAATCAGCAACACACATCCATTGATCCCATCAAAATTGCAAATGTTGACCTAACCATGTCTGGTCAAAGTTCTATGTAACACTTTAATCATCATAATCAAAGGAACTTGTAACCATGAGCTTGTTCCAACAGGCAATTTCAACTTGAAACAGCCCATCCACAACAAAACTGATTGCACCCCAGATACAATAAAAATATCAAGTGCCAAACAAGCTGGACCCCCCCCCCCCCCCCCCCCCCCCTGAACAAAAATATATGTTTGCACAAAAATTATAAACTAAAGGAAAAAAAAAAAAAAAAAGTTCTCAACTTCACAATCATGTCATACTCATAGGATAAACCTCAACTAAAACTTCTCCTATATAAACAAAATTGCAAATTTTGACCCACCCATATTTGGTCAAAAAAGATTCTATATAATAATATAAGCAAGTGAACTGTGTGTGCTACAATCACCTAACTTGTCATGATCTTGTTCCAGTAGACAGACAATTTGAACAAAATAACAAGCACCAAACAAGATTCCAATAATTTGTTAATTTACAAAAATACCCAGTTGAAAAGGATGAATACCCACCTTACTGGTGAAGTAACTGGGCGGAGCAACGGCGGTCCAGCGGGTGTGTGGATGAAAACGGCGCAAAGTAACAGTCTTGTTGACACCCGGTAAGAATCGAAGAGATGTGGGTTTGTTAAAGGAAGATGAGGGCTTGTGGTTGAGGTTTAATGGGTGTGTGATGATTGATGAAGAAGCTTCCATTGATTTGTAGAATGAAGGTTTCACCACCAAACAGAGTATGTATGGAATGCAAAGTTTGATTTTTTGTGTGGTAATAAAGCCCAATATTGGTTTATTGGTTTATGGCCTTACTTTGATTTTAGAGTTAACTTTCGTTTTGATTCATTTGGTATGGTCATTCTAACAGTTTTGCTCCGATAGTTTAAAAATAGTTATTTTTTTCCTTGATCTTTTGAGTTTGTCGTCAGTTTGCTCACTAGCTCTAATTCAGTTAAAACGTTCAATTATAAGTAGGGTTATTTCGGTAGTGTACTCCCTAGCTCTAACTCAATTAAAACGTTTAGTTACAAGTCGCGGTAGTCGTGGTTGGCAGGTGGTTGTGGATGGTGGTGGTCGGTAGAAAAAGTGTTTCGAAATATGGGGATCAGAAAAGAATTACTTATATACATGTAAATAAACAAGTTATAAGTTTATTCAGGTGAAAAAACTTACATGCCCTTCCCTTTATCTATAAAATTACCAAAATACCCTTATAGTTAATGGATTTTTTGGATGGAGTTAGAGATGGGGAGCAAAATGACGATAAGTTAGAAAAATCAGGGAGGAAAATGACTATTTTTAAACTATTGGGGCAAAACCGTTAAAATGACCAAATCACGGGAAGCAAAATGTAAGTTAACTCTTGATTTTAAATATAAAATTTCTTATTTTAATCGAGTATTGTTTATTTATAAGTAAATAAGTGGGTATTTAATAGAGTACTATGTTATAACCCCGTGTAATACACGGGTTGAATAAATGTAATTTTATATATCAAATAATAAAAAAAAAAATTATTTTTGAAACCTCGTTTATTACACAGGTTGAATAAATGTAATTGTACATACCAAATAATAAAAAATATATCTTTAAAAATCTCATTTATTACATGGGTTGAATAAATGTAATTTTATATATTAAATAATAAAAAGTTTTATCTTTAAGAACTCTGTGTATTGTACGGGTTGAGTAAATTTTATTTTATATATTAATAATGAAAAAAATTACATTTTTAAGAACCTCATGTATTGTATGGGTTGAGCACATGTAATTTTATATACCAATCAATAAAAAGTTATATCTTATTATATCTTTATAAACCCTATATATTATAAAACTTTTGGACTAAACTGACAAAATGACCCAAAACACAGGGACTAAAATGACATTTAACTCTTTACATTATATTAATTTATATTTAGTGTACGTCTTTTGTTAATGTCAAGATAAATAATTTTGAAATCTAATAAATATTTCAAAAGATTATATTATCTCCTATACGAATTGTTTAAATTTAATTTTATAATTATCTTTTAATTAATATTAATTATCTATAATTAAGTAGGAGATAAAGATGAGAAAACTAAAAAGTAGATGATTCCAATGAATGACATGTGTCCCAAAGTTAATTTCTTTTATTATATAGTATAGATTGTTTATTTATAAGTAAATAAGTGGGTACATAAAATTTCATGTTAAATTTAAATACATGTACCTATAATTAATTATATGATGAAAAAGGTTTTTTTTAATGATAATGATAAGTTATTTAGTTTTTAATAAAATATTTCGAGTTATTAATTAGGGCGAACAATGCTTGATACAATCATAAACACGTCATGAACGCAATATGAAAAATAATAAGCTTATGTTAGGATGCACAAAAGCGATACCGCTCAATATATGGGTACCGGAGTACATAGAATGTTAATTATTTGGGTCTCATCCAACTCAGTAAAATACTCCTGATGTTTCATCTTTTGTTGGTACCATACCGCGTAGGGTGGTGTTCCTGCCAAGGCACCACAACATTTTCCATTCTTCCCTTCTCGCTTCTTGTCGTGTTCATATCGTACACCATTATAGTCTTACATGTTTAACTAGGAGTGGAAATTCTTGACACGATCCGTCAACTCGACCCAAGCCCGACACGGAAAAAACAGGTTTGGGTTGACTAACATGACCCGTTTAAAAAACGGGTTGGGTTAGGGTTGACCTACAACAGGTTGGGTTCGAGTTGACGCGTTAGCCTATTTAACTGTTTAGAAAAAAAAAACTTTTATATTTTTGATTTTTCCATTCCTATTTTACACGGTTAGTTATAATAATGTTAGTTATGACATGTTATATTATTTACGTGTCGCACTCATACTCACAACATTAAACATGTTATCAATAACTCGCTTAAAACCCAACAACTCGCTTATAAATTGTTAACTTGTATGACTCATTTAAAAATACGGGTTAAACGGGTCGGGTTCGTGTTGACCCACATTTATATGTGTGCGGGTTAGGTTTGAAATCTTTGACCCGGATAATAAAATGGGTCTGGTTCGGGTTAAAATTTCAACCCAGTAACCAGTCAACTCACCAACCCGTTGACACCCATATGTTTAACATGGGAGGTTGTCACCGGAGAAAGGTGGGGTTAGGTTATTTTTATTCATGGTTGTAAGAATCGCTAGGTGTTGGTTGGCCGGTGGGGGTACCGACTATCTATTAACCGGGATTAGTCGTGATTAATTGGATTGCGATTTTTATATGTGATTTTTAGTTTTATACATATATAAACACACACACATATTTTTATATGTTTTTTTAAGTAGAAAGGTTTAACCTATCCTCTACTCATTTATTTTTTTTAAGTATACAAGATTAATTGCCGAAATTTATAGGTTTTGGTTAAATTTTGGTAGGAAACTGATAGAAATCTCACCAGAATCGCCTCAGCCGACTATAGCTGATTTTCGACCTACTAGAGCCGATTTATGGCTGAATAAGGCCGATTTCCCGATGACTAGAGCCGATTAGGACCGACTAACGACTAATTCACCGATCACCTAAAAATAAATCAATGGTCTCCCGACTAACGATTAATAGCCGACTAGTTGCCAATTAATCCCGATTTTTCCAACACTATTTTTATTAAATAAAAAAGGCAGGGCCCACATAAGCAGTCAACGTCATCAAAAAATTAACAGATAACATGGGAACGCTATAGGAAAATATATTTAAAGTTGAGACTGTTTGTAAATAAGGTTGAGCAATTGTCTCAAACCGTACCGAATCGGGAGTTACCCGACCTAACTCAAGACCCGACAACCATTAAAACTATAACCGAGGACCTGACTTATACACTAAGTGTAACACCCTGTGTTTCGAAAGTCAAAGTCAAAGTCAAGATTGAAGTCAAAGGAAGAAAAGATTGCTAGTTGTGATATGTCACTCCTTGCTCAATTCCTGTTTTGACTTCTTTGACTCGTAGATAGTCTATTCGCGTTGTTACGTTAGTTGTATTATGTGGAGTACTTGTAGATAATCGAGGTTTATTCGCTGTTTATCGCATGATTATCACTTGTTTTATCGCTTATCGCATCGCAATCGCATTCGAAACTCAAATTATGTGTTCTGAGTATTGCTTTACGTGTGTGTGCTACTTATGTGTTACTTGTGCATGTTGATTTATGTTTATACCGTGGTGATTAATCGAAACTCTATCGCAATCGAATCGCAAACGCTAAACGCAAGTGATATAGGATGATTGTATGTTAGATATAGTACTTGGGATTAAAAGTAATTTGATAAGAAACCCTATCGCATCGCAACGCTCAACATGCGAATTGAAAACGCAAAAACTCATCGCGCCAAGCATTCCACCCAAGTAGTCAGCCGATCGAGCTGCCACCCGATCAGACTGCCACCCGATCGAGGTGCCACTCGATCGAGGTGCCACCCGATGGGGCTGCCACTCGATCGACCAGCCACCTTATCCCTTTCCTTTTATGGAAATCCTATAAATACCTCCTGTCAACATCACAACTTCACCTTTTGCACTCTCTCGTCCGACCTGCGCTTCTTGCCTCTATTTCTTCAGATTTCTCGCGATTCTTGTAAGTTTTCAACCTAAATCTTGTACTTTCTTAATCATCACGCACTTCTACACCTTTATATCTTTTGAATCTTAAATTTTAACCGTGAAATCACTAGATTTAAGGTGTTCTAGGATGATGTCATCATGGTGTTCTTATGAACTTCATGTTTTGGCTTCAATCCACCAAGAACAACTTAGATCTGAACGATTTCCACACAAATAAACAAAGATCATGCATAGATCTGAACATATTCATGGTGAAAAAGGATTGAAAGATGGTTTCTAACTTTCTTTCAACTCTTTTACACTCAATGCACTCAAAACCGATGGAATCGGATCTCGTTCTGACCTCTACTTGTTCTTAGTGTTGTGTTAGCTCAAGATCTAGATTCTGTCCATGAGACCATCGCTTTCGGGTTAAGCAAGAACAACTGTCTTGAACCGGTTAACTGGTTGAACTTGGGTGATTCCTTTTCGATCAGGTCACTTAGGTCAAGATGGGGTTCTGTTGATCAGCACGTTGTCACACCGTCTCGATAAAACTACAAAACTACCAAAACAACCAAGTAAAAGACGATCAGGTCGACTAGGACAGATTGCCGTCCGATCGGACTGCCGTCCAATCGGATTACCGCCCGACCGGGTTGCCACCCGATCGGCTTGCACTTTGGGTCCCACACTTAAACTTTATTTCAAACTTCAAAGGTTTTGAACATCGAACGGACTGTCGCCCGATCGGGTTACCACCCGATCGACCGACCATCCGACCCTGTGATGTTTTGAACTCAACACTCAAACAATTTTCAACATGTTCAATACAAACGGATTGCCACCCGATCGGACTACAATCCGATCGAGTGACAAACTGCTGTGAACTTGTTCTCACTAAAGTGTCCAACCAATCGGATTGTCGCCCGATCGAACGACCGTTCGATCGACCTACCTGAAAGATAGAAATACTTCTATGTTTTCAAAATGCTACAACTAAAACTTCAAAAGACAAGCCGTCATACACAAACACATCCTTCCCAAACGAAGTAACAATCCACTCGAAAGGTCACCCGAACGGTTGACCATCCGAGCGGATTGTCACCCGATCGACCGGCCACCCGATCGGACTGTCACCCGATCAGATTACCGTCCGATCCACTGTCACTCTACTCCGTTTTACGTATCACTTATCGTTATGATATCGTTCTGATCAGGATAATCTCGCTCTAAGCGCTCCCATCAATCCATCATCGTTGTGAGTATACTCGAACCCTTTTTGCTTTCGCACTTTTGGGTGTTACATACGTTACTTATTCTAAATCACCTTGAACACACTACGCAATACTTTAACGCTAGCCATTACCGCATGTTATACGTGACTTAATGAATGCTTTTTTTTATGTTTACACATGGATTGTTGTCTACCTGCCTTAGCAACGATAGTACTATTAGTTTGGACTCAGCACCTGTTCACTCAGGGGTTGTTAAGGACAATTAATTACATGAGTCACAGTAGTGATCATGCTTTACGAACTGCCTTGGGCAGTCAACCCGTAGTCATTGGTATTGATAGGATCTTGTCGATAACTTACGTGCTTCATTTCACTCTGTGTACGTGCTGGTTATGCGTAAACGATTTCGAACTCTATTATATCTATTAAACTTGTATGCTCACCTTTACACTATGTGTATTGACTTTTACTTTAACGTATGTGGCAGGTGCTTAAGATGTTTAAATGCTTGGGCAGCTATGAAATCGAGGCTAGGAAAGAGTCTAGAAACAAAGACAATTTATTTTTATTTGATTAAATCTGAGTTGTCGGAACATGTTTTTGTTTGAAGAATATCTCTGTCTGTAATAACTTTATTATCTTATGGGTCATGGTATGGGACATGATATTTTTAAACTATTCGGTAATTTAGTCGTTATGGAATTTCTTTGAACAATTTGTTTCGCTCAGTGCCACGCCCCGATGATTCCGCCATCGGTTGGGGTGTGACAGATTGGTATCAGAGTCATAACTATAGGGAATTAGGCAAGACTCGACCTAGTTCGGGTCGATGTCTTAGAAACGACCTAGTCTATAGTTAGGTACCAACAGACCGACTTGTGCATACTCTTAGGAGTTTTGAACGGGCTTACTTGCTATATCTCGTTATTCTCGTCTACACTACACTATCACTGCACACTATTATTCGAAACTGAACGAGTGATTTGGTCGATATTAGGTGTGAAAGCCACAAACTCTTGACTCGATTGCTTGTTCAACCCGCATCTATCTATAAAACACGAGAATTTGTGTTGAATCAGGAGTGAAATCCATACTTTAACGCCCGTTTTCATCTCTATTTTTATCAAAACAGGAACCAGGTTGTTAAGTCAGGGGTGAAACCCAAACCTTGACGACTTATTCCGCTCTATTTTGTTTTACAAAACTCTCACCAAAGTCTCGACGGACTCCAGCGACTTGAAGTCGCGCTGTAATTGGGAGGATGCATGCCATTCGCCCAAATTCGAGGCGAGAGCACAGTCCCGAAGGCCAAAGTGTGTACGAAAAGTCTTTGTGAATAGTCGAATCACTCTGGGTAGTCAACTCCTATCGAGCCTTAGGCAATCTATTATTCGATTTCAAGCTCGCAATCGCTGATTTTTACATGTTTCGATTCTGAGCTCGCAACTGCCGGCTCTGATATTTGTCGATCTTATGTGGATTTTATGTGTTTTATGTGAATTGTCTGTTTATGTATTACGATTTTTTTGGTGATTTATTCGCTTTACGCTTCACTTTAATCGACACACACGACCCGCACTACACATCTACCCCGATACGTTAACGAATCGCTGCTCGCTTGTGCTATACTACTCGCTGTGTACTCGCAATCGCTATTCTCGAACGCTCGCGGACTGTGAAAGATAGGTTTCTGTATTCTAACTGCTTCATGTGTTTATATGCAATAGGAGAAGGTGAATACGTGCAGAATATAACGTGTTTATGTGCTTCTGTGCTATACGTGCTTATGTGTTTCTGTGCTTATGTGAATCTGTGATTATGTGTTTATGTGCCTACGTGATCGTGTTCCTGAGCTTTAGTAGTATTAGACGTGTGAGGTGAGATTCGATTACATGTGTTGAGTCCTGTGGCGATGTCTGTTGTAGACAATGTCGTCATCTGGATCTCTCGCTACTCAAGCTGCTCGCCGAAAGCAAGCAGATAAACGCCTCGCCGCTATGGTTGCTAAGCAAATGGCGAAGGTCGTCCCCCAAGTCATCAGTGAACTGTATGAGAATATGAGCAAATCGTCTGAAGAGTCAAGGACAGATTCGCCAAAGTCTGGGTTCAGCTTTAAGCAGTTCAAAGCTTGCGGTCCGAAAGAATTTACTGGTGAAGAAGGCCCTACGGCTTTGTTTCAATGGTTAGATTCAATCGAGGCCACCCTCCGTCAGAGTGGATGTCCTGACAATCTCCGCACTCTGAATGCTACCGGCGTCTTCCAGTCCCGCGCTTTAGACTAGTGGACGGCCGAGAGGAACAAACACGGAAATGATGCAGCTTATGGTCTGACATGAGATGAGTTGAAGAACGTCATGCTCGAAGAGTTCTGCCCTCCACATGAGCGCCAAAAGTTGGAGGATGAATTCTAGCACATCAAGCAGAAAGATGGTGACAACGCTGCTCTAACTGCTCGCTTCAAGCAGCTCAGTATTATCTGTCCTGATCAAGTCAAGATTGCTGACATGACGATCAAGAAGTACATTCAAGCTCTGCCAGACTGTGTTGTAGATTTTGTGCATGCTTCAAAGTCAGCAACAATCGAAGAAACTTACCTGCTTGCCGCCGAAATCAATGACAAACGAGTCAAAGCTGGTTTTTGGGATAAAGCTTCAAGAAGCCTACTTCAAGCTACCACCGCCGCATCAGCTGAAACCGCCGCTGCTCCCCAGTCGTCAAAGTCCTCTCATCGCAAGAGGAAGAATAACAACAACAACTCCAACAACAAGAACTGTGCTGTCACTACCGCTGCTCCACTCCAAGCGGTACCAGCTCAGCAACAACACCGATCAGCTCCAGCGCCAATTACCCAAGCACCGCCAGCTAAGCGTGCTTATACTGGTCCCCACCCTGCCTGCCCGAAATGCACTTATCATCACCCGGTGGGAATCGCCTGCAGATTTTGCGTACACTGCAATATGTATGGCCATTTCACCGCCAATTGTCGAACCGGCCCCCGCAACATCGCAGCTCCCGCTCCTGCTCAACAAGCTCTTCTCACTGCTCCGCAAGGCCAACAAGCGGCTCAGGCACCCGCGATCAACGCCAGAGTCTGTTTTGCGTGTGGTGATCCCAACCATTTCGCAAACATGTGCCCGAACAGGGTTGTGAAACAAGAGCCTCAACAACAGCAGCAGCAACAACCTCAGCAGCAACTGCAACAAGCCGCCCGCGCCAGAACTTTCAACATCAATGTGCACCAAGCCCAAGCCGACAACAATGTGGTCAATGGTACGTTCCTTGTGAATGGTATTTATGCATCGTGTTTATTTGATACTGGAGCCGATAACTGTTTTGTATCGTTAGAATTCGAAAAGCTCCTTAATCGTAAGCGCTCCCATCACCCCTCGTCATTCGATGTCGAAGTCACCACCGGAAGAACTGTCGCTGTTAACTCTGTTCTTCGTGATTGTACTCTCGAGCTCAATAATCACATCTTCCCAATCGACCTTATTCCGATGCAACTCGGAAGTTTTAACATCATAGTAGGCATGGATTTTCTTCGTGAGAATCGTGCTGAAGTTGTGTGTTTCGATAAGATGATTCGCTTTTCGCTCGCAAATGGTGATTTATTGTGTGTTTATGATGAAACTGCGTCAAAAGGTCTCAAGCTAATGTCATGTGTCCAAGCTAGCAAGTATCTCCGCAAGGAATACAGAGCTTTCTTGGCTAACATCATAGTAGCGGAGAAGGAAAAGAAAGGTAATTCGGGAGTTAAGGATGCTCCCCTTGTGCGTGAATTTCCGAATGTATTCACTGATGATCTTCCTGGTCTTTCTCCGAGTCGTGATATCGACTTTCGTATCGACCTCATTCCTGGAGCCAACCTTGTTGCTAAAGCGCCTTATCGTCTCGCTCCGTCTTAAATGCGTGAACTCTCAAGTTAGCTCCAGGAATTACTTGATAAAGGTTTCATTCGCCCTAGCACCTCTCCGTGGGGCGTGCCAGTCTTTTTCGTCAAAAAGAAGGATGGGTCGTTCAGGATGTGCATCGACTACAGGGAATTGAATAAGCTAACCATCAAGAACCGTTATCCCCTGCCTCGAATCGATGACCTATTTGATCAGCTGCAAGGTGCCTCATGTTTCTCGAAGATCGATCTATGCTCAGGCTATCACCAACTTCGCATCCAAGAGGAGGATGTACCCAAAACCGCTTTTCGCACTCGATACGGCCACCACGAGTTCGTTGTTATGCCTTTTGGTTTAACCAACGCACCCGCGATTTTCATGGATCTGATGAATCGCGTGTGTAAACCATTTCTCGACCGCATCGTCATCGTGTTCATCGATGATATCCTAATCTATTCCAAGTCGAAAGCCAAACACGCGCAGCATCTACGTTTGGTTCTCGAGCTACTCCAAGGGAATCGACTCTACGCCAAGTTCTCCAAGTGTGAATTTTGGCTGGAGGAGGTTCAATTCCTCGGTCACATTGTTAATAGTCAAGGTATTTATGTCGATCTCGCGAAGATTAAAGCAGTTAAGAGTTGGGTTACGCTGAAGAACCCGTCCGAAGTCCGTTCTTTTCTCTGATTAGCGGGCTACTATCGCCGATTTATCGAAGGATTCTCTAAAATCGTCGTACCGCTTACCTCTCTCACGCATAAAGACAAGCCTTTTGTTTAGGGAACCGAACAAGAGACTGCCTTTCGAACCCTCAAGCACATGCTTTGCAATGCTCATGTCCTTGCTTTACCCAACGGAAATGATGACTTTATTGTCTATTGCGATGCCTCGAACCTTGGTCTTGGTTGTGTTCTCATGCAACGGAACAAGGTTATCGCCTACGCGTCTCGTCAGCTCAAGATCCACGAGAAGAACTATACAATCCATGACCTCGAGCTAGGCGCAGTTGTTTTTGCGTTGAAAATTTGGCGACACTACCTTTATGGTACAAAGTGTACGGTCTTCACCCACCATAGGAGCCTACAACACATCTTCAACCAGAGAGAACTTAATATGCGTCAACGCCGATGGGTGGAACTTCTCAACGATTATGACTGTGAGATTCGTTATCATCCTGGCAAAGCAAATGTCGTTGCCGACGCACTTTACAGACGAAGTTATTTGCATAGCGCTCGTAATATTCCCGCGCAGCATCATCTCGAAACCCTCATCTGTGAAGCCCAACATGCTTGTTTCAACGAGCGTACTTTGAAGAAGGAAAGCATTCATCACGATGGAGCCTAGTCAGTGAATAAGTCGAATGGGATATTCCATTATCTGGACCGAATTTGGATCCCTAAGCGGACTGATTTACGACAGATTCTGATGGACGAAGCCCACAAATCCCGGTATTCTATTCATCTCGGTGCCGATAAAATGTACCAGGACCTTCGCTACAAGTACTGGTGGCCGGGCATGAAGAGAGGTATCGCCCTCTACGTTGGAAGGTGTCTGACTTGTTCGAAAGCCAAGGCCGAGCATCAAAGACCCTCTGGCTTGCTCGAGCAACCCGTGATCCTGATGTGGAAATGGGAAAGCATAGCCATGGACTTCATAACCAAACTCCCACGTACAACCGCAGGTCACGATAGCATCTGGGTTATCGTTGATCGTTTGACCAAATCAGCTCATTTCCTGCCAATACGAGAAGACTACAAGGTAGAAAGATTAGCCCGAATCTACACAAATGAAGTTATCTGTCGACACGGTACGCCTCGCGATATCATCTCTGACCGCGATAGACGGTTTACCTCACGTTTGTGGGAGACGTTTCAAGCTGCACTCGGTACTGAGCTTAACCTGAGTAATGCATTCCATCCACAAACCGACGGTCAGACTGAAAGAACGATCCGTACTTTGGAAGACATGCTTCGCTCATGTGTCATAGACTTCGGTGGTAATTGGGACGCATACCTACCTCTCGTCGAATTCTCGTATAATAACAATTATCATTCCAGCATTTAGATGGCACCATTTGAGGCTTTATACGGAAGAAGATGTCGATCGCCAATTGTATGGCACGAGATCGGTCACTCGCAATTAACCGGTCCTGAGCTATTGCAAGAAACAACTGACAAAATCCTCCAAATAAGAGACAATTTGCTGAAAGCTCGAAGTCGTCAGAAAAGTTACGCCGATAGACGATGCAAGCCCCTTGAATTTGACGGTGGCGACCATGTACTCCTAAAGGTCTCACCTTGGAAGGGTGTGGTCAGATTCGGCAAGAGAGGGAAACTCGCGCCTCGATATGTTGGACCCTTTAAGATTCTAGAAAGGATCGGAAAAGTGGCCTACAGACTCGAACTACTGGAGGAACTTAGCAACGTTCACCCGACTTTCCATGTGTCTAACCTCAGAAAGTGTCTAGCTGAGCATGATCTGTTCGTACCTCTGGAAGACCTCCAAGTAAACGAAACACTACACTTCGTGGAGAAGCCTGTCGAAATCATGGACCGCCAAACCAAGCAGCTCCGACGCTCGCGCATTCCTATTGTGAAGGTCCGACAGGAAGGCAAACGAGGCGCAAAGTTCACTTGGGAACTCGAAAGCGAAGTACCTGCAGTTGTTTGTTACGGCTGAAGCCTAATTTCGGGACGAAATTCCCTTAACAGGGGGAGGATGTAACACCCCGTGTTTCGAAAGTCAAAGTCAAAGTCAAGATTGAAGTCAAAGGAAGAAAAGATTGCTAATTGCGATATGTCACTCCTTGCTCAATTCCTGTTTTGACTTCTTTGACTCGTAGATAGTCTATTCGTGTTGTTACGTTAGTTATATTATGTGGAGTACTTGTTGATAATCGAGGTTTATTCGCTGTTTATCGCATGATTATCGCTTGTTTTATCGCTTATCGCATCGCAATCGCATTCGCAACTCAAATTATGTGTTTTGAATATTGTTTTACGTGTGTGTGCTACTTATGTGTTACTTGTGCATGTTGATTTATGTTTATACTGTGGTGATTAATCGAAACGCAATCGAAACTCTATCGCAATCGAATCGCAGACGCTAAACGCAAGTGATATAGGATGATTGTATGTTAGATATAGTAGTTGGGATTAAAAGTAATTTGATAAGAAACCCTATCACATCGCAACGCTCAACACGCGAATCGAAAACGCAAAAACTCGTCGCGCCAAGCATTCCACCATAGTGGTCAGCCGATCGAGGTGCCACCCGATAGGACTGCCACCCGATCGAGGTGCCACTCGATCGAGGTGCCACCCGATCGACCAGCCAGCTTATCCCTTTCCTTTTATGGAAAGCCTATAAATACCTCCTGTCAACATCACAACTTCACCTTTTGCACTCTCTCGTTCGACCAATGCTTCTTGCCTCTATTTCTTCAGATTTCTCGCGATTCTTGTAAGTTTTCAACCTAAATCTTGTACTTTCTTAATCTACACGCACTTCTACACCTTTCTATCTTTTGAATCTTAACTTTTAAACGTGAAATCACTAAATTTGAGGTGTTCTAGGATGATGTCATCATGGTGTTCTTATGAACTTCATGTTTTGGCTTCAATCCACCAAGAACAACTTAGATCTGAACGATTTCCACACAAATAAACAAAGATCTTGCATAGATCTGAACATATTCATAGTGAAAAAGGATTGAAAGATGGTTTCTAACTTTCTTTCAACTCTTTTACACTCAATGCACTCAAAACCGATGGAATCAGATCTCGTTCTGACCTCTACTCGTTCTTAGTGTTGTGTTAGCTCAAGATCTAGATTTTGTCCATGAGACCATCGCTTTCGGGTTTAGCAAGAACAACTGTCTTGAACCAGTTAACTGGTTGAACTTGGGTGATTCCTGTTCGATCGGGTCACTTAGGTCAAGATGGGGTTCTGTTGATTTGCACGTTGTCACACCGTCTCAACAAAACTACAAAACTATCAAAACAACCAAGTGAAAGACGATCAGGTCGTCCGATCGGATTACCGCCCGACCGGGTTGCCACCCGATCGGCTTGCACTTTGGGTCCGACACTTAAACTTTATTTCAAACTTCAAAGGTTTTGAACATCGAACGGACTGTCGCCCGATCGGGTTACCACCCGATCGACCGACCATCCTACCCTGTGATGTTTTGAACTCAACACTCAAACAATTTTCAACATGTTCAATACGAACGGATTGCCACCCGATTGGACTACAATCTTATCGAGTGACAAACTGCTATGAACTTGTTCTCACTAAAGTGTCCAACCAATCGGATTGTCGCCCGATCGAACGACCGTTCGATCGACCGACCTGAAAGATAGAGACTATGTTTTCAAAATGATACAACGAAAACTTCAAAAGACAAGCTGTCATACACAAACACATCCTTCCCAAATGAAGTAACAATCCACTCGAAAGGTCACCCGAACGGATGACCATCCGAGCGGATTGTCACCCGATCGACCGGCCACCCGATCGGATTGTCACCCGATCAGATTACCGTCCGATCCACTGTCACTCTACTCCGTTTTACGTATCGCTTATCGTTATGATATCATTCTGATCAGGCTAATCTCGCTCTAAGCACTCCCTTCAATCCATCATCGCTGTGAGTATACTCGAACCCTTTTTGCTTTCGCACTTTTGGGTGTTAAATACGTTTCTTATTCTAAATCACCTCGAACACACTACGTAATACTTTAACGCTAACCGTTACCGCATGTTATATGTGACTTAATGAATGCTTGTTTGTTATGTTTACACATGGATTGATGTCTACCTGCCTTAGCAACGATAGTACAATTAGTTTGGACTCAGCACCTGTTCACTCAGGGGTTGTTAAGGAGAATTAATTACATGAGTCACGGTGGTGATCATGCATTACAAACTGCCTTGGGCAGTCAACCCGCAGTCATTGGTATTGATAGGATCATGTCGATAACTTACGTGCTTTATTTCACTCTGTGTATGTGCTGGTTATGCGTAAACGATTTCGAACTCTATTATATCTATTAAATTTGTATGCTCACCTTTACACTATGTGTATTGACTTTTACTTTAACGTATGTGGCATGTCACACCCTGCAAGTAGCGGAAGCGTATTGTGTGTGACGTAAGAAAGGTAATCATTGCATCCAAATGTATTAACAACATGAACCAACAACGATGCCATAGATATATAACTTCCAACGAATATTTACATATTTTCCCAAAAGTAGTTTCAAGTACCATACATGTTCACAACCTTAGACATAACATAGTTATCAGTTTGTTTTACACATCACAAAAGATAGTTTTAACATAAAACTTAGTAAGGCTTTGTTTCCTATATACCCATACGAAGATGGGATATAGAATACAAACCCTTCAAAAGTGGTAATCGTTGTCATTTGTTTTCCCGAATCCCATAGTGAATCACCGGCTCAAGACCTGTTTCCTGAAATACATGTAGTTTTAAAAAGTCAACAAAAAGCTGAGCGAGTTCATGCAGTATTTGTTATCATATGGAATCTCGTAAATGTTATCTTGTAATCATGGTATGTTCTGATTCATTCATGGAGTCTGTCAAGGATCTATCAGTGGGTAGCGAGCCCCCTGACATAATGTACCATAAGTAAATAACCAAACCGAGAACACTTTGTCATCATTTGGGATCACAAAAGCACTCCAGGGTATACCAACCAGGAGTGAGGCGTGCCTCAAGCCCAATAGATCTACACCTTTTGCACCTTGGTCACTAAGTGATTAATGGTTACTATTGTTATCTCCCTACTTATGCACATTGACCATGTTATCTACTACTCCGTAACTAACATACCAATAGTTTTAGCATGTATTTCCCCTCGATGTTTTTGAAAACAAAACATTGAAAACAGTGAAAGGAGGGACATGAACTCACAAGTTTGCGTTCCGTGTATTATGATATCGAAGTGAGCGTCCGTACGTGTGATTAACCTACATGTGTACTAACTTCGTTAGACACTAGGTCTTTCGGACCCCGTACAAGTTGTTCATCTTGAATTCTTTATTATGTTTTCGTTTGTCATTTTTGGAACAACTTTGTATTTTAGAGCGTTGATAGTTTACTCACTCGATTGTTATGTGTATACATGTATTCTATTTGTATTGAATTCATAAGCGTATTCATGTATTCTATGTGTATTGACTTATGTGTGACCGGCTTCGTTCTTCACACGTCCTCGTGCAGTGCACGCATGCCATTGAGCCTTTGCTCATGTCATTGGTCCGAGCCCATGTCATCTATGTTATCGTATCTAACCCATGTTTTAATGTTATTGGGCCGAGCCCATGTCATTGGGCCGAGCCCATGTTATCTATGTTATTGGGCCTAACCCATGTTTTATTGTTATTGGGCCGAGCCCATGTTATATTGCCATTGGGCCCTAGCCCATGTATTAAGGAATTTGGGCCTAGCCCATTACTAACTTTGATAGGCCCAATTCTAACTTTATGAGTCCATTAACATAATCTTGCAAATTTTTACCAAAATGTTACCAAGTAGCAAACTTTAAATAAGTTCATTTTTCCTATGAAAAATACTTGGTAATTTTTATAGTTTTCGACTTTCCGGATTCTTGTTATAGGTCACTTACATATGTGCTCGTTTAAACGTCCAAAATATGTTATTTTAGACTCGACTTTGTAGTAACTTGTTTACGGTGTCGATACGCCCAAATTGTCGTCATCAAGTGTTATGTATTTCCATTTCGGCCATTTTATTTAATTGTCCGATTTTACTAGCATTTGTTGGACCATGTAGGAACATGTATGTGTATTTATTTTGATCACCCTTTAGGTACCTACTATATATACATATATAGCACACATTGCAAGCACTTAGAAAGTTTCCGAAAATATATAATTTTTCTCACCAAAAATTATATTTACACATTGTTATATTTTTACCCATTTATTTTTGTAAAAAAAGTAAGTTTAAGTTCATAAGAACTTCTTGAATATTTAAACCTTAGATATTCCCATCAAAGTTTCCATAATGACGTTTAAGACCACTAATCGTGTTTAACATTGTTAATCACCCTTTAATCCCCTCTTTAATCGCGATTAGATTTTTAGAAAAATTCGCCATAATTTCCCCTAAACTATGACGTTTCCCACGTTACAAAAACGCGTTTAAATCAATAATCAATTCACTAAATCACCATTATTCACCAAGTTTCTTTTAAACATGTTTATATGTTAACATAACTTCCACATTTCATGAACTTTCATAAAACTTTTTTTTATACATAAAAGTTAGACCTTTTTAAGGTGATTTTCATAATAAACAAGTTGTTTAATTTATCTTGTAAAAACAAAGTTCACTAGACTTCCCAAGATTAAGTTTTAAACCTATTTAAACCCTTGTTTCTTTATGTAATCCAAAAATTATATGATTAGTTCATGAAATGAGTATGATGATCTTTCTTGATTTAAACATAACCATGTTTAAATCACATATTTATGTTCATCATGATAAGATGAACACAAATATAAAATACTACATGAGACTAACAACATGATCATCATAAATATAAACTTTAACGCACTAATATTAACATGATTACCATAAACATCATAATCATACAAACAAGTAAACACAAATATACTAAATAAACACATAATATAGTTATATTTAGTGTTCTTTAACTTTGAGATTAGGGTTTTGGTTTATGTTCATCTTTTATATCAAGATAATCAACTTGTACAATAATAATCTACTAGTAATAAGAATCATAAATATGGTGTTTAGTAGACTTACAAAGTGCACAAGCTAGATTAGATAATAAGAAGAAAGATAAGCTCCAAAGATGCTCCTAGTGAAGCTCCATGTTAAACCCTTGCTTAACCCATGTAAAAGTGATCTTTTAATGGCTAGAACATGAGTAAATTAGGATGTTTATGGAATGTTTTTGGTGGGTTTTTGGTGCTTCTGGGCTGTCGTGAACAAAGGGTGCACAAAGGGTTTTTTTTTTAGAGTTTGAAAATGTGTTGTGAATTATGATAAGAATATGGTGTACATAATGGTTCATGCATACAATTTCAACAACTCCCAAGAGCCATCCCTCAAGAGTTCTTACCATCTTTTCCATCATGGAGTATGGTGGGTGGGCCCACCATTAACGTGAATAATGAGGGGGTAAGATGTTTTTTTTTAAAGTTACTAATTATAAGATATTTTGGTCATTAGGAGGTGTAGGGTGATTAGTATTTTAAGTATATCATTAGTGGGGTAATTAGGGATTCGAGACTAATATTATTATTAACTAGTTCACTAGACTAGTTAAAATAGTGTTTAACTAGTTTAAACGGTTCCCGGTTAAGCGCCGGTTCACCTACGATGCTTTTATGTCGTACCGATAAGGATTTTCCGTAAGTTGTTTTCTTGCATCCGAAAGTTGTATGAAGTGATCCCGAGTCCCAAATTTAGCTTAACTAGTTCACTAAAGTTTCCATTTGGTTGCTACGATGATGGAAATATTGCTTACTAGCCCGTCGGTTCGCTAACGGACTAGTTTAGTACATAGCGATGTAATACCGGAAACTTGTGATTATGAACATTCCGTTGATATCATCCTATTGTTTTAGTATGTTTTTCATCAATTGACATTATTCCGAAGTCCCGGAAATGCTTTGTTATAGGTTCGGACGCGTTAAAAATGTTATATTTTAAGCCAAAACGGACATTTTTGCAACTAGGGCGTTATACCGGAAAGTCTTGTATCTTTGCAAGATATATTTTCATATTAGTGTTTTCTTATAATAATGGACTCAATTATGCTATCCGAGTGTCGTTTTCAGTGTTTCAGTCTGATTTCACGGTTTGCTGGCATGAATAGTGTAACCGTGAATAGTGCATACAACACTTTCTACCAACACTTTTAGGACATTGTTTGTTTGGTTTCGCATTACGACAAAAACCAACATATGTTTTAACTTTGTTTTCTTGTCCTAACACTGTTATCCAGTATACCACACAGTTACGTAATTAAATTACGCTAAATGCATGAGATTTAGAAATATAAATAGTGATTAGATTGTACAGAGTTACCAGTTATTTGCCAGTTGTCACATGGCAGGTGCTTAAGATGTTTAAATGCTTGGGTAGCTGTGAAATCGAGGCTAGGAAAGAGTCTAGAAACAAAGACAATTTATTTTTATTTGATTAAATTTGAGTTGTCGGAACAAGTTTTTGTTTGAAGAATATCTCTGTCTGTAATAACTTTATTATCTTATGGGTCATGGTATGGGACATGATATTTTAAACTATTCGGTAATTTAGTCGTTATGGAATTTCTTTGAACAATCTGTTTCGCTCAGTGCCGCGCCCCGATGATTCCGCCATCAGTTGGGGTGTGACATTAAGTTGATGTAGTGGTTTGTTTTGGGTTAAAAACATCGGGTATGAGTATAAGACCGAGACCAAAAACACATCCAACATCCATTTATGTAGAGTTGGCTAAAAGCTTTCATGCCCATAATAACAATAGTGATTTGACATGTACGTGCTTTTTTTTCTTTTCCAAACATTCAAACCAAATCTAGAAATCAATCATACTTTTCACTAAGGGTGAGATTAAACATTTCTTTCTGATACACTGATACGTTAACGTACCCTCAATAAGATACAGTAAAGAGGTGTCATTACTAAGTTAACATGTGAGAAGATATGTGTACTCAATAAAAACATAGGAAAGATGATACGTTTAAAAGCAATCCCTTTACTAAAATCAATAACACAACCGATTAATTAATCCAGTCATCCAACAACATAGATACCTTTTCTATTTAGCATGTTGGCACCTACAACTCCACATGACATGTGAGGATCGCACAATTATCATGATTTTTTTAATCATTATTCTATTCGATTCTATTATTATTATTTGTTGTTATTATTTATTTACTATAACAACAAAAACCATGGTACGGAATAATGTTTCTTTGCCATTGGTTGAAATGGGCAGCGACCAATAGTACCAGGCAGGTTCAACAAAAGTACGATTTTGCCCTGTTTAAATTTACAATTTTGCCATTAGTTTTGTTTTTTCCTCCCAGCTAAATTACAATTCTGCTCTCACAGTTTTGCTATCGTATTTGTATTTTCCCCCGTCAAATTATGATTTCACCCCCGGTGTAAAACTATGGTCATGCGATCGTTTTAGTTTTTTTTTTTGACAAACTATGGTAGTGTTTGTTTTAATTGGTTGACTCGGTGCAATTTTTATTCGTACCAGACAACTACCTGATACACGCTCATTTGTCCTGAAAAAAAAAACAATTTTTCCCTCAATAAAATTATAGTATTTTTTATCGTTTTAGTTTTTTTTATAGCAAAAGTATGGTAGTGTTTTGTTTTAATTGGTTAATTCAATGTAATTTTTTGAGATCGTGTTATAAGTAATATGTACAACTAATCGAAACACATATGTAATAGCATGTTTGGCTTAGCTTATTTTCAACTTCTTCAAAAGGACTTTTGGCAAAAAAAAATCAGGAAATCCTGACTTTTGGAAACTTCAAAGGACCTTTGCCATAAAAAAAGAAAGCCAAACACTTGTAAAAATGACTTTTGCCCTTCAAAAGTCCTTTTATCTTCAAAATAAGGAACCCCAAATGCTAAAATCAACCAAACATAAAAATGAAAAAAAAAAGTAGAGTGATGGAGTAGTATTCTTTGTGCCAGGCTGGCTACCGTTATGCAACGGAGCATCTACGACCGTGGGGTATGGGGGGCTTGGGTTGGGGCATTTGTTGACACGTGGAATGGGAGGGTCCCCACCACTAAAACCCACGCCCATGGGGTATGGTGGGGCTTGGGTTGGGGGCATGAATTTGGTTTAGCCATTGAGAGTCTGCCATGTCACTTACTAGCCCGCCCCACGCCAATGGAGGCCACGCCCAAAACCCACGCCTCCGGGGTGGTGACTTGGGCGTTTTCCCCCAACCCAAGCCCCAACCCACGCCCCATACCCCATGGCCTACTGCCTACATATAATCCACACCTTTGATTCATCGCCTCCACCTTCATTTTCATTTTTTTTCAAATAATAATAATAATTATATCATCAACACTCTCAACTCACACACACATACACACACACATATATCTTATCAACACCAATTCACAGATCTGTTGCTGAAATCGTCATCTACAAGGCTCGTACGTGTTTCCTCGTTAGATCCGCTCTAATTTTCGCTTCCGTTAGGGCTTTTTTTAGGTCTACATTGCACCGATTCGAGTTTATCGGTTCGCGTGTTCAATTGCTCATCTGTAGATGTATAATTGTGGTTTATTTATGTTGAATTGTTGACGGATCTTAGTTTTTTAGTGTCTAATTGTGTGAAATATCTGCGTTGTTAATGTGTTGATTTGTGTATTTTGATGTGTTAGGTTTTTTTTTTTTGAATTCCAACTGTCGGATGCTGTATGTTGATCTGTATGTTTGTTTGTTTCTGTGTGTTCTAGTTTCATGAGTGTTAAATTGATATAATTATATATATGTTCTTACAATTTTGAGATCAGATTTTGAATCTCTAAAGCTTGTTTGAGGTCATATTTTATTTAGTACTGTGATTATATAACCAGAAAGTATTAATGTATTGATTAAAAGTGTGTTTTTCTTTAACAAAAGGAGCTATAAAGGACGCTTATGGGTATGATGTGTATTATAATTTGAGAAAGTAGCCATTATTATATTTTCATGGTGTTAGCGAATAATAATATTTACACGAATCTATATGTGAATAATAATACATAAGTGAATCTATATGCGGCATGGTGTCGTGTATCACATTAGTTTTAGTCATTATTGGTTAGAAGAAGTTAAAATACACGAGTAAGAGTGTTTGGTAAACACGCGACCCTCAGTTAATTTCTGTGACATGCCTAAGAAAATGATTATTTTTGTGATTTTTCATATAGTTTTACTATCCTAAACAACAGATACTGAGAGATAAACATGATACAAGTATACAAAGCATGAACTTGTGTATGAATAAATTTTGTCGTGCACAAATCATCTTCCTTAATTATCAATTCTGTCAAACTAGTTTACTAGCCCTGATTTATACTCTTTTTTTTTTCTTTGGTTAAATGCATGACTACTTTCTGTGTTGTTTTTTTTGCTTCCCTTTAAAATATTAACTAGTTTTTGGACCTTGTTTGGCATGTGAATGAGTCGTCTAATAAGTTTCGTTGTTGATTGAAATCTGTAGGTTTCGAGATGGTTGCACAAGAATTTACAGTGGATTTAGATAAGCCTCTTGTCTTCCAGGTGAGTTTTACTAGTTGTGCATGTATTCCATTGTTGTAATTGCCATAAAAACTGTAGTTGGGTCTTGGGTGTCTTAAATATTTGACAAACAGTCAAACCTAACATTTTAGTTTCCTTTTTTTCTTTTACTTCTGTTGTTTCTTGATTGTGGAAATTTTTGAATCTACAGGTTGGCCATCTTGGAGAAGCGTATCAAGAATGGGTTCACCAACCTATCGTTAGCAAGGAAGGCCCTCGGTTTTTTAAAAGTGACTTCTGGGAGGTACTTGTTCCTTTTTTTCTGTGTTAAGCTTGTCAATTTTACACTATCACGTTTGTATCTATAAACGTCATTGCTATATACTTATTGCATTCCAAATAAATGCAATAAAGGTTTACCCCATTAGGTCAACCCGGTAAGATTAGCCCCCACATAGAGTTTTTAAGGTTCCAGTTTGAATTTGCCCCCACATAGAATTTTTCTGGCTCTGTCCCTTGTATATGCTAAATATCTTCCAAACTCAATGGTATCTATATTTTGTAATTATCACCATTGTGTAAACAGCAGATGTGACATGATGGACCCAAGTGCACCTCAAGCCGGGTTGGGCCGTTCTACACCTTTTGTTCTTTTGTTGATATTATTAGAAATAATTGATTTTTCAAATATGATTACAAAACTACTTTATTGCAATAGCGATCTAACTATTGAATAAATTAATATGAGAGCTGGTATGCACTAAAAATACACTTTTGGTGATGTCTAAGTTCCAACCCATTTGACCCATTCATCTCTTTGTTTTTTATTATACCTGTTTGACTTGCTATAAATTTAACATTCAAAACGTCCACAAAAAAATTGTTGCATTTATTTTGTATTAGGGGATTAATTTTACTTTAGGAAGACTGCTAAAAGCATGGTGGGTGATACTGATTTATTGTTATATGTTACAGTTTCTTACCCTCAACCGTTGGTATTCAATTCCAATCATTTGGCTGCCCGTGATATGTTGGTACACCTCCAAGGCATTCAAGATGGGCCAGTCACCTCCTCAGATAGCAGTTATACTTGTTTTCGGTATTTTTATTTGGTCACTAATGGAGTACACTCTGCATCGCTTCCTTTTCCACATTAAAACCAAGAGCTACTGGTGTGTTATTTTTTTTTTAATTTCTCTCGTACACAGAATCAGCATCGCTACAATTTATGCGGTTTTTATTTATGTAATATAATTATTAATATATTTCAGGGGCAACACCGCTCATTATCTTCTTCATGGCTGTCATCACAAACATCCTCAGGATGGATTACGCCTTGTTTTCCCACCTACTGCAACAGCAATTCTCTTGGTTCCGGTACGTCATAACTCTGGAATGTCATTATTTTTTTTATCTTTATATAAGTATTTCGGGCGTTGCTCTTTATCCAAAAAAAAATGTCATATGTGTTCGTTTGAATAATTGTAATTCGTCTCTTGGTGCTGGTATGTTATAATTCAAGAATGTCATATTTTTATCTTCATTTATAAAAAAATTCGGGCACTGCCCTTTATCAAGAAAAAAGTATCTTTTTTGGTTGTAGTTAATTAAGTCTTGAAATAGTTGGAATTTGTCATCTAATTGTTACAACTCGAAATAGCAAAAACACATATAAACACGATCTTTCATAGTCCAGTTTATTACAATTGATTATCTGAATTTGCTTATTTAAAATCACATAATCATTTTTTAAATGTGAATATTATCATTTATCACATGCACTTGATCATGATGTTTATTTTAATGATACATGTCATGATTGGCAGTTATGGAAGATTTTAAACCTGATATCGACCCCTACTGTCGCTCCTGCTTTATTTGCTGGTATTTTGCTGGGTTATGTGATGTATGATTGCACCCATTACTACCTGCATAATGGTCAGCCAAGAAATGAAATCTCCAAAAGTCTCAAGGTTAATATAATTACTAACTCTTGTAAAAAAAATTGCAATAATTTCTATTTGAAATGTTTGTCGTTTATTTTTCTTTTCTGAAAATGCCAAGCTATAGTGACCACTTCATCCACTGTCACTATTACAAAGTATCGAGTTTCCACTGGTATTTTAGCGGGGTATTTT
The DNA here is from genome assembly GCA_030545235.1 of Helianthus tuberosus. NCBI lineage: Eukaryota > Viridiplantae > Streptophyta > Magnoliopsida > Asterales > Asteraceae > Helianthus > Helianthus tuberosus. Next base: position 44,833,594 of record CM060438.1, on the reverse strand, counting down.
GTGGGGCCCGTTAGTTTTCTAGTGACGGGGTCTCACAAGTATCACAAAAAAATACGAACAGTCTTTTTAATCATAGCATAAAATAGTAACCTACTTTTAACCGAAAACGACCCGTTAGTGTTTCTTCGGTTTTAGGCTTTTGTTTTTTGAACTTTCATGGTCTAGCATATAAACTTACAACGATGAATTGGTTTTTACGCAGAAATACCACTTAAATCATCATTTTCGAATTCAAACAAAAGGATTTGGGATAACATCATCTCTTTGGGACAGTGTGTTTGGTACATTGCCTCAAACCAAATCACATGAGAAAGAAAGGAAGCAGTGATCAATCAAATCAAGAGTTGATTATGTGTTAGGTTTTATCATTTATTAGCAGCATGTTAGCAATTGTTTCATATTTATATTTCATCTCTCACCAGGCTTGTTTGGCTTCAAATTTAAATTTAAATTTAATTATCATCTTATTATTGTACATTTGTACTGCCATGTTTTTGTATTGTTGGGCTCTCTAGAAGAGTATGCCATCAACAATAAAAGCCCTGTCCATTTTGTCCCAAACTGAAGCATGTAGTAAGTACATTAGTAGTGTATATTCTCAAGTTTGTTATTACTTGTATGATGATGATGTTATCACCTTGAAGAAGTTATGTTAACGACTTCGTATAGAATTAGGTAGTGTTCGATTCATTGAATTCTAAGGGATTTAGGGGTGAGCTGTGAAATTTTAGTTGTAATCCAAAGTTGAAGGATTAAGTTTTAAAACATTCAATAAGACTGAAGGGAGTGGGGCGTCCTTTAGAGGGGGCGTCTTGCGACACGTGGCGCCACGTCAGATCAGAGGATTTTGAGCAAAAAAGGGGGCGTGGTGTTTGGGGCGGCTTGGGGCGTCTTGGAGGGGGGGAGTTCTTGGATTTTTGTGCCAAAAGTTGATTTGTGTGAGAGGAGTGGCGACGAGAAGAGGACTGGCAAAGGGGGGACGCCTATGGGGGGACGGTGTTTGGGGCGGCTTGGGGCGGCTTGGGTAGGGGGACGCCCTTGGGGACGCCCCACTCACTTCAGTCTAAATTTACTTCTGTCACTTGAACACTTTTTAGCAGTCCTCTAGATACTCTTACATGGGTATCATTACTTTATTTTTTGTTTGGTTCGAGGGAATTTGATAAAAAGAATACTGTGTTGCTAGCAAGAGTTTGATCTTAAATTAAACAATGGATGTATGATTTCTCGAGTGACCTATTAAGACCATCCGTAGTTGTCAAATTTTGGGCGTTTTTGTTGAATTCCACGCCCCCAAGCCCGCCCCTTGGGCGTTTTTTTTTTCAAAAAAGTTCGTTTTGGCGTTGTTTTTTCCACGCCGTGTTCAAAAGATTTGACCAATCAATGCTGTTCTACTTTTTTTTTGTCCAATAAAGGTTTTTGATGTTTTTTTTATTTAATTTTATTCACTCCTTTTTTAACATAATACCCACATCTCTACTACACTCATTTTAGAAAAACGTCCCATAATGCCTCATTGCTGACTGGACATCCACATGACGCACGCACAACGCCCATGGGTAGGGGCATTATTCATGTGCACCACTACACATGGTCTAACGGGGAAAATAGGCGCCGACAACGCCCATGTTTACGGGCTGGTAACCGGCATTCTCTCTCCTCTCCACACCTCGTTATCTCTTCTCTCTACTTCCTCTTTCACAAATTGGTCCTCCGATCCCATGGGCACATGCATTCCTATGGGCTCCCATCTCTCCTCGCCACAATTGCATACAACTCTTCTCTCACTTCCACCTCGGGCGCCTTATAGGTGTCGCATTGGAGATGGTCTTGATTGTAGTGAAATCTCTTTCATGAAATCAACTCATTTCTTGGATGGAGGGTGTGTATGCATCTCGGAGAGAAATTGCGATTTGTGTCCACATAGGGGTTACAAATGCTACCATACACAAAACATGTTCATATGGTGAACACTACATTAATATCGTATCTCCCAACTTAAAAACCGAAATATTAACTATATTTTTTTACAACGCTTAAAATTTCATATTTACTTGTATTCATTCTACCACTTCCCTTCCTTTATGAATCATTATAAACATATAATAATACAGGTAGATGATCCTGTAAAAAGTGCTCAAAGTGTGAGAAGTGTATTATAACACTATATATATAATACTATATAACACCATATAAACACCGTATAACAATATGTAACACCATATAATACCATATAACACTATGTAACACTATATATCATTATATAACAAATATAACACTATAGGTTGTCTGATAGCATGTCTATGATAGATGTATAGTGTTATATTTGTTATATAATGATATATAGTGTTACATAGTGTTATATGGTATTATATGATGTTACATATTGTTATACGGTGTTTATATGGTGTTATATAGTATTATATATAGTGTTATAATACACTTCTCACACTTTAAGCCCTTTTTACACTATCTTTACCCTAATAATACATTTAAAACTCAAAACCAATTAAAATCAGAATTAGAAGAATATAGAACCTACAGGGAAAAAAAGGATAAAATAATCACTAAACTTAATTAATATGAGTGAAAATAAAAAATATATGCTATTATATATTTGGCAAATTAGACAATGTGACCAACGAAACTTCTAAATTTCATTTATATTGTTAAGGGTAATTTAAGTAAAATGACTCTATGACCCTAACTTTCATTTATGTCGTTTCAAAACAATTTATACTAATGTCTTAAACGAAAGTGAAAGTCATGAGCGGAGTTATTTTCATCTGATTAATTGAGTGGTAAACCCATGACTTTTCAAATGGGAGGTCATAGGTTAAAAGTCTCGCCTGAGACAAATTTTATTTCGTGTTGAGACAGAGGAGTTTCCTATTTGTGTGTTTCCTCCATAAAAGGTGAGTCGAGTCATCACATTCTATTCTTCAAACGCTAGGGTGATTTCGAGCATTTGCTATTTATTATAATATAATATAATATAATATAAAATTGATTTGCTTGTAACTTTTTTTTTTCAAGTGAAAATGAAATATACAAAATTAAACCCACATTATAAAACTCATACAACCCAATCGTAATTCTCCACTCATCGTCTGTCTCCATGTCTTCCAGCAGCACATGTATCGGATTCAACACTCAATTGCACCTACATCATGTACGTAATGCTACCTGTAACCCTAATTTCGTCAATAGTGTTGTATCGTCTGCTAATTCGGTGTTTTGTGTGTGAAATGCTTTAGGTTAGGTCTAGATTTCACACATTGAAAGTTCCTGATTGTTCTTCGACTCGTTTGCACTTTCAATTTCAATCTCAGTTGAAGCATGATCAAATCACACAGTGTCTACAACTCCGGTGTGTGCGTAGTGACGATGTGAGTTTAATTCCTTTAACCTGCAGCAAGCTGTAACAATTTTCCATGTTTGCATGTGTCAGATTGATTGAACCAACATTTGTAAGGGTGTAAACGAGCCAATCCGCTAGTGAGCTGCTCGAGATTGGCTCGCTATCAGCTAGAATATCTAATCAAGTTTAAACGAGCAGGCTCGAGCTAAAAGATAAACTTGTTCAATAAGTGAGCCCGAGCCTACATGTTATTTATATAAACGTGTTCGATGAAATGCCTAAACTAAATAAATAGTGGACATTTTGGGATTTTATAATGTTTACGTGATTTAGAATGATTTGCTAATAATCAATTGATGTTTAGTAAACATAAAGCTTCAATGAATCGAATGGTGAATGGGATTAACATAAAATACATATGTTAATGTTATTTTTATTTAATGTATTAAAAAATATATATTTATATATTAAATATTAAGTTATATAAAATTACAAAAAAAAAAATATAACTAAATTATCTTTAAAAATAATCAAAAGTGTATATAAATTTATTAACAAATAATAAACGAGCCAAGTAACTAAACTTGTGAGACTTGGAGGGTGAGCTGTTCCTGTTTTTAATATTTATATTTGTTACCATCTTATTATATGATAACTAGCAAAAAGGAGAAAAATATATATATATATATATATATATAGGGAGAAGATCATGCGAGAACCATCTCTTATTGCGAGAACCGCGAGAATCAATGTGAACACAACCAAAAATGCATTTTTTGATTTTTTTAATATTTTTTATGTTAAAATCGCTACTTTTCGAAGCAAAAAAAAAAAAAAAATTAAAAATTTTTTTTTTTTTGGCTTCGAAAAGTAGCGATTTTAACATAAAAAATATTAAAAAAATCAAAAAAAAATTTTTAGATTTTTTTTTATTATTTTAGATTTTTTTAGGTTTTTTGGGGGTTTAGTTTTTAGCATTTTAGCTTGGGGGGGGGGGGGGGTGGGGGGTTAGGTTTTTTGAAGGTTTTAGTTTTTAGCATTTAGCTTGGGGGGGGGGGGGGTGGGGGGGGGGTGTGGGTGGGGGGGGGGGGGTTAGGTTTTTTTAGCTATTTTAGGTTGTGTTCACATTGGTTCTCGCGGTTCTCACAATAAGGGTGGTTCTCGCATGAACCTTACCCTATATATATATATATATATATATATACATATAAGGGGAGGGTTCATTGGGGAACACTAAAAAAATGGGAAAACAGCGGGGAACCGACTCAAACGAACTCCGATTGGACTCATTCCAGCGGCGTTGGAACCGGCTCGTTGAACCCTAACTAAGATCTCTTAACCCTAAACCCTAAATCCTAACTCCTAAACTCTAAACCCTAAAGCTAAAAAATAAGGCTAAAACCTAAGCTAAACCGTAAAATCTAAACTATAAACCCTAAAAGCTAAACCCTAAAGTCTAAAGCTAAACCCTAAAGCCAAACCCTAAAGCTAAACCCAAAAGCCAAACCCTAAAGCTAAACCCTAAGCCCTAAAGCTAAACCTTAAGGCTAAACCCTAAAGTTAAACCCTAAAAGCCAAACCCTAATATATTTAGAGTTTATGTAACACCCCGAAAACGGGTTTGGTAATTAAACCCCGTTAATACTAAAAGATGGGTAAAGTACCGTTAGTGGTAAAATTTACCCGGTGGAATATTAGGATTTAAATAATTAATCCTAATAATAAATAAAAATGAATAAAAGCTTTAAGGAAATAAAATGATAAAAGGCCCGAGTTAGCGGGGCCTAAAATAAACTTAGTCATAAATATTCCCGAACTCGCTAAGTTAACTAGGAATATTAAACCTAGATAATAAGTGGGAATATTGTTAAAAATAAGTAGGTTGTGGCCTACTTAATAACGAACCAAACACGAGGGACCAAAGCCGGGTATCTTGCAAAATGGAATTATAAACTTAAAACAAAACACAACACACACACTCTTGTGTGTGTGTGTGCGTGAACACGTCCAGGAGAAGGAGCAAGAGCTCCAAACCCTAGCTCATCCAAATTCATCAAATTGGAGAGCCAAACGACGCTTAAATTCATAACCGAACATGGATTAATGATCACCCGAACAAGAGGATCATAAGGTATGTAAAATCTTGATGTTTGGTGAAGTTGTAAAAATTGAGTAATCATCCTAATCGCGAATTAGGCATGGATTAGAGAAGCTATGGCTAGATTAGTGATGTATAATTGCTTAGGAACAAAACCCTAAGTGAAAATCATACATAACATGCTATGGATTGAATGATTGAATGATTTAGCACACTAGGTTAAGTGGGTTTTAATCATATGATGAATTTGATGATATGATTGTGATTAGGATCATCATGCATGTTAGTAATCGGGAAATACTTAAACAAATTGCAAGTTTGAGTGTTTGATCATAAGTGATAATGGTGAATTTTGATGTTAATCTTGGTAAAAATAACTAGTTATGAACTAGTTGTAAATGTGTAAAAATCATGCACATAAGGTGTTTGTGAAAATGCCTAAATGAGAACTAAGTGTTGATAATGTGCCTAATTGAGTCTTGTGAACTTGATAGTGCAATCATATGTGTTAATTGGTGATTTGACTTTTAATTAGTCAAACCGACCATTTATAAGATCGAATGGTAATTGTGATAAAAAAATATGTAAGATGGAATAGTCATAATTAATGATGACTAATATAACCGTCTTACGAATTATGATGATAGTTTGACGCTTGACAAGCTAGGTGGAGGCTTGGAAAGGAAGCGGGTCAAACGAAGCAAGAATGACGGAAAAGCATAATTCGGATGCAAGGTAAGTATAACTTACACTAGTCTTAAATTGTGGAATGTTTCTTATCATATAAATTATGAATGAGATATCTAAACAATTGAAATATGATGTTCCGTCGTGTAGTCGAACGGAACAAGAAAATCAAAGATGATAGAAACCATAATAATGGTTAAAAAGAAGTAATTCGATAATTTGGTCATATTATGTTGAAAGCAATACACGGTTTTTAATTAAAATAACCGTACGGTGTTAAACGGGAAGAGTCATGTAGAGGAGATGATAATAAATATCATCTCGCAAAGGTAAATGGTCAATTCGGCCAAACGGGTCAAAGGGTGTAGACAACTCCTTTTGACTATATAGACTAATGATTCTTTTGTCGAGTCATATGCTTACAGGAATAGATATCCAATGGATATTCGCATCGTTCTTAATTAGCAAATATAAAGCAAGGTATTAAAATTGGGTCTAATTGTTGATCCGAGCCAGGTACGCATATTTATGATGTATGTAAAAGCGCTAATTTGGTCGAATAGTTGGTGCTAGCCCTTCATTGTAAAAGAAGGACCAAAATCGACCAAAACGCCCTTGTAGGCTAAATTGAACAAACAACTCTTAGAGGTTGTTTGGAAAGGAGTCTATTGATTTAACAAAAGTTTAGAACGAGTATAGGTAGTGAAAGATGTAATTCTTGGGCTAAAAGACTCCATATGAGTCTTTGCCGTAAAATGATATTTCAAGGGAAATAAATCCGGAACACATAGATATCTACTTTAAATCCAACACACATTTAGTTGTGATGGAAGAGTACTAGATAAGAAATATAAGTTACAACGCTAGATTGGAATAAAAGCGAAATTTGAGTTTAAAAGTGCTTAAAATATCCTTAACGGGTCAAAATAAGCATACGAGTGAAAATGGGTTTAAATTGTGTAATAAACCTATAATTAGAACCTATAATGGTAGGTATTATTAAATTAAAGAGTTGTATGTGATCTAGGAACCAAACAAATACGTTTGTTTGATAAAACCACGAATGGGTCAAAACTTGGTAAAAAGGGAAATAAGCCGAAGACTCAAAGGTCTTGAATCTTGTTAAGCCGGATGTCGGATTTTAACTCCACATGATGGAGAATCAAATTACAAACATGTAGGAAGAAACGGTAGGCCAAACGGATAAACGGTTTGAAAGATACGAAAGATTTCGTGTCACATTACGGCAAAATGGAAAGCTGGAAATGCAGGTGCCACCGTAAATTACGGTGCCACCGTAATTTACGGTGGACCTGAAATGGTTTACGGTGATATGCTCCTGATCTACGGTGGAAACAGGTTAAAACAAGGACCACCGTAAATTACGGTGTCCACCGTAATTTACGGTGGACCTTGTACACAAAAATGTATTTTTGATCAGTTTTGTTTTCCGGACTCGTTTAGACGCGTTTTAAATACCGTACGACTAAAGCATTTCATGTTTATGAAATGTAGGTACTTTCTGGGATGCCGGAAGACGATCAAGCTCAGCGAAGAACCGAACACGATAAAGATACACGCTTCCGCACATAGAAACGTTGTAGATTTTAAACAACGAATTCGATCACGTTTTGTAGAATAACGTATGATATGAAAAAGATTTTAATAAACCCGTATTTCCGATGTATATGTAATAATTAATTACATGATTATTTTCCCTAAACATACGTTAAACCTTGATTTACAAGAACGGGTGTTACAAGTTGGTATCAGAGCCTTGGTTTAAGAGATTCGAGTATGGTGGGGAGGAACCATGCTTGGACTTAAACCTTATGCTCTTGACAAAGAATAGTGTTCGGTTCGAGGCTTGATCGCAAATCCGGTAAGTACAAGTATGTTAATAGCTTAGCATGCTAAAGAATTGTAAACAGGACATAGGGCTATCGTGTGATACACATTACCCCAATTAAAACGATTGATATAGTTGATGAAAATACGCGCGTTGACGTGTATAGTTGGAAATGCCTTGTATTATAATACGGGCGATTATTGAAGTTGACTTTACTAACTTTTTGTGAATGTTTTAAATGAAGGACACTCGCGTTTGAAGACGACGAGAGTCAAACGAATTATGGATATGATGATGGGACGGTCCGAGGTATGACAGGAAGAGCATACTCATCAAGGACCAAAATCGCGTAACGGTCGCGAACAAGACTAATGACAAGAGAAGCCCGTTAGGGCAAGCATTACCAGGTGCACACTTTTAAATTTAATCGCACGAGTCGTTAAATGCAACAAACACGTAAGTAATAACGGTTGCATACACATATGATAGAACTTGGAAAACCTGATTTCCAAGAGAAATTTAATGGGAAATGTGTTATTCACAATGATGAATAACAAATGAATAACAAGACTTGTTTATATAGAAACTTGGACAAGAGTGATCATCCAAGTAAGTATTCTCAATAAAAGTCCTATTGAGAAAAGTAATGATCACATCAATGAATGTGAATAAATGTTTATAAAAAGGGACATTGTACATGTTCAAGGATAAACGACTAAAACTAATAATTGTTAACTAACAATTAAATAAAGTTTTACCAAATGAAACCATAAACATGGAGATAATTTGAGAAGTTACTTACATGGGACGTGATGTGGTAATTATAATAAGGTCACGCGTACCATGTGTTGATCGCTTACTCTGGCCAAGTAAGTAGTGAACACATGATAGCATGAGCTTCTTATAATGAGCGCAGTTATGTCCGATGTGGTAATGGCGGGGTGAATGGGACTAATTAAAAAGTACCCAAATGAAACAGATAAGCAAGATATATGAAAATAATGTAAACGCACAACCGAGTGACGGGGGCGTGTTACATTAGGATAATGAGCCCGAGTGAAGGGACAAACAAGCATGTAAAATGATTTAAACAAGTATTGGGAGGGAGTGTACTTGCACTCGAACCCAGATAACTCAAGCATGTTAAACAAGTATTGGGAGGGAGTGTACTTGCACTCGAACCCAGAAAACGCAAGCATGTTAAACAAGTATTGGGAGGGAGTGTACTTGCACTCGAACCCAGATAACGCAAGCATGTTAAACAAGTATTGGGAGGGAGTGTACTTGCACTCGAACCCAGAAAACGCAAGCAAGTTAAACAAGTATTGGGAGGGAGTGTATTTACACTCGAACCCAGAAAACGCGAGCATGTAAAATGATTTAGACAAGTATTGGGAGGGGGTGTACTTACACTCGAACCCGGAAAATGCAAATGTGTCCCTTAACGGGTCGTTTTTGTAAAACGTCAAACTCGAGGACAAAGTCGAAATATAAAAGTGAAGCGAAGTCTTAATGCATACCGGGAGGGTTGCAATAATAATGACTTCGGTAAAACACCCGGTTGATGGGTAAGGATTAAACACATGCGTAGACCGAGAAACGGGAGCTCGGATGGAAAGTTAAAAGACTCGGGTTTTGAGTTATAACTAAAAGACAACAAGAAAATGTAAATAGAAATTTTGAATAAATGATGTTCAACTATTTTAAAGTTGAACGGGTCGAATATAATATCATGCCGGACGGCATGAGTAAACGCAAGTGGGATACTAGTAGCGTTAAAGGCAAAAGAATAATGAGCCCGGTAATGGGACATAATCAAATACGAAAGTATGTAAACTGGATAATGGTGAGCATAAGATAAACCGATGCATGAATGACGTGAGAAGTCATAAAGTCAGAAAATTGTCCGAAAGAATACAATGTAGCCTTAGACTACGGTCAAGGTCAAACGAAATCCAAAAAAAAAAAAAAAAAAAAAAAAAAAAAAAAAAGTAAAGGTGAATAATCCTAAACATAGAAAGAGGTGCCTTAACGCCATATGCGTAAAGAATGATCTATGGGATCAACATAACCCTTGGGGTTATAAACAATGGAAAAGTATACGAGACTAAAACGACCTACGGGTCACGACTAGAAAGAAATAGATTATAAGGACCTAGCCTTAAAGAGGTGAAGGTCTAATAAAATAGCCTATAGGGCAAAGCGATAAAACTTACGGGTTAATTAGACAAAGCGAGGGAATAAATTGAGAATCCCCGCATAAAACAAAGGCTGTAAAAGAATAAATTTTGGACTGTCAATATCCTGGAATGGATAATTGACAAAAGTTAATGAGAAGATCCTAAAACTAAAACTTCGGTTTTAGTAAGAAATAACGTTTTTACGAACATAAATTCTGATAGGAATTTAAATAATAAGTATGAAAGATACAAGTCATGACACTGATAGGCGCAAGACAATATATTCAAAAAGTGATATTTTGAAAATGGAAGGTTGATATAAATTAAACATGATGTGACATGGTCACGGTCAAGAGATGCAATGTGAAGTAGAATCACATTGTAACCAAGCGAGCGGTAAAAAGTAACTGGACTAATAAGTCTAGTTAGTGAGACCGGTTAAGGTCAGCAATTCAAATCAAGAAATTTGGTTCGCTTGTAAGCGATAGATTCAGTATAGCTGAACCGAATAAATAAACTTGAAGACAAAAGAATTTGTTGCTAAAAGTGAAAGATTTCACTAAAGATCTTTAAACGGGTCAAGTAACGGATTCATAAAGAATTCGATAGCATATAAAAGCGATGGAAATCGCTAAGTTAACTAAACTAGCAGAAATAACGGAATTACGTTATTTCAAGTTACATTATGTCGTATGAGATACGTAGAGGTTATGTAACCAAAAAGATATTACCATAATTTTCTGGTAATACAAACAACTGGTTAAAGTATGAATAATGCTTAAGAGATTACTCAGGTCAAACGCATTGAGTTTAGAACTCAATGAACTATGTAAGCAGGGTTTCGAGGACGAAACCTCTTTAAGGGGGGTAGACTTGTAACACCCCGAAAACGGGTTTGGTAATTAAACCCCGTTAATACTAAAAGATGGGTAAAGTACCGTTAGTGGTAAAATTTACCCGGTGGAATATTAGGATTTAAATAATTAATCCTAATAATAAATAAAAATGAATAAAAGCTTTAAGGAAATAAAATGATAAAAGGCCCGAGTTAGCGGGGCCTAAAATAAACTTAGTCATAAATATTCCCGAACTCGCTAAGTTAACTAGGAATATTAAACCTAGATAATAAGTGGGAATATTGTTAAAAATAAGTAGGTTGTGGCCTACTTAATAACGAACCAAACACGAGGGACCAAAGCCGGGTATCTTGCAAAATGGAATTATAAACTTAAAACAAAACACAACACACACACTCTTGTGTGTGTGTGCGCGTGAACACGTCCAGGAGAAGGAGCAAGAGCTCCAAACCCTAGCTCATCCAAATTCATCAAATTGGAGAGCCAAACGACGCTTAAATTCATAACCGAACATGGATTAATGATCACCCGAACAAGAGGATCATAAGGTATGTAAAATCTTGATGTTTGGTGAAGTTGTAAAAATTGAGTAATCATCCTAATCGCGAATTAGGCATGGATTAGAGAAGCTATGGCTAGATTAGTGATGTATAATTGCTTAGGAACAAAACCCTAAGTGAAAATCATACATAACATGCTATGGATTGAATGATTGAATGATTTAGCACACTAGGTTAAGTGGGTTTTAATCATATGATGAATTTGATGATATGATTGTGATTAGGATCATCATGCATGTTAGTAATCGGGAAATACTTAAACAAATTGCAAGTTTGAGTGTTTGATCATAAGTGATAATGGTGAATTTTGATGTTAATCTTGGTAAAAATAACTAGTTATGAACTAGTTGTAAATGTGTAAAAATCATGCACATAAGGTGTTTGTGAAAATGCCTAAATGAGAACTAAGTGTTGATAATGTGCCTAATTGAGTCTTGTGAACTTGATAGTGCAATCATATGTGTTAATTGGTGATTTGACTTTTAATTAGTCAAACCGACCATTTATAAGATCGAATGGTAATTGTGATAAAAAAATATGTAAGATGGAATAGTCATAATTAATGATGACTAATATAACCGTCTTACGAATTATGATGATAGTTTGACGCTTGACAAGCTAGGTGGAGGCTTGGAAAGGAAGCGGGTCAAACGAAGCAAGAATGACGGAAAAGCATAATTCGGATGCAAGGTAAGTATAACTTACACTAGTCTTAAATTGTGGAATGTTTCTTATCATATAAATTATGAATGAGATATCTAAACAATTGAAATATGATGTTCCGTCGTGTAGTCGAACGGAACAAGAAAATCAAAGATGATAGAAACCATAATAATGGTTAAAAAGAAGTAATTCGATAATTTGGTCATATCATGTTGAAAGCAATACACGGTTTTTAATTAAAATAACCGTACGGTGTTAAACGGGAAGAGTCATGTAGAGGAGATGATAATAAATATCATCTCGCAAAGGTAAATGGTCAATTCGGCCAAACGGGTCAAAGGGTGTAGACAACTCCTTTTGACTATATAGACTAATGATTCTTTTGTCGAGTCATATGCTTACAGGAATAGATATCCAATGGATATTCGCATCGTTCTTAATTAGCAAATATAAAGCAAGGTATTAAAATTGGGTCTAATTGTTGATCCGAGCCAGGTACGCATATTTATGATGTATGTAAAAGCGCTAATTTGGTCGAATAGTTGGTGCTAGCCCTTCATTGTAAAAGAAGGACCAAAATCGACCAAAACGCCCTTGTAGGCTAAATTGAACAAACAACTCTTAGAGGTTGTTTGGAAAGGAGTCTATTGATTTAACAAAAGTTTAGAACGAGTATAGGTAGTGAAAGATGTAATTCTTGGGCTAAAAGACTCCATATGAGTCTTTGCCGTAAAATGATATTTCAAGGGAAATAAATCCGGAACACATAGATATCTACTTTAAATCCAACACACATTTAGTTGTGATGGAAGAGTACTAGATAAGAAATATAAGTTACAACGCTAGATTGGAATAAAAGCGAAATTTGAGTTTAAAAGTGCTTAAAATATCCTTAACGGGTCAAAATAAGCATACGAGTGAAAATGGGTTTAAATTGTGTAATAAACCTATAATTAGAACCTATAATGGTAGGTATTATTAAATTAAAGAGTTGTATGTGATCTAGGAACCAAACAAATACGTTTGTTTGATAAAACCACGAATGGGTCAAAACTTGGTAAAAAGGGAAATAAGCCGAAGACTCAAAGGTCTTGAATCTTGTTAAGCCGGATGTCGGATTTTAACTCCACATGATGGAGAATCAAATTACAAACATGTAGGAAGAAACGGTAGGCCAAACGGATAAACGGTTTGAAAGATACGAAAGATTTCGTGTCACATTACGGCAAAATGGAAAGCTGGAAATGCAGGTGCCACCGTAAATTACGGTGCCACCGTAATTTACGGTGGACCTGAAATGGTTTACGGTGATATGCTCCTGATCTACGGTGGAAACAGGTTAAAACAAGGACCACCGTAAATTACGGTGTCCACCGTAATTTACGGTGGACCTTGTACACAAAAATGTATTTTTGATCAGTTTTGTTTTCCGGACTCGTTTAGACGCGTTTTAAATACCGTACGAGTAAAGCATTTCATGTTTATGAAATGTAGGTACTTTCTGGGATGCCGGAAGACGATCAAGCTCAGCGAAGAACCGAACACGATAAAGATACACGCTTCCGCACATAGAAACGTTGTAGATTTTAAACAACGAATTCGATCACGTTTTGTAGAATAACGTATGATATGAAAAAGATTTTAATAAACCCGTATTTCCGATGTATATGTAATAATTAATTACATGATTATTTTCCCTAAACATACGTTAAACCTTGATTTACAAGAACGGGTGTTACAGTTTAGGAGTTAGGATTTAGGGTTTAGGGTTAAGAGATCTTAGTTAGGGTTCGACGAGCCGGTTCCAACGCCGCTGGAATGAGTCCAATCGGAGTTCGTTTGTGTCGGTTCCCCACTGTTCCCCACTTTTTTAGTGTTCCCCAATGAACCTCACACTATATATATATATATATAGGGTAGGGATCCTAAGAGAAGTCCACCCTATTTGAGAAACTTGAGAAGCAATCTGGATCACACATTTTCCCTAAGCAAAAAATGCAAAAAAAGGTGAAAAAAATGCAATTTTTTTTTTTTTTTGGAAAAATCGCAACTTTTTCTTTAAGGATTAATTTTTTTATTTTTTTTGGGATTTATACACATGTGTATATTGTTAATCTTTTAACTATACATATATGTATATACATGTTTAAAATTGAAAAAATATGTGTTATAAATCCTAAACCTTATACCATAAACACTAAAGCTAAACCTTAATGCTAAACCCTAAACCCTAAAGCTAAACCCTAATTCTAAACCCTAATGCTAAACCCTAAAGCTAAACCCTAAAGCTAAACCCTAAAACTAAACCCTTAATGCTAAACCCTAAAGATAAAGCTAAACCCAAAAGTTAAAGCTAAACCCTAATGCTAAACCCAAAAGCTAAACCCTAATGCTAAACCCTAATGCTAAACCCTAAATATTATTACTAAACCCTAATGCTAAACCCTAAAGCTAAACCATAAAGCTAAACCCTAAACCCTAATGCTAAACCCTAAATACTAATGCTAAACCCTAAAAAACACTTATTTTTCAATTTTAAACATGTATATACATATATGTATAATTGACAATATACATATATGTATAGTTAAAAAGATTAACAATATACACATGTGCAATGTTGTAGAAAGCGCTAGGCGCTAGTCGGGCGGTGAGGTACCGCCTAGGGATTAATCGGGATTAATAGGGATTAATCGGAATGGACTTTATATGTATAATTTTATGAATTTATATACATGTACCATTAATTTTATATTTTTCATGTATAAATTCACAAGTATAAGGACTAAATATAAACTAAAAAAGATGGAGGGGGTTATATGTTATAATACCAAACTTATAACCCTAATCATCATGCGCCGTTTCCCACTCCCCATCTCTTCTTCATCAAATACAAAAACAAAAACACAAAGCCTAATCCCCTAAATGAGTCGAGCTCTTTCATAAACAACAATAAATATGTTCTACATACATGATTCTCTGCTGGAGAAGAAGAGTAAAGTCGCCGAAGAAGAACAGTAAGGTCGTCGGAGAAGAATACTAAGGTCACCGTTGCCGGAGAAGAAAACTAAGGCCGTCGGAGAAGAAGAGTAAGGTCGCCGGAGAAGAAGAGTAAGGTTGTCGTGATCATCTTCAGGTTAAGTGAGTATAAATTTCTGGGTTCGATTATTCCGATTTACTCCGACTAGGTCCGATTTTGACCGTCTTTGACTGGGACCGATTTTTTTAACCGATTTGCAACTTTTTAGGCGATGGCTCACCGATTACCTCCTAGGCGCCGATTAATCGGCTGCCTAATCCGACTTCTGCAATATTGCACATGTGTATAAATCCAAAAAAAAAAAAAAAAAATAAATAAATAAAAAATTAAATTCTTAAAGAAAAACCTGCGATTTTTCCAAAAAAAAAAAAAAAAAAAAAATTGCATTTTTTTACATTTTTTTGCTTAAGGAAAATGTATGGTCCAGAATGCTTTTCAAGTTTCTCAAAGGGTAAGGTTCATGCGAGATCCACCCTTATTGCGAGAACCAATGTGAACACAACCTAAAATAGCTAAAAAACCCTAACCCCCCCCCCCCCCCCCAAGCTAAATGCTAAAACTAAAACCCCCAAAAAAACCTAACCCCCCCCCCCCCCCCCCCCCCCCCACCCAAGCTAAAATGCTAAAAACTAAACCCCAAAAAACCTAAAAAAATAAAAAAAAATAATTTTTTTTTAATATTTTTTATGTTAAAATCGCTACTTTTCGAACCAAAAAAAAAAAATTTTTTTTTTAAAATTTTATTTATTTATTTATTTATTTTTTGGCTTCGAAAAGTAGCGATTTTTTTATAAAATAATATTAAAAAAAAATTTGTGTGATTTTTAGCTATTTTTAGGCATTTTTTGTTGCGTTCACATTGGTTCTCGCAGTTCTCGCAATAAGAGGTGGTTCCTAACGGATCTTTGTCCTATATATATATAAATTTTTTTTTATATTTTTATAAAAAAATCGCTACTTTTCGAAGCAAAAAAAAAAAAAAAAAAAATTAAAAATTCTTTAAAAAAAAAAAAATTTTTTTTTTTGGGTTCGAAAAGTAGCGATTTTAACATAAAAAATATTAATTTTTTTTATTTTTTATTTTTTTAGGTTTTTTTTAGGTTTTTTGGGGTTTAGTTTTTAGCATTTTAGCTTTGGGGGGGGGGGGGGGGGGTTTGGGTTTTTTTTTAGGTTTTTTGGGGGGTTTTAGTTTTTAGCATTTAGGTTGGGTGGGGTGGGGGGGGGGGGGGTGGGGTTAGGGTTTTTTAGGGTTTTTAGCTATTTTAGGTTGTGTTCACATTGGTTCTCGCAATAAGGGTGGTTCTCGCATGAACCTTACCCTATATATATATATATATATATATGCCTACATAGTTGATATCACCAAGTTTACTAGCTCATTATGTTAGGGTTGCTTATCATGCAGGGCTTTGGCACTTGCACATGTAGTTGATAAAGGTTTAAACTGGTTCATGGCCAAATTCAAATTCAAATCACAAGCAAAGGTTTGTCACACGTTAAACATTTAACTTTTGTTTCGCCTCATATTGTTTAGCTAATCCTTCCATTATACTCCTCAATTACTCAATTAGAGGTGGCAAAATCGGTTCGTGGGCGGGTTGGGTAACTTTGTTTTGTTTCTTAATCAAGGATTCACTTTGGGTGGCTTTGAGCACGTTTAGCCCATCTAAGATACAATACAAACAAGTTGGACCCGTATGTGGGTGAACGTGTCTCATATATGTTATATATAACAATCTGCAGGCCTTCTCAGTGATCGTCGGGTGCTGTTTTGGGCTTGCTGCTGTGATGTTTCTTGTTGTAACATTGCTTTCTGCGTAAACCTTAATCGTTCCTACTTACCTTCAAGGACCACCTTCATTGCTCTAGCGTTTTCGTCTGGGATTTTGAATCTTTACAAGGGTATTTATGTCTTTTCCTTTTTCATAATGAGTAAGTATGTATGTTTATGTCTTTCCACTTAAACAAATAAAACAGAAGGGATTTAACGTAACTTCAGCTTTATGAAAGTCTTTGGAAATCATTTAATCTACCTGCTGAGCCAAGCCGACTGACGAAGAACTTGCAATGTTGTATCAACTACAACAGAGTGTGGCTCTTTTACCTCTTATATTTCGTACCAACTTAATACGCAAAGAGAACGGATACTACACTAGTCTATTTCGGGTTTGTATGAGTTTTGGTAGCTAAATATACTTTTCTCTACAACTATAGTGATATTTATGCTAGAATGAATACAACTTCTATGAAAATAGGCTGTTATTAACATCATGGCTTTTTATATCAAAATAACAAATGCTTCATGATCTTTCAAACTTGTTTGAGAAGACGTTTTTCAACATAACAAAGTCGATAAACAAAAGATACTATATTTTTTACTAAGATATGCCATAAAAAAATAGTTATACCTCGTGATAGTGTCATCAATGCTAAATAAATTAAACAAGTGTTTAAATAAATTAGAACTAGTAAATTTCTCCCGCGCGTTACGGCGGCATCAAAACGTAAAGTAACATGTCTAATGAAAACGTATTATATTTGACCCAACTCGTTTCCGAACCAATTGAAAACGTATGTTATGTTTGGTGTTTTTCTTGCCAATTGAAAACATAACATATTTAAACACTTAAAACGCACCATTTAACAAACTTTGGTATAAGCAATCTCTCTTGCTTTCTTCATTGAAAACCAGTGAATATAAATACAAAGGACACCACAATGAAAAGCTATACAAGAGACAAAAGACACCATAATTAAAGGCTACTATTTAGGCCATAGAAAAAGCCGAGAAATATGCAGAATATATGGACCAAAAGTAAGGCAACTCTTTTACTCCCCCTCAAGTTGGAGCATGTAGGTTGCGAGTGCCCAACTTGTCTAATAAGTAGTGGAACTGTGTAGTCCCCAATGGTTTCGTAAAAAGATCCGCAACTTGTTCCTTCGTGTCAATGTTCATTGGTTGTATTTCTCGAGACTCTACTCGTCCTCTGACAAAATAGCAATCCATTTTCACATGTTTCGTCCTCTCATGAAAAACAGGATTGTTCGCTATGTGGCGAGCAGCCTGATTATCACAAAATAGAGGAGTTGGTCCGACAACATCAACGTCAAGTTCTCTCAGTAGCCACTTAATCCATAGGACTTCACTGACTGTGGTAGCCATGGCTCTATATTCAGCTTCAACCGATGAACGTAACACCACTGATTGCTTCTTTGACTTCCATGAGATTGGCGATCCTCCAAGCAATATCAAATAGCCTGTTCGAGATCTTCTTGTAAACCTACAACCCAACCAATCAGAATCACAATATGAAGTGAGGTTCATTCCTCCATCGTTACAGAGGAGAATCCCCTGTCCTGGTGTGGACTTTAGATAGCGCAACACTCGTTTGCAGCATCCATGTGACTTTGTCTCGGATCAGCAACAAACTGACTCAAGACATTAACTGCATAAGTTATGTCTGGTCTGGTAGCTTGGAGATAAAGCAACCTTCCAACTAGTCTTCGATATTGACTTGCTTCTACCTTTGGTTCTTTTTCTTCTTTATCTAGTTTGAGATTTTGCTCCATTGGGAACGCACTAGGGCAACATACCTGCATCTTCAAGAATGTCCAACGTGTATTTTCGTTGACTTAGAACAAGACCATTCTTTGTTCGTGCCACTTCAATTCCCAAGAAGTATTTTAGCGGTCCAAGATCTTTAATGCTGAATTCCTTATCAAGAAATGTCCTCGTTTCTTCTATCTTTCTCGAATTGTTTCCAACTATTATGACATCATCCACATAAATCAATGTTGGAACGAAAATTCCATTTCTTTTGTGGATGAACAAGGAGTGGTCAGCCTTTGATTGTTTGAAATCAATTTTCATCAAGGAAGCGGTAAACTTTTGATACCAATTCCTTGAAGCTTGTTTTAGTCCGTAAAGAGACTTTTTAAGTTTGCAAACCCTTGTTTCTCCTTCTTTACTGAAGCCTTGGGGAATCTTCATGTATACTTCTTCATCTAAATCACCATGAATGAATGCATTATTTACATCCAGTTGACGGATGATCCAGTTTTTCTTTACAGACACAGCCAGCAAGTACCGAACCGTTACAAGTTTAGCCACATGAGCGAAGGTGTCATGAAAGTCCACCCCTTCCAATTGTGTGAATCCTCTGGCGACAAGACGCGCCTTGTATCGTTCAATATCACCATTCGGTTTGTATTTTATTTTGTACACCCATTTTGAGTCTATGGCATGCTTGTCTTTTGGTAATTCTTCCAGAGTCCACGTCTCGTTTTCCTCCGGAGCCTTTATTTCTTTCTTCATTGCCTCTCGCCAGTTGTCGTCTTGTGCAGCTTGACTAAAATGTTTTGGCTCATTGTTTGCACTAATGGTTGCTAGGAAAGCTTTATGAGTGGCATAA
Source organism: Helianthus tuberosus (assembly GCA_030545235.1). Taxonomy (NCBI): domain Eukaryota; kingdom Viridiplantae; phylum Streptophyta; class Magnoliopsida; order Asterales; family Asteraceae; genus Helianthus; species Helianthus tuberosus. The sequence continues at coordinate 44,813,887 of CM060438.1, read as the reverse complement.
ATTTTTTATAAGAAACAAAATTAGTAAGAGTATGTCCTGTTGAAGGCACTGTGTTGGAATTGGATTGCTCCGGGTCTGTGGATGGGGGAGACTCGTAACATAATCATCAAGATACCTAGGTCGAAATCTGACCCGTTTTTCTCCCAAGGGTTCTTCGACCGGAACCTGCTCATTTATGGCTTCTTCTATATGGGTCACCTCATTTTGATTTTCCTCACTGGCGACTTCGTTCTCATTGGTCGTTGATCTCGAGATTTCAGTTGTAACATCTTCTCCTTGGACCACCTCTTCCTCCAATACTTGGTTTAGATCAGATGGACCATTTTTAGTCCTATCTTCTTCATCCCACCAACTGGGAAAGGCCAACACCTCTCCTTCATCTTTGTCAATTTTTACATTGTCGAAAGGAAAAATACTTTCAATAAACCTGACATCTCTTCTCTTGATGTTACAATCTTTCCATGTTGAGCATCAAGTATTTTGTATCCCTTCGTTCCTGGTGGGTAACCTAAGAATACTCCAGGTCTCCCCCTGAATTCAAACTTGTCTCCTTTGGTCTCTGTGCTTCTGTAGTAGGCGAGATAACCAAAAACCCGCATATGATCATACTCGGGTTTTTGACCATATAGGACCTCATATGGAGTCTTATTTTCGATCACGCTAGATGGTAATCGATTGATAAGATAAGATGCTGTCAACACACACTCACCCCAATATTTGACAGGCAGATTTGCTTCAGACCTGAGTGCACGTGCTGTTTCAATTAAGTGTCTGTGTTTTCTTTCCACTACACCATTTTGTTGTGGTGTATGCGGACAAGTAGTTTCCAACATGATTCCTTTTCCAGCAAAGAAATCCAATATGTGATTTGAAGTAAATTCTCCTCCATTATCACATCTCACCCTTTTGATTTTATTGTTAAACTGTACCTTAACCATATGATAGGACTCTACCTTGTCAGCGGGTTGACCCATCTGGATCCACCGGGTCCCGGTTCAATTACCTTGACCCAATCAATGAAGAACAAAAATTTAGGGCTGAATTAATGGGGGGTTGACTGCTATTGGAGTGAAAGTCAAGAACGAGTCAAAGGGCTGAATTTAAGGACTAAACTTTAGGATTAGTAACCTCTCTATTTCTTATTTAAGTATTTCGTTTCTGCCCTAGTTTTCTATGTCTTGTTTAGTTTGATTATCTAAGTGTTTTTGTATTGGAGATTAGCGCTCTCGAATCAGGCCAACTATCTTATTATTTCAATAAACCAGCCCTTTATTTTTCGATATCTATCATTTGGTTCCATTGCCGGGAAACGAAGAGAAGATGGATCAGAAACCCGGAGATTACAGAGATGCTATCGCTGCTCAATTAGCAGCCATAGGAGCGCGACTGGATTCAATTTTTGTAGCCATGAAGAATGATGTTGAAACTAGGGGTGTGCATGGGTCGGTTTGGTTCGGTTTTTACTATTAACCATAGCCATAACCGCTAGTTCAGTTATGGAGTTTTGGTAACCATAACCATAACCATAACCAAACTTCGGTTACGGTTAATCGGTTATGAAGTCGATTATGGTTCGGTTTTGGTTAATTTCGGTTAAGTAACCAAGCAAGGTTTGAAATAAATAGGGTTGTGCACGATTTGAACTTAGCTTGAGCCTATTTTAGAAGATAATGGAGACTAAACTTTTAGTTAAACTACCGATTTTGTGTTCTTTTTAATAAGGTAATTCTCAAACAAAAAAACTTATGGCCATAACACCTTAGTTCTTTATCAAAATAAATGGTATCTACATCAAAATCATTTTATTACTAACATACTTTTATCTTAGTAAAATTAACATTACAAGTTCGGTTCGGTTTCGGTTATACCGGTTAACCAAAGCTTTATAACCATAACCATAACCATAACCGATTGAGCGGTTATACAAAGTTTCAAAACCATAACCATTGGTTATATTGGTTATCGATTATTAGTGGTTCGGTTATGTCGGTTATGGTTCGATTATCGGTTATGGTGGTTAATTTGCTTACCCCTAGTTGAAACAATCAAGGCCCAGATGTATGGAACATCCGCTATCATGGTACATTCTAGTCTAGCGATTGATCCTATCATCCCTACTCACATTGCTCATCCTAAACATCATTTAGAACCTGAGGATGAACCTCAAGGCCTATTGACGAATCTGGTCAAGGGAACCGTACCATCCTCACCATCATTTCCCGCCTTTACACCACCATCTCCTCTAACACAACCCCAACAGTAGCATATCCACTGCCTACCTCTGCCATCGCACCACATATTACCGTTGAATTGCCACCAAAGCACATCATTACCTACATTTCTCCTTGCCTCACTACGTCCTCAAACAAACCTCCACCATCACCAACAATCACCAACAATCACACATGTTCTACGAGTACCCTCCCCTGTGTTGTTTACAACCACGCCCACACAAGGGACAAACTTTCCAGCAGCTCTTGTACCACCGATCGCATCACTGCCAACTTCAACCAGGTGTCAAAATGACCTGCCAAATCAGTATGGGATGGCACAAAGGTGGGTTTTCGACACCAACCAACAAGAAGCTCAAAACTCTACTACATGCCACCATCTCTCCATTGAACCGTTCAAGGAACAATTAATGATAGGAGCATACCAGTTTTCGCCAAATCGACTTGAGGACAAGTCGTTTCTCCGGGAGGGAAGTATTGATAGGACTCTACCTTGTCAGCGGGTTGACCCATCTGGATCCAACGGGTCCCGGTTCAATTACCTTGACCCAATCAATGAAGAGCAAATATTTAGGGCTGAATTAATGGGGGGTTGACTGCTATTGGAGTGAAAGTCAAGAATGAGTCAAAGGGCTGAATTTAAGGGCTAAACTTTAGGATTAGTAACCTCTCTATTTCTTATTTAAGTATTTCATTTCTGCCCTAGTTTTCTATGTCTTGTTTAGTTTGATTATCTAAGTGTTTTTGTATTGGAGATTAGCCATCTCGAATCAGGCCAACTATCTTATCATTTCAATAAACCGGCCCTTTATTTTCCGATATCTATCATTTTGGTCAGTGGTGGCCTGGAAAGGGCCAGCCGTGACCAACGAGGACGTTGGCCCTTAAGGAGGGTCGATTGTTATGGACTAATACCATTGCAAGGTATGGGACTTGTCCCACATCGGTTATATGGGCAACTGATGTGGGGTTTATATACCAAATGGGCTCTCTCACCCACCAGATTAGTCGTTTGGGTTGTGTTCTCCTGTTTGGTATGTAACATTGGTATCAGAGCCAGAACTCGGAATGGTGGCCCACGGAGTGGTGGCCTGGAGAGAGCCAGCCGTGACCAACGTGGCCATGACCAACGAGGCTCGGAGTGGTGGCCCATGGAGTGGTGGCCTGGAAAGAGCCAGCCGTGACCAACATGGCCGTGACCAACGAGGACGTTGGCCCTTAAGGAGGGTCGATTGTTATGGACTAATACCATTGCAAGGTATGGGACTTGTCCCACATTGGTTGTATGGGCAACTGATGTGGGGTTTATATACCAAATGGGCTCTCTCACCCACCAGACTAGTCTTTTGGGTTGTGTTATCCTGTTTGGTATGTAACACCATCTTGCGAAAAAATATTAAGTAGTTGCTAGATTCATCTTTATGCTTTAGCAAAAATACCCAGACCTCCCTACTGAAGTCATCTACAATGGTAAAAAAATAGCTTGCACATGAGAGTGATGGCGTTCGATACTTTCCCCAAATGCCACAGTGAATCAACTCAAAACAATCATAGGTTTTGGTAATACTAATCGGAAAAGGCAACCTACTGTGTTTAGCCTTGGAACAAGAGTCGCAAAAACTATCTTTAGACTTCAATGGAATACCCTTAAGAAAATCAACATGACACAGTTTTGAGTCAGATGCGTGACCTAGTCTTTTATGCCAGATCTCTGTGGTCACCTTCATTGCTTGTCTTCCTTCCACCATCTTCATCCTATACAGACCATTAATGCATTCTCCTGTTCCAATCAGTGCCCCTGTATGCAAATCCTGCATAACGAAGAACTCAGGGAAAACGTCACCGCACATTGAAAATCCTTTGATAATCTACTAACAGACAAAAGGTTGCAATAAAAATCACGAACATGTAAGACTCCTTTAATGTTGGTTCCATTTGGTAGGATACAATCTCCTCGCCCCTCTACTGCGACAGCATCACCGTTAGGAATAGTCACGGGCGGTTCATGATGGCTTCTGACTTTTCCTTTAAGTAGAGAGGCTTCATAGGTTATATGCTCGGTGCAACCCGAGTCAACAACCCAATCGTTGTTTTGAACATGTTTGCTTGCCATATTAGCCTTTGGCAATACATCTCCATGTCTTGTGTTGTTACTTCCAAACAACCACAAGAATTGTTAATGCTGACTGATTGTCAGGCCTGATGTCGGAAGTATGGTCTCTTCCTTTTGCTTGGAACTGGTTTGAGATTTCGACAGAGAAAGATGGGAATTGATGATTGGCACTTCTAGGGTTTCCTCAACGGAGGTGAGTAGTTCTACCATATCAGTCATGGCAACGGCTCAAAGGATGAAATCACCTGTTATGTGTTTCTATTTTTTTTATGTTGGTTTTGATCGAGCAGAATAAACTTGCTCTGATACCATTTCAACTTTGGTATAAGCAATCCCTGTGTGGATCTAACAGGGGTTTCCCCGCTTGTGGGCTTAGGGAGTAGTGCTTTCACAGTGGGCCAGGCTGCTTTAAAGGATGCTTCGGGTAAAGTGATCAAGCATGAGAAAGCGTGCCTTGACAACCAGCACGTGTTTATCCCATTTGCTTTTGATACTTTTGGTTTTCTGGCGTCAGAGGCTGTGGACCTACTTAGTCGAGTTCAAAGGGTCATGCATAGTAATGTTATGACCCCGAGATCTATGGAAGTAGTTTTTAAAAGGCTTAGTTTTGCTATTCAAAAAGGGGTAGCGGCGCAGCTTGTAGCCCGTTTACCAACTATCTCGATGTAAATTATCATTTATAAATATAAATATTTTAGAATTGTACTGAAAAAAAAGGACACCACAATAAAAAGCTACACATGAGACAAAAGACACCACAATTAAAGGCTACTATTTAGGCCATAGAAAAAGCCGAGAAATATGCATATTATATGGACCAAAAGTAAGGCAACTCTTTTAAAACGTACACCAATTGAAAACATGACATATTAAAATATCATGCCTAAGTCCAAAACATGATGTATAAATGTCAATTCCTATGTCTTCTCACGAAAAATATCCTTTTTACAGGAATCTGAACCGTAATTATTGAAAATTCGACCAAAACTTTCGAAAATATACTATACCCTCTCTCGAGTAAACCGTACTTTGTTAGCACATCCATCGTCTCGTTTAAAAAACAACTTCAAGCGACTTTTCTTTTTAAAAGAGTTCTTGCAAACGATCATCCATGTATAGTATTAATCGGTAATATTTTTTCGAACGGTCAACGAATTAAAGCCCAGCTACCCGAGTTACCAATGACAAAATACGACCCTATACGCATGCGATCGCAGATAGCGTAGGACAGCCCAAGCCCACTATCTCCATTTTCGAAAAAGACCCACCATCCGAAGACCTACTCAATAAAACCCGGTTATAGGTTTGTACACTTTCGAATGAGGCCTTGAATAATATTTATAACCAGTTAACCACCGACTCAAAACTATAATCTAAAAATTAAAACTATGATGATATATAATATATAGGTAAAGGATCAAATAAAAATAATATTTACGTACGAAACGTACGCATTGAGGGAAAAAGCAAAAAGTGGCGGTGTCATTTTGGTAATTATCAGCAACTTTAAAATAACTGGGGAAAAAGCATAAAGTGTCTTGTAGAGTAATTTTGAGCATCTGTAGAGTAATTTTGGGAAATGTAGGGTAATTATCAAATTACTCTAGTAGAGTAATTTTGACTTCTGTAGAGTAATTTTGGAAAATGTCTTGTAGAGTAATTTTGTTAGCATTTAGTTATGGGGTTTAGCTTTATGGTTTAGTTTTTAGCTTTTAGTTGGGGGGGGGGGGGGGGGGGAGGGGTTTAGGTTTGGGGGGGTGGGGGTGGGTTAGTGTAATTTTGATAATTACCCTACAATTTTGATAATTACCCTACACGACCAAAATTACTCTAGATGAACATTTACAATGGTTTAGGTTTTTTTAGGTTTTTGGGGGGTGGGGGGTTTAGGTTTTTGGGGGGTGTGGGGGGGGGGGGGGGGTTAGTGTAATTTTGATAATTACCCTACACGACCAAAATTACTCTACATGAACATTTACAAAATTACTCTACAGAAGCTCAAAATTACTCTACTAGAGTAATTTTGAAGTTGCTAATAATTACCAAAATGACACCGCCACTTTTTTGACTTTTCTGTCAATTCGTACGTTTATTTTATTTTCACAGGAACTTAACTCATCTATACTATATAATAAAAGAAACCATTTTTGGGACACTTGTCATTCTCTCATTTAATTGATTAAAATTAATAATAATAATAATAATAATAATATTATTTAATATAAAGCTAATATATCGTCTATGCACTCCCCTTTATTTGATCTTGAAATGATTATTTCCTTCATTAAAAAAAAGATATAAAGTCGTAAAAGTTAATTTTATTTAATAAATATAACAATAAAATTATGTATATATATTAATCTATATAAAAATGATGTATTCTTTATCCATTATATGGTTACCTAATTGAAAATAGTAGTATATATTATTTTTTGTTTATATAATTCACTTAATGTGTAATATCTATCTATCTTTTTTTTTGAACGACATGGAACGACGTGTCAATCACCGTGATATCGAGTGTTGTGGCCAAGGTCGACTACTCGACCACCGCCACCCCTTGGCTCTTCCTAGATGTGCGGAAACCCGACCTCCACCCGAAGGCACGATAGTGGAATAATCAGTAAAACCTCGCCTCCCATCCAAGTTGAACCGGTGCCACCCGTATTCACTCTTCACCTGAATGTCGTAGAAAATAATGAGGAGAGTGAGAATCGAACCTTGGTCACAAGGAACACCAATTCTTTCCCCAACCACTACACCACTACTTCATTGGCATGTCTATATCTATCTATATCATATAATAAAAAGAAATTAACGTTTGATTTAAAGATATATAACTTTTACATTATTTATAATACAAAATTATATTTATTAAACTCGTGTAATAAATGGTTTTTATACATATAAATATTTTTATTATTTTGTGTATAAAATTATACCCACACAAATTAAAAAATATATCTTTTTTATTATTTAACTATGTTAGAACCCCGTGTATTACACGGGTTGAATAAATGTAATTTTATATACCAAATAATAAAAAAATATATCTTTAAAAATCTCTTTTATTTTACGGGTTGAATAAATGCAATTTTATATACCAAATAATAAAAAATATATATTTAAAAATCTCATTTATTACATTTTTTGAATAAATTTATTTATATATTAAATAATAAAAAAAGTTATATCTTTAAGAATCCTGTGTATTGTACGGGTTGAATAAATTTAATTATAAATATTAAATAATGAAAAAAGTTACATTTTTAAGAACCTCATGTGTTATACGGGTTGAACACATGTAATTTTATATACCAAACAATAAAAAGTTATATCTTTATAAACCCTATGTATTAAATGGATTGAATAAATCTAATTTTATATATTACATAATAAAAAGTTATATTTTTAAAACCTCGTGTATTACACGAGTTGCATAAATGTAATTTTGTATAGCAAAAAATAGAGTAAATTGTCATTTTAGTTCCTGAGGTTTGGTCCAAATTGTCATTTTAGTCCAAATATTTTTTTTTTCTCATCTAGGTCCCTGACTTTTCCATTTTCTTGCAATTTTGATCACATTGTCTAACTCAGTCTAAAAATCTGGTTATAAACAGGGGTATTTTTGGCATAACTGTTGTGTAGTGATAACCAGGGGTAGTTTACAACATAATTTATAAACCTCATAATAATTTAATGCCAAAAATACCCCTGATTATAACCTGGTTTTTAGATTAAGTTAGGCAATGTGATCAAAATGGCAAGAAAAAGGAAAAGTCAGAGACCTAGAGAAGAAAAAACTATTTGTACTAAAATGACAATTTACTCTAAAAAAATAAAAATGATGTATCGTTAAAAAATCTCATTTATTACACGGGTTGAATGATTTTAATAAAAAAATTATATCTTTAAAAAAAAACTAACGGACATACTCGATATACGATTAACGGGGTGATTGCGGTGATGGTTCTTATAAATGTCACGTAAACATAGTGATTACCGTATTTGAGTTGAGAATTGAACACGAAAATAAAAATATAGAACCAATAAACCCCTTTTAAACATTTTTAAAATAGGTTCTACCCTTAACTACTTTAATTTAATAAAATAAATAAATCATTTACATTAATTTCAAGATAAATAATTTTGAAATCTGATAAATATTTTAAAATATTATATTAATCTCGTATATGAATTGTTTAAATTTATATTAAATTTAATTGTATAATTATCTTTTAATTGATATTAATTATCCATAAAAACAGATAGCTTCAATGAATGATATGTGTTTTTTCATTGGTTTCTTTTATTATACGATATAGATATAGATTAATTTAATTTTGTATGATATTTGTTATTTGGTTAATTTATAATATGCGTTTGATTGATTGGTAAATTCTATATGATTACCACCAACTATTTACATGTTAAAATTTAAATAAACAAAATCACATCTTAATAAGACCTTAATCTGTTTTATTAAACTTTATTATATTAAAAAAACTGAACCAAATATATTTAATATATTTCAACACTGAGTGTGTAAAGTTTTAATTTGGAATGTTTATAGGAAAAAAAAGTAAGATAACCACTGGCAATATCTAAATATTACCACTTTCAAATGATTTTTCATGTTCAATATAATCATTTTTAAACTGTTATCATATATTAATTTAACTAGCTTAAGACCCCGTGTGTTACACGGGTGACCTCAAAAAAAATATATTATTTAACGGTGTTTTCATAAATCTTTTAATGAAAGATTTGTTTCGGTATCTATACTATAATTTGAGACCAAAACTTACTTTAAAAACTTCTAGAAAAACAATAGAGTTTGGCTATAGATTGACAAACGTTGATGCACAATGAGTTGTGTACTATATAAAAAAGAGGTTTCATCAAGATTATTCAAAGAAAAATTTGATCCGTTTTCTGGACCAGTACAGAAGTGATAAATGTAACATTTATATATATTCTAAGTAGAAATGCATATATCAAACGATTGTGTTTGATTTCAATGGAATCTTGACACCCCATTAGCCCATTTTGGTATCACCGCGAACTCATCAAGACAGGCAACATAATTACTGAAACACAATAGTTTGATATATGCAAAACGCTAGTACTCAAGACTAAATAAATATAAATAAAAAAACATATATTACTATTTTAGCCTTGTAAGTGGAAAATAACTAACTTGCAGAACGTTTAAAGAAATATATTCAGCTAACGAATATAGTCGAAATGACGACCTCAAATATATATAAATGAATTGGTGGATATAGTGTTTTTTTTTTTTTTGACAAAGTTTAAAGATCATGAAGCAAAACACATATGAAGTATATACTTGTGCTAACGAAATATATTCAGCTTCAATTATATCATGCAATCTAACAACACCGTACCTATCATAGAATAAATATGAAAAAAAAATTAGTAGGCTTTTATTTCTGTTAAATAATTTAATCAACAATGTAGTTAAATCCCTAGCAGCTTCTTCATCAGTTTTCACCAATAACTTTTCATCCTTCACAGAACTGTATCCTGTCCCAACTGGATTATCCTAATTTCCCACAAAATTATTAAAAAGTTTAGTACTTTATATTCATTTATAAATTATAAATCTTGTAAATTTGCTACACATTTCATACCACAAATAAAAGATCTGCCTTTCTGAGCCATGTGAAGTTTCTTGGGTTACGATCCAATGGCCCCACCTCACCAAAGTTTCGTATTCCAACCCTTGAACCACCCTGCATTTCATTCATCACAAAAAACAGTTATAACTTATAAATATTATATCTTTATCCTCTCTATACAAACTATAAAAAGAGTTTTATTTTTATTTTTATTAAAGATTTAAAATAAATAGAGTCAGAAGTACTTACTGGTCCACCTTGCAAATTAGCCATGGCTTTTTTGGATCATGAACTCTGTATGGACTTTTGTAGTGCCACCAGAACATGTGTGAGAGTCGTCAATAACACTCAAGGCTTACTATAAAAAAACAAAACCTTTTAAACAACACATACGCATTCACTTTGTTCTTTAACATAGTATATAAACGATATCTGAGTTATGAGAGTCGTCAATAACACTCGAAAATTTATATAAAAAACAAAATCTTTTAAAAAAACACTCGAAACTTTAGATAAAAAAAAACCTTTTTGAAAAACACGTATGGAAACAAAGGAAAAAAAGGAACAAAACCATCGCCTGCAACTATTTTCATTTTACTTTTTAATTTTTTTATATCCGGTGCTAATCCGTTAATCTATGTTATGTGAAAACCAACATATAACTTTTTGATGTTCATATTTAATGGGCAGCCCAATACCCCCAACCCAAAAGATAACGTCCCAAGGAGCAAACCTGAGCCTCGGCCTTCAACAACAACATATTAGCCATACCCTTTTTATTCTGTTTAGCCCAGACCTTCAAACGCTACTTCACACAGCATCTAACCCAAGACTGGGCCTTCAGCGGAGATAAGTAAATCCAGCCCATATATAACACACATTGGGCCTTGACCCAACTGATCCAATTTTTTATAGTTAGAATAGCAGCGCCAATGGGCTCATTTAGGTAGAGTACCTGACTGTTCAGCTGCAGAAGCAAACGATATTGCCAATGGGTGCAATCAAATCTAGCTTGATGCCACCAGCTCTCGATGTTTTGAGAGCATGTGAGATCCAATGACATAAGAGCATGAGCCTTGAACAACCAGTTTGCAAGCATCCCAAAGCCCAATCATCCTCACCAAATCCAACCCAACTAGCCCTAACCCACACACACCAGCCCATGACCCACCCACCCACGCTCCAAGCAGAAAAAGAAGTGAGGGTAAAATGGTAAAATAGTTTTAGAGGTATATTAGCCTATGGAAAAAAAGATAAGGAAACTTTATTTTAAATGTCCAAAAATCATCGCCTACAACTTTCAAGAAAAAAAGGAACAAAACCTATGGAAACAAACAGAGATGAAGATGTAATAGAAGAATCAAGAATATTAAACAACAAAGATCCAATCATCACATTATTCTACTGAAACCTATTAGATAAAACATCAATCTAGAAAAAAATACAGTAGGCAAAAGTTTTTTGAAAGTGTGTATAAACAGACAGCCGTCGATGCGAAACATGTAGAGAACCCACTTGACTACAAAAACACACATACACGTGGCACTATAGCTTAAGTTCCGTGTGTTACACGGGTTGTATAAAGGATATGACGTAAACACCAAGCGGAAACAAAAATAATAAATTTGTGATATAATCAAAAGAATGTAACATCTGATTTACACCACGGTTCGGTTGGAACCGATTAGATTCGTTGTGACCGATAATACTCTACCTTTGGAGGCATCTTTACCGTATCTCCCTCCCTGAATGTATCGCCAGAAACCTAAATTGATAGGGTTGACTCTTGCAATCCAAAAGATTATAGCAGTTATAGACTCACAGTTTTATGGAGTGGCTGCGTAAATAAGAAGTGAAAAGCAAATGAGATGCTAATAATGGTGGTGGTTGTTCACGATTAGTTCCAGCTTAGCGATTTAGAAGTTTCTATGAAGATGTGAAAGAAATTTACCAAGATCCAAGGACAGAAAATATCAAAGATGTTAATGTCAATGAATTTTCCCGTGGTATGACGCATACCGGCTAGTGTAACACCCCGAAAAACGGGTTTGGTAATCAAACCACGTTAACACTACACGACGGGTAAAATACAGTAAGTGATAAAACTTACCCGGTAAATTGTAGGATTTAAATAAATAAATCTAATATATATAATAAAAGGATGAGAAATACTTTGAGAAAGCAAAGCATATAAAAAGGCCCGAGATTTAACGGGACTTAAAAGAAAAACGGATTTTTAAACAAGATAAAGTAGCTGGGAATAAATGACCTAGTTAGTTATAAGTCTTATAGTGATAAGACAATTTGTTAAAAACACACTACATGTAACTTGGTAAAGTGTAGGGACCAAAGGTGACAAACTTGAAGCAAGTTTGTATTAAATAAAACATCTAACACCAAAACACACACTTTAAGTGTGTGTTCTGGTCGTGAATCGCAGGAGAGCCAGGGGGTTCCATGCCCAAACCCTAGCTAGAAAAAATCAAGCAATTGAGAAGCCAAATCGACTCCAAATTGAAATCTAAGCTTAGATTAGTGATTACTTCAGTGAAAGGATCATAAGGTATGTCAAAATTTCCACTTTGGTTCCATCTCAAATCTGGATGAACACATAAGAATTCGAAATTTATGTTGCATGTTTGCTATTTGGGTAGAATAGGGTTGATATGGTGTCTAGGAGTAAAACCTAGACAATAACATGTGAAATCATGGCTAAATTTTGAAAAATTTCATGAACACATTGAAGGTGATTCATGGGTTTTGTGAGAAAATGATAAACACTAGGATGTAGAATGCTAAATTAGTGTAAATTGATGGTTAGAAACTGATTTCTGAAAATATGATGTGTAGTTCATGAATACTAGACATAGAGATTTGATTGTGGTGTAAATCTTGGTAAAAATAACTAGTTATGAACTAGTTAGCAAATATGTAAAATTACGCCCACTAGGTGTTTGTTAAAATGCCCGAATGAATGTTGACATAATGAAATTATGAAAGAAACACGTAATTGGCTAACTCGACTAACTACGTGTAATACGAAATAATATGAGTTCTAAACGTGATGTTGAATTGAACTTATTGTGCGTGTAATATGATTGAAGTTAGTTGACTATTGAAAGTCAAATAAACCAACGTTGAAGTCGGATAGTAGTTCCGACATAGAGTTTGTAAGATGGAATAGTCGTATGTGATAATGACTAAACTAACCGTCTTACGAATTATGATGATAGTTTGACGCTTGACAAGCTAGGTGGAGGCTTGGAAAGAAAGCGGGTCAAACGAAGCAAATAAGAAGGAAAAGCGTACTTCGGATGCGAGGTAAGTAGAACTTACACCTACTTGTAGTATATGTGTTTATTTTTTTATAAACGATGAATACAATAAAGGATTAGGATCGAATCATGGGTTCCGACACGAAACGAAATGAGTCGGAACCAATAAAAATGTTTTAAACCATGAGTAATGGTGAAAGAGGCAAAATGGTAAATTAGTTACGAATTGGTTAAGAATTTGCAAGTTTTTCTTAAAGTTACCTTATAGCGTAACTAGTAAAGGAAAATGGGTAAAAATGGAAATTTGGTCAAGTATTGACTAAAGTAAAATAAGTTTCAAAAGACACCCATAGCGTAAGCCGAATGAGTTAAGAATATAAGAAATTGACTTAGAAAGAAAGGGATCTAGTGAGAAAATCCGAAATGGGTCGGATGTGTGATTGGTAATTAAAAACCATGTTTTCGTTACCTATGAAAATGTTGAGTTATATATAGGCCGAACGGGTCAAATGGCGGGAATAACGCCATTTGACAAAATTAACTCATGTGGTTGTCAAGTCATGTGTTTACAGGGGCGAATAGTAATTTTGGGTAATTGCGTCGCCATAAGAATATCGGTAATAAAAGCAAGGTGTCGAAACGGGTCATCAGGTTGACTCAAGCCAGGTACGTATAAATATAGTTGTGGTTAATAAACCTTATGGTCAAATAAGTAGTGAAAGCCCTCCGTAGTCAATGAGGGGCTAATGTTGACTAAAATGCCCTTGAAGGATAAATTGGGAAAACGACCCATAAAGGTTGTTTAGAAACTTATATTATGATTTTGTAACTCTTAGGTGCGTATAAATTTTGAAGGCATAAATTTTTAAGGGTTAAATGCCTCAAATACGTCTTGCCGTAAAATGACATATCCGGGAGATAAAACTCATAATAGTTAGTCTATTTCATTAAATCCACCACAATCATATTTGTGGTGGAAGACATTTCGTTACGAACGGGTGGAATTATGAGGCATAAGAGAAATGGGCGTAAATTATGTTTAAAAAGGACATAAATACCCTTAACGGGTCAAAATAAGACTATAAGTAAAGACGGGTCAATAATGCGTAGGAACCCGTGATTGAAACCTAATATGATAAGAAAATGTTGGAAATATTGGGTTCGTAAGGAATGGAGGTCAAACAAATAAGTTGGTTTGGTAAAAACATGAACGGGTCAATATTTGGTAAAGAGGGTAGTAAACCGAAGACTTAAAAGTCTGGAATTTTGTTAAACTGGATGTCGGATTTTAACTCCATTTGATGGAGAATTAAATTACAAACACGTAGGAAGAAACGGTAGGTCAAACGGACACGCGGTTTGAAAGATACGGAAGTTTTCGTATCAGAAACGGCAAAATGGAAAGCTGGAATGCAGGGGCCACCGTAACTTACGGTGCCACCGTAAGTTACGGTGGGGCTAAACTTGTTACGGTAATTACCACCTGTGTTACAGTGGGAGAACTTTTATTCAGAGGCCACCGTAACTTACGGTGCCACCGTAAGTTACGGTGGAGGCCAAATTCAAGCACATTGTTTTTGGGTCTTGTTATCAATGTTGGATTTACATAATTTCCTCGTTATATTAGGTATTTAGTTATCAAAACTAACTGTTAAGTTGGTTTTGAACACAGGTATATGTCGAGAGCCCGGATGAAGTTAAAGCGTCGAGCAAGAACCGAACACATGTTAAATAAAGCTTCCGCAAGTTGTTTCGTTCGTTATTCAGAAACAGCGAATTAAATCGCATTGTGTTATATCACTATAAATTGTAAAAAAAAAAGTTTATAACAAGCCCGTATTTTCAGTATAATCGTGATTGTAATCACATGATTATGAGTTTAAATTATACGATAAACGTTAAATAATAACTAGGGTGTTACAAGTTGGTATCAGAGCCTTGGTTTAAGAGATTCAAGTATGGTGGGAAAGCTATGCTTGGACTTAAACCTTATGCTCTTAATAAAGAATTCGTGTTCGGTTCGAGGCTTGATCGCAAAATCCGGTAAGTGCATGTATGCTAATGGTCTAGCGTATTAAAGTGTTGTAGACAACACATAGGGTTACCGTGTAATACACGTTACCCCAATTAAATGATTGAAATAGTTGACAAAAATACGCGCGTTGACGTGTATAGTAGAAAAAGCCTTGTATTATAATACAGGCGATTATTGAAGTTGATATTACTAACTTTTGTGAATATTTTGATTGAAGGACACTTGCATTTAAAGATGACAAGAGTTGAACAAATTAAGGATATGATAGAGGAACGGTCCGAAGTATGACGATAGGAGCATGCTCAGTAAGGACTAAACCGCGTAACGACCGCGAACAAGGTTAATGGCAAGAAACGCCCGTCGGGGCAAGCATTACCAGGTGCGTGTTTTTAAATATAATCGCACAATTAGCAATATGCAACAAACATGTAGAGAATGATCGTTGCATAGGTAAATTAGAAACTTGGAAAAAAAAAAAACCTGAACAGAAATACATATCCAGGATATAATTTCCAAGAAAACTGAATAGAGGCGTTACTTACATAGGGCGTGATGTGAAAACTATAAAAATGTCGTGTATGTCATGTGTTAAATCGCTTACTCTGGCCAAGTAAGTAGTGGCATATGATACCACGAGTTTCTTATAGCGAACACATTTACATCCGATGTAGTAAGGGCGGAGTGAATGGGACTAATTAAAAAGTACCCAAATGAATCAGATAAGCAAAATATTTGATAACAATGTAAACGCACAACCGAGTGACGGAAGCGTATTACATCAGGATAATGAGCCCGAGTGAAGGGACAAAGAAGCATGTAAAATGATTTAGACAAGTATTGGGAGGGAGTGTACTTACACTCGAACCCAGAAAACGCAAGCATGAAAAATGATTTAGACAAGTATTGGGAGGGAGTGTACTTACACTCGAACCCAGAAAACGCAAACATGTAAAATGATTTAGACAAGCATTGGGAGGGAGTGTACTTACACTCGACCCCGGAAAATGCAAATATGACTCTTAACGGGCCGATTTAGTAAAACGCCAAATCTGAGAACAAAGTAGGAATATAAAAGCGAAATGAAGTCATAATGCATACCGTAAGGGTTGCAATAATAACGACTTCGGTAAAACACCCGGATGGTGGGTAAGGATTTAAACGCATGCGTAGACTGAGAAACAGGAACGCGAAATAGAAAGTCAAAAGACTCGGAATATGAGTCATGACTAAAAAGATGACAAGAATTTTCGCAACCATAAATTTTGATGAAAATTACGTTCGACTAGTTAAAAGTCGAACGGGTTGAACAAAGAATGAAATTTTGAGGTTCGCTAGTGATGAAATTTCACATGAACAAGTTAAACGAATTAAATAAATGATGATGCTTGCTAATGTAAGTAGGCGCGGGTTGAATAAGTAAAAGTGTGAGATGTTAACTAACCTATGTAAAGGGTTATGGGAGTTAAGAACGTTAAGATAAAAGAACCCGGGTAATGGGTTGTATACAAGTATAAGTATGAACCGGGAGACGGTAAGTGTAGAACAAACTGACGCGTAAATAACGTCAGAAGTCATAAAGTCGGAGGATTAGTCCAGAAATAAACAAATGAAGCCTTAGACTACGGTCAAGGTAAATTGAAGTTCAAGAGCGAAAATAAACGATTCCAAACATAATAAGAGATGCTTTGAAGCTATATATGCATATATATACATTTGAATATAGACAAGAATAAAAGATGATCTACGGGATCATCATAACCTACGGGATTAAACACAGTGTTAAGGTCTACGGGACCTAAAAGACCCTCGAGTCATAAAGAGAAGGAAACGAGTTGTTAATGTCTCACCTTAAAAAGGAAATTTTTTTTAAAGAAATAGCCTATGAGGCTAAGTGAAAGAACCTACGGGTCAATAGTGTAAAACAAGGGAACTAGTCATGATTCCCCGCGTAAAATGAGAACGGAAAAGAATAAATTAAGGGTTGTCAATTTCCTTAATATGAGTAATTGACATAGTTAAAAGGAAAAACGTTAAACTAAAATTCAGTTTTAGTAAGAAACAACGTTTTAACAAATATGAATACTATAAGACGAATTTGGAAATAACAAATATCAAAGAGTATGGGTCTTAACATCGATAGGTGCAAGACGATATATTCGAAAAGTGGTATTTTCGAAAATGAAAGGTTGATATAAATTAAACATGACGTGACATGATCACGGTCAAGAAATGCAATGTGAAGTGGAATCACATTATCACCAGGTGAGCGGTAACAAGCAACTGGACTAATAAGTCTAGTTAGTGAGACCGGTTAAGGTCATTTAAGTAAGTTGGTTGCTTGTAAGAGGTGGGTTCGGTATAACTGAACATAATAAATGAATTTGAAAACAAAAGAAATTGTTGCTAAAAGTGAAAGATTTCACTAAAGACCTTTTAAATGGGTCGAAGTAAAGGATCCATAAAGAATTCGATACTATATGAAAGAGATGAATAGCGCTAAGTAACCAAACTAGTGGAAATAACGAGATTACGTTATTTCGAATTGCACTATATCGTAAGACATACGTAGACAAATAATAACCAAAAAGATGTTACCATACTTTTCTGGTAATACTAACAATTGGATAAAAGTAAAAGTAATGTTTAAAAGAATTCTCGGCTCAAATACATTGAGTTTAAACTCAATGAATTATGTAAGAAAAGGTTTCGAGGACGAAACCTCTTTAAGGGGGGTAGACTTGTAACACCCCGAAAAACGGGTTTGGTAATCAAACCACGTTAACACTACACGACGGGTAAAATACAGTAAGTGATAAAACTTACCCGGTAAATTGTAGGATTTAAATAAATAAATCTAATATATATAATAAAAGGATGAGAAATACTTTGAGAAAGCAAAGTATATAAAAAGGCCCGAGATTTAACGGGACTTAAAAGAAAAACGAATTTTTAAACAAGATAAAGTAGCTGGGAATAAATGACCTAGTTAGTCATAAGTCTTATAGTGATAAGACAATTTGTTAAAAACACACTACATGTAACTTGGTAAAGTGTAGGGACCAAAGGTGACAAACTTGAAGCAAGTTTGTATTAAATAAAACATCTAACACCAAAACACACACTTTAAGTGTGTGTTCTGGTCGTGAATCGCAGGAGAGCCAGGGGGTTCCATGCCCAAACCCTAGCTAGCAAAAATCAAGCAATTGAGAAGCCAAATCGACTCCAAATTGAAATCTAAGCTTAGATTAGTGATCACTTCAGTGAAAGGATCATAAGGTATGTCAAAATTTCCACTTTGGTTCCATCTCAAATCTGGATGAACACATAAGAATTCGAAATTTATGTTGCATGTTTGCTATTTGGGTAGAATAGGGTTGATATGGTGTCTAGGAGTAAAACCTAGACAATAACATGTGAAATCATGGCTAAATTTTGAAAAATTTCATGAACACATTGAAGGTGATTCATGGGTTTTGTGAGAAAATGATAAACACTAGGATGTAGAATGCTAAATTAGTGTAAATTGATGGTTAGAAACTGATTTCTGAAAATATGATGTGTAGTTCATGAATACTAGACATAGAGATTTGATTGTGGTGTAAATCTTGGTAAAAATAACTAGTTAGCAAATATGTAAAATTACGCCCACTAGGTGTTTGTTAAAATGCCCGAATGAATGTTGACATAATGAAATTATGAAAGAAACACGTAATTGGCTAACTCGACTAACTATGTGTAATACGAAATAATATGAGTTCTAAACGTGATGTTGAATTGAACTTATTGTGCGTGTAATATGATTGAAGTTAGTTGACTATTGAAAGTCAAATAAACCAACGTTGAAGTCGGATAGTAGTTCCGACATAGAGTTTGTAAGATGGAATAGTCGTATGTGATAATGACTAAACTAACCGTCTTACGAATTATGATGATAGTTTGACGCTTGACAAGCTAGGTGGAGGCTTGGAAAGAAAGCGGGTCAAACGAAGCAAATAAGAAGGAAAAGCGTACTTCGGATGCGAGGTAAGTAGAACTTACACCTACTTGTAGTATATGTGTTTATTTTTTTATAAACGATGAATACAATAAAGGATTAGGATCGAATCATGGGTTCCGACACGAAACGAAATGAGTCGGAACCAATAAAAATGTTTTAAACCATGAGTAATGGTGAAAGAGGCAAAATGGTAAATTAGTTACGAATTGGTTAAGAATTTGCAAGTTTTTCTTAAAGTTACCTTATAGCGTAACTAGTAAAGGAAAATGGGTAAAAATGGAAATTTGGTCAAGTATTGACTAAAGTAAAATAAGTTTCAAAAGACACCCATAGCGTAAGCCGAATGAGTTAAGAATATAAGAAATTGACTTAGAAAGAAAGGGATCTAGTGAGAAAATCCGAAATGGGTCGGATGTGTGATTGGTAATTAAAAACCATGTTTTCGTTACCTATGAAAATGTTGAGTTATATATAGGCCGAACGGGTCAAATGGCGGGAATAACGCCATTTGACAAAATTAACTCATGTGGTTGTCAAGTCATGTGTTTACAGGGGCGAATAGTAATTTTGGGTAATTGCGTCGCCATAAGAATATCGGTAATAAAAGCAAGGTGTCGAAACGGGTCATCAGGTTGACTCAAGCCAGGTACGTATAAATATAGTTGTGGTTAATAAACCTTATGGTCAAATAAGTAGTGAAAGCCCTCCGTAGTCAATGAGGGGCTAATGTTGACTAAAATGCCCTTGAAGGATAAATTGGGAAAACGACCCATAAAGGTTGTTTAGAAACTTATATTATGATTTTGTAACTCTTAGGTGCGTATAAATTTTGAAGGCATAAATTTTTAAGGGTTAAATGCCTCAAATACGTCTTGCCGTAAAATGACATATCCGGGAGATAAAACTCATAATAGTTAGTCTATTTCATTAAATCCACCACAATCATATTTGTGGTGGAAGACATTTCGTTACGAACGGGTGGAATTATGAGGCATAAGAGAAATGGGCGTAAATTATGTTTAAAAAGGACATAAATACCCTTAACGGGTCAAAATAAGACTATAAGTAAAGACGGGTCAATAATGCGTAGGAACCCGTGATTGAAACCTAATATGATAAGAAAATGTTGGAAATATTGGGTTCGTAAGGAATGGAGGTCAAACAAATAAGTTGGTTTGGTAAAAACATGAACGGGTCAATATTTGGTAAAGAGGGTAGTAAACCGAAGACTTAAAAGTCTGGAATTTTGTTAAACCGGATGTCGGATTTTAACTCCATTTGATGGAGAATTAAATTACAAACACGTAGGAAGAAACGGTAGGTCAAACGGACACGCGGTTTGAAAGATACGGAAGTTTTCGTATCAGAAACGGCAAAATGGAAAGCTGGAATGCAGGGGCCACCGTAACTTACGGTGCCACCGTAAGTTACGGTGGGGCTAAACTTGTTACGGTAATTACCACCTGTGTTACGGTGGGAGAACTTTTATTCAGAGGCCACCGTAACTTACGGTGCCACCGTAAGTTACGGTGGAGGCCAAATTCAAGCACATTGTTTTTGGGTCTTGTTATCAATGTTGGATTTACATAATTTCCTCGTTATATTAGGTATTTAGTTATCAAAACTAACTGTTAAGTTGGTTTTGAACACAGGTATATGTCGAGAGCCCGGATGAATTTAAAGCGTCGAGCAAGAACCGAACACATGTTAAATAAAGCTTCCGCAAGTTGTTTCGTTCGTTATTCAGAAACGGCGAATTAAATCGCATTATGTTATATCACTATAAATTGTAAAAAAAAAAGTTTATAACAAGCCCGTATTTTCAGTATAATCGTGATTGTAATCACATGATTATGAGTTTAAATTATACGATAAACGTTAAATAATAACTAGGGTGTTACAGCTAGACTGGTTGGTGATTTCCTTTGTTTAATTTCAAATCTACCTAATTTGACACATCAAAAAAAAAACTGGTTATGTTTAATCACTAAGGGGTCAAATGGACCGAGTTAAATTATTTAACCAAAAAAAGAAAACGGGTCAAAATTGTAAAGACGGATTGGACCTGACACGTTTGGACTAGCACTAACATTACCCATTTTGACACAAACCACTTGCAAAAAACACAAACCAATATATTAGATTACAACGACAATTTGAAATACAAAACCTTCTACATACAGTGTTAGTAAACCAACAGCATTATCTAACGGACGGAATCTCTGAGTTGGTCCACTTAGTTCACAAATTCTCCTACATAGTAATAGTAATTTCCCACGGGTTGTTAGAAGAAAATATCTTCATTAACACAGCTAACATTAAATATTATGATTTGAGTTAATAGCCAAAATGGTACCTGATGTTTGCTCACTTTTGCCACTTTAGTCTAAAATCTAAAATTTTTAAATGTGGGTCCCTGAGGTTTGCATTTTGTTGCCATTTTAGTCCAAATTTCAAAAAAGTCTAATTTTGTCAGGATTTCTTACTGAATTTTGTCTTCTTCCTCATTTCTCATAAGGGCAAAATTGTTATTATAAATTATTATAAACTAATTTATATTAAAAAAAATAAAAAAAAAACCTCAAAGAACTTTAAATAACCCTAATCGATCAAAACCCCTCACCTTCCTCCATCATCTTCTTCCTCAAACCTGCTTCCCTTTCCCTAATCGAACATCGAACCCTAACAATGGATGACAACGAAGACTGGAACTGGTGCATCCGAAGAGAAGGCACAACGTTTGATCTTGAAATAAAATATGGTACGTAATCGTGATTGTTTACTTATAAATTTGATGTTTTTTCTTTCAAAATTGTTAGGGCAATCTTAGTTGAATCGATCTCTGAATAACCTAACTCTACAAGCATATCATTCAATATGATCAATGATAAGAAGTCAGAATCCACCTTGTCAATGTGGTCTACCTGACCCCCCCTGTATTCAAAGTCATCCTCATCAGTGAAATTACCTCCATGATGAAGTCTCAGCGTGAAAAATCCAGGTTGATTAGCTGTATATTGACAAAAAACTTTTCAGAGATCGATTCAACTAAGATTGCCCTAACAATTTTGAAAGAAAAAAACATCAAATTTATAAGTAAACAATCACGATTACGTACCATATTTTACTTCAGGATCAAACGTTGTGCCTTCTCTTCGGATGCACCAGTTCCAGTCTTCGTTGTCATCCATTGTTAGGGTTCGATGTTCGATTAGGGGAAGGAAAGCAGGTCTGAGGAAGAAGATGATGGGAGAAGGTGAGAGGTTTTGATCGATTAGGGTTATTTAAAGTTCTTTGAGGCTTTTTTTATTTTTTTAATATAAATTAGTTTATAATAATCTATAATGACAATTTTGCCCTTATGAGAAATGAGGAAGAAGACAAAATTCAGTAAGAAATCCTGACAAAATTAGACTTTTTTTAAATTTGGACTAAAATGGCAACAAAATGCAAACCTCAGGGCCCAGATTTAAAAAATTTTGATTTTGGACTAAAGTGGCAAAAGTGAGCAAACCTCAGGGACCATTTTGGCTATTAACTCTTATGATTTTATGCACGTTAAAACACAAACGAATATATTACAGTACAACGACAAATTAAAATACATGAATATGCAACGTTCACAATTCGTTGAAAATCGTTTTATAAACAACATTGGTTGTTAGTACCCAACCTTCATAAAGTCAAATTTGACTTCAAGTTTTGCAAACAGAAAAAAAAAGTAAAGTAAGGCTATGTATTTTAGTACATGATGATTTGGCAGCTACAGTCTTTAATTGCATTCGCTCTACATTTTTCAAACGTATTCTATATATTTAATAAATTACCAATGTAACCAAACAAAAAATGGCTACAACTTGAAAATTTCGGTTAACCAGTGAACAAAAAACAAAACCACCCTTTTAAACCGAATTAACCACAGTGTCCAGTTATGACTTCATAATATCTAGCCTGGAAGAAGTGACGAAAAGGGCTACCTCGGTACTAAACGTTACTAATGACTAAGCAAAGATAGTTACATCTCCACATGATCCTCGTCCAACCTTGTTTAACGAAAACAAAAATAAGTCATCTTTCATTTTCAAAAGTAATTGTTCTCTAGCTCGAAATCGAAGAAAAACCTGCGAATCTTGCTCAAGTTTTATTACTTGATTCTCCACGTCGACTTCAGGTTCGCCCACGCCCTTTAGATATGTCAACTTCTTGATAAAAGAAAACACAATGTTTAAAGCAAAAAGGTGGCAATACGCCGATTTGATTGGGTAACAGGCATGGTTGCAAAAGTCGCTAGGCGCTCCCTAGTCGGATTTGAGAGTACCCTGGAAGTACTTGGCCTACAAAGAGTTAATTACTACACGCTTCGAAATAAACAACAGATTCAAATCACCCTACAAAGTCACAGTAAATTACTTTTGTAATCAACAAATAAAAACGAAACTCAGCTTATTAAACGGTAATTGACCCACAAATAAAGTCATAAACACATGCATGCATTACATCGGAACATTAGATCTCTTTTCAAGCATGCAGACCAAAGAGGAAAAAGACGGCTACAAATTATAAATTATGTGATAGTTCACAACATCAGCGCTCATAAGTCAAGATAGATTTATCCATCCCAAAATAATGGGTTTTGTAAAGTTAATTATTGAGTAAATTGCCATTTCAGTCCCTGAGGTTTGGTCCAAATTGCCATTTTAGTTCAAATAGTTTTTTTTTCTCCTCCTGGTCCCTGACTTTTCCATTTTCTTGCCATTTTAATCACATTGCCTAACTCAAACTAAAAATCTGGTTATAACCAGTGGTATTTTTGGAATAACTGTTGTGTAGTGATAACCAGGGGTAGTTTACAACATAATTTATAAACCTCATAATAATTTAATGCCAAAAATACCCCTGATTATAACCTGGTTTTTTAGACTAAGTTAGGCAATGTGATAAAAACGGCAAGAAAAAGGAAAAGTCAGGGACCCAGAGGAGAAAAAAGCTATTTGGACTAAAATGGCAATTTAGACAAAAACTCACGGACTAAAATGGCAATTTACTCTTAATTATTTCAAACTTATTAGTATGCACTTTAATCTTTCAAAAACCGGACAAATAGTCTTAAATTCTGTCTCTCCAACTTTTTTCCCTTCAAAATTCGTACCAAATTATAAGGTGGACAGTTTTTGGGAAGGAGCATTAAGAAGAGTATTTGTTCATCTTTAAGTTGATATTAAGTTTAGCTTGCATGTAAACAATTGCATTAACATATCATGAAAGTCATTACCTTTAGACGGCTAATTTCACGTCCTCGGTTCGCACTATGCTAGAAGACTTCAACCAACCTTAGCTATAGGAGTGAACCATTTGAGATCGAACCTAGGGTTTCTGAATAACTTTTGACAAACTAACCAGCAAGAATATCACATATCGATAATCGGAAGGAAAATTATGAAGACGGGATAAAACACTTACCTTAAACGTGTGAGGGCTAATTTTGGCAGTGAGAGGCGGTAGCGGTCGTGAAACCTAAGAAGCGTGACACCCGCATTGTCAACACACGCATACAGGCATCGTCAACACACACATACACCGTTACAGGTTACATACCAGACATCACTGTTGCATCAGTGATTGTCTCATTCATGCATTACTCGTTGTATCGATGGAGGATAAAATAAGTAATATAAACGACATGTTAATTGTTTAAAATTAGGTAGCTAAATTCAAAATTCTTGGTGGTTTCTTACATGAGGTTTGGTACGAAAATAGTAATAAGTAAATCATACCGGAAACGCTTAAAGAGGTAAAGAACTGATTACACTTGTATAAAGCACCTGTTGAGAAAGAAGACCAACAATATAAATCTTTATTCATTGATTTCATGCTGAGTTTGTCAATTTAGTTTTTCATATTCTCATTTTTATCCTTTAATGTTTGGTTATTGGTTACATATATACATGATTTTAATTTATTACCTGGTACATTTTTCCGTAACGTAAAAAGTATTGATAAGAAATATCATGAAAATAGACACTTCATCAGTGAAATTACCAAAATAAAGACCGACAATTGCCCATCGATACATATTGTTAGTCTATGTGGGTTTGGTCATTGCACCGTTGAGGGACCCAAACAACACTATGCATAGGTCACACCAATATAGAACCAAATAATAGAATAAATAAAACAACTAAACAAATGAAAAGTTACCTCTATGCTGGAGAGTCGCCGAAGTGCGCCGGTGTGTGGGAAGAATAGCAGAGTAGGTATCGCAGATTCATGGGAGTAAACGGAAAACGGCCACTGTGAACGCAAAAACATTAGGCATTGAAGATAATGGTTTTAAACAGTAAATCTGCAATAGTTTTTCGGAACATATACAAAATGAATTGACAAAGACACCACACAACAAACCTGCATGTATCGCTCAGCCTTCGTATCAACTATTTTTGCACCCTAGTATATTACACAGATGTAAGAAACTTAAATCAAGTTATGAAACCTTTAAACTCGGTAGTAAACTATTTGAAACTGGGTCAAAAAGGTTGAAAGTTGCCAAGAGCCAACGTCAAAGATTTGCATTGCCGTAATAAAAATTGTACATGGTAACTATAACTAACGCATTAACTATTTATTAACATAGTTTCAACAAATTAGAAAGAAAAAGTGTTTTAAAGGTCAATTGGACCTGACCAGACCCGATTCAACCTGAACCCATTTTGACATATCGCCCAGCCAACCCATGTTGACATTAACTTTTACATATTTCTTCCTGTTACCTTCATTCATCCCTCGTTCATGGATCTCATCAGCGATAACATGAGTTATGCCTTGCAAGCTGCTATCTAGAAGTAATCTTCTAAGAAAAATGACAGTAGTGCAAAATAGAATATGGGTAGCCCTTCCTTTCATTCCTTCAAGCCAAACTTTACATCCAACCTTTGGAAAATAATATATGTTTGCAAATAAAAGCATGTTACCAGCTATTACAATATTATTTAAAGCTACAGATTAGAGAAAATCGAAACACAAGTTTAAATTTAGTCAAATTAACAAACCCCATGTCAAAGAAAATAATAACACAGAACAAAAGTATATCCAATCAAATGTAAAACCCGTTATCCTCGAACACATCAATGGTAAATATCAAAAACCTATCCATTTTGACCCGTTACTCAACCCAACTCGCCAACATCAAAAGAATTATAATAGAGAAAAATAAAAAATGCTTCCATAAGGATAGAGAAAAATGCCCGGATAGTCCCTGTGGTTTAGTGTTTTTTCAGCTATAGTCCCTATCTTTCTAAAACTACTTGAATAGTCCCTGTGGTTTGCATTTTTGTTCTCGGATAGTCCCTGGGTCTAACTTCAATTACTTTTCTCTGTTAAGTGGGTGTTGAAATGACCAAAATACCCTTTCCTTAAAAGGCCAAACCACAGGGACTATCCGGGCATCTTCTACATTTTTAGAGAAAAACCCCACCACCACACTTTCCGGCGAACTTTTCCGGCGAAATTAATTTCCGGCGACTTTAAATCTTGAACGCGAGTTATTCCGGCACCGCCGCCTTTCCGGTGAACTTTTCAATATCCACCACCGTCATATCATCCAGCACCACTTTATCAACATGGTATTAAATTGTTCCTAAATCAAATCTCCATCACAATTCATCAAAATCATCTGACATTGTTCTTCTTCATCATCCGAGATGTTGCAGTAGCATCCGACATCTTCCGCAATCATCCGCAATCAATCATCCCCAACATCTCCACCACACAACACCCACTTACCTCTCTAAATCATCGGCCGGCCACCACC
Organism: Helianthus tuberosus; assembly: GCA_030545235.1. NCBI lineage: Eukaryota > Viridiplantae > Streptophyta > Magnoliopsida > Asterales > Asteraceae > Helianthus > Helianthus tuberosus. Next base: position 44,786,787 of record CM060438.1, on the reverse strand, counting down.
ATTGCTTGGTGGTGGTGCACGACGGCAACGCAGGAGAGAGAGGGAGAGCGAGGAGAGAGAGAGAGAGAGAGAGAGAGAGAGAGAGAGAGCGCATCGATTTGCAGGTACGATTTGCATAGGGGGCTTCGATTTGCAGAGGGGGCTTCGATTTGCAGGTACGATTTGCAGAGGGGGGCTTCGATTTGCAGAGGGGGCTTCGATTTTGCTCCGATGGTCTGTGGATGGTGGCGGATTAAGCCGTTCGTTCAAACAGAGGTGGGGATGGTGGTGGTGCGGTGGGGATGATGGTGGTGTAGTGGTGATGATGATGGAGGTGGTGCGGTGGTGCAGCGGTTGTAGGTGATGTGGTGGTGAAGATGGAGGTGCAGCGATGGTGGGTGGGTGGGTGGTGGTGACGGTGGAGGAGTAGTGGTGGTGTGATGTTGATGGTGGAAGTGTGGTCGTGGGAAGATGAATGTGGTTTAGAGAGAAAAAGAAGAAGATAATAAATAAATATGAAGAAGATGCCCGGATAGTCCCTGTGGTTTGGCCTTTTAAGGAAAGGGTATTTTGGTCATTTCAACACCCACTTAACAGAGAAAAGTAACTGAAGTTAGACCCAGGGACTATCCGAGAACAAAAATGCAAACCACAGGGACTATTCAAGTAGTTTTAGAAAGATAGGGACTATAGCTGAAAAAACACTAAACCACAGGGACTATCCGGGCATTTTTCTCATAAGGATATCTAGAAATGTTGTTAAGATGACATTTCAATTCTAACATTGTTCATATGCCTGCATACAAACATATATAGCATATATATTTACTAAAAAGACTATCCTTTACTTAGAATTTATCTTCAAACATATACACACTTTGAGATGATATATGATTTCCTAAGACTGATATACACACCTGAACTGGCATAACTTGCATTACTCATAAGAAAAAAAAATGAACACTTAAAACAGGAAAAAAATCAAGATATCACAAAACATATAACATAAACAAATAGGTTTTTAGACAATTTGTGATAAAATCCTTGACAGCTTGTTGTTATTAAATATGATCAGTTGTGGTTTTTTTAATCAACCCGTTTAGAAAGGAATCTGTTTTGACCTGAACCAAAAATTGAAACAATAATTAGTTAGCCTATTCTGACCCGAACCCATTTGACCCGTTACCCAACAAAACCCGCCAATATCAAAAGAATTATCATACAGAAAAATAAAAAATACGTTAGCATATAAGTCAGAGATGCATAAAATACATATTGATTTTATAAAGAATATATTAAACTACCACAAGTCTAATTCATTTACACAAAAAAAAAATGAATTTCTCAAAAATTTCTTATGAAAAACCCTGGTTTGAATCATAACTTTAATGCAATGGAACTCCGATTTCACAATTCTAAATTAGAGTCATAAAAAATATCCATTTCAAATCAAAATCTGAATCCGAATATCAAAGATATGAAACACACGTGTTTCGATTAATGATTGATTCAAATTAAGATTATACACATCTGAAACACTATTCATAAAAAACATACATTGATGCAGTTGGAGATCGAAGAACCTTGTAGCGGAGAAGGCGCTAAATGCTCATAGTTGTTTATATTCAGAACAAATCGCCAAGGTTAAACCACGGCTGAACAATTGCAGTCCTGAATCAGTCAACTGAACCCTAGAACTTGGGTAACAATCAATAAAGAATTAGCTTCTATCAAGTCAAGAACCAAAATACTTAAAACCCCAAAAAGGTGAAATCGTGAACACCGATTATTGCAAAACACCAACAAATTCGATGGAATGTAAAGCGAAATAAACAAAGGAATCTCGGATTGAAAGATCTGGAATGACAATCGGACTTAAAGTTTCTACAACAGAACAATACTTTTTCAAAAAGTAAATCAAATTCAGAACAAATACAGAATGATTAAACAAAGAATTTAACAATCTACACTTACAGATTTGGATATGGATCAACGAAGAAATTCAGAAATCGATTGAAGAAAAAGACGAAGTAGATGAAGAAGATGAAGAATGTAAAATAATCTATATATGTAGCTTGATTGAGAAAATCCATTGAAATATGGAAACCGATTGGTATTCGAGAGAATTGAAGAGAGAAGGCGGTGGAATAATTTAGGGGTATTGAAGAGCATTGAATACCAATTGAAGAGGAAGGAGAACGAAGGAAATGATATTGCCGCCTATTGTGAATTATCAGCCTTTAGAGCTTGTCCACATCATCAAAATGATTGACTAAGAATAGCCCATGTGGCCTAAGAGAATTCTTTTAGTATAATAGATAGATCATGACTAATTTTTTTTTTATGACTAATTAATAAAAATAATTTAATTGACTGAATCGACTTTGAAATAAACAATCAATCTGATCAATATAATCATTTTAAACTGTTCTCACTTCTCTACAATTCAAAATCTTGAATATGGAAAATATTTTATATTTAATATAGACTATTTTTTAACCGTAAGTACTAAAAATAGAGTTTATAGCCTTTTGTATTAAATTAGATTTAAGATTTGATTAAATATTATTAATAATAAGAATTTGTATTAATTTAGATTAAATATTATTATTATTATTATTAGTATTATTAATAATTTTAATCAATTAAATGAGAGAATGACAAGTGTCCAAAAATAGGTTTTTTTTATTATATAGTATAGATATATAAAATTACATTTAATAAAGCCGTGTAATACACGGAGGTGAACCTAGTAATATATAAACTATTTTAGTTGAAACGATAAGCCGAAATTACCATTTACCCTGTGTTACTACTCTTTACCCAATTACCACTAACCCTACCTCCCACTATCCACCGCTGCCGGAGCTGCGATTTTCAGGTTTCCGGCTGGCAGCAGCCACTGTTGACCGGCAGTCCACACGTTTTAAACGTTTTGTTTTCATTTATAATGTTATTATTTAGATGTTTAAACTTAGATACTTGATTGATTTTCGATGTTAGAATTTAGAGGGAAAGGTTAACGTGCAATAGTTCGTTACATGCGATGCGCACACTATTAAGTTACGCATATTATAAAATACAAACCCTAATCACGCACGAACAACACCACGTGTATGAACAAATCATATAATCACGCATACGTAATCATGCATTAACAAATCAGAAAATTACACATGGGGTAAACCCTAATAATGCATGTTATATTTTGTTTACGCGTGATTAGGGTTTGAATTTTATAACATGTGTGATTTAATATCGTACGCATCGCACGTTAAGGACGATTGTATTTAAACCTGTTTAGAAAGCGTGAGGCCGTCTGATGCGTTTTGATCCCAAACTCCGATGCATGATACGTAACGCATCTGCATATGTGAGGCGTTTGTTATTAATAAAATACTAAAATTAATCATACATAACTTTTATATTGTTAATGCTTCAGCATGAAAACATACTTATTAACACATTTATAAAACATACTTAGTCTTGAACATAAAAAAAAATTAAGAGTTAAATGCCATTTTAGTCTCTGTGGTTTGGGTCATTTTGCTAGTTTAGTCCAAAGGTTTCATTTTTCGCATGTGGGTCCAAAAAGGTTTCACCGTTGCCATTTTAGTCCAATGGGTTAACTTTATCCATTTTTTCTATTAACGAGAAGGGCAATTCGGTCATTTTATATGCCGAATTGCCCTTTTAGTTAACAGAATTACATATAAATTGACTAAACTGCCCTTCTAGTTAACAAAATTACATATAAAATGACTAAATTGCCCTTCTCGTTAACAGAAAAAATAGATAAAGTTAACCCAGTGGACTAAACTGGCAAAACCTTTTTGGACCCACAAGTGAAAAATGAAACCTTTGGACTAAACTGGCAAAATAGCTAGAACCACATGGACTAAAATGGCATTTAACTCAAAAATTAAAGTATAAAAAAGAACCCAGATGAAGCAGAAGAATAAAGAAGAAACCTGCTTTCTTTTGTTAAAAACCTGATGGGATTATTGGGATCTTTGAAGTAGAAAGTAGGAGAGATTGAGAGAATATTTTATTATTAAATTAAATAAGGGAGATGAGAAGAAAAAGATAAAAATGTGAAAAGATTTGCATACCTTAAAAAATCAAAATTCAAGTTCCAATATAGTTTTTCAGTAAAATATACTTTTGGTCTACAGGTGTATAGAAACTATACGTCTATACTTTTGGTTTACACAGCTGTATTTTGGGTAAAAAACATGACCAACTTCATATTGCGCGCATCGCATTATGCGATTTGCGGCGCATCAGTCTCGCATCACGTAATCCCAGCGCATCGCTCCACTTGATGCGTTTCGCATCATGTGCATCACGCATGATGCACACATTTTAAAACCAAGGTAAAGGTTAGAACTTAGATGCTTGATAGTCGAAAGCCCAAGGCGCATAGGTCGAGCCTCGAGCCCGGATCCCAGGTGCTTAAAAAGTGAGAGCTTTTAAGCTAAGCGCATAGTTTAAAATACCATTTTTAGGGGTTTTAGACATGTTTAGGGCTAGTTTAGGCCGTTTTAGGTTGATTCCATGATTATTTAGGTAGATTTTAAATTTAAATAGTTCAAATTCAAAGTGTTATATTGAACAATGTATTATTAAGTTAGGAAATTTAAATGACATATTGGTTAGTAGTACTTGTTGATTTCATTTCATACTTTGGTTATTAATTACTTAGCGTACGAATGTTCATTAGGCTGTGCATTTTTCATACCGCAGGTGATTGAAGTTGCATTTGGTGCCACGGTTTGTTCAGATGGCGTATGGACAAAAGGGACGTGGTAAGAAATACGTTCATCATGCAAAAGAAGAGAAGTATGAAATATATCCTGTAAGTCAAGTTTTGATTCTGTTTGTTTCTAAAAACCATGACAGCATTAGAAAAAAAAATGCTCTTTTGGTCAGTTATTAAAGCGATATATTTCTGATTGCAGGAAATCAAAGAATTCCCTGATGTTAATCTCAAACAAAAAGAAGATTTCAGTAAATTAATATCATGGGGTGACGCTTTGCAAAGGTTTTGGGTTTCATCTCCTTATTATTTGGAGGCTGCGGGTCAAGATTCTGAAAGTAAGCATTCTTTTAACTTAACTGTTTCCATTTTAAAAGACTGATATGTAAGTTTTGGTATATAGTTAGATAATCTTGTCTTGTTTATAATAAAGCCGATCCTGTTTCTCTTTTAGTACGTTGAAACAACCTGTACCACATCTTACTTTGAAAATGTATCATTCAACATTTATAACATGCTTATGTGGAAATTGCGGTGGAAGGAAATATAAGAAAGCCTCCACTTTCAGACTTCATGAAGATTACTGATGGCTATGTTCCTGCAGAGCTAGGTAAAACACTGACATAGAAGTTTCTTTCATTTTTTTATCATCAATTATATATTAAGCAGTGGCGAAGCTTGAGATTTCCGACGGGGGGTCGAAAACGTATATATCCAAAAATTTCTATAGAACCGGGGGGTCGAAAACGTATATACCCAAAAATTTCTATACCGAAGCTACATATATAGCATTACTGAGCGAAAAGTTCGGGGTCCTCCCCCCCCCCCGATATTAAGGTTATTTTATCACATTTTATACCTTTGTCGCCACTGAGATGCCTTTTTTTTTCTCTCACAGTTACAAGGAATGCGAGGCGCAGCAATAAGAAGGTCCGATGGGATCCACAATCAGGTTTGATAAATACTTATAAAGGGTTGTGCTACGCACCCCCTTCTGTTTAGGGCTGGCATATCGTGTCAGACCTGACCTGTTAAGACACGAACTTGAAACAGGTAAACACGAACCTAATAATAAATAGGGTTACACAAAAACGACCTGTTAAGACACGAAAAAATTACCGGCGTATTATACGACCTATTATTACATATCTGATATTTAGTCATTAAGGGACCTGCTTAGTGAAACAAAAGTCACCGAACGTTCACAAAAGTCTTAAATAACGCATAAAAACATGATCCTTAACAAACTTAAAAGAAGAATCCATAAAAGTCAAATCATAACATCCAAAATTATGAACGTGCCATTAACGGGTCTTAACATGTGTTAGTGTGCCGACCTGTTATAGAAACCTGTTAACTTCATGTCATGTTATCGTGTTCGTGTAGAAATTGCCAGCCCTACTCCTGTTGTTTTTACTGAATGTACCCCCACTAAATCAGTCACATCATCTCTTTACTTTTACTCATATGGGAGTGCATTCAACATGTAGGGGAGATGTTTAACCTCACCCATTATGAGTTAAACAGAAAAGTGAAAAGTCAAGATTACCATTATGAGTGAAAATCATCTCTAACAGTAATATTCTTTTGTGTAGACCTACAGAGATTGGATCTCTTTGAGAAGCTAGATCAAGGGCCTCAGGTAATTTCCTTTCGTTTTAAACTTATTTTAGACAATGCATTTGAAGCCGGGCTGCAACGTGTTTGTATCTTTTGTTTATATTTTTTTTTTACTTTATAAACAATGTGGTTATCTGGTTCTATGTATATCCTAGGGTCAAGACGACGTTAAAAAGGAAAAGAAAGAAGATGAAGATGATGATGAGGAGGATATTGAAAATATTGAAGATGAAGAAGAGGACAGTGATGATTATAATCAGGTATATCTAATCTCTTACCAATAATGAATAAATTGCAAATATTTTTTCTTGTTCGTGAAAATACAATAAATAAAAAAGGAACCTATATTTTGGAATACACATGTGCATATAACATGGGTTCAGTGCAAAATTGGTAACTTTTACATGCGGGTCAAAAAAGGTCTGGTTGGGTCGACCCATCAACACCTTTGCGTCTATTTATTTTAATTTCTAAATATATAAATGCATTAAAGATTTTACGAAAACTGTATCAAATTATTATATATCTTGTTATTAGTAAGACAAAAGCATCTGTATGCATTTTAGGTGATTTTTACCTGTTTAACTTGATTGACCCATTTCAATTTGTTTCGCTTTTAGCTAAAAAGAAATTATTGAATCTCTTTGACCCGTTAGAATGATATATTGACTTGTTTATGTACAGATGAATTAAACTGACCACTTTATTTGCTATCATCCTGAATTTGTGCAGTCTAAGAGCCATTAACTAAATAAAAAACCATATATATATGTGTGTGTGTGTGTGGCTGCGTGTATTTATTTATTTTAAGTTCGTCCCACCCTCCCCGTACTCTGCTAGTAGCTTTTGCTAGGAGTGGGATTTTACCAGGTACATTTGTTTATTTACTTGTGAACTTTGCAGAACATTGATTTTGATGACGATGAAGATGTCTTCAACATGGATGATGATCTCGGTGATGGTATGCAGTCTTTCCATTAATTTACATCCGGGCTCTCTGGTTATTCATTAACTTACATCCGCGCTCTCTGATACTTGATTAACTTATTTATTTTTTATTGCAGATGAAGGGGGTTATTACTAGAAGCTGCTTGCTCATCAGATTCAATAACCAGCCACATATTGGTACATATTTTGATCTGCATACGAGGTTACTAGTTCCATAAGGTTGAGAACAATACGAAAACACCCTGGGTATATAATCGTTCTACTGAGTAGTATTCCAGTCATTTTACTTCAGTATAAGACCTTTTTTTTATATACATTTTGTTTTGATTTTATATGTTTATTTAAATTTGATGATTATTCGGATTTGATAGAAAATTAAAAACCAATGGAAGTATGCCTTTGTTTAGTGTGTAAACAAGTGTAGTCTGAATCTGGATCATGAATAACTTTTCTCAAGTTCGAGTTCGACTCATTTATTAAAGAAAACTTTGTTTACACCCCAGCAGCCCACGTACCTTTGGTCCGGCTCAACTCAAATAAATTAATTTCAAGTTCGAGTTCGACTCGTTAGTTCCACCAGCTTGTGGATTAAGTAAATTCCAAATTACTGACTTGTAGCTTGGGTAAAAAACATTATTTTCGAGGCAGAAGACGAATCTGCTCCTTTCGTTTGGAAGTGGAATTCATGGGTCCCCAAGAAAACTAATACCTTCTTGTGGAAAGCGGTTCAAGATCATCTTCCTACTCTTGTCGGGTTAGCTCGAAGGAACATTGTTTCTGAATCGGTTGAGTGCAAACTGTGGGGAAGGGGAGGAGACCAACGATCATCTCTTCTCTGGTTGTTATATAGCTATGGGCATCTTGGATTTCATTAGTCGCTGGTGTGGGATACCAAACATTTACGCTTTTTCGGTCAAAGACCTCATCATGGCTCATAAGGAAGCGCACATCGATAACAAGAAAAATAAAGCGATTCAAGCGATAATCTTCACGGTAGTTTGGTGCTTATGGAAATCCAGAAACGAAGCCATGTTTGATAATAAAGATGTCAACGCCGCAAAAATTAAACAAGACAATAAGGCGTTAGGATACTTGTGGATCAAAAATAGATCTTGTTATAAGATTATTACGTGGATCGATTGGTGTAACTTTAATTTGTAAGTATGGCGTTTGTGTTGTTGGCCTAGCAATTTGCTAATGGCCGGTTTTTAATGAAAGTTGTTGTTCAAAAAAAGGTAATAATTAGGTGCGGGTCAAAACAAGTAAGGTTGGGCCAACCCTCCAACACCTTCACTTTCACGTCTTTTTTTTTGTAATTATATCTTTCACGTGTTTTTTAAGTAATTATATAATTGTATCAAAGATGAAAAACATCTCGTTATTATATAATTGTATTTTTCACGATAAATGAAAAATAATAAATAATAATACATCTCGTTATTAGTAAGACAAACATCTTCCAAATGACTTGTAGTCTAGCATAATTGTGATGGCCACGGGTTAAGTGTACAAGTCCCACTCGTTAAGCAACCCTTACTTAACTTACTTAAAGGGTATACCCTCTAAATAAGTTTAAAGGGTAAGGGGCTGTTTGCTAACTTTTGAATGGTTAAGGGGAAGCGGGGTGGTAATTGTTTTCCCTGTGATAGAATTCTATCACTCGTTATAATATTCAAAACACCACCGCCACCCCCAGTGATCACTCGTTAACTTTACCACGCGTGGTATTTTTCACGCGTTAATGTATTGTGAGTGATGGTATTGTTGGGTGTTGTTGAGTGTTGTGAGTGATGGGTATTGTTGGGTGTTGTGAGTGATGACTATTGCCACTAAAAAATGTTGTGAGTGATGGAATAATGGTTGATAGAATTTTTGCAAGTGATAACCACCCCCTCCCTCCTAAGTGTTGAACCAGTAAGAGGTTTGAACCATTAAGTATTGAACCGGTAAGGGGTCTGAACCATTAAAAGCCAGTATAATGCTTAATCCTTCCGAGGCAAATGTCTGACCAATTCAAATTAGAGGTCTTAACCATTCAGACTCTGTATAAAACTTAACCATTCAGAGGCAAATGTCTGAACCATTCAGACATCTGCTCACGAAACAAACAGTCTGAATCATTAAGTGTTGAACCAGTAAGAGTTCCGAACCATTAAAAGCCTCATTAAAAAGTAAACAAACAGCCCCAAAATCTTTACCTTTCAAGTTCAAGAGTGAAGACTGAAGAGTAGAAAAGTTTTATTTGATTTTGTATAAATCGATAAGCGGTTTATATTGACACTCAACTTCACGCTTGGAAAAGTTTATTTGATTTGAACTAAATGATGTGATTTGTGTAAATTAGTCAATTTTTTAGATTACTCTATAAATATGTCAATTATAAATCAATTCTAGATAGAGAAGTGTGAAAATATTATAAACACACTTGAAAGATTATATAACGCAATATATATATATATAGTATGGCTGTTCATGAGCCGAGCCGAACCGAGCGGACCTTTGCTCGTGCTTGGCTCGTTTACAAATCGAACCGAGCGGAGCGGCTCATTTAGAACCGAGCCTCAAATCAACCGAGCATTTTTCGAGCGGTAAAAATTCCGAGCGAGCGTCGAGCGAAGTTCGAGCGATTTGGACAACCGTGTCGCCCAATTTAAATTTTCTAAGAGTGATAGTGACAATGTTGGGTAGCAAGTTTTTATGTCTTTAAAAACATGCACATTTCATGGCATAATATTTTTCTTATGAATAACAATGTTGTGGCCGACGAGCCGATGATTATATTGCACGAACAATTACGTTGAGAGCAGGAGACGATCGACTTAGGGTAACGACAAGAAACATTGAGGCGATGAGCAGACTATCGTTTAACGGTTTATGGTTGGGCTAGTACGTATAGATACATGTTTATTATATATGTAAGTGTATGTGTATATATACTAATTAAAAGTAATAATTCGAGCCGAACCGAGCCGAGCGGACCTTTGCTCATGCTTGGCTTGTTTACAAACCGAACCGAGCAGAGCGGCTCGTTTACAACCGAGCGTCAAATCGAACGAGCATTTTCCGAGCAATTTCCGAACGAGCGTCGAGCGAGCGACGAGCAATTTGAACGGCCCTAATATATAGGGTTAGGATCATGTGAGAAGAAGCTAATTGAGAAACTTAAGAAACATTATGTATATTTTTTTGGGTAAAGGAAACATTAAGTATATAGTCAATTTTAAAGTATACATATATGTATACTAGGTTTTTACCCAGGATTGCTTCTCGGGCTCGAGAAACTTAGTTATATTAATTACTATTTGTTATTAATATGACCACATTACATTAGCCATCTCATTCGATTCAACAACAATGTCTTCAAATCACCGGATTAGATCATGAACCCATATTAGAGGTTGTTAGGATCTGAGTTTCTTTTTTATTGTGTTTTTGTTTAAGAATTAAGAAGATGAACAAGTAATGCAGCGGAATTTAAATGGAAATAAACTTTGCACACAATCAAACAGGAGAAATGCTTTTGATGACGGGGGTAGCTCAAACCTTAATAAACTGATTAGAGACACAACAGCTTAAAAGGTTAAAAGGTTCGGAAATGGTCCAACGGCCATGAACAGTAAAAAAGACAAGTCAGAGCCTTGTCACATCACCCTTTGCGTGTGAAATCCCCTGCCCAGCCGCAACCAGAACATGTGGGAGAGCACACCCTTTTGTCCGCAGGTCCAAACCCTTCAACCCCTAAAAGGGTAAGTCCCTCACTGCAAGCCAGGTCACTAGTTAAAGGTTTCTCCTTTGAGAAACCTCTTCCCCTATAAATTGCAGCCCATGCCAAGCATATCAAACACTCCAGAATCAGCAGAAAACTATCTTAACTCTCTGATTCTCCTTCTCCCTCTCGAGAACAAGCTTCATGCTTGCTTCTCTTCTTCTTCTCCCATGAGAACTAGCTTCATGCTTGCTTCTCTTCTTCACACTAAATAACTCATCTTCTCCAACGATTACGTTCTGGGCTGGTTTCATATCAGTCTAGGATTCAAGGAGAACAACAATAACACTAGTGAACCTCTCTCCACGTCTTGCAAACGTGGGGGGACCCCACGACCTACGTTAGGCTAACTGAAACCTTGAACCCTTTTACCCGGAGATATCGCTATAGGCCTTGGTCTTGTATTTGTTGTAGCAACAAGTTGGTGCCCACCGTGGGGCTACGCCGCTTACTTTATCTTAAAGACCAGTTGTGTAGCTCCATTTTCTCTTTACATCATGTCTGAGAGCGAATCTCCCGACAAGGTAAATCAGGTGCCTAACAACACCGATTTAACACCAAATTCTGGTTGGATCTCACCGGTCAGATCTACACCTCTTTCTACTCCCGGAAGTACTTCAACGGAACTATGTTCCCGGAGTTCACTTCTTTTCATACACCAACCCCATCTCGATCAGGGGTTGCATCTCCTCAAATCGATGCAATACATACATCGAAACACATAGATCTAACACCCGAGGGAGTAGCTAGAAATTTCTTACAACTGAGATCTTTTCTCAACTAGCATGTGAGCCTAGAAAGGGAAAAAGAGATGAGAATAAGACTAAATTATGAGGAGTCTGAACCCTCATTATCACCTTGCCCTCCATCTCTTCCTTTTAGCATCTCATGTTCAGCCACATCTTACAGTAAAGCTGGTCCTAGTGTGACAGACCAACCACTCAAGCCCTTTAGCTTTTGGGGAGGCCTAGTCCAATCACTTTTCCCTTATTTACCTCCCAACCCATTACAACCGGTGCACCTATTGGGCATGAAACCACTCTTGATCAATTATGGCAGTCACCAGCTTCAGGTGTTTCTCCTCCCATTGCTACTTCGTGGTAACAAGCCATGCCCACCCTGTCTTTGGCTCGAGGTACGGTAATGTACACATCCATGGGAATTCCTTATACAGGACTATCAGAAAGCCTTCAAGGCTTTAACCTTATGCCCCAGATGATGACATCTTTTATGAGTACCATCAGAAAGCCTTTAAGGCTTTAACCTTATGCCCTAGCTGATTACACAGATGATGGCACAATTTCCTTTGCAGCATATGAAAGCTGGATGAGGACACAGAAAGCCTTCAAGGCTTTAACCTTAACTTCATCAACCAAGTGCCAACCACTCACCAGGTACCTCAAGCAGTAACCCAACTTCAAGGGTAGTAGAAGACCTCTTAAAACCTTACAAGCCCAACAACTTGTCTTGATTCTCCCAACAAATTGTTGAGTACGAGTTTCAAACCCAGATAAAGATGCTATCACGGTGCTGAAGACCACCTCCAAATCTTCGTCGGGGCTACAAGGATTGAAAAATGGCCCAACCCCAAATGTTGTCTCATGTTCATGTAAACCCTTGAAGGGTCTTCACACACATGGTTCAATGACCTTCCTGAATGTAGCATTCAGACCTTTAATGATCTTAGCAAAGGTTTCCCACAACAACGTGATGATGAAAGTCTCAGAGACTTCACCGAAAAGTACAAGAAGGAAGGTTTAACTTACGCCAATGAAAAGATTAGGGTTGCAGGGTTCGTGAATGCTAAATTCCAAATGTCTCACAAGAGACTTCAATAAATGCCTACTCAAAACCCTTGAAGGAGCACTCAGAAGGGCTGAAGCCCACATTCGAGGAGAATAAGCTGTAGACATCAAAGAACAAAAAAAAAAAAAAAAAAAACTCTTAACTGGAGCTTCCAGTATGGCTCTTATGACAAACGGTTCAAAGGTTTGGATTTCAGAAGGCCTGAAGGCCGAAACCCTCCAAGCCGAGAAAAAAACCATAAACTTTACAACCTTAACCAAGACTCCGCAAGAGATCTTGGTAACCGAAGAGGTAAAACACAGCTTCCGCCCTCCTCAACCTTTGCCAAAAAACAAAAGATTGGAAAAATCAAGCCAGTATTGTGAGTTTCACGAATAAAAAGGTCACCATACCAATAATTACTTCCAACCCAAAAAGAGGGTCAAAGAAGCCATCAAGTCCGAACTGGCTCACTTGGTTAAAAGGGTCAAGGACAAGATGGTTGAAAAAAAAGTAGGAAGTGAACATGGTCGACCTTGAAAACAAAGCTTCCCACAAACGCCATCATTCCAAGGCATGGGAACGTCAATATGTTTGCTTCCTACCACCGAAAGGAGAGTTGCTTTCAAACCCTCTGGTGATCGAATCCAACATAGGAACCATCAAGACACAAAAGGCTTACATTGACAGCGGTGCAACCACCAAAATCATGTTTGAGAAATGCTCTAACCCTCTCAGCGACAATGAACGTTCAAAGCTTCAACAGTCTGAATCCTCCATCGAAGGTATCGCAGACATACCTATCAAGCCTTTAGGCCAAATAACCCTTAATGTTGTTCAGCGAGAGAACAAAGGGATGAACCGAACAACTCACCTTTGCGGTAATCAATATCCCTTCCAACTATGATATCATCATAGGAAGGCCAGGGCAAAGTGTGTTCGGAATGACAGTTTCAGTTGGTCAAGGCACTGTGAAGTTTCCCACTAAAAAAGGAATAGCAACCCTTCAACCTACCCAAGAAGCTTTTGTGGTTGAAGGGGAAAGCTCAAGAAAGGACGAATACGATGAACAAGGGTTGGACATAAACCCAAAATACCCTCAACAGGGGATAAGGGTAAACACTAACCTTTCCAATGAAACCCTCTCATACCTTGAAAAGCTGCTCTTGCACTACGTCTTTGCTTGGTGCCCGGAAGATATGACCGGCATCCCCCGTAGCATTATTGAAACATGAGTTATGGATCCCATATGATAATAAGCCCATTATACAAAAGATGGAAAAGCTTGTTCTAGCCGGAATCCTTCGAGAGGTCAAGTATCAATCATGGGTGGCCAATCCCGTAATGGTTCGAAAACCAGAAAAGTCTTGGAGAATGTATATCGATTTTAAAGACTTGAACAAAGCATGCCCAAAGGATTGCTACTCGCTGCCCGAGATAGACCTCAAGGATAACTCGCTCACAGGCTTCCCATTCAAGTGTTTTCTTGACGTCTAAAAGGGTTACCATCAGATTCTAATGAAAAAAAAGAAGATAAAGAAAAAATCACATTCCACACTGATAAAGGTATATCTTGCTATAAAAAAAATGCCTTTTGGTTTAAGAAATGCAGGTGCCACTTATCAACGTCTGGTTGACAAAGTGTTTGCCGGACAAATCGGCAAGAACATTAAAGCTTATGTCGACAATTTGGTGATCAAGAGAAAATGAAATACCAAATGCTCGATGACATACAAGAAACCTTCCAAAACTCGAAAAAGATCAACATGAAGCTTAATCCAGTCAAGTGCTCATTTCTAGGGCACATCATGGGAAAATAAAGCATAAAAGCCAACCCTCAAGGGATGTGCTAACTAGAAAGACTTTCGATGGAAAGCTTACAGCTTTGAAACGTTTTACCTCAAAAGGAAGCCTTTAACCAAATGAAGCAACACTTGGCTTCACTCCCAACCATTTCAACTCTGGAAACAGGAGGAACGATCTCTATCCACCTTTCGATTGCTGAAAAGGTCATAAGTACGGCTCTGATCATTGAACGAAATAAAGTTCAGATACCCATTGACTTTTTCAAAACTTCAAAATTAGCAGAAATCAAATATCCTTCTTTAGAAAAACTTGCTCTAGCCCTAGTCCAAACGGCTAGAAGGCTTCGAAGTACTTTCAGTCGGACCCGATACAAGTGGTCACTGACTAACCTATTAAGAATGTGCTTGAAAAACAAGAAAATTCCGGACGATTAGCCAAATGGATTGTGAAACTAGGTGAACACAAAATCACCTATGTCCTGAGAAAAGCTGTCAAAGCTCAAATCTTGGCTGACTTCATCTTGTAAGTCCCTAAAAAATCCATAACAGAAGTTAATACAACTGCAGCTGAACCCTCCAACCCTGATACCTGGAAGCTTTTTACTGATGAGGCTTCTAATATCGAAGGTTCGGGGGATGGGCTAGTTTTAATTAACCCTGAAGGGTTAGAATTCACATATGCTTTTTGGCTTGTATTTCAGACTACCAATAATAAAGCCAAGTACGAAGCATTGATCACTGGGCTAAAGCTAGCCAAAGAAATGGGGGTTTAAAAGCTTCAAGTCCTCACAAACTCTCTCAAGCCAAGACAATAACAACTACCTAGCAAAAGAACCCAACATGAATAAGTACCGAGAGAAATCAAAGGAATTGATGAACGCATTTCAAACATGTGCCATCAAATAAATTCCAAGATCTCAAAACTAGAGAGCTGATGCACTAAGCAAGCTTGCATCTCTTACGTATGCCCACCTCACCAAGAAGGTACTAGTTGGGGTATTAAAAACCTCATCCATCCAAAAGGTTAAAAGGTTCAGAAATGGTCCAATAGACATGAACAGTAAAAAAGACAAGTCAGAGCCTTTCACATCACCCTTTGCGTGTGAAATCTTCTGCCCAGCCGCAACCAAAACATGTGGGAGAGCACACCCTTTTGTCCGCAGGTCCAAACCCTTCAACCCCTAAAAGGGTAAGTCCCTCACTGCAAGCCAGGTTCACTAGTTAAAGGTTTCTCCTTTGAGAAACCTCTTCCCCTATAAATTGCAGCCCATGCCAAGCATATCAAACACTCCAGAATCAGCAGAAAACTATCTTAACTCTCTGATTCTCCTTCTCCCTCTCGAGAACAAGCTTCATGCTTGCTTCTCTTCTTCTTCTTCTCCCATGAGAACTAGCTTCATGCTTGCTTCTCTTCTTCACACTAAATAACTCATCTTCTCCAACGATTACATTCTGGGCTGGTTTCATATCAGTCTAGGATTCAAGGAGAACAACAATAACACTAGTGAACCTTTCTCCACGTCTTGCAAACGTGGGGGGACCCCACGACCTGCGTTAGGCTAACTGAAACCTTGAACCCTTTTACCTGGAGATATCGCTACAGGCCTTGGTCTTGTATTTGTTGTAGCAACAGCTTTCAACACACATTTTAAGAAGATGAGTTTGGAGATGGTGGTCTGGTAATGACTGGCTGAGTTGTGGTTGAAGCAGATTCATGTCTTTCTTCAATCATCTGTTTAACCCTTTCTTTCACAAGGTAATCCTCTACTTCTTTATCTGTTGCTGTTATTTTATCCATCTGCTTTTGTTTCCTTGTTTGGTAAAGGATGGCAGCAGGTGGAGCAGTGGATCTCCTGAATTGTTGCTTTTTGTGGCTCAGCTGAAACCATCGCTTTAGGATAATCAGGCTTTTGTGGAATATTAGGATTTTTCTTCCTTAGTTCTTCCAGCCTTTTGTAAGATGCAAACACTTTATCCTCTGTCCACCTTGACATTTGATTCCTTGACCCAAAATCAGCTGTAATCAGCTCTTCTTTCATCTTCTTCAGCTGCAGAGTCCTTTCTGGTACATTTTTCTTAAACTTTTCCCAGATAGGAGGAGTCTGCTTCACCTTGTTTTTGATCATATCTTGAATTCTGGCTGCTTCACTCTCAAGCTCACTAATGGTCCATTCTTTGTACATGTACCTTTCTCCTTTATACTTTTTGTAAGCCATGATGTTATCAAGATAATCTTTTCTCAAGGTTTCATCTGCTCTTTCTGATAGACGTTGACAAAGATTTTTTGCAAACTGTTCAAATGTTCTGACCTGAGTTAGCAGGTATTGATAGTATCTTTGTATTTCCTTATCAGATTTACCATGTGAATTCCTTTTAGAGATATCCTCTGCTTGTTGAGCTTTTAACCTCATATATTCTTCAATGTTGTTTGGCGTAGGATATCCTTCAAGAGATGGCAAACTCCTTTTAGCAGGGTCATCTTCAGTGTAGAAGGATTTGATATCCTCTCTAACTGCTATAAGCTCTAAAGGGTACTGAGCACCTGCAGGAGTGATGGCAGTGTTTGGTTTTTGAACTTGAGCTGAAGAAAGAGGAACAAGGTTTGGAATAGGTACAAGTGGCAGTGATTGTGTAGTTGTTTGTGATGGTGAAGTGTCATCATCTAGGACAACATTGGTTACCCTTCTCCCATTGGGTTTAGGAGAGGTTGGTGGTGTTTTGATGGATTGAGTGGTAGTGATTTGAGTGGAAGGTTTCTGACTAACAGTTGTTGGAACAACTGGTGTTTCAACCACTGTTGTCATTACAACAGATGATGTGTCATCTGAAGTCTTCTGCTTTTTAGCAGGAGATGATGGTGGTGATGAAGTTGTTTTTGGTGGTGAGGTGATTTTTGGTGGTATGATGTTTTTGGTGAGGCAGTGGTTGAAGTGGGAGTAGTAGTTGTAGTGTGTTGAAGTGGTGGCAGTTGTTTGGGTAACGGTTGTTGAAACCACTGAAGTACCAACAGTTGTTGATACAACAGGAGTTTTAACATCTGTTGGTTTGGGAGATTGATGTCTAGTGGCCTTAGGATTTTCTTCACCCTTTGGTTCTGAAGTACCCTGCTCATTCATTTCCATAAAAACTCTCTTCTCCTGTTCAAACCTTGCTTTATCCTTTGCCTCCATATCCCTTTTTACCCTTGATTTTGCATCAGCAATGACATTTGTGGTTACATCAATCTTTTTAGTACCATCTGGCAAGGGTATGTCTGCAAGCATACTTGACTTGTCTGGTTCAATGTATAGACCATCTTCATATCCCTTCTTTTTAAACTGCTTCAATTTCTCCCCCTTTTTGGCAACACAGTTTGAACCAAATGTTTTAATAATCAAATACTGTAACACCTCGCAAAATCATGACCGATACAACAGTGACACGTGTCATAAAACCCTGATCGTGATTAAAGATATCTTGAGAGACTAAAACTGTCAAACAGTGCAAAGATGTAATTAGAAGGACCAAAAGTATCAACATGCCAAACTTGTGCCTCTGAATGACTTAATAAAATGTTCCTATTCGTTATTGAATAAATTGTCGGACACTAGAAGCCTTTTGTGCTTAAAAATAAAAAGTTACAAAACACAGGGGTTAAAAGTGTCAACATGTTAATTTTTACCTCTGAGTGACCTTTTAACGTTCCCAAAGCTTTGTAATACATTATTACACCCTCAAGAACATCTGATAAAAGTTTCATAAAAGATCCGATTCAAATTGTAATGTAAATTGAAGTTTCCAAGAATAGGGGTTAAAAGTGTAAAAGTATAAATTCTTCATGCGAGAGCCATTTACAATGTGTCCAAGACTTACAAATGCATGGCTACACTCCCTAGAACACCCCTGACCTGTTTGCATTGACCATGCATGCTGAAAATGTCAGATTATCGAGTAATAAGAGTGCAGGGACTGATCATGCACCAAAACAAAGCAACTTTAAAAGTTGCTGTCTCGCGTGGCGCGTTGGGATGTCCTTCCCCTGGCGCGTGGCGCGACGGAGGTCCTTTTCCAGCACAACTGGCAGGTGCCCAGCATGCAACCTGCAATCTTCACAAGATCTTCTGCAAACTCTGGGGCGTAAACAGCAGCATGCAACTGGTTTTTAAAAACCACTAAACACATGTATGCATCAGATTTCACCTGGGGGACACTTGCCTTGATCCTAGAACACTTGAAATCCTATATAAAGGCCTCATTCCTTCACTTGTTCATTCACACTTCAAGTTTTTCTCAAAACAAACTCTCAAAGCAAGTTCTCTGGAGCAACCTGGTCTTTAAGGAGGCTCCATTAGTCTTAATCTTCGTGCTAAGGACTCTTGTAAGTGTATTTAGCCTCTGTAATTAAGTTTTTATTAGTGTAATGACCAAAAGTCAAAGCTATCATAATTAAGCTTTGACTTAGTGATTAATCACTAATGGTCCAGCCATTATTCATTTTAAAAGTGGCTATGAGTTGGTAATTATGTAGGTAATAAACCCTTAAAAGGGCACCTACTGATTTCCACTACAACTTGGTCAATTGTCGTGTCAAACTATTTAATAAAAAGTCAACAGAATCTGTTTTTGCAAATAAATTCATAACTAGTAATGCAGAGGTTATGGAACATGTTTAAACACTAAAATAACTTGGTAAATAATATAAGAACATGTTTAGGCATGTTCAACCCGACAATTCTGAGTTTAGGCTCGGTTCGCAACCGAAAGTCGCGAAAGTAGACTTTTGCTTTGACTTTCAGTTCTGACCTGATTTAGCTTGGTCTAAATATGCCTTAGGGTTCCTTTAGGACCATATTACATGTTAGTATAAACCTCTGAGATTATACTATATGGTTCCTATTAAATCTGATTCATATGCATGTTTCCGTTAATTGCTTATTGTTGACCATTATGCCCTTTTGATATAAATGAGATATTTTTGAAAATGTGAGAGGCCTCCTCAGTCTTTAAGTCCAGCAGTCTTTATAAGGAGTAGTGGTTAGTTATAACAGTCCTTAGCATGATCAGCTGTTATAACCATTCCATAACACTTTGAGAGGAAGCAAGGGTCGGTCTATTTAATTGAGAGGAATAATTGCATTACATCCCTGTTGAAAAATAGAATTAATAAATTTAGGGAAAGTGAGGTTGAAAGATGATAACCCAACAGTGGAGGATCTCATTCTACAGCTTCAATAAATTCAAACATATTCTCAAATAATAGTTCCTGGATGCTTCCAAAGAAGCAACACTTTGGACATCTGTTGTTCTTCAAACATCTATTATCTATTATTTATTCTATCTATTATATATAATAAATGAAAGTTATTTGGCCCAAATAACTTTCATTTATTATATATAATAGATAGAATAGATAATAGATAATAGATGTTTGAAGACAACAGATGTCCAAAGTGATGCTTCATTGGAAGCATCTAGGAAGAATTACATGAGAATACCGGTCAATTTATCGAAGCTGTAGAATGAGATCTCCACTGTTGGGTTATCATCTTTCAACCTCACTTTCCCTAAATTTATCAATTCTATTTTTCAATAGGGATGTAATGCAATCATTACCTTATTTAAGATACCTTCAACTGCATCTTCTGATAAATCAACATTCATTTCACTTAAATGATAGCTTCAACCGCGTCTTCAATCATGAACTATCTAAAGAAATGGATGAAATCATCCAAAAATACCCAAAATAAAACTAATTAAACCATCCAATATTCTTGAGTACTCACCATTAATGTGATGACCAATATAAAATCAAACTCTAAAAGCATACAAATCATTATATTATATGAAAACAATAGCAAACAACATCAAACAATAATAGCAAACAACATCAAACAACAATAGCAAGTGACCAATCAATCAACCTCATAATCATATAGAAGCCTAAAAATAAAATGAAAATTAGATAAGTGAACATCAAAACTGAACAGAAAATCTAACAAAAAATTAACCAAACACCTGATGTTGAATCCACTGTAGATGTTGAATCCACTGTAGATGCCGAACCACTACTGTTACAAACAGATCATACCTCGGGAACTGGAAATTTAAAAGGATCGGCTTCAAAGGCTTCAACAATCGGAATATTCAAATCTCAAGCAAATGAAACCCTAATTTCAAAAAGAATAATCGGTGAACATATTCACAGATCAATAATCAACAGATGTTATACTCATATCATCATCGTTAAGAAAAATCAACACAGATCTATAAACATACAAATCAAACCTCAAGATGAAAGAATCTTGTAAGAGAAACACCGCAGAACCCTTAGCCGGTGGCCCATCTCTCGATCTATCTCTCGAACGAAACCCTAGCAATGGTTACATGAAAAGACCCAAAACACAAAGGATTAGTATAAATAAGAGGGAATCATGGACGTATTTCAATAAAAAAAGAAGAACAAACCTTTTGAATGAAGATAATCGATGAACAAAAGAAGATTTTATGGTGGCGTCTGGAAGAATATTAGGGTTTGGATGGAGAGAATGATCTCAATAATTGAAGGATGTAGACCAAAATCTAATTTGAAGAGATGATAAAGGAAAAAAAGGGGACAGAGCACTGTTGGGCGGGAAAATGGAATTGAGAATGCCCTAATCAAGTGACATGTGGCCCAAATCACTTTCATTTATTATATATAATAGATTATCAAAAGCTTAGAAAAAATGTGTGGTAGATAATACTTCTCAAGTTTCTTTATTAACCTAGTGCTTCTCACACAATACTAACCATATATATATATATATATAGGGTAGAGTTTCATTTAAGAACCACTCTTATTGCGAGAACCACGAGAACCAATGTGAACACAACAAAATAAACCCACCCCACCACCACCCAAAACCTAAACATCCACCACAACCTAAAACCTAACCCCCCCTCCTTAAAAAAAATAAAATAAAATAAAAAACCATACCTCCCCAAAAAACCTAACCCCCCACCGAACCCACAAAAACCTAACCCCCACCCCCCAAAAACCTAAACCTCTCACCCACCCCACCCAAGCTAAATGCTAAAAACTAAACCGTAAAGCTAAATCACACAACTAAATGCTAAATAATCTTTTTTTTATTAAAAATCGCTAATGTTCGTCACTTTTTGTAGAGACGAAAATTAGTGACTTTTAATTAAAAAAATTATTTTGTGTGTTGTTAATTTTTTTAGGTATTTTTAGTTGTGTTCATATTAGTTCTCATGGTTCTAGCAATAAAAGGTGATCCTATATATATATTTAACATGATTCTATTAAACAACTTTATAATTTATACTCCTCATAAGTGTCACACCCCGATATTTCCACGTATTACCGGTGGGCCCGATGGGGAGTATCGTGACGTAGTTGATATCATCATAGTCAAACAACACAATTTAAATGCACAGCGGAAGCAAAATATAAATATATTACAATCCGATAAAGAGTAATATCAAGTATTACAAATACGGTTGTAAAAGATCCACAGGCGGATCAAAAGATAAAAAGAAACTTTGTTCAACAGACTTTAAGGCATCTAAGCTTGCGAGACTTTTATTTGATGCTAGGAGAGGCCAGCCTATTCCGATTAGTACCTGCACTTAGCCTTTTTGGGAAAATACGTCAGTTTACACTGGTAAATACAATTTAACTGACTCATTTTGAAAACGTTTAAGAAAATTGATTTGAATGCACATGGCACAAAATATTTTTATAACTTGGGATAATTATTTATATATAAACTTGTAAAAGAATTACATGTTCCTTATGCGTTCAGTAGCCCGGGTTGACACCGGGTTAGAGCTTAATAGACACACCACATGATATAGTCTCGCGGCGAGTTATTCTCGAAACCGGCGGTTATACCTTATTATTTATATATGCACTGTCGGGTGTACGCCTACACCCCGTGCTTAGGTCGTGGCCATTTCTTAAAATGACGCCAAGGATATCCGGGACATGGTCATTAACCCCCAAAGGCTTTAAGCAAACAAAACAATTTAAACAGGTCATTTCAATGAATTAACCTTCATACGATTAAAGATTCAATGCCCGACCAAGCGGTATTTTATATATCGTACCCCAAGCCCGTATAAGGGAAAATAAGTTAAAAGTATTTACCTGAGCTAAATATAAATTCAATCCCAGCCGTATATTAAATCAGCAAGTACAGATAGCCTTTACTGGGCTCCTAAATCTGGAACGAAGGTTTTTAATAACATATTAGATTCCTAACGGGTCTTAATTAAGCCTATGCTTAGACCGGTTAGTTTTAAAGGAGAATACGATTCAAAACGCATGATCAAGCGAAGACCGGATTAGAATGTGGTTTAGACCCGACAATCTTGCATACTTGTGCAATAGGGGTAAACTAAACACATTCTGGATTTTGAGATAAAAATGATAAGGTTTGACCCGTTTCGGCTAATTTATGCAACTAGTTACATAAGCCAATCCGAACGCGAAAAGTGCGTAAAGGGTAACCAAATGAGTCATGAACAGGTTTCCTAAGTTAATATGCCTTCAATATGTTGTGATATCAGTAGGATACCTTCCATTATGCCCAAAACGAATTTAAAACCAATTTATGCCCCGCAGGGGTATTTTGGTCATTTTAAAGGTTATAAGAGAGTTTAAATATTAATCTGAGTTACAGGTCTGATATAATCAGTAAAAATATTTATTTTTTTTATAAGTTATAACAGTAGGGTATTACATATATGTGAAATTTATTAATTATAACCAAACTATGCACCAAAGGGGCATTTTGGTAATTTCACATAAGCTTTAAAGGCCAAAATTAGAATTCTGAGTTTAAAACTTTTCTTTACTGTTAAAATATATAAATTTACTTAAAACATCAGTACATATGCCAAAAATAGTTTTAACTCATACTATGCGCTTAAAACGCGTAAAAGTCGGTTTTAAGCGATTTTCGGGTTTAAGTAGAAAATCTGAGTTTTTGATCAGTTTATAAAGTTCAAAATATTTTATTTATGATATAAAATCAGTAGCAAAAAGTTTGGTATCAAATATTATGTAAAACTCATTTTATAGGCCAAAAGGGCAAAGCCGACAATTACCGAATTTAAGCTAGAACCCTATGTTATGCTCAGCCTAAAAATAAATAAAAATCTTCAAAAATCCCAAAATATTATTTTATATCAGTAGGTAAAAAGTTTGGTGTCAAAAACTAGGTTTAGATAGGCTTTATGCCAATTACGCCGTTTAATTAATAAAAAGCTTTCTAATTACGCTATTGAGCACAACTCTTAATCTAGACCTCAAACTGATGTCAAATTTTTAGGGACAAGTTTATAAATCAGTAACTAAGGTTTCTACTCTTTTACATTTTCAAAAAATCATGTTTTAAGGTCATATGGGCATAATAGTTAACATTTAGGCATTTAACGGAAACGTGCATATGAATCGGATAACTAATGAACCAAGTTGTATAATCACAGAGGGTTATACTAACATGTAACCTGGTCCTAATAAAGCTCTAAAGCATTTCTAAACTATGCTCTAACGGGTCAGAACTGAAAGTCAAAGCAAAAGTCTACTTTTGCGACTTTCGGTTTCGAACCGAGCTTAAACTGAAAATTGTCGGGTTGAACATGTTTAGACATGTTCTTACATTAATTACCAAGTTATACAAGTGATAAAACAGGTTTCATGGCCTCTATATTGTTAATTATATGTTTATTTGAAAAATAGCTTTCTGTTGACTTTTTCTAATCAAGTTTGACCCGACAATTGACCTAGTTAGAGTGGGAATCAGAGAGTGCCCTTTTAAGGGTTTATTACCCACATAATTACCAACTCATAGGTACTTTCAATTTGAGATTTGACTGGACAAATTGTGATTAATCACGAAGTCAAACCTTAATTACGACGGTTTGACTTTAGGCCATTTAAACTAATAAAACTGAATTAAGAGCATTTAAGAAAGCTTACAAAGGGTCCAATGGACCGAAATTAACTCAGAGGAGGTTCCATTTTGCTCAGGACCCTTTTGAACTTGAGAGAGAGAGCCAAATGCAAGAATGATGTGAATGAGAAATGGAGAAATCATGGCCTATTCATAGTTTTGGAGGGCTCACGGATGATCAACAAGTGTTGGGGAGAGATAACCAGATCACAACAAGTGTAAACTGGTTTTATAATTCAGTGGGCAGCCCCTAGATTCGATGTTTGAGAGTATGGAAGCCAGCTTGAACGAAACCAGCAAGAAACAGGCTGTCTGCAGCTGTTTCTGCAGCTGTACAGATCTAGGTGGCCCGCGTAGATGTTCTGCATGGGCTACGCGGCCCGCCTACAAGTCCAAATCAACAAACACATTTCCAGAAATGGCAGTTTCAGTCCCTGAACATGTAAAAAGGCTTTTCTGATGAGTATAAGGCCTGTTAATCTCATTCCAAGGCTCCACCATGATGCCCACACATAGGGGACATGAAACATGCTCAAAAACATGTCGGATGTCGGTTCGTTTGGCCGTACGATCACGTTGTTCGTCTAATTACGACGAAACACGAACGGACGCGAAAAACGATCTAAATTACGCGATGAATGAAATTTTATCATGCCAATCACTAAAATAAAATGTTTTAGTGGTTACATAAATTTTTGGGTGTCCGGATATATTCAGAATGTAAGATATGCGCGAAAATGCAAACTTGTGCACTTTTTGACACTTTTAGTCCCTGCATGACTTAAAAGTTTATTTTTGCGCACCAAACACCTCTAAGCCTATATCTAGGCTATATAAAGGATAATTAGGGCATTTTTAACTCATGGTTGTATTCCGAAAGGTCTGTTACCATACGAATCGGCATACTTTAGCAGTTTGACGCAATTAGTCCTTTAATCGCACAAAGTAGCGCGAAATGTTGTTTACTGACATCCAAGCCTTACATGGCCCATAATGGGCATTCCTAAGCATATAATTAAATATTACTACACTCCTGTTTGCTTAAATGGTCACCGAAAGGCGTAGATTCAAAAGTTGTCGCTTTAGGTCCCTTTATTGCGCAAACTTGCGCGTCTCATCATTTAATAGCACTGAAGCCTCATATAATCCATATTAGGCATTCTTGAAAGTATTATTAAACATCACGATGCTTCGGGTTCACTAAAAGGTCATTCAGAGGTATAATTAAACATATTGGCACTTTTAGCCCCTCTAACTTGCAAAGTTGCGCGTAACTTTACTTATAGGCATAAAAACTTAGACGGCCAATATTTGGCATTCCTGAGAGTATAATCAAATATCATGAAGCTCTTGGTTTGTTAAAAGGTCACTCAGAGGTAAGAATTAATATGTTGACGCTTTTAACCCTTCATTGCGTAAACTTTCAATTAACTACGCAAACGGCTACACTCGATCAATTAGTGGCTCATTTGTGAATATAAACATCGTAAGAGGTTATTTAGAAACTTATTTTAGGTATTCTAACACTTCCAATCCTTTCACAATCAATGTTTTCAATTTTTCGAAAAATTAGTCCCTTAAATTCAACATTTGACTTCATTAGGGTTTGTTACACGTGTCAATACATCATTGGACGTGATTTTACGAGGTGTTACATCCTCACCCCCTTAATAGAAATCTCGACCTTGAGATTTGCTAAAATGCTGGAAGTACTTTTTGTCGCATAATGGACTTAACTTCTATAGCATATCTGGAGCCTCTTCAAGCTCCCCAGTTGACCTCTATAATAGGTACATGTATCCTTTTTGGAGCTTCTTAACCTGTCGATCCTTAATTGACACATGTTTCTCATCATATCATAAATCTGCATATCATTATGTGATAATGCTTCTCGACTTATTGGTGAAACACATCCTTAAATCATTAGTGTGTAATGCATTGCGAGCTCTGCCAAGCTCCTTAAATAGGTTTTAGCTTATAAGCTATTTGATCTTGATACATTCGATTCCCTCGGATGATTCTATATATTCAGAGCTTAACTAGCCTGATAATTAACAAATTGGCACACCCTTCCAGGGTGATATCTTTTGTTGAGCCTTATTCCTTAACAAGATCTTAGGAGGGTTGCTATTTTAATTAATCCTTGATTTTCTGCCGAATACTGGCAACTTACAGATGATTATGGATTTGTTTGATCTTATTCGTTGTTTCCAAGGCAACTTTCAGATCCTGATAATTGGACTTACCAATCTTCTGTCTAACAATAAATGTTTAACATTCCATTTATACAAGGTCCCCAAAGGAGCAGCCTTGATACTTACATAATAATTATTATAAAAGCTTATTTTAAGGTGAGATGGTTATTCCAACCACTGCTTAAAACTAATCTTAAGGAATAGCTAATCCTTGCCGCTAGTCGAACAAATCGACGATCCTGGGCAGCTGATGGCAATTCTTAATTGTTGCCTAATTAGGGTTGCGGTAATCAATGCATAAGCAAAATGAACCGTCTTTCTTAATTAACTATACCAAATTCTCAGGATATTGAGTTAGGTTATATGAACCTCTATTTTAAAACTAACTTAATCAGGGTTTCGATTCTTCCAATGATGGTACTAGCCGTCTTGGAGATTTCGTAATAATACAGCCCTAAATGGGATATAAATTTTAACTCTACTAGCCTTTCAGGAGGTAAACAGGGTAATCGTTGGAGAAGGTAATCAAGATACAAGGAGGTTACATAGATTTTCCGAATCTCAGGCTCCAGTTCATCCATCATTGCTTGTGTCAAATGAGTGACACATTTATGTTACAAGTCCACGAATTCCTTAATCGGAGGCATTTACTTGGACAATTCCATTCTGGATATCTTCTTTGAATACCATTAGCTGACTTTAGTACCAAATGACCATCGGAATATCTTTGTGGTCCCATGCATTAAACCTCCATACTGATCAGGCATGGAAGCAATCTATAGAACATGTTAAGATACACCAATCCTCATGTGACGCTTTGTTAGTGCATTTATGTCTATCGCCTCTGTCAATTCCGTTCGTAGCAGAAACATAAGAAGTTTAGTGATTTTATTGTTATATTTTAGTAAAAGGCAAGGTGGCATTTCTGTAATAATGAGGAATCTCATTGAGCCCCTTGGCCTATAAATAGAACTCTAGGGCTTAGAGTTTTAGACTTTTTGTCACTTTGCTCATTTGAAGACTTGGAGAGCTTGGATCCTAGAGAGAGAAACTAGAGAGAGAAAGTGACATCGTGATTCAGGTGCTTTGTACGATTTCATATTCTTCAATAGAATCACAGATTATATTACGTTCTCGTGTGTTTTGGTCACGTTCGTGTACGGATTCCGCACGTCACACGTTCGGTTACACAATCGTTTCGGAGTCAAAACCGGTCCTAACAAGTGGTATCAGAGCAGGAGCTCGATTGCACGGATCAAACACACAATTCCGCACAGAAATTCATCAGATTCAGAGTCGATTTCATTCAGATTTGTCAAAATTTCTTCACTTTTTCATCTATTCATGTTTTTAACTGAAATTAGCGAAATTAAACGACTTTTTACGGTTAAAAATTTCTAATTTTTGGATATGTTGTGCGAAAGTATCTGATCTACAAGCCTACAAATTTTCAGATCTAAATTCCTAGCCGTTTGGGAGAAATTGAAGATTTTTGGTTCGAAAGTATATGAATATGGTTATTGTTGCTGTTCATGTTGAATGCCGACCGATCGGTTATGTCGACCGATCGGCTAAGCTGTCCGAACCAAAGTTGTCTTTGCAAATTCATTTAAGTTGTTGACTTTGTTGACTGCTGATTGATCGAACAAGTTGTTCGATCGGACAACCTGTCCGATCCTTTGCACCGTACTTCATTAAAGTTGTTGACTTGTTGACTGCTGACCGATCGGACAGCATAGCCGATCGATCAGCCTGTCCGTTCCTCTGCATCACTGCCATTCATTTAAAAGAATTGACTTTGTTGACCTGACCGATCGGACAAGCCAGCCGATCGGCCAGCATCCCTGTCCGATCAACCGACATATTCAACCAATCGGTTAACAATACACATCATTTAAGTCAACACATTCTGCATTATCAGTCAACTTTATCAATCATTCATAAGTCATTTAATGAAGAAAGTGAGTAATGTGATTCATTAATTGTATCAGTATTGCACGTGATCAAAACCAGCGGCCTAATTAGATAAATTCTTTTATATTAGTGGTCAAATTGAATTTTAGAGATTAATATACTCACGTGAATACATCAACAGCTCATGTGATTTCATAAGTCATCGGAATTTTGATATCATACTTGTTAGATATTAACGATCCCATAGGATACAAGCAAGTCATAAGAGTGTCGACCATTAACATTTTGAATGATAAGAATGATCAGATTTCATGTGAAGTTGTGAATAAAAAGATGTATTAATTCTGAGGATTTGATTGAATCGATATCATCAGAGCATGTGTAAGTATTAAAAGGTTGTCAGCCTAGTGGGTTATTAGGTCCAATAAAAATCATTTCACATATAAACTTGTCGGCCATTTTAAAAGTCAGTGGGATTTGCATGTGATTGATGGTAAGATTTGAATAGAATCAAAGTTGTAAAGTGTGACATTGTTTGAACAGCAGGTCGTTCAGGTTCCCAACCGATCGGCTAGCAGTTCCCAACCGATCGGCTAGCAGGTTCCTAACCGATCGGCTATACCAACCGATCGAACAGCCTAACCGATTGGCTATACCAACCGATCGGCTAGCATCCCTGTCCGATCATACAGCAACCTGTCCGATCGACCAGCATACTGTCCGATCGATCAACCTCCCGTCCGATTCAAGTTGTTGAATAAATTTTTGAACTGATCATTTGTTTGCGTGATTTGTGATTCAGGTGTGATTCGAGGAGAAAGCATCATGGCTGAAGAGTTTTACAACACGTTCTACAACGCGTTTACATCTGACTCGTCTGAAATATCAACTGTCACACCAAAGTCAATAACAAAAATGATCATTGATAACATAAAACATGATAACTTCTATGGAACACATTCAAAACCACCAACGCTCGAAAGTATTGAAGACTACACTTGGTGGAAAGAACGGTTTCTTAACTGGGCGAAAGCGTATGCGCATGAAAACTGGTTTTGTTTAGAGTTTGGATACGAACGACCAAAAGATGATAAAGGCGAAGAACTTCCATTTAAGAAACTAACCAGAGAGGATAAATCTGAATTTGCCGCCGAACAGAGAATGATTGCGTTGATCCAGTCGGCAATCAGAAATGATATATTTGCATTGCTAAATCATGATGGGTCGTCAAAATCAGTCTGGGAAGCTTTACGAGTTAAAGCTGAGGGGGGTAAACAGATAAAAAAGAACAAAATTGCGTTGCTTAAAAAAGAATTCGATCTACTTGATAGTTTAAAAGGAGAGACTGTGGGGCAAATGATAGAGAGGTTCTGTCATCTTAAAATTGAACTTGAGAGATTTGAAATAGTGAAAACAAGAGAGGAACTTATAGACAAAGTGATTGAAGCGTTACCACGAGCTGATCAGTGGCAAACGTTTGTTTTTATTCTGAAAAATGATGCTTTGTATGAAACAATCTCTCTTGATAAATTGTTTGAAAAGATTGAAACTCATGAGCTTGAATTGCAGAAACAGAACAAGATGAGCAGCTCTTCACATCAACAGAATGTTGGCTTGTACTACAAAGGAAGTTTACCTTCAGAGAAAGTTGTGAGTTCACCAAAGACAGCATTCCGTGGTGAGAGAACAAAAGAACCCAAGAAAAGCTCATCAAGTTATGATCCGGGTTATCATTCATCGGCTTCAAAAGCTAGTTCTGAAGACGCAGAGGAGATATTGTGCAACATTGCTCTCAAACTGAAGAATTCTCCTGCAATGAGCATTAATGCAGCTAAGCAGTAAATGAGTTTTCTTGCATCTGTTCTGGAATCATATGAAGGTCTAGTAGCTGGAAAAATTGGAAACTCAGAGTTAACCAAAGAAGACTACGACCAGATTGATCCGGAAGAGATGGAACTCATTGACATCCGCTGGTGTTTAGCTAGTTGCATTCGCAGAGCTCAGAGATATATAGAAATTACTGGGAAACAATCTCTTGGAGGTGCATCAACAAAGCTTGGATTCGACAAGTCCAAAGTGACCTGCTTCAAATGCAAGCAGAAATGTCATTTCAAGAGAGAATGCACTAATTCTGCAGTTGGTGGAAATGAACATCCGTTCAATGATGATTACTATCGAAAGGCGATCTACCACCGAAGCAGAGAAGAACCGAAAATCATTGAAGATAAACCCAGGGAAAAATCAAGAGCTTGTTTTGTAATTCAAGATGATGAAGGCTTTGACTGGAGCGAGATTTGTCCAGAAGAAGATCGTTTGGAAAATGTTCGAAAAAGAGCTCATGGCAGATCTATAACAGAGAAAAGACAGTTTGTTCTTGTTGCTGAAATTAAAGAGGAAAACAAAGAAAACAAAGACAAAACTGAAAACAAAGAAGAAAATGTTGTTGCAGAGATCAAAGAGAAAACTCGAGAAGAAATCTTGAGTAAGAAAACTTATCGTGAAAGAAACATTGCTTTGAACAGAATGGATGACATGCAAGAAGAATATGAGAGTGCTGTCAGCAACAAGAGATGGGATACGAAGAGAGAATGTTACTTCAACAGGGAAGGTGAACCAGTGGTGCCAAAGAAAGACATAATCTTTGAAGATGTTCTTCTCATAATTCCTTTAAGAGCTGAATACTATAGAAATGTGATGAAAGATGACACATATGCAAAAAGGCATGAAAAGGAAATCAGATATGCTATGACATCGTGCTTGAGAAAAAGGGATGAAGAGAGAATGAGGAAGAATGTTGAAGAGATGGTGAACAATATAAAGAAAGTTGCTGAAGAGGTTAAAGTTAAAACTGCTGAAGTTGAAGAAGTGAAAGAAAAAGTTGAGGTGAATGAAGAAGTGGAGAAAGCTGTTATTGAAGAACAGTAGATTGAAGAAAATGAGAAGAAAACTGAAAGTTTGGCAGAAGTAAAGATTGAGAATTTGGAAGATGGTGATGATGGTGTTGAAGCTAGTATTGAAGAAAAGCAGAATGTTGCTGAGATGAAGCAGACAGAGATTGCAACGAACACCGAAGTGCCAATCACTGAGGTAAATTCTGATTCTGAAATCTTAAAAATGATTGATCAGTGCAAGAAATGCGTGGAACCGTGCAGAGCTTGTACTAAAAAAGATGAGCAATTCAGAACAAGAGATCTTGAGTTCACAAAAATTGAAAACATTTTCAAAGAAAAATGCAAAGAAATGCTAGAAAAAGAAAAAGTTTTAAAAGAAAATGAAGAAAAACTTTCCGAAAAATGTAAAAAGATAGAAAAAGAAAATGAAGTTTTGAAAGAAAATGTTTCTAAAATGACAGAAGAATGTTCTCAAAAAGAAATTGCTTGTCAAGAAATGAAAAAGGAATATGACTCAATGAAATTAGCATATTACATTACAAAAGAGTCATATGAGAAAGTGAAAGATGAAATGAAATATGCTCAATCAAGAATGAATTATCTTTCTGAAACAACTAAAGAGCTTAAACGAATGTATGAAATAAAACAAGGTGTTGTTAATTCCTATATTGAGGATGTTGCTAAGCTAAAGCGACAGATTGCTGATTTAGAACAGGATAACAACAAGTTAAAAAGTTATCACGTGTCGTCATATGTGCTTGAACGTATTTTCAATATAAAACCGGGAGATGGTGGGTCTGAGCAAAACAAGAAAGGCATTGGCTCAGAGTTTCTTCAAGTTCCACCACCGGAAAAGTTTGCATTTTATGATGAAGAAAAGGTCGAAAAAGCTTTCAACCTGGTAGATCAATTGCCAGACAACATTGACGTAACCTATTCCAAATCTGATGATTCTAGTGATTCAGAGGTGGTAGGTAAAGTCGTTGAAAGTGTGTTGAAAGAAGAGTCGGTTGATACAGGTAAATCTGAATCACAAGATGAAAATGAAGGTAATTTTCATGATGGATATCTGAAAAACACAAAATCCAAGAAAAATTTGAATGATGATTCAAAAGGACTGGTTTATACCGTGATTGGATCGGACAAATTATTCTTAGATGTTGTATTCCCGATTCAGAATGTGATTTCAGAAAAAGTTGATAAAGTCTTCAAAATGGTTGAGATTGAAAAGTCTGAAATTTCAAAGCTTGTTGGTAAAGGTCACAAAACTTTTATAACAAACCTGGTTTTAAAAAGAGAAACATGAAGCCTGGGTTGGGTTATAAGAAGAAATAAAGATGGAATAAAAATGAAACACAAAATTTTCAAGCAAAAATGAATTTTATTCAAGGAACAAGTTTAGCAGAAGAGAAAGAATTCAAATTTGGACGACAGTCTAATGAAGAGTTCTATGCTCAGAAAAAACAACAACAACAGGTCAAAGATGTGTCCAAGAGAACATGTTTCAAATGTGATCAAACTGGACATCTTGCACGCAAGTGTCCAAATCTGAAACCTATTGGTGTTGAAACGAAAAAGAAGTCTGATGTTGTGAATCAGAAGTCAACCAAGTTTGATTCAAAAGAAACTTGGAAGCCGAAAATGTCAAAGGCTGACTCACAACAAACATGGAAACCAGTGACACCCAGATTTAGAACAACACAAAGTTGGAAAACAACTGTTGATGCAACAAAACCAAACCAGTTTTGGAAACCAAAAGTTGTTGTTCAGAGTTCAAATATTCAAAAAGATTCAGATTTTTACAAAAGAGGGACTCCTAAAGGTCAAAGATGGAGTGTTAAGAAACAAGTGGCTTCGGTAAATGATGCTAAAGTTGAAAAAGTCTTTGTGCAAAATGACAAAGATTTTCCAAAGTTGAATGATGCATATTGTGTTGAAATGCCTAAGGTTCAATAGACCTGGGCTAAATTGTTCAAGTAATTGAATGTTTTGAATGTGCAGGTGCTCAAGAAAACTGAAGGTTGTGAAAATGGAAATAGGAGCAGCCTGGCACGAGAGGAAGAGGCTGCTGATCCCTGCGACGGTTAAACAGGGAGTTTGTTTGTTTTCTGTATATAAATAAACCATACTTCAAAAATCGTAAAAAAATGAAAAATTTAAAAACCAAAAATGTGTTTTCATTTTGTCAAATATTTGAAAAATTCAAAAATATGTTGCGTGAATATGCCGAAACCCTCACGGCGGAACAAACATGATTAATTTCACAAGATTGAAAAACGGTTTTCAAACTGTTGAAAATCATTGGGTTGTAAATCATGGGGGTACATTATATTTTCTGCAAATCAGAGCATGAAAAGCAGAAAATGGATGGCGAGACAAAGCTATCTTCATCGGTTTGTCAAATTTTCTTTAAAATGGTTTTAAATTTTAGGGGGAGTAAGAAATTGTCAGAAAATCCAAAAACATTAGAAAATTTGAAAAAGCCAAAAACATGATAAAATTCAAAAATTGAGTTTTTGTGTAAAAAGAGGAAATGATAGTACATCAGTAGACAGTTACAGTATGCTAAAGAAATGTAATGATTAAATAGCGTTAAACAGTCTCACTGATGATATGCCGATAGGTTTTTATACATTTAGTAAACTTTTTCGGGATATAAACCTAAATTCAAACTTGCTTATTTCGTGGGGAACACTACTTGGATATATAGGTAACCCTTGAAATCTCGTTTGAAGGGTCCCTCTTTCTGAGATACTAGGTCTTTATGCTTAGTGATATCTGGGGTATTATTCCGGGACTTCTGCTGAATGGAAGTTCTGACCTAGTCCCCGAATAATACTTTTCGCATTGCTTGAAATACAGCGTCGCCCTCAGCAAAAATGATGAAACAATAAAATTGATAATCATTGCTGTTGAAGAAAAGATCCTCTAAAGGGGACACACCTAAAGTCGAACCGTCATCTCTCTGCTGAACGGAAGTTCTGACCTGAGCTCTCACGGTTTCGCATCTAACCCCTTACAGATATCATCTAGGTATACTCACCTGTAAGACTGAATATTGGGATCTGGATACGGGAGTATATTCAAGAGGTGGGACACATGAATGAGTTTAAGTTCTTAAAACACCTAATTCGTATCCTGAATCAGTTGAAATTTGTGTAAAAATTTAAGTGGATCAGTATATCGACAATCTAAGTGAATTTTTTAATTCTTAATGTGTAACTAAGCTCAACGGTACTTGTGACTTGTCAAAAACTGATATGATCCTCTGACGCATACTCAAACAAAAATATTGTCTGTAAATATGTTTGTAAATATTTCTTTATTGCTTTATGTTTCATAAAAATTCAAAAAGATTTTGATTTCTGTTTTATTTTCGACAACCGATGTCTGAATGTTGAGTTTCAAAATCTGAGTACGCTGATCGTGTTTCTGAAAATAAATCAAGTTCATTAATTTGAAACTTGAAGTTTTTAAAATAAAATCAAAAACAGTTTACGATATCTCCAAGGTCATTAATTTGGACTTGGATGATTAACCGTGAAGGATTTGGATGCTCATATTGTTAAAATCTGTTGTAAAAGAGCCAGTTTCCGATCCTGTTCGTTGAAACTGCCAAATCTATGAAGTTTGTTGATAGGGGGAGAGAATCAAATTTGTCTGGATATATTCATATTATTATATCTTAAAGACAGAATCTTGATTTAGAAAATTCTAAAGAGCCAGATTACAATTTCTGGACGATTTCAAAATGTTTGTACTTATAAACGTTTGAGAATTGCAGACATAGTACCAGACTACGATCCCGACAGCCGAGTCTAAGGGGGAGTCTGAAGACGAGCTCAACGCAAGAGGAAGCGTGGATTCAAAGAGCAAGGAATCTATCCTCAAGAAGCTTGTAATCGGAAAGCCAGGTGTCGATCCCAAAAGCACGGAAGCTTGACGAAAGGGGGAGCCTGAAGAGTCTACCGAAAAGGGGGAGCTGAAGCTGAAGACAGATCCACCGGGATTCTGTTCAAGCAAGAGGGAGTCTGTGTTTGCTGAAGACGTCAAATCTTCAAGAAGACTCAAGAGAGAGAGAGAAAGACAAGTCGTTACGAGTTTGACTACGGATTGACTGCGGCAATATCCAAGGGGGAGTCTGTTAGTGCATTTATGTCTATCGCCTCCGTCAATTCCATTCGTAGCAGAAACAGAAGAAGTTTAGTGATTTTATTGTTATATTTTAGTAAAAGGCAAGGTGGTATTTTTGTAATAATGAGGAATCTCATTGAGCCCCTTGGCCTATAAATAGAACTCTAGGGCTTAGAGTTTTAGACTTTTTGTCACTTTGCTCATTTGAAGACTTGGAGAGCTTTGTACGATTTCATATTCTTCAATAGAGAGAGAAAGTGACATCGTGATTCAGGTGCTTTGTACGATTTCATATTCTTCAATAGAATCACAGATTATATTACGTTCTCGTGTGTTTCGGTCACATTCGTGTACGGATTCCGCACGTCACACGTTCGGTTACGCAATCGTTTCGGAGTCAAAACCGGTCCTAACACGCTTTTTATCATACCGTCCGGTATTCGCAATCGATAGAGATCAAGAGATATCAACTATATATGCTGACGCACTTCTTCTAGAGAGAGGATACTTCTAGAATTTTACGATTGGAGGTTTCTGACAGGAACAGAAGAAATGCTTCTTATGATTTTGCCTGTAAGTTTTACCTTACACTTAATATCTAGGGTTCTTACAGAAAAATTCCTAAAAGTTTGCTAAACTTATGATCTTACGAGAGACTTAGCAGCACCTGAAACCAAACGTAACTCCTAGCAATAAAATCACAATAAGGGATTTATCTGGTGTCATTATTAATGTGAACTGCCTCTAATCATTCATCAGGAGGGTTAAACGCCTCCATTCTTAATCCTTTTAAACTTAGCTGTAAAAATCTTTGACATATTTTAGGGCAGACTCAGTTTGACTGGTTATTTCTTAATCTATATAACGTGAGTAGCTGAGGTAGATCCATAATGGGTTTATAATAGGTAGGCTTTGAAACCTTAATGTGCCTTCTTATTTCTGATGCTAACCACCAATAATTATTGCATTAAGCTTAGATTTTGGGTAAATGGAATAGGGCACTATCTCAGCCAATGAATTAAAATTTGTAACATACTGTCGACAGTCTAGAACTTTTATGGTGAAAGTCAGAAAATTCTTATTCCATCTTTTTCCATTTCGGGATGTGGACAGTAGGTTTTTCTAATAAGGTCCTTAAAACTTGGTCCATCCCATATTATGTAAGAGGATCTTTCTTGTGGTCTTCATTAATATCCTCACTAATTAAGGGTATTGCCATCGAATGACTGTGATGCATACCTCACCATATCCTTTCCAGCATAACCGCTGATATACCTAATGGTTTTTACGTCATCCAATAATTTTCTGCAATCGATGGCCCCTTTTTACTATTGAAGTCTCTCGACTTCCAAGAGACGAAGTACTTTTAGGTACATCCTAAAAAGAATGGGGCTCCTTGCCATATATGCTTTTGCTGGGTTTATTCTTCGCATTTGAAGTATGAATAAAGCTCTTCTCATGAGCAGCGACATGTGTTTTAGAGCAAACAACATTCGGCTTCTTGAACTTTTTCCTAACTTTTCTCATGGCCTTTCTAATGGCTGCGTTAATTACAGTTTTGGAGATTAACTCCATTAATATTGAGGTTCACATTTGATGCATCATTAACATTTGTCACATCTCTAGCATCGCGACTGTTGTTTATCTCTTCTGAGTTTTCCATACTCGAAGCTTTGGTGTTAAATACCAATTTCAACAAGTGCTTAGGCAATCCATACCTAGTGTCTCCTTGAATTGTCAAAGGTTCACCATAAGGAGCCTTGATAACTACTTGCTTCTTATTACACACAATATGGGATTGATCTTAAGACGACCAATCCATTCCTATCACTATATCGAGTTCCTTTACTTTAACGGGAACAAGGACAGCGGAAAAGAATGATTCCTAATGGATATAAAACATCCATCTAATATTGCTGAAACAGTCTCTGAGGTACCATCGGCCAATTCTACCTCATACTTAACGCTTAGAGTTTTAACAGGCAGATTTAATAATTTACAAAATCTTATTGTCTATGAGAGACTTATCTGTACCTGAATTAATAATACTCTAGCATAAGCGTCATTGATCAGGAAAGTACCTGTTGTGACATTGTTATCTTGAACGGCCTCTTGAGCATTCATTTGAGAGCCCCCAGCTTTGGTCTTCTTAGCCTCCCCAGGCTTCTTGGTTTTATTTGGGCAATTTGTTTTGATGTGCCCTTTTTCATTGCAACCATAGCAGGTTGCGTCCTTTATGTCTTGGCACTCCAAAGTCTTGTGCCCTTCCTTATTACAAATTCCACAAGGCTTAGCTTGTGAATCTAAAGTGCCTTTCCCTTTGGTCGCCTTCTTTAGGCAGCGGTTCTTTACGTGCCCCTTCTCGCCACGACCATAGCATGTGGCGTCCTTTAAGTCCTTGCATTCATGGGTCTTGTGATCCATCTTTTTATAGATGACACATCTCCTGGTCTGTTTATAGAAACATTTTCCGAAGTGCTTCTTCCCGCAGGTTTTACATTTGGGTTTTGCCTACTTTGGCTTGGACTTGTTACACTCTGAACCGGTCTTACCCTTTTTGTAACCTTTATTTGGGGTATTATCGCACTTTCGCTTATAATCCTTTAATACACGGTCCGCGACGTTGTTTACGGCTGTATCTATCATAGCCTGTAACTCGGTGCCCGTTAAGTTCAGTCTTGCATCATTATTCTGATCAACTGGATGATTGTGAGCTTCAGATGGGTCAACCATGGTGAAGCTTTGAAGGCTACAAACCAAGTAGTAATAATTGGTTTAATTATATGGTGAATTGTCGAATTTGATGATTAAATAGCCATGGTACAAATAAACCATATAGGCGAATAGATAGTATTAAATTTATTTGATTATGTTTTGCCTAGGTTTTTAAATAAACCATTTTTGGCGTTTAAACGGAATACAATCCTTCATATCTATTAGACAGGGGACATAAGTCACGACTGTCAATGTCGTACCGACATTTTATATAGCACAATGGTTTGTTCCAAAGGACTTTTTGATGGCACGGAGGCCTTGTCACTAGGGAAATTTTAAAACATAATCAATGATTCCTTTGGATCGGAAAATTTCATAGTTCATTGTCTTGACAAGAAGTTATGAAATAAAACTATCTTTTTCATGTATACATCTTTGCCCGAAGGTATTCATCCCAATGGATGTTTTGATGTGTACATCATGTTCGACGTTTATTAGCCATGATTCCTCTTGATCATTTATGCTAAATAAGGGGTCTGTAAAATTCCTAATATAAAGATGACAAGTGTGATTTTATCGCATCACTGTTGTCGGAAGTGTTAACATGTTTTCAGATGTTAACAAGGATCTGAATCTCTTTTTAAACAGGTTTTACCATCTTAGCTAGGTCTTTAATGACATTCAAGCTAGGTTATACCTTTTAAGATTCTTTTTAATATATATACTGGCAGAAAAGGAATGATATTTATTTTTATTCAGGATTTTCATTATGATTATCCTAAATTTATTTAAAATACAACTATGGCACAAAAGGCCAAGTCACAAGGGCAACTTTAAATTATAAACCATGATTTTGTAGAATCAAGGTATTTAGGCTTGAACGTTGTTCATTGCCTTTTCTTGACAGGGAGTTGTAGGCTACGACTGTCTTATGTCTTATATGACAATGAATATGGCCCGTAAGCATTATACTCCTAATGGATGCTTAAATCACAAAATAAGAAAGGATTTCGGGAGAATCCAGTATAAGGATGATTTATGCGATTTTATCGAATCACATCTGCCAGGAATGTTAACATGTTACAAACGTTAACAAGGATTTGAATCTTTTGAATAGGTTCTACCATCTTGGCCTTGTCTGAAATGACATATAGGCTAGGTTTACCTTTAAGATTCTTTTTAATATTAAGCGCAGAACAATCCTAAATTGAGATGTTAATAAGGATCTGAATCTAATTGTGGAACTACCATCTTGGCCCTGTCTTAAAATGACACGTGGGCTAGGTCTTGTCCTTTTTAGATTTTGCCATTTTATTATAACGGTAGATCTTATAAAAGGAATGTTATTTTTCATTTATTTCATATACTATATTCATATATATTGATAAAATGAAATTTTGATAAGGCATTCCAATGATTTTAAAAGAGGTACAGAACTGCCCTGAACGGGACTTGAAAGGAATAATGTTGTCCATGAAGGGACTGAAAGATAAGTATGCCCTTATAAGGACTTACTAAGGAAACGAACTTCAGCAAAAGGAGTTTCTTCTTCATTTTATTTCTGAATGTTTTCTCCTTGGTTGCACGTTTATCCTAGTCGCAGTACCAAGCTCGGCCTTTCCTAGGCTTCGAATGAGGAGAATTTCCATTACGGCTTCTTTGCTTGGCGACGTATTAAAAATATAGAATTGAAAGCAATAATTCTCCGAATAGAGCTGAGAGTATTCCTATGTTAAGTCTAGACTCAGAAGGTCAAGGAATGTGCTATTGTGTCATTGAGATTAAACACAAAAGGCTAGTGTTTAATTCACTCAATGTTGGCTCTGATACCAACCTGTCACACCCTGATATTTCCACATATTACCGGTGGGCCCGGTGGGGAGTATCATGACGTAGTTGATATCATCATAGTCAAACAACACAATTTAAATGCACAGTGGAAGCAAAAGATAAATATATTACAATCCGATAAAGAGTAATATCAAGTATTACAAATACGGTTGTAAAAGATCCACAGGCGGATCAAAAGATAAAAAGAAACTTTTTTCAACAGACTTTAAGGCATCTAAGCTTGCGAGACTTTTATTTGATGCTAGGAGAGGCTAGCCTATTCCGATTAGTACCTGCACTTAGCCTTTTTGAGAAAATATGTCAGTTTACACTGGTAAATAAAATTTAACTGACTCATTTTGAAAACGTTTAAGAAAATTGATTTGAATGCACATGGCACAAAATATTTTTATAACTTGGGATAATTATTTATATATAAACTTGTAAAAGAATTACATGTTCCTTATGCGTTCAGTAGCCCGGGTTGACACCGAGTTAGAGCTTAACAGACACACCACATGATATAGTCCCGCGGCGAGTTATTCTCGAAACCGGCGGTTATACCTTATTATTTATATATGCACTGTCGGGTGTACACCTACACCCCGTGCTTAGGTCGTGGCCATTTCTTAAAATGATGCCAAGGATATTCGGGACATGGTCATTAACCCCCCAAAGACTTTAAGCAAACAAAACAATTTAAACGGGTCATTTCAATGAATTAATCTTCATACGATTAAAGATTCAATGCCCGACCAAGCGGTATTTTATATACCGTACCCCAAGTCCGTATAAGGGAAAATAAGTTAAAAGTATTTACCTGAGCTAAATATAAATTCAATCCCAGCCGTATATTAAATCAGCAAGTACAGATAGCTTTTACTGGGCTCCTAAATCTGGAACGAAAGTTTTTAATAACCTATTAGATTCCTAACGGGTCTTAATTAAGCCTATGCTTAGACCGGTTAGTTTTAAAGGAGAATACGGTTCAAAACGCATGATCAAGCGAAGACCGGATTAGAATGTGGTTTAGACCCGACAAGCTTGCATACTTGTGCAATAGGGGTAAACTAAACACATTCTGGATTTTGAGATAAAAATGATAAGGTTTGACCCGTTTCGACTAATTTATGCAACTAGTTACATAAGCCGATCCGAACGCGAAAATTGTGTAACGGGTAACCAAATGAGTCATGAACAGGTTTCATAAGTTAATATGCCTTTAATATGTTGTGATATCAGTAGGATACCTTCCATTATGCCCAAAACGAATTTAAAACCAATTTATGCCCCGCAGGGGTATTTTGGTCATTTTAAAGGTTATAAGAGAGTTTAAATATTAATCTGAGTTACAGGTCTGATATAATCAGTAAAAATATTTATTTTTTTATAAGTTATAATAGTAGGGTATTACATATATGTGAAATTTATTAATTATAATCAAACTATGCACCGAAGGGGCATTTTGGTAATTTCACATAAGCTTTAAAGGCCAAAATTAGAATTATGAGTTTAAAACTTTTCTTTACTGTTAAAATATATAAATTTACTTAAAACATCAGTAGGTATTAAGTTTCATATGCCAAAAATAGTTTTAACTCATACTATGCGCTTAAAACGCGTAAAAGTCGGTTTTAAGCGATTTTCGGGTTTAAGTAGAAAATCTGAGTTTTTGATTAGTTTATAAAGTTCAAAATATTTTATTTATGATATAAAATCAGTAGCAAAAAGTTTGGTATCAAAATATTATGTAAAACTCATTTTATAGGCCAAAAGGGCAAAACCGACAATTACCGAATTTAAGCTAGAACCCTATGTTATGCTCAGCCTAAAAATAAATAAAAATCTTCAAAAATCCCAAAATATTATTTTATATCAGTAGGTAAAAAGTTTGGTATCAAAAACTAGGTTTAGATAGGCTTTATGCCAATTACGCCGTTTAATTAATAAAAAGCTTTCTAATTACGCTATTGAGCA
Source organism: Helianthus tuberosus (assembly GCA_030545235.1). Taxonomy (NCBI): domain Eukaryota; kingdom Viridiplantae; phylum Streptophyta; class Magnoliopsida; order Asterales; family Asteraceae; genus Helianthus; species Helianthus tuberosus. Next base: position 44,744,528 of record CM060438.1, on the reverse strand, counting down.
CAACTCTTAATCTAGACCTCAAACTGATGTCAAATTTTTAGGGACAAGTTTATAAATCAGTAACTAAGGTTTCTATTCTTTTACATTTTCAAAATCATGTTTTAAGGTCATATGGGCATAATAGTTAACATTTAGGCATTTAACGGAAACGTGCATATGAATCGGATAACTAATTAACCAAGTTGTATAATCACAGAAGGTTATACTAACATGTAACCTGGTCCTAATAAAGCTCTAAAGTGTTTCTAAACTATGCTCTAATGGGTCAGAACTGAAAGTCAAAGTAAAAGTCTACTTTTGCGACTTTCGGTTCCGAACTGAGCTTAAACTGAAAATTGTCGGGTTGAACATGTTTAGACATGTTCTTACATTAATTACCAAGTTATACAAGTGATAAAACAGGTTTCATGGCCTCTATATTGTTAATTATATGCTTATTTGAAAAATAGCTTTCTGTTGACTTTTTCTAATTAAGTTTGACCCGACAATTGACCTAGTTAGAGTGGGAATCAGAGAGTGCCCTTTTAAGGGTTTATTACCCACATAATTACCAACTCATAGGTACTTTCAATTTGAGATTTGACTGGACAAATTGTGATTAATCACGAAGTCCAACCTTAATTACAACGGTTTGACTTTAGGCCATTTAAACTAATAAAACTGAATTAAGAGCGTTTAAGAAAGCTTACAAAGGGTCCAATGGACTGAAATTAACTCAGAGGAGGTTTCATTTAGCTCAGGAACCTTTTGAACTTGAGAGAGAGCCAAATGAAAGAATGATGTGAATGAGAAATGGAGAAATCATGGCCTATTTATAGTTTTGGAGGGCTCACGGATGATCAACAAGTGTTGGGGAGAGATAACCAGATCACAACAAGTGTAAACTGGTTTTATAATTCAGTGGGCAGCCCCTAGATTCGATGTTTGAGAGTATGGAAGCCAGCTTGAACAAAACCAGCAAGAAACAGTCTGTCTGCAGCTGTTTCTGCACCTGTACAGATCTACGCGGCCCGCCACAAGTCCAGAGCAGCAAACACATTTCCAGAAGTGGCAGTTTCAGTCCCTGAACATGTAAAAAGGCTTTTCTAATGCGTATAAGGCCCGTTAATCTCATTCCAAGGCTCCACCATGATTCCCACACATAGGGGACATGAAACATGCTCAAAAACATGTCAGATGTCGGTTCATTTGGCCGTACGATCACGTTGTTCGTCTAATTACGACGAAACACGAACGGACGCAAAAAACGATCCAAATTACGCGATGAATGAAATTTTATCATGCCGATCAGTAAAATAAAATATTTTAGTGGTTACATAAATTTTTGGGTGTCCGGATATATTCAGAATGTAAGATATGCGCGAAAATGCAAACTTGTGCACTTTTTGACACTTTTAGTCCCTACATGACTTAAAAGTTTATTTTTGTGCACCAAACACCTCTAAGCCTATATCTAGGCTATATAAAGGATAATTAGGGCATGTTTAACTCATGGTTATATTCCGGAAGGTCTGTTACCATACAAATCGGCATACTTTAGCAGTTTGACGCAATTAGTCCTTTAATCGCACAAAGTAGCGCGAAATGTCGTTTACTGACATCCAAGCCTTCCATGGCCCATAATGGGCATTCCCAAGCATATACTTAAATTTTACTACACTCCTGTTTGCTTAAATGGTCACCGAAAGGCGTAGATTCAAAAGTTAACGCTTTAGGTCCCTTTATTGCGCAAACTTGCGCGTCTCATCATTTAATAGCATTGAAGCCTCATCTAATCCATATTAGGCATTATTGAAAGTATTATTAAACATCACGATGATTCGGGTTCGCTAAAAGGTCATTCAGAGGTATAATTAAACATATTGGCACTTTTAGCCCCTCTAACTTGCAAAGTTGCGCGTAACTTTACTTATAGGCATAAAAACCTTAGACGGCCAGTATTTGGCATTCCCGAGAGTATAATCAAATATCATGAAGCTCCCGGTTTGTTAAAAGGTCACTCAGAGGTAAGAGTTAACATGTTGACGCTTTTAACCCTTCATTGCGCAAACTTTCAATTAATTACGCAAACGGCTACACTCGATCAATAAGTGGCTCATTTGTGAATATAAACATCGTAAGAGGTTATTTAGAAACTTATTTTAGGTATGCTTACACTTCCAGCCCTTTCACAATCAAATTTTTTGATTTTTTGAAAAATTAGTCCCTTAAATTCAACATTTGACTTCATTAGGGTTTATTACACGTGTCAATACATCATTGGACTTGATTTTACGAGGTGTTACAATAAGTCATCAAACTTTTATAGTTTAATGGCTAGTTTACAAATGAAATTTATTATTTGATTAATAAAAGTTGAACTATCGAGTCTAGTAAACAAGTAGAGTTTGGGTTTGGATCGTGAATAATTTTTCAATTTCAAGCTCAAGTCGTTTTTTATTATTTCTTGTTTTATTTATATACGTATTGTTAAGCAAGCTTTAATTTAGGTTATGAAAAACTCATTTAAACTGTAAACTCATTTAAATTGAGTGCAATTCAAACATTTAACAAAAATCAATCTCAAGTAACTCATAAGTTCAACCTAGGGGCGGATCTAGGTGAAGTCTAGTGTGGGCGGGAGCACACCTTGAAAAAAAAATGTAGTGTATTTTTAGGCAAAATACCCGACCGCACCCTCTGAAAATATGCTTGAACCACTCATCCGCACCCCTAACAAATAATTTCTGGGTCCACCACTGGTTCAACCCTTAAATCGACACCTTCAATACGGGTCGTATAGACCTATATGAATCGTATTGCTTTTTCAGTTTCCAATAAAGACTGATGTGTCAGATTTTGTCTATTTGACTGGACCTATATGGGTCGTATAGACTTATACGGGTCGTATAGACCCCTTGAATTCTAAAAAAACAAGTGGTTAATTGATAAAGGGTTGTATTATTTGTTGGCTTCAACCCAAATAAAAGCACAAAAATAAAGATGAAGTGAACGAATGCTGTAATCTAGAACAAATAGAATGGACCCAAATAAATTAAATTTATTAAACCTTGACTTGCATACATAAAATAACCTACGTACCATTGTATTTAAACTACATTAATCCTAGACCTACCATAATTCAAAGCCTACAAACTAGAAATTTAAAACATGAAAAAACTAAAAGATAAACATACTGACTCGATAAGCATTCAAAATTAAATTAAAACTAAATCCATCTTGCCACTTTTAACCCTCCATCTTTCTTCACTTTGTATTTTAGGATTATAACCTTCAATCTCCCCCTTAATCCTAAAACCTGACTCGTACTTCTTTAAAACAATTGTAAATTGTTGACGTCTTCTGCTAGATTTGCTTCCTCTTTCTTTTCATCCCACTTGGTGCATTCGTATCCAAAGTGCCCAAATTCACCACATTCAAAACACCTGAAAGTGCTCTTGTCTCTAGTTCCATGACCCCTTCCACGACCCCTTCCACGACCTCTTCCAAAACCACCTCCTTAGCCTTGTTTTCCTTCTCCTCTCCCAGAACCGCTTCCACAGTCTTTATTTCCTTCCCCATTGCTTGCACCTGCCAGAAGCAATATATTTTGATCCATTTCTTCATGTTCATCAAAACCCTTAAGCCTTTTTTCAAACGCCTTCATCCTTCCTACCGCATCCTCAAATAACATGTTGTCAATATCAGAATATTGTTCGACAGATGCTATGAACGGTAAAAACTTCCTCGGTGTTGAACCGAACAACTTCCTTATGTTAGTGCATACATCTGTCGTCTTCGTCTTATATCGAGTCTCGGATTCGTTGTAGATCTGAAGCAAAGTGATGTCATCATTTTTGATGATGACATTATCCATGTGACATCGTGCTTGTATCATCATCACAACATACATACAAATTCAGAAGTCAGATTGCACATGGGACAAGAATATCATAATTGTTTATTGTTTGTTCGCTTGAAAAGTCAATATGTGTAACCGCTTGAAATGTGTGATCGCTTGAATGTCTGGCCGCTTGAACATGTACGTGTCATTTCAAGCGGACAGGCTAGCACTATATATATGTGTGTCATGTGCTCATTTCAAGCGGACAGACTAGAGAATAGAAAACGATACCGAAGTGCTGCCCGTATTTCTTCTGCATGTAATCTTTGTTAAATCAATATACGAGAAGATTAAAGTGATATTCAAGCTGTTTCGAAGTCAGTTTCTTATTTTCCGCATCTGATACTGATAAAATCTCTTCTGAACAACTCGTTCGGGTCACAAATCGATCCTACAAGTGGTATCAGAGCTCAGGAGGAAGAGATCTTGCTAAAAACAGCCTGTTTTCGTCATTTTTCTGATTTCTACACCATTCTTTTTCAAAATTAAAAATTTTTTACGGTTAAAATCGGCTCAAATTCACACATCTTGTGCGTAATCATGTATTAACAAATCCTGGAAAGTTTCAGCACTAAAATCAACTTAAAAACTGGTTAAAAACATCTGCTCACTTGAAATGTGTTCGAACTTGCTGATGTCATTGATTTTTCAAGCGAACTAAGGGTATTAAGTCCGCTTGAAATAGTCTGCTCGCTTGAAATAGTCTGCTCGCTTGAAAATACATCGTCTGACCGCTTGAAAATCACATTGTGTTGTGTGAAATGTAAAATGAGGTGGTCAGTTTGCATGTGACCTGCAGTGTATCAGTCCACTAATTACAGTGGCTCAATCAATTTTCATGCATACTTAAGATGTTCGGTTTAGTGGAGTTCAAGGTCCAATGAAGTCAAGTTTGGTATTAAAATTTGTTGGACATTGTTTGAACTACATGTGGACATATTGATCAGATCTAGAGGTCAAATAGAATTGTGACTAGTTGTAGTGTTGTCGACCATATTATATTTGCGGCCTAATCAAATGAGTTTGTTGCAGCCCATGTGATGTTATCAGACTATCAACTCAATTAATGTTGTTGTCAACTTAGTAGGATTTAAAGGTCCAATCAAATCATTCGGTTCATGTAAATCAGTTGTAAAAGTCAAAAGTTGTCGACCCAAACTTAATTAGTTTGAAAGTCATTAGTTCGGCCCACTGCCAATCTCTAGGCCCAATCAGAAATTGTTCAATATCAAATTCAATCGGCTCAATTGGATCCATATCTTTTTGCAAGCCCATTCATTTAGTGATCTCACTTCAACATCATTGAAACGAGTCCGCAAATCTTCGACACGAGTCTTAGATTGATTTCACAAACACACTTTTACATTTTTCAGTCCGTTTAAACTGATCGTTTGTTTGTTTTGTTTGTCATGTGCTTCACTAGGTAAACCAGTTCGTTTGAAAGCTTGTGTGAGAAATCTTTCGATACCAAATCATGGACGAGGATTTTTACAACGCATTCGCTACTCCAGCAACCCAGATTACTCTTGCACAAAATACGATGTTGGAAAATGAAACAGACACGATGCAAAAGCCGCCTAAACTCATGAACATCAAAGAGTACAAAAGTTGGGAAGAAAAGTTCGAAAACTGGGTACAAGCAAATTATTTGGACGCATGGGAATGTATCGAGATGAAATACATTCGACCGATGAATGATGATGAAGAGGTTGTTCCTATTAAAGATTTAAGTGCCGATGCTAGAAAGAAATACAAAGATGTGAAAATGATGCTAAGTCTTCTACAACAAGCAGTGAAGGAAGATATCTTGGTTCTATTGCAGCATAATGGAACTTCTTATTCAATCTGGAAAGAATTAAGATCAAAGTTTCATGGGAGTCAAGAGATGGTCAAAAACAAGAAATCACTTTTGAAGAAAGAGTTCGATCTGTTTCGTGGGTTGAAAAATGAAAGCACAAGGCAGATAATAGAAAGATACTGCAATTTGCTAGCTAATATGAAGAGGTTGAGCATTAAGAAAGATAATGAAGAGTTGATCGAGAAGCTTGCTGATGCTTTGCCACACGAGATTTGGGGCACATATCTCATGATGCTTAGAAACAAGAAAGGTTTTAGCAACACTCAGCAAGTTCATTGAAAAGATTGAAGCTCAGGAGATGGAGCAGAGAAAGGTTTTAAGAATGAAAGATTTCGATGGAGAACAAGACATCGGACTTTATTACAAAGGTGGTGTGAGTGATAAATCCACCAACTTGTCACCGAAGGTTCAAACAACATTTAATGCAAAGAATTCATCTGAAAGTTCTTCCAAAGGATCAAGCAGCAACACAAGTTTTTCATCATATCCATCATTTGATCCGAACATTTCAACAACAAAGAATGGCAAAAAGCTACAATGCAACATTGTACAGAATCTGGAGAATGATGAAGATTATTCAGCAGAAATTGCTAAGAGTCACATGTCTTTGTTGGGAACTGTATTGGAATCTTATGGTAGTTTTGTTGCAGGTCGGATCGGGAATCCAATGCTTACAAAAGAGGATTACGATCAAATCGACGCTGAGGAAATGGAATTGATGGACATAAAGTGGTGTTAGGCAAGTGTATTGAGACGAGCTGAGAAATTTAAGCAGATCACAGGAAGAGATGATCTACATGAAGCTAATATTTCTACTTTAGGATTTGATAAATCTAAAGTCACTTGTTTTCGTTGTAGGGAAAAAGGACACTTCAAGTGGGAGTGCAAAAACCGCGAAGCAAGTGGAGCTCAAAATCCTTTTGTAACATCCCTATTTCTATATAAGAATTATAGGTTTGGTTAAATTTATTAACCACTAGTAACTAGTTTATTTTTAATATAAATATTCAACCCAAATAGTTTTAAACACTATTTTTGGTTGAAATATTATATTAATTAATTGGCTTATATATGGGTGACCTTTTTAATAAAATAAAAGTATATAAAAACTTATATTATTAGACGAGTAGTCTACGGGTAAGTTGACTATTAGAAATATGAAGTACCTAGACGGGCCTAGTGACCGTATACTAATTAAACTATAAAAAATACATTGTATTTTGAACCTACTCCATTTTTAATGAAACTTGGTTCAAAATGTAGATAAAATTATTCTCGTTCTGATGACATATTTATTATTTTCTAGAACATTATATTTTACAAGTTATACACGCCAAATGAGTGAAGTGGTTAAATTAATAATAATAATAATAATAATAATAATAATAATGATATAATAATAATACCAACTAAATGGAATTCCACAATTTAAAAGGGACCTGTCATATCCCATTTCGTGTCCTCTTTCATTTCATGTCCCCTATTATCTTATATATATATATATTAATATAATAATAAAAGTTAAAACTTATCACAATTGAAATTCATGATAGTGTACGTGTCCTTTAATTTCGAATTGTAGGGATAAAAATTCTACGTGTACATTAAAAATAAGAATAAAATAATTTTTAACTCTACAAAGGGACAAGTGGTACTGCACGTGTACATTCCCAATTGCTTGGGGCTTCATATAAATAGAAGGTCATCATTTTGTGGTTCAGTATTGTTTTCATCGCTCATTTCCCATCTCTTTCGAACCATCTCTCTCACTAGAAATCGCCATTCCTTTCTTTCTTTCAGATACTTTATGCTTTTCATATGTTCTTTTTGTTAATAAAAATAATAATAAGGCTCTGCCCCGTTTTAAGTATTTTAAACTCCCGACCACCGCTACTGTAACACCTCGAAAATTCACGTCCTATAATGTGTTGACACGTGTCATAAAGTTTAAACGTGTGAAAGAAATATTATGGAAGGACTAAAGTTGACAAACATGGAAAGTATATGCATATACGTATTATAAGTGTCAACTGTGAATAAATGTGATGTACATTAACCCAACAAGATGCTCATACCTTCAAACGAATAAATCATGGATCATACGAAGCTAAAAGTGAGAGATTACAAACTACAGGGGCTAAATGTGTCAACATGTTTAAATTATACCTCTGAGTGACCTTTTGACCAACCCGAAGCTTTGTAACTGATAAATATGCTCACTAGAATGCACGATTAAAATTTCATAAAGTTTCGCTATCGTATGAGAAAGTTGTGATCAAATTCGTGTGCGAGGGGTTAAAGTGTTAACGATGAAAGTTAAGGCTTTACGGGTTAACCGGGAGTGTTCAGGGACTTGGCAAAGTGGGTATAAGCCCTAAAGTCCTTGTGGGTATATTTCAAGGGGTCAAATTGCAAGTTAAAGCTTAATTACCCTTTCAAATTTACCAAAGGTCAAGTTGGAAAACAAAGAAAATCAAAAATCAGATTCGAGCAGGCCAGGCGGCCCGCTTTGGATTCGGGGAAATGGGACGCGGGCCGCGTCCAAGGCCCAGATGCAGAAAACGGGGACAGACCCCTGTATACGCGGATAAATGACTTTTAAACGCATTTGCAACATGGTGGGCGACCCCTAACTGTGCTAGAGCACTAGGTACAAGTGTTGGATGGTTGTGGTTGATCCTAGAGTTGGTTGTCAACATGTTATGGTGAGTGATTTCACTATAAAAGGCACCCTTATACAAAAATAATTCTCACACCATTCTCTGCATTGTTGGATTGATTCTGGAGCTCAAGCTTGCTTCCTAGTGATCATATCTCGTGCATAGGACTTCAGTAAGTATTCTTCTCCTTCTCTAATTGAGTTTAGCTAGAATAATTAGCTAAAAGTCAAACCGTCGTAATTACGGTTTGACTTCGAGATTAGTCAATAATGGCTCAGTCATATCTCGAATTAAAAGTAGTTATAGGTTGGTAATTATGTGGGTAATAAAACCCCAAGAGGGTTTCCCCTGATCACCATCCTAACCAGGTCAAATGTCGGGTCAAACTTTTAATTAAAAAGTCAACATAATGCTTAAAATGTCATTTATACATAATTAGCTATCTAGAACATATATAACCTGTTTGATCATTGTTATAACTTAGTAATTAGTGTAAGAACATGTCCAAACATGTTCAACCCGACTATTTCCTGTTTAGACCCGGTTCGGAACCGAAAGTCACATAGTTTGACTTTCACTTTGACTTTCAGTTCTGACCCGTTTAGGCATATTATGGAAATGCCTCAGAGCTTTAATTGGACTAGGTTACATGTTATAACAACCCTCTGTGATTATACACCTTGGTTCATTAGTTATCCAATTAATATGCATGTTTCCGTTAATTGCTCATATGTTGACCGTTATGCCCTTATTACCTTAAAACGTGATTTATGAAAATGTAAAAGTGTAGAAACCTTTGTTACTGATATATAGACTTGTATGCAAAGTTTGACATCAGTTTGACTTGTAGATTAGGAGTTATGCTCATTATCGCAAAATTAATGCTTTATGTTAATAAAACGGCGTAATTAGCGTACAGCCTAGTTAAACATACTTTTTGGTATCAAATATTTTACCCACTGATGTAATATATTATTTTAGGATTTTTAAAGATTTTTAATTAATTTTAGGCTGAGCATAACTCATGGTCGTAGGCTTAATTCGGTAAATGTCGTTTTGCCCTTACGGGCCATAAAATGAGTTTTACACATCTAAACGACTCCAAACCTTTTGCTACTGATCACATATGATAAATAAATTATTTTAAGCCTTCTGGAAATATAAAGTTATCAGATTTAGGTACCGAACCCGGTAATGGCCTTTAATCGCCTTATTTAGCGTTTTTAACGCATAGTATGTTTTAAAATCATATTGGACATACCCGGGTTGATACCTACTGATGTAAGAGGCAAATTATAATATTTTAACAGTAAGCAAAGGTTGATAAACTCAGACTTCAGTTTTGAGCTTTTCGGCTTATGTGAAATTACCAAAATACCCCTACGGGGCCTAGTTTGGTTAAATATGATAAGTTTCACATACATGCTTTAACCTACTGATATAACTTAGCAAATTGAGTATATTTGCTGATTACATCAGACCTGTAACTCAGGTTGTCACTTAAACTCTTTTATAAACTTTTTAATGACCAAACTACCCCTACGGGGCCTAGTTTGTGTCTAAACATGTTTCGGGCATAACGAAAGACACCTTACTGATGTCACAACATATTTGAAGCATATTAACTTAGGAAACCTGTATATGGCTCTTACGGATACCCGTTACGCTTATTTCGCGTACGGTTCGGTTTATGTAACAAGTTTACATAAATTAGCCGAAACGGGTCAAACCTTAACGGTTTTATCTCAAAATCCAGAATGTGAATAATAAACCCATATTAAACAAGTCTTCAAACTTGTCGGGTCTAAATCACATTCTATCCGGTCTTCGCTTAATCGTGCGTACGAACCGTATCTCGAAACTAGCCGGTCTAAGCTTAAGCTTAATTAAAGACCCGTTAGGATTCTAATAAGTTATTATAAACCTTCGTTCCAGATTAGGAGAACCAGTAAAAGCTACGTGCATTTTGCTTGTTGTGATTAATACTTACTCAGGTAAATACTTTTAACTTATTTTCCCTATACGGGCTTGGGTTACGGTATATAGCATACCGCTTGATCGGGCATCAAATCTCCACGCTTAGTGGGTAGTTGAATAATTTGATCGGCTCGTTTAAACAGTCTTGTTTACTTTACAGCCCTTTGGGGGGTTAATGACCATGTCCCGGATATCCTTGGCATCATCTTACGAGATGGCCATGACCTGAGCACGGGGTGTAGGCGTACACCGTCCGTGTATAACTCAATGATGTGGTGTGTCTATTGATCTTTAACCCGGACTAGATCCGGGCTACTGAACGCATAAGTAACATGTAATTCGTTCACAAGATTATAATATTAAATAATTCTCCCAAGTTAAATAAAAATGTTTATGCCATGTGCATCCAAACCAATTTTCAATCATTTTCTAAAATGAGTCAGTTGAATGTATTTACCAGTGTAAACTGACGTATTTTCCCAAAAAGACTGAATGCAGGTACTAAGCGAAATTGGCTGGATTGTCTCCTAAGCATCAATAAAAAGTCTCGCAAGCTTAGGATGCCAGAAGTCTGTTGAACCATAAATGTTATTTTGTTTCGATCCTACTGTGGATAAACTTCCGGATATTGTTACATTGATAAACAATATTAAATTCGGTTGTATTATATTTTAAATTTGCTTCCGCTGTGCATATTGATATTGTGTTGTTTGACTATTACGTTGCCAACCATGACGTCACAATACTCCCCCACCGGGCCCACCGGTGACACGTGGAAATAGGGGTGTGACAGGTTGGTATCAGAGCCAACTCTGAGTGAATTAAACACTAGCCTTTTGTGTTTAATCTCAGTTACACAATTGCACATTTCTAAACCTTCGAGTCTAGACTTATAACATAGGACAAATTCCACCTTATTCGGTTTTTGTTTTGTCCTTTAAAATTTTTATATTTTGTTATTGTTATCTTATGCTTTATTGACAGGAATATCAAAATGCCTCCAAGATTTTTCCGTAGACGAGGAGGAAGAGGCAAGGGGCCGATCACCGCCCCAAATGACAATGAAGCTGGACCGTCCAATGTACGAGCTCCGTCTGCCACGGAGAGCGAAGATCCACGACAGCACAGGGGAAACCTGTTTGAGCCAGCGAGACGATCCGTTTCGCACAGCTCTACACCTCCGGTCCACAATTCATACGGACCACATTCGGAAGACGAGCCCAACACCCCTCTGCCTTCCTACATACCGCTACAGAGATCTTTGTCCCATCATTCCTATGGTGACCCGACTCCAGTGTTCAGAGGCCAGTTTAACCCGGCCAACTACTTACAAGAACCCGTGGGTTTTAACCCACTGGGTCCAGATGACCACTTTTCAGGAGATCACGCAGATGACATGGACGAGGATACGGATCCCGTCATGCCGGCGAGTGGTACTCCGAACCACCCCATCGAAATCTCTGACGGATCGTCTTTCCACGGTTCACCCTATGGTGGTCCAGACAGTTTCCAAGCCCTGTTTAATCAGCACGAGTGGTACTATACACCTTCTCACCACTCGTCGTCTCATGGGCAGCAACAGCAGCAGCAGGAGCCACAGCAGCAGCCGCATCATCAAGATTCATCCGAGGATCACCGGTTTGTGGCAGTTACGCCACCACCTCCACCGCCACCAGTTCAACTGGCACCTCCTCAACCGCCAAGGCGTAGGAGAACCGGTGCCCGCATATCGGCACGACCAGGGAATTTCTATCTCAGTTCCCCACGACAGTCAAGTGCTAGTCACTACCCGCCTCATCAGGAGGACCCACAAATGGGTGGGCCTTCCAACCCAGCGATGCCGCAGCCGCCGCCAATGGGTTTTGACAACCCAATCCCAGCTTATACGGGTTCCATGGCTTACAACCCGTTCGAGCCGCCAGTCCACCACGACTATGGGTATGCAGAGGCCGACCCTTACTTGATGGCAGCCAACTACAATGCCCTGCAACCCGAAGGACCATACGGAGCTCCATGGGGAGTTGGGTACCCAACACAAGGGTACCAAATACCACCTAGGCCTATCATACGGGCTCAATCGCAGCCACCTAGGTTCTCCCCACCCGAGCATGAGGAACTCCTACAGAGGCTGGATCAGGTGGAACGGGAAGTGCACAGGGACCGTAGGGAGAGGCAGACATTCTTCCAAGGATTAGTAGGATTGATCAAGGGGAAGAACAAGAAGGATCATTGAATCCTTTCCATTTTCTGTAAGCCCCTGCGTGGGTGTATTTGGTTGTTAAGCCCTATGTGGGTATGTGTGTTGTATGTTTGTTTGTTTGTATTGACCCCTGCGTGGGTCTATCTTTCCATAAACCCCTACGAGGGTATGTTGTATGTTTAGTCCCTGCGTGGACTTATGTTTGTTTTAGTCCCTGCGTGGACGTTTATTAGTGTGTTAGTCCCTGCGTGGGCATGTCTTCTGTAAGACCCCTGCGTGGGCATGTTTGTATAATTAAGCTCCTGCGAGGGCAAATTTCTCGTGTGAAAGACCCGTTTAGGGCAATATGTAATATGGTAATAACTTAATGGAATGTTTGTTTTATAAATTTCATGTTTGCCATTTTGTGCATAAATAAATTTTAAATGAAATAAATAAATTAAAATCATTCCTCTTAATCTGCCTATATAATTATTTAATTAAGAATCTTAAAGTGTGAAACCTAGCCTCGTGTCACATATAAGACCGGGCCAAAATGGTAAGACCTGTTTAAAAGATTCAAATCCCTGTTAACATCTTAAAACATGTTAACACTCCTGGCAGAAGTGATTCGTTAAAATCACATGTCATTCTTATAAGTATAAGGATTCTTTAGGAGATTCCTAATCCAGTTTAATGATCTCTGAATCCTGGATTTACATCATCAATTAAGATGATCATATTTAACCATACGTGGTAATATAGTGCCTACGGGCCTTGCTCATTGCTACATGAGCCAAAAGACAGTGGTAGCTATGACTCCCTGTCTGATAAGGGTAATGAACTAGGTTCAAACCTTAAAAGTCTTGATTCTCTGAAATCATAGCTTATAAAATTGTCCATGTGACCAGGCCTTATGTGCTAATATATATTGTTATTGTTAATAATTAGGATAAATTTTAATTGAAATCCTAAATTAATACGATTAATAAGTTAACCGAATATGGTCTCTGTTTACCATGGTTAACGAGTTACCCTAAGGGGTAATTCCATAATAAACTCCCAAATGAAATATTGACCTTGTTTTCTGCAACAGTTCAATTCAAATGGCTGGATCAAATGAAATCAATAGCCATCCAGTGGAGCCAAATGAGAACGCCCAGATTACGTTAACGGGTGCCGAATTAAAAGCGATCATAGATGGCGCTGTTACACAGGCTTTGGATAGGCAATATGAGGAATACAGTGGTACTCGAAGTAGGACCCACTCTGCGTCACATTCAAAGCCCAGGACACATTCTGAGGCTCATAGCAAGCCTCCTCCCAAAAAGAATGGACCCAAGAAAGATGGTGATGACCGTCAGTACACCAACCATCAAAGTGTCCCATCTCAGCAACTAATACTGCATCAAGAACCCCGTAACAAGGGTTGCTCTTATAAGTACTTCGTGTCTTGTAAGCCCAGGGATTTTACTGGGGAAAAAGGAGCTGTCGACTGTATGACTTGGCTGGACGAGATGGACATGGTGGTAGATATCAGCGGGTGCGCTGAAAGGGATGTAGTTAAGTTTGTGTCACAGTCCTTCAAGGGTGAAGCGTTGGCATGGTGGAGATCTCTGATGGAGGCCTCCGGAAAGATCCCATTGTATAATATGTCGTGGGACCAATTCATTGCCCTAATCAAGGAAAATTTCTGCCCTCAACATGAGGTGGAGAAGATAGAATCTGACTTCCTGTCGTTGGTGATGACGAACCTCGACTGTCAAGCTTACCTGACAAGCTTCAATACGCTGTCCCGGCTGGTTCCTTACCTGGTAACCCCGGAGCCAAAAAGAATCGCTCGCTTTATTGGTGGTTTAGCTCCGGAAATCAAGGCCAGTGTAAAAGCTTCTCGGCCAGTTACCTTCAGGTCTGTAACTGACCTTTCCTTATCCCTCACTTTGGATGCGGTCAGGCAGAGATCGCTGAGGAATAAGGAGGCCGAGAAGAGGAAGCGTGAAGATGATGGTTCACGAAAGTCGAACAAGAAGCACCGTGGGAGCGGTGACAACAAGAAAGGGTCGGAGTCGAGGAAGGATGGGCATAATTTTGGTGAAAAGCCCAAGTGTAAAATTTGCAAGAAACAGCACTATGGAAAGTGCAGACTGGAGTCGAACTCTCAGACTCAGTCAAAACCCTTTGCTTGTGGAATTTGCAAGTCCACGGATCATAAAACCCTGGATTGCAAAAAGATAAAAGACGCAACGTGCTACCGTTGCAATGAGAAGGGGCACATCAAGACCAACTGCCCAAAATACAACAAGAAGCCTGAGGAGGCTAAGAAGACTAATGCTAGAGTCTTCAGAATGGATGCGAAAGAAGCTGTGCAAGACGATAATGTCATAACAGGTACATTCCTTGTAAATGATGTCTTTGCAAGAGTACTTTTTGATTCAGGCGCAGATAAGTCTTTCGTAGATCATAAGTTTTGTAAATTGTTGAATTTACCTGTCAAAACCTTAAACGCAAACTATGAGGTAGAGTTAGCAGATGGTACCATAGAAACCGTCTCTACTGTGTTAGATGGATGTGTTATATCCATTAAGAACCATTCTTTTCCTCTGTCTCTACTTCCCTTTAAGTTGGCCGGTTTTGACATAGTTCTGGGTATGGACTGGTTATCTCATAACCAGGCCCAAATCGTCTGTAACATGAAACAAGTAGTGATAAGGACTCCGTCTGGTGAATCACTCACCATTCGGGGAGATACCCAGTATGGGCTGCCTGAGCAGGTGACTATGCTCAAGGCTTCCAAGTGTTTGAAGAAGGGGTGTGTCATCTACATGGCGCAAGTGATTATTGATGAGCCTAAACCGAAGATAGAAGACATCCCCGTCATTTCTGAATACCCTGAAGTATTTCCAGAAGATCTACCTGGTCTACCACCAGATAGGCAAGTTGAATTCAGGATCGATATCATCCCCGGAGCGGCACCTGTTGCTAGAGCACCATACAGATTGGCACCCACAGAAATGAAGGAGTTGCGGACGCAGCTAGATGAATTACTGGCTAAAGGTTTCATTAGACCTAGTTCATCTCCTTGGGGAGCACCAATCTTGTTTGTCAAGAAGAAGGATGGGTCGATGTGTCTGTGCATCGACTATCGCGAGCTTAATAAAGTCACGATCAAGAATAGGTATCCTCTGCCCAGAATCGACGATTTGTTCGATCAGCTTCAAGGGGCAAGTTACTTCTCGAAGATTGATTTGAGGTCAGGCTACCATCAATTGAAGGTCAAGGATGAAGACGTGCACAAGACTGCATTTAGGACTCGTTACGGTCACTACGAGTTCCTAGTGATGCCTTTTGGGCTCACTAATGCACCGGCTGCATTCATGGATCTCATGAATCGCGTTTGCAAGCCATACTTGGATAAATTCGTTATCGTCTTCATCGATGACATCCTTATTTATTCAAGGAATCAAGCTGACCACGAGAAACACCTTCGCTGTATTCTCAAGCTCCTGCATCAGGAGAAGCTCTATGCCAAATTCTCTAAATGTGAATTTTGGCTTCGAGAAGTCCAATTCCTTGGACATGTGGTCAGTGAGCGTGGTATCCAGGTGGATCCCGCTAAAGTTGAAGCTGTTATGAACTGGCAAGAGCCGAAGACGCCTACAGAGATTCGTAGCTTCCTGGGATTGGCAGGATATTACAGGCGTTTCATTGAAAATTTTTCAAGGATTGCTGCACCCCTAACTTCCTTAACCAAGAAGAAAGTAAAGTTCGTTTGGGGCCCTAAGCAGCAAGAAGCTTTTGATATTCTCAAGCAGAAGTTGAGCAACGCTCCTGTGCTTACCTTACCTGAAGGCGCTGAAGAATTTGTAGTTTATTGTGATGCATCACACACTGGCATGGGGTGTGTGCTTTATGCAAAAAGGCAAGGTTATTGCCTATGCATCACGACAGTTAAAGGTGCACGAAAAGAATTACACCACCCACGACTTGGAATTGGGTGCCGTTGTGTTCGCACTAAAACTGTGGAGGCATTATCTTTATGGAATCAAGTTTGTGATCTATTCTGATCACAAGAGCCTCCAGCATCTGTTTAATCAGAAGGAATTAAACATGAGGCAACACCGTTGGATGGAAACTTTAAATGATTATGATTGTGAAATCAAATACCATCCCGGCAAGGCGAATGTAGTCGTCGATGCCTTGAGTTGGAAGGAAAGGGTTAAGCCCATCCGAATTAACGCCAAGCGTATGGAAATAAAGAATAATCTGATGGAAAGGTTGTTAGCTGCACAAAAGGATGCTGTGTTGGAAGCTAACTATCCTAATGAAAAGTTAGGAGTGACTGAGGAGCAGTTGACTCTTAGCAAGGACGGAATTTTAAGATTAAATGGACGAATATGGGTTCCGATCTATGGGGGACTTCGTGATGTCATCCTCCAAGAAGCTCATAGTTCCAAATACTCCGTTCATCCTGGAGCTGATAAGATGTACTAGGATCTGAAGGCAAATTATTGGTGGATAGGCTTGAAAAAGTCTGTGGCCGCCCATGTAGCAAAATGCTTGACATGTGCGCAAGTCAAAGCCGAGCATCAGAAACCGTCAGGGTTGTTACAACAGCCTGAACTTCCTTCGTGGAAGTGGGAAATGGTAACTATGGATTTTATTACCAAGTTGCCAAAGACAAAGAATGGCAATGATACAATATGGGTCATAGTTGACAGACTGACTAAGTCAGCTCATTTCTTACCCATCAAGGAGACTTATAGCTCCGATATGTTAGCCCAGTTATACGTTGATAAGATTGTAGCCTTACATGGCATACCTGTAGCTATTATCTCTGATAGAGATACTAGGTACACGTCACATTTTTGGAAGAGCTTCCAGCAATCTTTGGGCACACGTTTGAACTTTAGTACGGCTTACCATCCTCAGACTGACGGTCAGAGTGAGCGTACTATTCATACGTTGGAAGACATGCTACGTGCATGTGCGATCGATTTGGGAGGTAGTTGGGATAAGAACCTACCATTGATCGAATTCTCCTACAACAATAGCTACCATACCAGCATAAAGGCTGCGCCTTTTGAGGCATTATACGGTAGAAAGTGTAGATCGCCAGTTTGTTGGGCGGAAGTCGGAGAAGTCCAGTTATCAGGACCAGAAATCGTGTTCGAAACGACGGACAAGATTGTCCAGATTCATGACAATCTCAAAGCTGCCCGGGATAGGCAGAAGAGTTACGCTGATCCAAATCGTAAGGATTTTCATTTCGAAGTAGGTGACAAAGTCCTACTTAAAGTGTCACCCTGGAAAGGAGTGATGCGATTTGGTAAGAAAGGCAAGCTAAGCCCGAGATACATAGGACCTTTCGAGGTTATCGAACATGTCGGGTCAGTTGCCTATAAGTGGAACTTACCAGAAGAGCTCAGTGGAATTCACAATGTGTTCCACATCTGCAATCTAAAGAAGTGTTTCGCTGACGAATCACTGGTTATACCACATACAGATGTGCATATAGACGCGAGCTTAAAATTTGTTGAAAAACCCTTGTCGATTGAGGATCGACAGGTAAGGAAGCTTCGAAGGAAGCATATACCTTTTGTAAAGGTCAAATGGGATGCCTGTAGAGGTCCCGAGTACACGTGGGAGGTTGAATCCACGTTGAAAGAAAAGTACCCTTACTTATTTCAGTAAATCTCGGGTCGAGATTTATTTTAAGGGGGTGAGGATGTAACACCTCGAAAATTCACGTCCTATAATGTGTTGACACGTGTCATAAAGTTTAAACGTGTGAAAGAAATATTATGGAAGGACTAAAGTTGACAAACATGGAAAGTATATGCATATACGTATTCTAAGTGTCAACTGTGAATAAATGTGATGTACATTAACCCAACAAGATGCTCATACCTTCAAACGAGTAAATCATGGATCATACGAAGCTAAAAGTGAGAGATTACAAACTACAGGGGCTAAATGTGTCAACATGTTTAAATTATACCTCTGAGTGACCTTTTGACCAACCCGAAGCTTTGTAACTAATAAATATGCTCACTAGAATGCACGATTAAAATTTCATAAAGTTTCGCTATCGTATGAGAAAGTTGTGATCAAATTCGTGTGAGAGGGGTTAAAGTGTTAACGATGAAAGTTAAGGCTTTACGGGTTAACCGGGAGTGTTCAGGGACTTGGCAAAGTGGGTATAAGCCCTAAAGTCCTTGTGGGTATATTTCAAGGGGTCAAATTGCAAGTTAAAGCTTAATTACCCTTTCAAATTTACCAAAGGTCAAGTTGGAAAACAAAGAAAATCAAAAATCAGATTCGAGCAGGCCAGGCGGCCCGCTTTGGATTCGGGGAAATGGGACGCGGGCCGCGTCCAAGGCCCAGATGCAGAAAACGGGGACAGAACCCTGTATACGCGGAGAAACGACTTTTAAACGCATTTGCAACATGGTGGGCGACCCCTAACTGTGCTAGAGCACTAGGTACAAGTGTTGGATGGTTGTGGTTGATCCTAGAGTTGGTTGTCAACATGTTATGGTGAGTGATTTCACTATAAAAGGCACCCTTATACAAAAATAATTCTCACACCATTCTCTGCATTGTTGGATTGATTCTGGAGCTCAAGCTTGCTTCCTAGTGATCATATCTCGTGCATAGGACTTCAGTAAGTATTCTTCTCCTTCTCTAATTGAGTTTAGCTAGAATAATTAGCTAAAAGTCAAACCGTCGTAATTACGGTTTGACTTCGAGATTAGTCAATAATGGCTCAGTCATATCTCGAATTAAAAGTAGTTATAGGTTGGTAATTATGTGGGTAATAAAACCCCAAGAGGGTTTCCCCTGATCACCATCCTAACCAGGTCAAATGTCGGGTCAAACTTTTAATTAAAAAGTCAACATAATGCTTAAAATGTCATTTATACATAATTAGCTATCTAGAACATATATAACCTGTTTGATCATTGTTATAACTTAGTAATTAGTGTAAGAACATGTCCAAACATGTTCAACCCGACTATTTCCTGTTTAGACCCGGTTCGGAACCGAAAGTCACATAGTTTGACTTTCACTTTGACTTTCAGTTCTGACCCGTTTAGGCATATTATGGAAATGCCTCAGAGCTTTAATTGGACTAGGTTACATGTTAGAACAACCCTCTGTGATTATACACCTTGGTTCATTAGTTATCCAATTAATATGCATGTTTCCGTTAATTGCTCATATGTTGACCGTTATGCCCTTATTACCTTAAAACGTGATTTATGAAAATGTAAAAGTGTAGAAACCTTTGTTACTGATATATAGACTTGTATGCAAAGTTTGACATCAGTTTGACTTGTAGATTAGGAGTTATGCTCATTATCGCAAAATTAATGCTTTATGTTAATAAAACGGCGTAATTAGCGTACAGCCTAGTTAAACATACTTTTTGGTATCAAATATTTTACCCACTGATGTAATATATTATTTTAGGATTTTTAAAGATTTTTAATTAATTTTAGGCTGAGCATAACTCATGGTCGTAGGCTTAATTCGGTAAATGTCGTTTTGCCCTTACGGGCCATAAAATGAGTTTTACACATCTAAACGACTCCAAACCTTTTGCTACTGATCACATATGATAAATAAATTATTTTAAGCCTTCTGGAAATATAAAGTTATCAGATTTAGGTACCGAACCCGGTAATGGCCTTTAATCGCCTTATTTAGCGTTTTTAACGCATAGTATGTTTTAAAATCATATTGGACATACCCGGGTTGATACCTACTGATGTAAGAGGCAAATTATAATATTTTAACAGTAAGCAAAGGTTGATAAACTCAGACTTCAGTTTTGAGCTTTTCGGCTTATGTGAAATTACCAAAATACCCCTACGGGGCCTAGTTTGGTTAAATATGATAAGTTTCACATACATGCTTTAACCTACTGATATAACTTAGCAAATTGAGTATATTTGCTGATTACATCAGACCTGTAACTCAGGTTGTCACTTAAACTCTTTTATAAACTTTTTAATGACCAAACTACCCCTACGGGGCCTAGTTTGTGTCTAAACATGTTTCGGGCATAACGAAAGACACCTTACTGATGTCACAACATATTTGAAGCATATTAACTTAGGAAACCTGTATATGGCTCTTACGGATACCCGTTACGCTTATTTCGCGTACGGTTCGGTTTATGTAACAAGTTTACATAAATTAGCCGAAACGGGTCAAACCTTAACGGTTTTATCTCAAAATCCAGAATGTGAATAATAAACCCATATTAAACAAGTCTTCAAACTTGTCGGGTCTGAATCACATTCTATCCGGTCTTCGCTTAATCGTGCGTACGAACCGTATCTCGAAACTAGCCGGTCTAAGCTTAAGCTTAATTAAAGACCCGTTAGGATTCTAATAAGTTATTATAAACCTTCGTTCCAGATTAGGAGAACCAGTAAAAGCTACGTGCATTTTGCTTGTTGTGATTAATACTTACTCAGGTAAATACTTTTAACTTATTTTCCCTATACGGGCTTGGGTTACGGTATATAGCATACCGCTTGATCGGGCATCAAATCTCCACGCTTAGTGGGTAGTTGAATAATTTGATCGGCTCGTTTAAACAGTCTTGTTTACTTTACAGCCCTTTGGGGGGTTAATGACCATGTCCCGGATATCCTTGGCATCATCTTACGAGATGGCCATGACCTGAGCACGGGGTGTAGGCGTACACCGTCCGTGTATAACTCAATGATGTGGTGTGTCTATTGATCTTTAACCCGGACTAGATCCGGGCTACTGAACGCATAAGTAACATGTAATTCGTTCACAAGATTATAATATTAAATAATTCTCCCAAGTTAAATAAAAATGTTTATGCCATGTGCATCCAAACCAATTTTCAATCATTTTCTAAAATGAGTCAGTTGAATGTATTTACCAGTGTAAACTGACGTATTTTCCCAAAAAGACTGAATGCAGGTACTAAGCGAAATTGGCTGGATTGTCTCCTAAGCATCAATAAAAAGTCTCGCAAGCTTAGGATGCCAGAAGTCTGTTGAACCATAAATGTTATTTTATTTCGATCCTACTGTGGATAAACTTCCGGATATTGTTACATTGATAAACAATATTAAATTCGGTTGTATTATATTTTAAATTTGCTTCCGCTATGCATATTGATATTGTGTTGTTTGACTATTACGTTGCCAACCATGACGTCACGATACTCCCCCACCGGGCCCATCGGTGACACGTGGAAATAGGGGTGTGACAGCTACCCTTTCCGATTGATCTGGAACCCATAACTCATGTCAGGGCTCTGCTCGACTAAGTTGTTGGGATTCGATCTCGGGACATCGGGACAAGGTTGAATTAGGGGTACTATACTTAACACGAATGCAATATATATTTTTAAATAGCTCAGAAGTTATACCCAAAATTCTACCAGGAGGTTTTCTAGTTAAACCCTAAAATAACAAAGTGGGTCCATTCTCTTTTCTCACCATTTTATTTCCTTTTTGTCCCAAACAATAACCTCTCATCAAAACTATTATTTATTTTATTATTTCATCCAATAGGAAACCCTAATTAACACACCCAAGTGATTCTGCACAAACCCTAAAATTTTCAGAATGATCAGAATCAGGATCAGGGCCCCTAAAACTCAGGGGGGGTATTTCCTACTCAACGATTATCTAAATATCTTGCTGTCGAAATTGAAATTAAACAATTCGTCAACTCAGCAGGCCTAGTCCCAAACGTGGCTCACCTATAATGAAAAGGTGTCCCTTGCGCACCGTAAGGGATTTGGTGTTACGGTGCGCTAGGGGTGTCAAAATTTGGGTATAAATAGAGGGTCGTGGGACTTGATTTCTGGAATTTGAGCGACGAACAAATTCGTAATACGCTTCGAGATATCTTCTGTTTACCACAATTAACCCACACGGATCACTAATCGACGCCGCAATACAGGATAATAACTCGATCGCTGCTACGATTCAATGTCCGGTCGATTAAACTATCCAATGGATGTTTAAGTGCTGCCCACATTAGGGTTTATGCTTTGTCATTCGTCGTTAATTCGATGGATGTTTAAGTATCGCACTTTCTCATTCAATGTGAGGGTTTGATCTCGTGAGTTATCGTAAATGCTGTATTAAGTTACTAACCGAATTGTGTGCCTATTATTAATTTAGGATAAAAGGCTAATCAGTAGGCTAAGCTCTGCCTGTATAAATCGATAATATCAAGGCTTATCTGTAGATTAAACTCTGCCCGTATGAATCTGCATGCTTATAATGTGAGTCATTCTCTTTTTATCAAATTTATTTTCAAAAGCATGTTTATTTTTAAAGATTATAATTACAGTGATTAAGTTTATGTAATCACCAAGTTACAGCCGGTATGTGGGATTTTGTATACATTACTTGATAATAGTCACCATTGTGACAAGGCGCCATATAAAGGTTCATTGACCTAAAAGGATAATCATCACTATTTAGGTTCATTGACCTAATAGTGGTATGACCATCGTCACCATTGTGACACGTCACCATTGTGACAAGGCTCCATATAAAGGTTCATTGACCTACAAGGATAAATATAACTACTTAGGTTCATTGACCTAATAGTGGTATGATCATCGTCATCATTGTGACACGTCACCATTGTGACAGGGCGCCAGATAAAAATAAGATAGAAGCCATTGTAATCGCTCTTATGCTGTAATTTATAACTAAGGGTCATTTTATAAAACCGGAATGAACTCACTCAGTATTTCACGCTGACAAAACATTTTTAAACATTTTTCAGGTAATTATAGTAGATTGGAGTAAGAGTTGGATACGGCACTGAAGGGCTTCAAGATGTGGCTTATTTTATTAAATTAAATCAAATTAAGAAATATTGTTTTATGTAATCAAAATTTATCTTTATTAAAGCTACCATTGTAAAACATGGGTTTATCCCATCTAATTAATAAATAAAATCCGGTGTTTTCTAAACTCTGATATTTTTCCTAACTCACGGTCCTGATGAAATTTCCGCTGCAACGTTTTCAAAATAAATCACCGGTACCACGTGGCTGTTCGCGGCTCCCGATTCCGTCTAGGGTGGATCGGGGGTCGTGACAGAAGGTGGTATCAGAGCCACTGCTTTAAGCCAATAAGTGTTGTAATTATAATACTTAAGCTTATATAAAAGAGTTAGGAGATTGCTATTAACTGGTAGCACACATGATAGCATTTAGACTTGAACTTAAGAAAAGATGCCTTAGTATAAGCTTCGAGATAAGCTAAGTACTTGTGTAAATAAAGTATGATGGGTTTTGGTATGCCATAAGAATGGTAATTAGAATATTGCAAGATATGATAAATAAGCAATAACACTTAAATCTTGCTTATTGATATTACTTGGGCTAGAATAAGATATGTTACGGGGAATACAAATTTCCTTGATTCTGGATAAAAGCCCTAATAAAAGAGGCACTTTGAAAATCTTGAAAAGATACTAATTATGGGAAATAGAAAATTTTCTCCGGCAAGACTGGGTATGGTGTAGCAAGACTCTCCAGTTTGTCCGGATATACTCAGGTTACCTCTCCGGCGTGAACCGGATAAGACGGAGTATATAATATGTCAAACAAGTGACAAGATTTCCCTAAATAATATCATGATCTGATATCTGACTTGTGTTTGGAAATATGAATCTGTTAAATACATTGACCTTACTAAGGGTATGTATATTATAGTATGTGAAATATATGATTACATAGATATGTATATCTATAAGGAAATTCCAAAAGCCAAATTGGAATAAAGCACAAGCATCTGTGTCTAGATTTCTTTATCAGGAATCTCTTTTCCGGTATCAAACATTATTTCGTTTGATCATCTGCCTCGTAATAATGGAAACCCTTTTAAGTTGGAACTCCATCAAAAGTATAAGAATTTCCAATGCGTTACCATAAACTATTAACGCAAGTAAGAAGAATGTAAAATTATGCTAATGCACAAAGAAAACAAATGAAACTTAAATTATACGTCCACAGACGTTGAAATGTATTCCACATAACTTTCAAGGCAAGACCTTTGGAAAATATGATTGGGCACGACGACACCAATGCTAATTCCGTCAGTGGAAGAATTACTAATTAAAAAGCAACACTTTGCCACAAACGACATGAATATCGCTGAGGAAATACTTCGATGTACATTTGTTGGGTGACAGTTCGTATCAGATTTGGGAGTAACTCTCGATAGCACGTTGGACTGCGTCAATAATCTTACGATGTCTAGAAGTCATGTCAGAGCTACGTAAAATGCGTCGGTAAAATTCTTAAATTTCTTTTGTTAAAATTCTGACCCTGCAAATAGACTTTTGCGTTTCTACTTTTTGGTCATCATACCATGAGGAATTTTTCTTAATAGCAAATATTGATCTGTTTCATTTCTTGATAAAACCACACTGTTTGTTGCGCATGTGGTTTGTTTAATTTATGAAGACCACTGGAGGGCTTCATTCCAATTTGTTGTTTTATCAAAACTAAAATATCATTTTGCTATATTTGATCTTTGCATTTTAAATCACGATTTTTGCAAAATAATGATCTTTGATATCGAGTCAATGAAATTCTTAAAAAAATCTAAATTTTCTTTGGCATACATGGTTTTTGTTGTGACCATGTCCGAACTTTCTTATTGATACATGAACTCGTTTTGATTAAACCACGTTCAATTGTTTGAACTTACTCATATTACATATTCATTTCAAAATTTCATATGATGGATTGCAGCTATCATATTCACAATAATCCCAACAAGCACTTCAATTCTCTTAAATCATAACTTGCTTGTTTGGTCTTCGACTTCATTAAATCATTTCTTTGATTACGATCATCTTGTGGTGACATTCTCACAAAATTAAAGCTTGCGCTAATCTCGTTTGTAAACATCATATACGGATTTAATTATTTTTATTTATTGAATCCACTTTGTTGGTTTATTCTATAAAAGCAATCTTAACACAAATCGTGTGCTAAGATCATGATACACAAATTCATTTCATATTTCAGTGTATCTCTTAATGATTCTTACATCATCAATTGAGCGTTTCGTAATCTTTATTGCTTTATCATCTTTGCTCGAAAAACATTATTCAATTGTTTCACTTTCAATTGAAAATCCTACTAGATTCTTTGAAACAAACATTCGTATTTACTTTGTTGAACTTTCATTTTGTTTCAAGCATGGTGAACTCATTCAGTCACTGCTATTATTATTTCGATCACTACGACACCTTGTGGTGGCATTTTCTTTAATTTGAAATTTGAGCTAATCTTCTTTTCACACCTAATGAACGGATTTATTTATTTTGTTAGTTCATTATCTTAAACAGTCTTAATACAATTATGTATTAAGATAAAAGTACACAAATTTATATCATATTCCGTGTACCTCTAAAGTTTCTTTCATCATTAATCGAAAATTCTATGATATTCATTTGGTCTTATCATCATCAATTGAAAATCTTATTCGAAATGAATATCCAAATTTACTTCATTAAAAGCTTTCGGTTGATTACATGGTGAATTTGTTCTATCACTATAATTATTGAATTATTTCGACACCTTGCGACGTCGATATAAACTTGTAGCTTGTGCTAATTACTATCAGTCGTTTCATACGAAACTATTTATGCTTTTCATTTGACATATCATTCAAATAGTCTTGATACAATTATGTATTAAGACAATGATACACTAAATTTTATTGTAAATCGGTGTATCCTTGCAAATCAATAAATGTCAACGCACTCATTTTCTTTGGTTATACTTCAATAGTTGACAAATCATTTTTCATACTTCTATTTATTCAAGCTTGTTGAATCAAAGTAAATTTTATAGTAAATTCTATTGTTTCTGAAAATCATTCACAAACTTGTAAACATTCACACCCATTGAGCATATATCTTTTGACTTGAACCTAGTCACTTTGAAAATTATATCATTTCATCTCATTCGGTTTGTCATCAATTTCTTGAACTAATTCATTTGAACCATTGAGACATATTTATTGTACGACTCGTATTCACAAAATTTGATATTTTAATTCTGTGTCATCTACCTTAATATTGTTTTTATTAACTAAAATATGACATAAGTCTAAAAGAAATATTGTAACCCAAATCTCGAGGACGAGATTTAAAACAAGGTGGGGAGAATGTAACATCCCTATTTCTATATAAGAATTATAGGTTTGGTTAAATTTATTAACCACTAGTAACTAGTAACTAGTTTATTTTTAATATAAATATTCAACCCAAATAGTTTTAAACACTATTTTTGGTTGAAATATTATATTAATTAATTGGCTTCTATATGGGTGACATTTTTAATAAAATAAAAGTATATAAAAACTTATATTATTAGACGAGTAGTCTACGGGTAAGTTGACTATTAGAAATACGAAGTACCTAGACTGGCCTAGTGACCGTATACTAATTAAACTATAAAAAATACATTGTATTTTGAACCTACTCCATTTTTAATGAAACTTGGTTCAAAATGTAGATAAAATTATTCTCGTTCTGATGACATATTTATTATTTTCTAGAACATTATATTTTACAAGTTATACACGCCAAATGAGTGAAGTGGTTAAATTAATAATAATAATAATAATAATAATAATAATAATAATAATAATAATGATATAATAATAATACCAACTAAATGGAATTCCACAATTTAAAAGGGACCTGTCATATCCCATTTCGTGTCCTCTTTCATTTCATGTCCCCTATTATCTTATATATATATATAATAATAAAAGTTAAAACTTATCGCAATTGAAATTCATGATAGTGTACGTGTCCTTTAATTTCGAATTGTAGGGATAAAAATTCTACGTGTACATTAAAAATAAGAATAAAATAATTTTTAACTCTACAAAGGGACAAGTGGTACTGCACGTGTAGATTCCCAATTGCTTGGGGCTTCATATAAATAGAAGGTCATCATTTTGTGGTTCAGTATTGTTTTCATCGCCCATTTCCCATCTCTTTCCAACCATCTCTCTCACTAGAAATCGCCATTCCTTTCTTTCTTTCAGATACTTTATGCTTTTCATATGTTCTTTTTGTTAATAAAAATAATAATAAGGCTCTGCCCCGTTTTAAGTATTTTAAACTCCCGATCACCGCTACCCTTTCCGATTGATCTGGAACCCATAACTCATGTCAGGGCTCTGCTCGACTAAGTTGTTGGGATTCGATCTCGGGACATCGGGACAAGGTTGAATTAGGGGTACTATACTTAACACGAATGCAATATATATTTTTAAATAGCTCAGAAGTTATACCCAAAATTCTACCAGGAGGTTTTCTAGTTAAACCCTAAAATAACAAAGTGGGTCCATTCTCTTTTCTCACCATTTTATTTCCTTTTTGTCCCAAACAATAACCTCTCATCAAAACTATTATTTATTTTATTATTTCATCCAATAGGAAACCCTAATTAACACACCCAAGTGATTCTGCACAAACCCTAAAATTTTCAGAATGATCAGAATCAGGATCAGGGCCCCTAAAACTCAGGGGGGGGGGTATTTCCTACTCAACGATTATCTAAATATCTTGCTGTCGAAATTGAAATTAAACAATTCGTCAACTCAGCAGGCCTAGTCCCAAACGTGGCTCACCTATAATGAAAAGGTGTCCCTTGCGCACCGTAAGGGATTTGGTGTTACGGTGCGCAAGGGGTGTCAAAATTTGGGTATAAATAGAGGGTCGTGGGACTTGATTTCTGGAATTTAAGCGACGAACAAATTCGTAATACGCTCTGAGATATCTTCTGTTTACCACAATTAACCCACACGGATCACTAATCGACGCCGCAATACAGGATAATAACTCGATCGCTGCTACGATTCAATGTCCGGTCGATTAAACTATCCAATGGATGTTTAAGTGCTGCCCACATTAGGGTTTATGCTTTGTCATTCGTTGTTAATTCGATGGATGTTTAAGTATCGCACTTTGTCATTCAATGTGAGGGTTTGATCTCGTGAGTTATCGTAAATGCTGTATTAAGTTACTAACCGAATTGTGTGCCTATTATTAATTTAGGATAAAAGGCTAATCAGTAGGCTAAGCTCTGCCTGTATAAATCTACAATATCAAGGCTTATCTATAGATTAAACTCTGCCCGTATGAATCTGCATGCTTATAATGTGAGTCATTCTCTTTTTATCAACTGTTTTACAATACCTCAAATTATTTTCAAAAGTTATAATTACAGGGACTAAGTCGTGGATATCTTGAATCACTGGCTAGTGGGGTATTGTGCACATTACTAATTTTCTCCTAGTTAGGTTCATTGACCTACTAGGGATAATCATCACTATTTAGGTTCATTGACCTAATAGTGGTATGACCATCGTCACCATTGTGACATGTCACCATTGTGACATGTCACCATTGTGACAGGGCACCAGATAAAAATAAGATAGAAGCCATTGTAATCGCTCTTATGCTGTAATTTATAACTAAGGGTCATTTTATAAAACCGGAATGAACTCACTCAGTATTTCACGCTGACAAAACCTTTTTAAACATTTTTCAGGTAATTATAGTAGATTGGAGTAAGAGTTGGATACGACACTGAAGGGCTTCAAGATGTGGCTTATTTTATTAAATTAAATCAAATTAAGAAATATATTTTTATGTAATCAAAATTTATCTTTATTAAAGCTACCATTGTAAAACATGGGTTTATCCCATCTAATTAATAAATAAAATCCGGTGTTTTCTAAACTCTGATATTTTTCCTAACTCACGGTCCTGATGAAATTTCCGCTGCAACGTTTTCAAAATAAATCACCGGTACCACGTGGCTGTTCGCGGCTCCCGATTCCGTCCAGGGTGGATCGGGGGTCGTGACACCTTTCAACAACAACAATGATTACTATTGGAAAGCTATCTATCATCAAGTTGCTCAACAACAAAATGAACCACAAGTAGCACATGGAAGAAAAGTGATTGAGGAATCTTCAAAGAGAGCATGTTTGGTGAATCAAGAAGATTTCAGCTGGGACAAATATATTGCAGCTGACAACAAAGCATGCTTAATAGATCAAGAAGATGAAAAGTTACCAGAAGGCTTTAGCTGGGCAAATTTCAACTGGGATGATTATTGTTCAGATAAAGAGATCCTAAATCACAAAGCATATGTTGCTCGAGTTGAAGAGGATAGTGATGATGATAGTGAATATTGGTCAAGAAGTTTGACAACTCATTTCAAAACGATGGCAGAAAGTGATAGTGAAGATGAAAAAACTAAAAAGAAAAAGAAAAAGGTCAAGACACCAGTCAGCAGTGATGATGAAGCTGTTCCAGTGATAAGACAAAAGAAAAAAGAAGTACCAAAGTTCAAAGTTGATGAAGATGTTGATGCTAAAAAGATTCCAGTAAAGTGTGACAACTGTGAAGCTATAAAGAAACAAAATAGCACACTGATTTACAACTTAAATAGTTTAAAGGAATCTTATGATGTTCTGAACAAAGCCATGAATTAGTACAATCAAACAAGTGAAGAACAAGCAACAGCAATGAAGACACTTCAAGGAGCATTTATGATAAAGCAGAGAAGTGTGAACAGCTACTTTGAGAAGTGTGCTGTGCTTGAACAAAAATTAGAAACACAAAGAATTGAAACAGAAAGAGTTAATCACTTATTGAAAAGTTACTCATATACTTCTTATGTCACTGACAGGATTTATCCGACTGTTGAAGGCATGAAGGAATTTGAGGATGATGAAGTAACTGAAGAACAAAAGGTATTTGAAGAAAAGACTCCTGAAAAGAAGAATGAAAGGAAGAAGAATACTAAAGAGAAGACATTTGGTAAGAAACAAGGTGTCAGTTACAACAAGTGTCCACCCCCGCTTGAAAATACATTTTCTCCAAAAAATCCAAATTCAGAGAGAGTCGAAAAAGCCACAAATTTACAGTGGGAGTCGGAGTCTAAAGTTAACTTGCCAGAAAATATTGATGTGACGTTTACATCATCTGACACTGATTATGAGTCCGAGTTAATTAAGAAAGTTGTCGATCAGGTGTTGGATAAAGATGAAACTGAGGAGTCAAAGTCAGAGTCAGAGTCAAAGTCTGGTTCTGAAAATTCGAGTTTGACAGACAACAGTTTAAAGTCTTCAGTTAAAAGGGTTTACAACAAAGAATTCCTGTTATCAAAATCTAATTTGAATGACGAAACATTCAAAGTTGCATATACATTGAATGATTCTGACAAATTATATTCTGATGAGGAATTTCCAATAAGAGGTGTTAAACCATAAATGATCAAAAAGGTTTTCAAACTAACAGAAATTAATATTTCTGAAATAAAAGATGTAAATCTTACTGATAAACCTAAAAAATACATCTCAAGAGTACAACAAAGATTAAATAAGAAAAGAGGTTACAGTTCTGGTTCTGGTTTTCACAAGAAACCAAACCCTAACTGTAATTTCAAAAAGAAAGGTCTTGGTTTTACTCCAACAGAAAAACAGAAAAATGAAAAATATGTTCGAGACTTTAAATAAAAAATGACATTTGTTTCAGGAACTTCAGCAGAAGAAGAAGAAAAGAAAGAATTCTGGAGACAATCGAACAAAGAATTCCTTGCGAAGAAGCAAGAAGAAATGAAGAGTGCTGATCAGATGAAAGAAACGAGAACCTGTTTCCAATGCAACACTGTTGGTCATATTGCCAAGAATTGTTTCAAGGCAATACAATCAAAACAGGGAACTTCTCGTAACCTGAAAGATAAAGAGATTGAGTTTGAACCACCAATTGACAGAACAAAATTATTCAAAAATTCTACATTTGAAATTGGTGAATGTTCAAACAAGTTTTACAAGAAAAGAGCTAAAAATGACAAACAAAAATGGGTGGTTAAGAAGTCTGGAGGTAGTTTTAGCGATGATTCTGATAGGTCAAAATCAGAGGAGCTATCTTCTGGCGATGAATCTGATTCCACAAAATCAGAGGAGCCACAGGTTGTTGAAAATGGTGAAAAATCAGTTCCGACTGTGGATGATGATAATTTTCAACCACTTCGGGCTGAAAATTAAAAAAAAAATTGGTAAAGTTGAGATATCAAATCAATTTTATGATGATAAAAAGGTTTTTGATGTTGAAAAGGCCTTTAACCCCACTGTAAAACATATTTTTGGAAAAATGATTGATCGAAAAGTCAAAGGGGTTAAAGAGTTTTACGAGAAGAAGATGAAGAAAGATAAAGTTGAACCATCCCTGGTTTGTGATTGGGATGGTACATATTACGAACAGTAAGTCTCTGGACTTGCCGGAGATCCCAAGTTGTTAATCATGGATCAGGAATCGACATCATTCATAAAAATTGTTGTTTGTGAATTTTTTTTTAAATGTTTAAATGTATACAAGTGATGGACTTTGCCGGAACTCCCAGGTTGGTAAGTGAGGAGTAGGTATCGGCATTTATTTTGAAATTTACTTTGTTAAGTTCATCGTACAAGTGATACAGAGATTTGTCTTGACATAGTAATTACTCAAGGTCATTAATTTGAACTTGATGTAATTTTCATACAAGTGGTTGAAAGACAATATGATGAACCATGCCCCTACAAGTGGTAAAAACAAACTTATTTTCCGGAAAAATCATTTTGATTAAAACAAACTTAAGTGTTTTGAAATCTAAATGAGAAAATAGTTTGTTGAAAGGGGGAGTTCTGATTGTTTATGCCAAGTGAATGGCGAATTGAAGCGATTCGATATCGGTTGTCACTATATTGTACAGTTTATTGTCAAATTTCCTAAAATGTGTTTGCATTTTAGGGGGAGTAAATTTTTCAGAAAATCCAAAAACATTTGAAAATTTGAAAAAGACAAAAACATGATAAAATCAAAAATGAGTTTTGTTGTGAAAAAGAGGAAATGATAGTACATCAGTGGACTATTACAACATGCTAAAGAAATGGAAAGATAAAATGTGATAAACGATCTTACTAAAGATGTGACGGTAGGCTCAGCTAGATTAGTAGATTTGCGATATCGATACAAACCTAAATGTAAAGCCTAGTTCTAGTGGGAAACATGGTCAAAAGCATAGTACTTAGTTTTGTCCTTCTTGATTGTGTGCCTGCTCGGTAATCGCTGATTGTCGAAAGACATAAAACTGGTTAAGTTTGTGAACTTTCACAACTTTACTGAAAAGTCGCTGTAATTGTGCATTTTATTTTGCAAAGATTTAAACTTGTCTTATTTCTTTATTTTGTTTAAGCATTGGACATCCTCTGCGTATACGTGAGTATCAACCTGGATGTTATTGCCTAAACGTTCTGCTTTATTTTCTTTGGTGTTTCGTTTAAGCTTTGGATCACCTCTGCGTATACGGGAGTATCGACCTGGTGGTTAAAGCCTAAACAACTTCAACTTATTTTTATTTCTTATTTTGTTTAAACATTGCACTTTTTCTGTGTATACGGAAGTATCGACTTGATTGTTAATGTTTAAACATTCTGCTTTGTTTTCGCACAATTCACAGTTGATAAAAGTTTAAAGGCATTACTTGAGTCAGTGTATTGCATGATGAGGGGATATGCTGAGATCGTGGGGTCCGTAAGAATTTAGTGTAAATTAAATATACCTTGTCGAAAGTTTTTAGATTGAGTTTAAGTGGACAACAATATCGTCAATCAACGTGAATCGTTTAGAACTTAAAATGTATAAAAGCTTAACGGTGTTGGTGATGTGTCTCATAAACTGATATGATCCTCTTACACAAACTCACAAAAATAGTGTCTGTAAATATTTCTTTACTGCATTTCATTTCTTTATATTAAAAAAATTCCAAAAAGATTTTCGATGTGTTTTAGCATAAACTTTGAAAAAATCCAAAAAGATTTTAGACAACTGATGTTGGAAAGCTGATTTTCAAAATTCCGAATGCTAAACATGATGAACAGGTTTGGGAAAGTATTTGTTTGAAGATGTCTGAAATGAAAATGATATTTCTGCAAGTGGTTCATCAGAGACTATAAATGTTGAATCATTTTAAAATTTGTTCTACAAGTGGTCATCAAAAAATTTATGTTTGGGTAGAGCATGTGTAGGTTATTTGAATGATAGAGAATCAGGTTCCGATACCTGAGGACTTGTGATTTCAACATGTCAGACTGCGATCCTAGTATATCGAAAGGGGGAGTCTGAAGTCATCTGAGTAGAGATTGTTCGTGGGGAGTCTGTTGATGCTGAAGAGGAGAAGGAGATAAAGTTTGAGAATGTTTTCACTATGAGATATTTCAGATAGCGTTCAGACTGATAAAGACTGAAGATTGTGGAGACTCGACCCTTAAGACTCGTCAACATCTGAGGGAGAGTCTGTTAGTGCATACATCTGTCGTCTTCGTCTTATATCGAGTCTCGGGTTCGTTGCAGATCTGAAGCAAAGTGATGTCATCATTCTTGATGATGACATTATCCATGTGACATCGTGCTTGCATCATCATCACAACATACATACAAATTCAGAAGTCAGATTGCACATGGGACAAGAATATCATAATTGTTTATTGTTTGTTCGCTTGAAAAGTTAATATGTGTAACCGCTTGAAATGTGTGATCGCTTGAATGTCTGACCGCTTGAACATGTACGTGTCATTTCAAGCGGACATGCTAGCACTATATATATGTGTGTCATGTGCTCATTTCAAGCGGACAGACTAGAGAATAGAAAACGATACCGAAGTGCTGCCGGTATTTCTTCTGCATGTCATCTTTGTTAAATCAATATACGAGAAGATTAAAGTGATATTCAAGCTGTTTCGAAGTCAGTTTCTTATTTTCCGCATCTGAAACTGATAAAATCTCTTCTGAACGACTCGTTCAGGTCACAAATCGATCCTACACCTTACTATGACCTTATCCTTCAAAACAGAACCAAGAGATCTAAACTTAGCTCTTATTCCATTTAGCTTTCCTGCAAAAACATCTATTGTCTCATTCTCCTTCATCTTCATAGCTTCCAATTCAGCCCTCAAAGTATGCAAACGAGCCTTTTGGACCATATCTGCTCCTACATGTAGGATTTTGATTGAATCCCACACCTCTTTCGCGCTTTCATACTGAGCCACCTACATCAAAATATCTTCAGGCAATGTTTGAAAAATCATCGCCTTTGTAGTAGCCACCTTCTTTTCGTCAGCTTCCATACCTACTTCTGTAATTTCCCAAAGACCATACGCCCTCAGAATCTGCTCCATCAGAATTGACCATGTGGTGTAGTTCGAATCAGTCAACTTCGGGCATCGAAGCGACACATTCGTCTGCTCTCTTGTGTAACACTAGGGGTGCTAAACGGGTCGTGTTCGCGGGTTGGCGGGTTCAACCCGACTCGAACCCGAAAATTTTAGACAAACCCGAACCCGACCCAAACCCGAAAATCGTTTCATACATATGAACCCGAACCTGACCCGAATATTCGCAGGCTGACCCGAACCCGACCCGTTCAACCCGAATTTTTTTATTTTTTTATATTTTTCAGCAAATTAATCTATTAAAATTAACTTCTACTGCAATATAAACACAAATTCGAGAATAATATTACATTAAAATCATAAAATCTTATGTCAATTTCTATTTTTAATTTATATGTATAGCATAAAATACACACCAAATTTAATTTATAACATAAAACATATTGTAAAAGATATAATATTATAGAAATGGGTTAAACGGGTCAACCCGACCGTGTTGACCCGAACCCGTTTAAACTAAACCCAAACCCACGAATTTTGTGTTAGGTTCGTGATGTGTTTTCGGGTCGTGTCAGAAATTCACACCCCTATGTAACACCCTGAAAACGGGTTTGGTAATTAAACCCCGTTAATACTAAAGAGCGGGTTGTAACCGTTAGCAGAAAAGATTAACCCAGAAATTATTAGGATTTAAATAAATAAGCCTAATAATAAATAAAAAGAGAGCAAACGACTTGAGAAGACAAAGTTCATAAGGAGCCTGAGTTAACGGGACTTAAAATAAAACGGGGTTTTAACTTCCCGAACCTACCAAGTTGGCTAGGAATAATTAACCTAGTTAAGCAATATGAATTTAAGTGATAAACTATGAGTTATAGCCTTATATGATCAAAAATGAAACATGAAGGACTAAAATGGCAAAATGGGCAAACATGTTTTATTAAAAATAATAATAAAACACAACACACACACACACACTAAGTGTGTATGCGTGTGTGTGTGCGCGCAGGAACGACCAGGAGCCCAAGGGGGTTCTTTCAAAACCCCAATGTTATGGGTCATTTTCTGCTCATATATCCTGATTAATATTCGGACTTTGTTTGTTTTATTGTGACCAGGATACTGAATCAGGATATTGGTAACATCCTGGAACGATATCCTGGTAATAACTAATTAATTCACGTGCAGATTATTGTAACCAGTCTCTAACGGTCAGGTGGACTTCTTCTCCTCAAGACTCAGGCAAATCAGTTATTTTATGGACGTTGAAGCTGGAAGACGTGGACTACAACGTTCACATAAGGAATATTCGCTAAATCCCGGAATAGTAGGATAGTTAGTTAGTTTCTTTACTATAAAAAGGATTGATCGGATCAGATTAAGGCACACAATCTTTCGCACACTCTTTCTCTCTAGTTGCAAACAATCACTATGCACTAACACTTGTATTCGAGTTTACATTGTAACACTTAGTTGATCCGCATCATATTCTGCACTGTATCCTGACATTTGAAGTAATAGAAGAACAAGGCAGCTGCGATTGTCAGCTCCCGAGGTTTTGTGCCGGCGATCTAGATTGATCAAGGGCTTTCCTCGTATATCTCGTGTCGCCCTTTACCTTTTTTGCTCACTGTTTGATCATAGGAACAACTCAATATCCTGAGCCGTGTCCTGAATACTGTTTTTGCAAACAACTTAATTAGCATATTTTTAACACACATTTTTAGCACACTACCTCACTTAACTAATTTGATCACTTAATTGCTTCGGTAATTTTTGACCAAAACAATTTGGCGCCCACCGTGGGGCAACTGGTGCTATTTCTACTAAAAGCTTTTGCAAAATCGTTACTTGGTTTTCTATTTTCAAAACTTTTTGCTACACCATTTTCAATGGCCTCGAGATCAAACATGAGCTCTTCCACCGTGTCTGCTACCACCTCTGCAACAATTGGTTCGGTGCTTCCACCACCTCCTCCGAGATCGCAAGCCTCTTCTCAAGGAACTGAAATTCATTTGGCTCGGGATGTTATCCCTGCTCACAATATCCAAGGATCTGGTCCTGTTTTGGCTTCTAATGAGGAAATTCTAAATTTGTTTGGTAGTGTACAGGAACAGATGAGGCAGCAGCAGGAAACTAATCAGATGCTAATGAGAGAAATATAACTCTTGAAATCCGGCTCAAGCAGGCCCGCTGAAGATATTGTCACTCCCTTGCAACCCAGGGCTTTGAACTTCAGTTCTGCAGTTTATACTGAGGATAACCGGAGAAATATTGTGCCTAGCCATTCCCAGAATCATACTCCTGAGATACCCTCTTCAGTCAGAGTGTCAACTGTGAGAAGCTCAGGATATGCTTTAGGATATGGCCAGAATCCTCAGACTGGTAATGTATCTAATAATAATAATACTCTTGCTACTAATGGTGTTGGATCTTTGCAGGATGCAGGTGTGACATCAGCATTGTCTAGGGAACTTCAGAAATTGAAGGACATGATATCCAGTGTGCCTGGGGTGGTCCAGCCAATTCCAGAAGTATCCCAGGACAGCCACAGGATATCCCGGTTCGCGTATCCCATTTGTGATGCTGAAATCCCAAAAGGATTTCAGACCCCTAACATGAAGCTCTATGACGGAACTACGGATCCTGAAGAGCATATTGCTCAGTATAG
This sequence comes from Helianthus tuberosus, assembly GCA_030545235.1. Taxonomy (NCBI): domain Eukaryota; kingdom Viridiplantae; phylum Streptophyta; class Magnoliopsida; order Asterales; family Asteraceae; genus Helianthus; species Helianthus tuberosus. Next base: position 44,707,020 of record CM060438.1, on the reverse strand, counting down.
GGAAAGGATGGAAATTAACCCTATCCCTCCGGATCTCAAGGAAGCATGCCTCTGCAAGGGTTTTGGTTCTACCTTAACAGGATCAGCCTTAAAATGGCTCTTAAACGTTCCTCCTCACTCAATTACTTCATTTGCTCATTTAGTTAATTTATTTAATAGTCAATTTTCTTGCAGCCGAAGTTTTGAGAAACTGACCAGTGATCATTACAGGATAACTTAAGGACCCCAGGAATCCTTGAGGGATTATGTGAATAAATTTAGCCGGGAATCCTTAGATATCCCACATCTTGATGTTGCAACAGCTATGCAGGCTTTCAAGATGGGGTTGCAAAAAGATTCTCAATTTTACCAGGATCTTGTAATGAATCCCTGCAGGAATCTGGATGAAGCTCGTAACAGGGTTTTAAGATATATTCGGTTGGAGGATGACAAAAATATGCAAGAGAGGATGAATTCATCCACAACCTATGAGTCAACCAACAAGAAATCAGAATCCTCGTATAAACCATATCGCTCTAAGCTATATGGCAGAAATGACAGCAAAAAAGTGAATGTTGTTGAAGACGAAGATCCTGAGGAGTATCCTGAGTTGTCTGAATATTATTTTTCTGTTAATATACCTGAATTGAGGTATGCTATGCAGGGTTTAGGAGACAAAGCAAGATGGCCCCGGAAGAATCAACAAAAAGTTGATTGGAAGGATAAGTCCAAATGGTGTGCCTTCCACGAGGATTTCGGACATGTTACTGAGGATTGCATTGCTCTAAGGAAAGAAATAAGCTATCTCTTGAGCAAGGGGTATCCGAAGGATCTCCTGGGAAGAAATAAGAATAAAGGTCAGGATCCTGAGAAGGATCCTGAGAAGGATCCTGAACGAGCAGCATCACCTCCTGCGGATGACAAGATAATTAACTTTATTTCAGGAGGATCCGACATTTGCGGAACGTCATATTCTGTGGCGAAAAGGCACGCGAAGGAAGCCAAAGCGGAGAGGGGAGATAAGCCAACCAGGATGTCAACCCTCACGACTGACAAAGTGATCACATTCGATAGTGATGACAGGGATACCGTCCAGGATCCTCACCATGATGCTCTGGTAATAACATTATATGTTGCTAACCATTTTGTGCCCAGGATACTGGTGGATAATGGCAGCTCCGTCAATATAATTCAGCTGGAAACGTTGAAGATGATGAATGTATCCCCGATGGACATTACTTCGAAATCCTCTGTGCTTGTTGGTTTTAGTGGAGAAGCCAGAAATACAGTAGGAGAGATAAAGTTGCCTGTGTATGTTGAAGGGGTCAACTCAATGCAACGCTTTTGTGTCATGGACTCTTTATCCTACTATAATATCATATTGGGTAGGCCATGGATCCATGAGATGAAAGCTGTGCCATCGACTTATCATCAATGTATCAAGATCCCTACCCCTTAGGGAGTAGTCAAGGTGGAAAGTGATCAACAGGAAGCCAAGGAGTGTTACACATCCTCGATGAAATCCTCAACTAAGCCTAATGCAGCATAGCAATTAAAGATGCAGGCCCAGGATATCGTGGAGGCTTCCGAGCAGGATGTGTTAGGGCATGGATTTTGTGCTAAGGATCATCTATCCTAAGACTGGGCATGGATCACGGATCCTTAACGGATTATGCAGGGAGTCTGAGGATCCAGAGTCTAAGGATCCAGAGTCTGAGGATCCAGGATCCTTAACATTACTTATGATTTCTAACAATTGTCACATTTTTAATGTTCATATCCAGATAATGGACGTTGTGGACTAAATCTCAGCTAGAATCTTGGGAATATTCCTTCAAGATGCCGCACATGTGCTATTTTCACGATGGTCATGGGAAAAAACGCGGGCTAGCTTAAATTTCGGTTATTTTGTTATTTCTGAGATAAAAGGGGTTGATCAAGTGTTTTTAGGCCAGTTATCACTTTCAAAAATACTACTATGAATCAGAGAACACCTTCATACACACACACACACACTCGCATACATTCGCAAATCAGAAGCCTTCACAACTCACATAGTGTTCAATCATTGTACCACACTTGATCAACATCCAAAGTTGTAATCTTTTTCATTCAATATAGTTGATAGTGATAGTTTTCACTATCCGAGGTTTTTATGCCGGCGATCTGCTAGCGATCAAGGACTTTTCCTCGTAAAAAATCCTTGTGTTCATCATTCATTTTGTTCATTTATTGTTCACACATTTATTCAATTAACCAAGCATTTAACCTCACAAAAATCAGATTTGGTTACATTATCCTTGTGTGATTTTTGACCAAAACAGTTTGGCACCCACCGTGGGGCAATTGGTGCTTCATTCCTAAGAAAATTTTGTCATTGTGATCATTTCGGTTCATTATCTTCAAGCAGATGGCTTCTTCAGCAAAGAACACTTCAAGTTCATTGCCGGCAGTCACTTCTTCGCACGGCGTTCCACCTTTGCCTCCACCACCTTTTGGATCCCAGAAGAATGCTGAAAATGCTGCGAAGAAACAAGGATTACATGCAGCAGCAGGACAAAACCAATGTCAGGATCCTTCGAGAGATTGATGACATCAAGAAATTGAAGAGATCAGCGGAGGATCACTCTCCATTGGTGCCTAGGTCGCTGAATTTCGACACTCCAGCCATAACTGTCTAGCAATCTACAGCTCCGGATGTCCAATATCAGGGTGGATCAACAGGAATGCGTTCTGGATCATTGGCAATGACTCAGGCTCTAGGATCCTATTTTCAACCCTCAGGATCCTCTTTTCGGCCTCAAGGATCCTTCTTCCAGCATCAGGGATCCTTCACTAGTTCAGGAGGATACATGGGGACACAGGCGATGCAAGGATCCTCCTCTCAGATGCAAGGATCCTCCTCACAGCTCAAGGATCCTCATCTCAGGCTCACGGATCCACATATTATCCTCCAACACCCCCAGCTTCGGTGTATCAAGGATCCAATGTCTTCCAGGATCAAGGATCCTTACGGAGTATACAACCCAAAAGTTCAGAGATTCACTTGGGAGACTTCATACCTATGCAAGCTATTGCATCATCTGGTCCCTCAATCATGCCAGAGTCACACCAATATGGATTCACATCAGGAATCCCAACCTTGAATCCATCAGGAGGTAACACTTTAAATACTTCTTATAATGCTAACCATGGCTTTGTGCAGGATACAGGGATCAACCAAGCTATGGCTAGGGAATTGCGAAAACTCAAGGATATGATATCCAGCGTCCCAGGAGTGGTTAAGCCCATTCCTGAGATTCCGGATGGGAGTCACAGGATATCTCGTTTTGCACCACCTATTTGTGATGCAGAGATACCAAAGAGGTTTCAAACACCAAACATGAAGCTGTATGATGGCACAACTGATCCAGAAGAGCATGTAGCTCAATACAGGGAGATAATGGAGATCAATCCCATTCCTGAAAGGTTGAAAGAAGCATGTCTATGCAAGGGTTTCAGATCCACACTGACAGGATCATCTCTTAATTGGCTGCTAAGTCTTCCCCCTTACTCTATTACTTCATTTGCTAATCTAGTTAATTTGTTTAATAGCCAATTTTCATCTAGTAGGAGATTTGAACGATTAACTAGTGATCTATATAGGGTAACACAAGGTCAAAATGAATCACTTAGAGATTACATAACTAAATTCAGTAGAGAATCCTTAGAAATCCCTAACTTAGATATTGCTACTGCTGTTGAAGCTTTTAAAATGGGTTTACTTAAGGATTCTTAGTTCTATGATGATCTTGTTATGACACCTTGCAGGAACCTAGATGAAGTAAGGAATAGGGCCCTTAGGTCCATCCGTTTAGAGGATGACAAAAGGATCCAGGAGAGATTGTCAGGATCCTCAAAGCATGACAAACAAGGATCCTATTTCAAGAATAACTGATCCAAGCAATACTCCAAGCATGACAACCAGAATGTGCATGTTGTGGAACAAGCGGAAGATGATGAGGATTATCCTCCTATTTCTGAATATTGTTTTTCTGCTGATAATAGTGAACTAATCCTTGCTATGCAGAATTTAGGTGACAAGGCTAGGTGGCCAAGGAAGAATGACAAATCGCCTGCTACCAAAGACAAATCGAAATGGTGTGCTTACAATGAGGATTTTGGTCATCTCACAGATAAGTGCATAACACTAAGGAAGGAGATAGGTTATCTTTTGAGCAAAGGATACTTGAAGGAATTGCTTGGAAGGAAAAAGTCAAGGATCCAGGATTCTGAGAAAATTCCTGAAAAAGCTCCTCCTCCACCAGCTGATGGTCAAATCATCCATTTCATCTCCGGAGGTTCTCAGCAGCTAAAAGACATGCAAAAGAAACAAAGATGGAGAATGGGGACAGACCTGTTAGAACTTCCATTCTTACCCACGAAAAAGTTATATACTTTGATGAGGATGATCGTGTGGACATACAGGATCCTCATCATGACGGGTTGGTTATTACAATATTTATATCTAACCATTTTGTTCGTAGGATTCTCATTGATAAGGGAAGCTCAGTGAACATAATCCAGTTGGATGTCCTCAAAAGAATGAACATCCTTGAATATGATATTGTCCCAAGAACATCTGTCCTTGTGGGATTCAGTGGAGAGACAAAGATTACATTGGGGGACATCAAACTTCCTATTTATATAGAGGGAGTGAATTCTGTTAAAAAATTCAATGTTATTGATTGCTTATCTTGCTGTCATGTTATCTTTGGCAGGCCATGGATACACGATATGAAGGCAGTCCCCCTCAACATATCATTAATGTGTCAAGCTCCCAACTCTATGGGGTGTGGTGAAGATAGAGATGATCAGCAGGAGGCAAAGAACTGTTACACTTCTTCAATGAAACTAGCCTCCAAGGAGCAAGATGTCATGGAGGTAATAGAGCAAGACGTCAAGGATATTCTATTGAACCCAGAGGATCCTGAGTCCAAAATTTTTATAGTATCTGGGATCCTAGACAATATTAAGCAGGATTTAGTATCCTTCTTGAAAAGAATAAAATCTACCTTTGCTTGGAAACATGAAGACATGACAAGTATATCTAAGAATATTATTACTCACAAACTTGGTATTGACAGGTCTTTCAAGCCAATACACCAAAAAAGGAGAAAGTTTGCACTCGAAAGAAATGTCATTATCCAAGAAGAGGTAGACAAATTGCTCAAGGCAGGTTCTTAAGGATTATCTATCCTCGGCACCAGCCTTGATGAAACCAGAAAACGGAGAATCATTATCCTTATACTTAGTTGTTTCAGCTAAAGCAGTTAGTGCGATCCTAGTTAAGGATCATCAAGGCTCTCAACATCTGGTATACTATGTAAGTAAAATTCTACTTGATGCTGAGGCCAGGTATTCTCATTTAGAGAAATTAATTCTTGATTTAATTATGCATTCCGCTAAACATAGACATTATTTCGAAACTCACACCATTATTGTGAAAACTAACCTTCCTATCAAGAATGTTCTCAGGAAACTTCAAATGTCTGGTAGAATGGCAAAGTGGGCAATCAAGCTTATTGCATATGACATTAAGTATTGTCACACCCCCAAAATTCACTCGCGGAGTATCACCGCCTGGAGGCGTGACTGACCAGGATCAAGCCACCAATCATATTGAACATAACAAGTAATAAGTAAAAATTCAACCACACAATATGAAAGGTGTTTCAATTCAAAAACGTAGTTAAGTGTTTAGCGGAAGCATAATTGTAAAACCCAATGTAAGTATTAAGTATGGAATAAAGTAATGTTTTTAGCATGGCACACACTGCCATGTCCCACAATGACCGCGCTTCCCTGTGCAAGATCCATGAGTACCTAACGACCTGCAAGGCATGTAACAACGAGTCAACAACAGAGTTGAGTGAGTTCACAGTTGGTTGTTTAGTTATAGTATTCGTTTCGTAAATCATATGTTCGTTTTGTAAACCATGTATCGTATTAATTCGTATCGCGTTCTCCCAGACATGTGTACGAAGATTAGTGGGGGCTTCCCATGTGTTGCTAGACCGTGTGTATCAACTGCTACGAAAATGTAAGAGGTTCCCTAAGTCAATGTCTATCAGCATTGACCCTTTGCCCATAGTCCATTAGTACACGCCCGTTCGAACGACACGGTGTGAGGTTTGTTAAACCTAATAGCGCTATTAACTAATGACCCGCTTGCCATAGGCCTCGGTGATTAAGTCGATATAAATGAGGGACTTCATGATAGAGGTTTGGTCCAGTATGTATTCTTGGCATCCTACCCACGGAGGATGGTTGTAATTACCGTTTAGTTCATTTACCCATTCCCAACCCTTGGGAATCCCATACCTTGGAAAGAGTGTGAACTCACCTTGGTTTGCTCGGTATGCTAAGGTATGTGCTCACAAATAATCAGTCAAGTCCTAAAGTACGCACGTGTACATAATCAGTTTATATTCACGAAGTTCACGTATAAGTATAATCACGGTGGATATTGAATCAGTGATCTCCAAGTAACATAAAGCACGTACTCAAACTCATACAAGTCATGCTTATCATTTAACAACAGTTAATTAATCCAGTTAACTCTTAACAGAAATAACTAAGTTTACTGTGCAGATTTCCCTCTCGACGAAACACCCCTGTTTCGTCGTTACTTCCCTTCGACGAAACACCCTCTGTTTTGTCGTATCTATCCTCGGCGAAACGCCCTGTTTCTCCGTGACTGATTCGTCATGGCTACCCTTGATGAAACACATCTGTTTCGTCATGTCAGTTTCGCCAGGGGTAGCGTTTCGTCAAGAATGTCAGTTACGTCGATTAATCGGTTAAACACAGAAACCCTAATCATCGATCATCATCAACAATCAACAATCATATAGTAATTATTGATACCAGTCGTGACTGAGTCATGTGTTAACCTAAACAATCTAACATACAAATATCACATCACAGATTCATCATTCAACAACATACTCATACTGTTCATGAACAATGGCATAGCCAATTGAAGTCATAAACATCAACTCTAATCTGAACGATTTATAATAGGACATCAACCCTATCTATTTACTGGTTCATCAACAAGCAATCCAATCCGACACACTAAACTGTAACCGACAATAGATCCTATTATAGTCAATTCATCAACCAAACATGAACATAAACATTATTTAGCATCGATCCCTAATGATTTCAAGCAAACAGTTAACTATGATATAAATCAAACAATCACGCAAGGGTTAAACACTAACCACGATGAACAGAATAATAACTTGATCGGTTACAGAGAGATTCGAGGACACGCAGTTGCCGTCAGCAGGGAGAGGGAGCTCTAGGGTTTTGATTTTTGTTAAAAGTGTGAAACAGGAAGTCGGTTTACGTTATTATACTCGAATTGACGTACTGGGCCCTTAATGGGCTTCGCGTAACACTGGGCCGGCGAAACGGCTTGTTTCGTCGAGATGTGAATGGCGAAACACATTCCATTTCGTCGAGATGTTGGTGACAAAACAAACCTCCATTTCGTCGGAGTGTAGGTGACGAAACACACTTCTGTTTCGTCAAGGTCATTTAAGGTCTAAGCAGTTTAAGTTTTTCGAACAGGTTTCATGTTATATCACCAAACATATACATGCAACAATCACAACACGTTTTATCATATCACCAATGTGTATATTTACAAAGCAAACAAGTCGTACAAGCAAGCAACTAAACAATTAGTGTGCAATTAATGCGAAGATGGAAATCTTGGAAACTCGAGTTGTCACATTATCCCCAACTTGAAAGAAATTTCATCCCGAAATTTAGCATGCGGTTACTGAGGAAGCTAGTTGTGTTGTGTAGTTTGCTGGTTTTCCTGGGGTGTCACATCATCCCCCCGTTGATTTGGAATTTTGTCCCGAAATTTTGTAGTAGCTTCAGCCTCCGCAGTAGTTGCATTGTCTCCGAACAACTGGGGATACTTGAGTTTCATTTGGTCTTCCCGTTCCCAGGTGAACTCTGGGCCACGACGGGAGTTCCAACGAACTCGAACAAGAGGTATTCTTGTGTGCTTGAGGACCTTAACGTCTCGGTCCGTGATTTCAACTGGTTCCTCGACGAATCACAACTGTTCGTCGATAGTGAGCTCCTTCAAAGGAACTATGAGGGTCTCATCTGACAGACACTTCTTCAGATTTGACACGTGGAAAACGTTGTGAACTCCACCGAGTTCTGCTGGTAGTTTCAGTTTGTAGGCCACTTTGCCTATTTTCTCTATGATTTCGAACAGTCCGACATAACGCGGATTGAGCTTGCCTCGTTTGCCAAAACGAACTACACCCTTCCAGGGTGAGACTTTAAGTAGCACTCGATCCCCAACTTGAAACTCGAGTGGTTTCCTGCGCTTATCAGCGTAGCTTTTCTGACGGTCACGAGCTGCCGCCATTCGTTGTCGTATCTGAGCAATTCTTTCCGTAGCATCAACTACCAGTTCTGGAGACGTGATCTGACTATCACCCACCTCTGCCCAACAAAGAGGTGATCGGCATTTGCGCCCGTACAATGCCTCAAATGGAGCGGCTTGAATGCTGGTGTGGTAACTGTTGTTATACGAAAACTCCACTAACGGGAGATGTTTTTCCCAGCTGTTGCCGAAATCGATTACACATGCCCGAAGCATGTCTTCTAGAGTTTGGATGGTGCGTTCCGACTGCCCATCTGTTTGCGGATGATAAGCTATGCTCATGTCTAGTCGAGAGCCAAAAGATTTGTGCATTGCTTGCCACAGTTCTGAAGTAAAACATGCATCACGATCGGAAATAATGGAGGTTGGCACCCCGTGCCTCGAAACCACTTCCTTTAAGTAAATGTCTGCTAAGGTAGAGAACTTGTCTGTTTCCTTGATAGCCAAGAAGTGTGCAGACTTAGTGAGTCGATCCACGATCACCCAAATAGTATCATTCCCACGTTGAGATCTAGGCAGGCCAGTAACAAAATCCATGGAAATTTCCTCCCATTTCCATTGTGGTATCTTTGGTTGCTAAAGTAGGCCTGATGGTTTCTAATATTCCGTCTTGACTCTCGCACAAGTCAAACACTTGCTAACGTAGGTTGCTATATGGGCCTTCATACTAGGCCACCAATACGTAGTTCTGAGATCGTGGTACATCTTATCCGAACCAGGATGTACCGAGTAGCGAGACTTATGTGCTTCATCCATTACAAGTTCTTGTAAGTTGCCATAGAGTGGGACCCAGATGCGTCCTGTTATGTAGTAGGCGCCGTCTTCCTTCTGTTCTAACCGCTGCCTTGAACCGTGCAGGGCTTCAACCCTGACGTTTTCTGGTTTCAATGCTTCTACCTGAGTATCTCGTATCTGTGCAGGAATACTAGACTGGATGGTAAGTTGTAATGCTCGTACGCGTCTAGGTGCAGTATCCTTTCGACTGAGGGCGTCAGCCACAACATTGTCTTTGCCTAGATGGTACTTGATGGCACATTCATAATCGTTCAAAAGCTTGACCCATCGACGTTGACGCATGTTCAACTCCTTTTGCTTGAAGATATGCTCGAGACTCCTGTGATCGGTGTAGATGGTGCACTTGGTACCGTACAGGTAATGTCTCCATATCTTAAGCACGAAAACAACAGCTCCCAGCTCTAAATCATGTGTGGTGTAATTCCTTTCGTGGATCTTAAGTTGGCACGAGGCGTAAGCAATGACTTTATCCCGTTGCATCAAAACACACCCAAGACCTTGAATGGATGCGTCGCAATAAACTACAAAATCGTCTGTGCCCTCTGGCAATGAAAGAATAGGTGCGCTGCAAAGTCTATCCTATAGGTGCTGGAATGCTGATTCCTGTGTAATACCCCATCGATAAGTAACGCCCTTCTGCGTTAGTGAGGTGAGAGGTTGCGCAATCTTTGAAAAGTCTTTGATGAACCTCCTGTAGTAACCTGCCAAACCCAAGAATTGGCGAATTTTCGTTGGTGTGCGGGGTGCAGGCCAGTTCTTAATTGAGTCGAATTTGGATGGATCAACATGAATCCCATCCTTGTTTACCACGTGGCCTAAGAAGTGAACTTCACGAAGCCAAAAGTCGCATTTTGAAAACTTGGCGTACAACTGCTCTGTTCGAAGTAGTTCCAAAATAAGCCGTAGATGTTGTTCGTGTTCCTCCTGACTCTTAGAGTAGATCAGGATGTCGTCGATGAAAACTATAACGAACTTATCCAAGTAAGGCTTGCACACTCTATTCATAAGATCCATGAAGACTGCAGGCGCGTTTGTCAATCCGAATGGCATGACCAGAAACTCGTAGTGGTCGTAGCGAGTCCTGAATGCTGTTTTGGAGACGTCCTCGTCCCAGACTCTCAGTTGATGGTAGCCTGACCTCAGATCAATCTTCGAGTAGTAGCTCGATCCTTGCAACTGGTCGAATAAGTCATCGATGCGTGGAAGAGGGTAGCGATTCTTCACGGTCACCTTGTTTAGTTTGCGGTAATCTATGCACATACGGAAGGTACCGTCCTTCTTTTTCACAAACAACACTGGAGCTCCCCAAGGTGAAGAGCTAGGGCGAATAAAACCTTTATCTAAAAGTTCTTGCAATTGTTTGGACAGTTCTTCCAGTTCGGTTGGAGCTAAGCGATAAGGTGCTCGAGCTATGGGCGCTGCTCCAGGAGCTAGTTCGATTTGGAACTCGACCTGGCGATGAGGCAGTAGCCCAGGTAAATCTTCAGGAAACACTTGAGGAAAATCGCGTACTAATGGAATATCCTCTAATCTCTTCTCTTTCACTGATGCGTCAGTAACAAGTGCTAAGATAGCGGTATGGCCCTTCCGCAAAAACTTCTGGGCCTTAAGAAAGGAGATGATGCCTACCACAGCACCACTCTTGTCGCCTTGAACTTTGAGAGGTACTTTACCAGAACGGGGAATACGAACAATCTTTTCCTTGCATAGGATCTGTGCTTGCTGTTGGGATAACCAATCCATCCCGATGACGATGTCAAAACTACCCAGGACTATAGGTATGAGATCGATAGAGAAAGTCTGACCAGCGAGGATAAGATTACAACCTTGAACTATGTGTGTGGCCTCTAGACTTTTACCATTTGCTAACCCTACGACATGCTTGGTGTTCAAAAGTGTTGGTGTGCGCTTGAGCATTGACTAACTTTCAGAGACATATAACTGGTATCCGCACCCGAATCAAATAATACAGTAACATAAAAGTCGTCGAGAAGAAACTTACCCATTACCACATTAGGATCATTCCTTGCTTCACCCTGACCCAGCACGAACACACGACCCCTAGCACCGTTGTCATTATTGTTTCCCCCATTGTTGTTCCCATTGCCCTGATTATTATTGTTGTTGTTCTGATTCTGGTTTAACTGGGGACAGTCCCACTTGAAGTGGTATTCAGCACCACACTGAAAGCATCCCCTGTTGCCTCGCTGCTGTTGCTGCTGCTGGTTCTGTGGAGCTGGTGGTTGTTGTTGCTGGTTCTGATTCGTGGGTCGCGAGCTCCTGCAATCCTTAGCTTCATGACCCATCTTGAGACACCTCTGACAACGACCCCTGTTGCACTGACCATTGTGGTACCTGTTGCATGTGTTGCACTTCAGGAGGTTTCCTCGATATCCACCCTGCCTTTGACTACCATAAGATTGCTGACCAGGGCTCTGGTAGTTATCAGTCTTTCGCTGCTGTACCTGGGAATGAACTGTAGTCGAACCCTTGCTGGAATCCCCATCCCACTTCCACTTGTTATAACTAGGAGTAGCAGAATTAGTAGCATTAGTAGCACCGATACGCTTGGGCAGCTTGTTCTGTTCCACTGCCTGATCTGTGAGGCGATGAGCAAGACGAGTAATATCCTGGATGGTAGCAAGGTTGGCCGATGTCACATGACTTTGAATTTCTGGTACTAATCCTCTGAGGTACAACTCAATGCGCTTGATGGGAGGGTCCACCATAGTTGGACACAAGATGGCTAGCTCGTTTGATCTTTTCGTATACGCCTCTATCTCTGACCCTGTCATCTTTAAGTTAAAGAACTCCACCTCCAACTTGTGGATGTCATCACGAGTGCAGTATTCCCGCTTGATCAGTTCCTTGAAATCGTTCCATGGGGTGGCATTAGCAGCCGCCAACCCCAGCATCTGAACTTGCGCATTCCACCAAGTCAGCGCAATGCCTTGGAGAGTACCAGTGGCATACTTCACCCTGTGAGCCTCAGGGCATTCACACATCTCAAAGACGGACTCGAGATTTTCAAACCAATGGAGGAGTCCAACGGCTCCTTCAGTGCCACTAAATGTGCTAGGACGACAGTCCATGAAAGTCTTGAATGTGCATACAGGTGGCTGGGCGTGCTGACCTGTTGAGTATAAGAACAGGACAAGGTTAAACACAAGAGTTGGTTTGCGAGTGTAGGATCTAAAGATCCTAGAGTGAGTTGCGACTGCAGGGTATACCTCCTGCTTGAGCGGCTGCAAGTGCCGCAACAACTTGTTGGTTAATCAGAGCCGTCAACTGGGCTTGAGTCATGTTAACGCGTCCAGCCATGATCTTCATATCAAAGGCAACATAAGTGAGAGAGGTTCGCGAAAATGCGATGACAGAAGAGAGTAAGCACACAAGTGTTCTCAAGCAATAGTTGTTACGTTTATCTAAGCATACCATGAGTAAAGTTCTATGTATCTAACAAGTAGGTAATGTAAACATGAATAGTATCATCTATAGTGTTGAGTCTTGCACGTGGAGCGAAGCGTCGTTGTGGATCATTGAGCACTGTACAGGTTATATTCTGGTTTTAAGAAAAACTTTTTCCCTTTATTAAAACCAAGTTCACTATAACCAATGGCTCTGATACCAATCTGTCACACCCCCAAAATTCACTCGCGGAGTATCACTGCCTGGAGGCGTGACTGACCAGGATCAAGCCACCAATCATATTGAACATAACAAGTAATAAGTAAAAATTCAACCACACAATATAAAAGGTGTTTCAATTCAAAAACGTAGTTAAGTGTTTAGCGGAAGCATAATTGTAAAACCCAATGTAAGTATTAAGTATGGAATAAAGTAATGTTTTTAGCATGGCACACACTGCCATGTCCCACAACGACCGCGCCTCCCTGTGCAAGCTCCATGAGTACCTAACGACCTGCAAGGCATGTAACAACGAGTCAACAACAAAGTTGAGCGAGTTCACAGTTGGTTGTTTAGTTATAGTATTCGTTTCGTAAATCATATGTTCGTTTTGTAAACCATGTATCGTATTAATTCGTATCGCGGTCTCCCAGACATGTGTGCGAAGATTAGTGGGGGCTTCCCATGTGTTACTAGACCGTGTGTATCGACTGCTACGAAAATGTAAGAGGTGCCCTAAGTCAATGTCTATCAGCATTGACCCTTTGCCCATAGTCCATTAGTACACGCCCGTTCGAACGACACGGTGTGAGGTTTGTTAAACCTAATAGCGCTATTAACTAATGACCCGCTCGCCATAGGCCTCGGCGATTAAGTCGATATAAATGAGGGACTTCATGATAGAGGTTTGGTCCAGTGTGTATTCTTGGCATCCTACCCACGGAGGATGGTTGTAATTACTATTTAGTTCATTTACCCATTCCCAACCCTTGGGAATCCCATGCCTTGGAAAGAGTGTGAACTCACCTTGGTTTGCTCGGTATGCTAAGGTATGTGCTCACAAATAATCAGTCAAGTCCTAAAGTACGCACGTGTACATAATCAGTTTATATTCACGAAGTTCACGTATAAGTATAATCACGGTGGATAATGAATCAGTGATCTCCAAGTAACACAAAGCACATATTCAAACTCATACAAGTCATGCTTATCATTTAACAGTAGTTAATTAATCCAGTTAACTCTTAACAGAAATAACTAAGTTTACTGTGCAGATTTCCCTCTCGACGAAACACCCCTGTTTCGTCGTTACTTCCCTTCGACGAAACACCCTCTGTTTCGTCGTATCTATCCTAGGCGAAACGCCCTGTTTCGCCGTGACCGATTCGTCATGGCTACCCTCGACGAAACACATCTGTTTTGTCATGTCAGTTTTGCCGGGGGTAGCGTTTCGTCAAGAATGTTAGTTACGTCGATTAATCGGTTAAACACAGAAACCCTAATCATCGATCGTCATCAACAATCAACAATCATACAGTAATTATTGATACCAGTCATGACTGAGTCATGTGTTAACCTAAACAATCTAACATACAAATATCACATCACAGATTCATCATTCAACAACATACTCATACTGTTCATGAACAATGGCATATACAATTGAAGTCATAAACATCAACTCTAATTTGAATGATTTATAACAGGACATCAACCCTATCTATTTACTGGTTCATCAACAAGCAATCCAATCCGACACACGAAACTGTAACCGACAATAGATCCTATTATAGTCAATTCATCAACCAAACATGAACATAAACATTATTTAGCATCGATCCCTAATGATTTCAAGCAAACAATTAACTATGATATAAATCAAACAATCACGCAAGGGTTAAACACTAACCACGATGAACGGAATAATAACTTGATCGATTACAGAGAGATTCGAGGACACGCAGTTACCGTCAGCAGGGAGAGGGAGTTCTAGGGTTTCGATTTTTGTTAAAAGTGTGAAACAGGAAGTCGGTTTACGTTATTATACTCGAATTGACGTACTGTGCCCTTAATGGGCTTCGCGTAACACTGGGCCGGCGAAACGGCTTGTTTCGTCGAGATGTGAATGGCGAAACACATTCCATTTCGTCGAGATGTTGGTGACGAAACAAACCTCCATTTCGTCGGAGTGTAGGTGACGAAACACACTTCTGTTTCATCAAGGTCATTTAAGGTTTAAGCAGTTTAAGTTTTTCGAACAGGTTTCATGTTATATCACCAAACATGTACATGCAACAATCACAACACGTTTTATCATATCACCAATGTGTACATTTACAAAGTAAACAAGTCGTACAAGCAAGCAACTAAACAATTAGTGTGCAATTAATGTGAAGATGGAAATCTTGGAAACTCGAGTTGTCACAAGTATGAACCCAGGACTGCCATTAAATCCCAAGCCTTAGCTGACTTTGTGGCAGATTTCAGTAGTGATCTACAAAGGGAAGCTGAATTAGAAGTTCAATAGCTTGAAGAAACCAAGGATCCTTGGATACTCTTCACAGATGGTGCCTCTAATGTCAAGGGAACTGGACTTGGAATACTACTAAAATCGCCACAGGGGGACATTATACCCTAATCTTCAAGTATATGTAGGCTTGCAATTAGCTAACAATATGAGGATCAGGTATCTTCAAGTATATGTAGATTCTCTATTAATTACTAATCATTATAACGGTTATTACACTGTCAAAAGTGAAAAACTAATCAAGTACTTAGAAATAGTCAGGAAACTGGTAGATTCTTTTGCTTTTTTCAATCTATCATAGGTACCCAGGGAAGAAAATGTAGAAGCTGATGCTCTAGCTAATCTTGGATCATCACTGAAGATTCCCAAGGATGTGAAAATACTCGTCATCCATGTTTTAACTCCTGCAATTGAGGATCACACAGCTATGGAGATAGTAGAGGATTCTGCAATCATACCTAGTGATGGTGCACAGTTAAATTCAGGAACCTAGATCCTTGCAATCATGAGATATATACAACATGGAGAGATTCCCATAGGAGGAAATCCTAGAGCTTTCAAAGTCAAGGTATCTCAATTTACAATATTAAATAACATGTTATATAAACGATCTCTTACGGGTCCATATCTAAGGTGCATCGAGGATCCAGAAATCCAAGAAGTTCTGAAGGATTTTCATGAAGGAGATTGTGGAAATCACACTGGGGGCAGAGCACTGTTCTTAAGGATCCAACATTACAGGATATTATTAGCCTACAATGAGAAGTATGCTGTGGAATATGCAAAGAAGTGTGATGCTTGTCAAAGACACAGTAATATTCTACACCAACCAGCATAACATCTGCATCCTAAGCAAAAGCTTTTGCTCAAAGTCAGAGAAAAGATAGCCAGTTATCAACAAAGAGTAGCAGGAGCTTACAACAAGAATGTCAGGGTCAGAAAATTTTAAGTTGGTGACATGGTATTTCCAAATACCACGAATCTTTCTGATGGCAAGCTAGCACCAAAGTGGGAAGGCCCCTATATAATTAAAGCTGAATCTGGAAAGGGGGCATATCATTTACTGATAATGGATGGTGATCTCCTACCAAGAGCTTGGAATGCTGTTCATCTCAAAAAATACTTTAAGTAGGAAGGATCAGGGATCCTCAGTGATACCAGTATTCTGATTAAGGATCCGGGATCCTCAAAGGATATATGATTCTATCTTTGGTAACATATTACTTTCATTTTCATTCATTTTATACTTATTACTTATCATAAGTCAAAGATGTTAAACATTTAACATCTATTTTCATAAAGTTTAAGCTTTTGCAGAGTTGTTATCATTTTACACAAGATCCTTTGGGCTTGTCCCCAGTTTTTTGGGCATGTCCCCAGTTTATTTGGGTTTGTCCCCAGTTTTTGGGCCTGTCCCCAGCTTCGCCAGTAGCGCACGATGATCCTGGTGCAGTTCAAGGCAATGGGACCAGTACCCGCTTTAGGGGCTGACAATTTCATTGTACTGGCTGTATTCGGGATCCTACGTATAATGGTAGACGTACCATACATCCGTTCCTAAGGTTTCTAACGTTTTCACGTTAGCTAAGGTTTCGGCATTTTCATGTCGCTCACGTTTGGATAGTCGCCTGTTTGGGCCATACTCCAGTTTACACCCATTTATTTGGGCTTGTCCCCAATTTATTTGGGCTTGTCCCCAGTTATTTGGGCTTGTCCCCAGTTTGTTGGGCTTGTCCCCAGTTTATTTGGGTTTGTCCCCAGTTTGTTGGGCTTGTCCCCAGTTTATTTGGGCTTGTCCCCAGTTATTATGGGTTCATTCCCAATTATTTGGCTTGGTCCCAAGTTTGTTTTTCTTACAGGATCTTGGAGCTCTAAAGTTATACAAGTTCTGACGATAAGGATCCTGGATCCTAGAAACTTTACTTTTCATAGTTTGTTTATTCAACAATAATTTACATGGATATAGAATCCTAACTTGGATTCTCTGGTATGTTATATTCTAACTTTTTCTAAGTTGCAAGTTGTCTCCTATCCTTTTTGGTTAAGGATCATTGATCCACATTTGTATGAACACTTCAAGTTTTCTGTTAAAAGTTTAACATTATCATCAGATTTCCAATAACTTTCCAGTTGTTTGGCGATGATATCTTTGAAAATAGAAAGCATTCATGAAAAATAAAGAGGGAAGAAACAACAACAAATGTAGCTAAAAAAGGTTTAATGTTATTACCCATTCATTATGTATTAAAATCATCTGGTCTGGATTTCACCAGCAAAACCGTGAACCATCCATCCAGGCCGGACATGGCTATCTAACAGTTAAAGTGTCTATGCAGAAATTAAAGTGCAAGAAGGTTAATAGCGAACGGTGTAGAAGGATTCATTCTCCACAAACAGAAGGATCTTCTGATCTGTAAAGGCACTTGAGGAGTTATCTCTAACTCTATATTTTGCAATGATGATTATAGCTGGTCTTATCAGTGATGACAAGCAGTGTAACGACTAGTTACCAGCAGCAATGGCTAGTCCGCTTCTAACGGAAATATGACAGCTGTGAATCCTTATCACAACTGCCATATTGGGGGCAATTGTTAGGGCATGGATTTTGTGCTAAGGATCATCTATCCTGAGACTGGGCATGGATCACGGATCCTTAACGGATTATGCAGGGAGTTTGAGGATCCAGAGTCTGAGGATCCAGGATCCTTAACATTACTTATGATTACTAACAATTGTCACGTTTTTAATGTTTATATGCAGATAATGGACGTTGTGGACTAAATCTCAGCTAGAATCTCCAGAATATTCCTTCAAGATGCCGCACATGTGCTATTTTCACGATGGTCATGGGAAAAAAACGTGGGCTAGCTTAAATTTTGGTTATTTTGTTATTTCTGAGATAAAAAGGGTTGATCAAGTGTTTTTAGGCCAGTTATCACTTTCATAAACACTACTACGAATCAGAGAACACCTTCATACACACACACACTCGTATACATTCGCAAATCAGAAGCTTTCACAACTCACATAGTGTTCAATCATTGTACCACACTTGATCAACATCCAAAGTTGTAATCTTTTTTGTTCAATATAGTTGATAGTAATAGTTTTCACTATCCGAGGTTTTTATTCCGGCGATCTGCTAGTGATCAAGGGCTTTTCCTCGTAAAAAATCCTTATGCTCATCATTCATTTCGTTCATTTATTGTTCACACATTTATTCAATTAACCAAGCATCTAACCTCACAAAAATCGGATTTGGTTACATTATCCTTGTGTGATTCTTGACCAAAACAGGATGTAAAGAAAATTATCCTGGATCAAGATAATCCAGATATCTCGGTGCTCGTGGGAACCAATATCCCTCAGGATATTGAAGATCAATTGACTAAATTTTTGAAATGCAGGATGTCAACGTTCGCGTGGAAGCACGAGGATATGACAGGCATTTCCAAGGATATTATAACTCATAAGCTCGGTATTGACAGGTCATTCAAGCCTGTCCAACAAAAGAGAAGGAAATTTGCTCCAGAGCGAAATATGATCATCCAGGAAGAAGTTAAAAGATTATTAAAGAGCAAGATTGTTTTGGTCAAAAATCAAGCCAAGATAATGCAACCAAACTTTTTGTTGTGAGGTGTGATGCTTGAATCAATGAACAATATTAAGGATCACTCAGAAATGAAATGAACAAGTGACACAATGATTTATACGAGGAAAAAGCCCTTGATCAAGAGTTGATCTCCAGCATAAAAAACCTCGGGTGATGGAAACTACCGATCACCAACTCAAATTAAACAAGAAATGTATTACAACTTCGGATGACAGCGAGCTAGTTACAAGGATCACTATAGTGTAATGTGCAAAAAAGAGTGTAATCGCCAAGTAAACTGTCGAGAGCTGATGAGAGCAGTTACGAGTGTGTGTGTTTAGCCAAAAATAGCCAAGTGTTCTAATTTAGCTCGCTATCCCCTTTTAAATTTGGAAAATATCTAAGCTAACAAACTGTCCGCATTTCATGCAAGTCTCCCACGAACTCCATAACGTCCATTTTAGCCAAGCACGTGCGGAATAAAAGAGAATATGCTCCAGGAATATCGCCAAGACCAAGTCCAAGCTCGTACTCCCGCAAAACAACATCATATTCAAAGCAGACAATCGTTAGTATAAGGATCACTATGATGATCCGTGATCCTGATCCTATAATACTCTCTGAGGATCACTAATTCAAGCAGAATTGAGGCTCACTAATCCCGACAGTAATTGAGGATCACTGATCATTGGAAAATCCTCCCCTAACAATTGCCCCCAAAATATAAGGAGTGAAGTGTAAATAAACGAATTATATTTTCTCGTTCTTATCCGTAACAAACCAACGGATATATAGCTATTAATTTCTGACTAGCCGTTGCATCCTGACGTCATTGAAGTGACTATCCTGCAAGATCATCATTATAAATTGAAATTAGAGATAAGGGTTAGAGAGCATTTAAATTTGTGCGTTTCATCCTTTAAATCTTCATTCGAAGATCTGATCAGGTACTTCTTTTTCCTTTCTCTCTTCATATTCTCCTTCTGTTTCTTCTTTTCCACCATCATTATGCCCAAGATGATGTTAAGATCCTCACCGGCTAAGTATCACAAAAAGGATAGTCCTTTGAAGAGCCAAAAGATCATCGAAGACTCTGCAAAGGAACGATGTTGCTTCACTGATCCACAGATAGATAGGATTCGCCATTGCTTTCCGGCGAACACCGTTTTCAAAACTTTTGATCCCACCGTCCTGAGTGACTATGTTTCTGAAACCTGGGTAGCCTTTCCGGTCACACCATTTACGATAGGATACTCGTATCCTTTTCCCGATTTCACCCAATCCTTCTTCTCTCTCACCGGCATCTCCTACATCCAAGTAATGCCAATGGTCTGGAGGGTCTTGTATACCCTTGAAAGAATCATTAAGCATGAAGGCATTGATCTGGGAATGTCGGAGTTTGCAGAGATGTACGACCTCGTGAGCCATGGATCTCACCGATATCTACTCAAACATAAACCTGGTGAAGAACACCCCATCTTCAAAGCCACTAAGAATGACACCAACTGGAAACGGCGATTCTTCTTTGTCAGAAGGGATTCTATCCCTGATGGAAAGGATCTGCCTAGAAAATGGACCACCCATGGTAGGATAGAGGATCCTGAGAAGGATCACAGGATAACCTTGTTTCTGCTGAGGATCACTAACATCCTTTTGTTTCTATTTTGCAGCTATTACTGTTGCACACCTTATTACAACACCTGCAACGAAGGAAAGGCTTGCTACTTTCCGGAGGCTTGATCCTGCAATAAGATCATTTCAAGCAAATACCCAGGATTCTCAAGAGGTATCCTCAGGTTCTGTTACAATGTCAAGTAAGTATCCCATTTTGTGCATAACTAAATGTTTAAATAAAAATGAAATAAGGATACTTATCTGTTTTGGATGTGTAGGTGCTGGAAAATCATCAAAGTCTGCTATCCGTTTTAGTGTTACCGACCTTGACACTGTCCGATCCTCAAAGAAGAAGGCTGCTGCTAGCCCATCCGTCACGATCCCCAAGGCAACCACTTCTAAAGGCAAGGGTGGCAAGAAAAGGAAGACTTCTGACACCCTTGAAGGCCTGCTTCTGATCCGCTATCAGTTCCTTGAGTACTTTGCTGATGTAAGGATCACTGACTTAGCTTAGTTATCCTGCTCACTTGAGGATCATGTGATCCTAAACTTTACATTGTCTTTTTGCATAAATTTGCTGAAATCGAGGACTATGTAGGCAGTATTGAAGAGGTTGAGCAAAAGTGTCTGGACCTCCAAAAGATCATGCTGGCTAAGGATCAGAAGATTGCCTCCCTTGAAAACGATGTCAATCTGGTGAAGAGGGAACTTGTCCTGGCTCATATCAATGCTAATCATGAGAAGAATGAAATCACTAATGATGCCAAAGTCTCCGCTGCTATTGCTATGTACAAAACCAAGTTGCAGATGGCCCAAGAAGCTCAGGATCCTGACTTTGACAAGAGCAACTGGGACATAGAGGGCTGGAAGGCAAGGTTGGCTGAGCTGGACGACGAAGAAGAGGCTGGTGAAGTCCTGGCAATTGAGGCTGGTAGCAGTGGAGTGAAGGATCACGTGGATGATGCTGGAGCTGGAGGTGATGGTGAAGGTGATGCAGCAAAGGTGTAAGCTGCAGGATGGGCGATGATGGATATTTCTAGACATGGCCGGAGCCCATTTTTTAGGACTTGGTAGTTTTATTTTGGTTATGATGTTTTGAAACAATGATGGGTTGTATTTGAACAATAGTTTCTAGGGTTATGGATCATGGATCCTTGAACAATAGGTAGGATAATGGGTGCTGGATGGATCCTCTGTTTGGGGGATGAAGCCACTTGTTATCCTGCCATCTTTTATTTCCTGCACTTCAAGACCCGTTAACAATGGACACCCTTTTGCCAACCCATGTGGACGGGCCACGTTTTGCTGGTAGAAACGTGGGTTGGCAATTTTGACAACCTTAAAGGGTTTAACGTTTTCGTGAATAAATAAAATCTTAACTTTTGGCTATCTTGTGTTGTTATCCTTGTGAATACTTTTACTTTTCAATTGTTGTGATATGCATTTTGTCTGAATTTATTAAGTTAAGAAGAAAAAATTTAATAAATATTCTCAAAAAGTTTAGGATATGATTGAGGATCACATATCCTATAGTCGACAAGTTCTGAAAAGTAGTGTAGTTTAAGGATCATAAGTTCAGTTGTCAAAGGATAAGGGTCACTTAGATGAATAATGAATAAAATCAAAATAGTTAAGGATCATACCTGAGAATCCAAGTTAGGATCCTAACCTTTAACACTTATAATCAGGATAACGAAAAGACAAACCTTAGTAGAAGATAAGGATCAAGGATCCTTAGTCGTTTAGCTTCAAGAACCTGAAATAGGATACAACTTGGGACTAAGCCAATATAAGATAAAAGTTAGTAACTGGGGACAAGCCCAATAATTCTGGGGATAAGCCCAATATACTGGGGACAAGCCCAAAGGATAACTGGGGACAAGCCCAAAGGATCGTGTGTAAACTGGAGTATGGCCCTCACTGGTGACTATCCAAACTTAGTGACATGAAAATGCCAAAACCTTA
Source organism: Helianthus tuberosus (assembly GCA_030545235.1). NCBI lineage: Eukaryota > Viridiplantae > Streptophyta > Magnoliopsida > Asterales > Asteraceae > Helianthus > Helianthus tuberosus. The sequence goes on along the minus strand of CM060438.1, from coordinate 44,684,679 downwards.
GTGTAACACCTCGAAAATTCACGTCCTATAATGTGTTGACATGTGTCATAAAGTTGGAACGTGTGAAAGAATCTTACAAAAGGACTAAAGTTGACAAACATGGAAAGTATGGGAATGTTCGTATTCTAAGTGTCAACTGTGAATAAATATACTTCATAATAACCCTACATGGTGTTTATAACATCGAACGAATAAATCATGGATCATACGAAGCTAAAAGTGAGAGATTACAAACTACAGGGGTTAAATGTGTCAACATGTTTAAATTATACCTCTGAGTGACCTTTTGACAAACCCAAAGCTTTGTAAATGTTAATTATGCTCACTAGAACGCACGACATAAATTTCATAAAGTTTCGTTATCGTATGAGAAAGTTATGGTCAAATTCGTGTGCGAGGGGTTAAAGTGCTAACGTTGAAAATTAAGACTTTTCGGGTTAACCGGAAGTGTCCAGGGACTTGGCAAAGTGGGTATAAGTCCTAAAGCCCTTGTGGGTAAATATAAGGGGGTCAAATTGCAAGAAATAATGCTAGTTGACCTTCCGAAGAGCCAAGAGACAAGATGTGGAAGCTTGAAAACGTTTTTGGATGATCAGAAGGGCCACGCGGCCCGCGTGGCAAATAACAAAACCTGAGGCGGGCTGCCTCAGGCGCCCAGAAGCAGAAAACGGGGACAGACCCCTGGAAACGCGCAGAATCGATCCTAAACGACATTTTAACTTGGTGGGCGACCCCTAAACTGTACTAGGGCACTAGAGACACATGTTGGATGGTTGTGGTCGATCATAGAGTTATGTGTCAACATATTGTGGTGGAATTTTCACTATAAAAGGCCATGTAGTGCATCATTGTTCTTCACATCATTCAAGTGCACTTCTGGTCGATTCTGGAGCTCAAGCCTGCTTCCAACTGATCATATCTCGTGCATAGGACCCTTGTAAGTCTGCCAGTCCTTCTCAAATTGAGTTTAGCTTAGTATTTAGGTCAAAAGTCAAACCGTCATAATTACGGTTTGACTTCGAGATTAGTCAGTCAATAATGACTCAGTCATATCTCGAATTAAAAGTAGGTATAAGTTGGTAATTATGTGGGTAATAAAACCTCAAAAGGGTTTCCCCTGATTACCACTCTAACCAGGTCAAAAGTCGAGTCAAACTTATATTTAAAAAGTCAACAGGAAGTCTAAAATGCCATTCATGCATAATTAACATTGTAGACCATATACAACCTGTTGGATCATTATTATAACTTAGTAATAAGTGTAAGAACATGTCTAAACACGTTCAACCGGACAATTTCCTGTTTAGACCCGGTTCGGAACCGAAAGTCACATAGTTTGACTTTCACTTTGACTTTCAGTTCTGACCCGTTTAGGCATGTTTTAGAAATGCCTCAGAGCTTTAATTGGACTATGTTACATATTAGAATAACCCTCTGTGATGTTACACCTTGGTTCATTAGTTATCCAATTAATATGCATGTTTCCGTTAATTGCTCATATGTTGAACGTTATGCCCTTATTACCTTAAAACATGATTTTTGGAAAAGTAAAAGTGTAGAAACCTTAATTAATGATATATAGACTTGTATGCAAAGTTTGACATCAGTTTGAGGTATAGAATAAGAGTTATGCTCATTAGCGTAATTACGATGCTTCATGTTAATAAAATAGCGTAATTAGCATATAGCCTAGTTAAACATACTTTTTGGTATCAAATGAATTACCCACTGATCTAATATATTATTTTGGGATTTTTAAAGATTTTTAATTAATTTTAGGCTGAGCATAACTCATAGTCGTAGGCTTAATCCGGTACTTGTCAGTTTTGCCCTTACGGGCCATAAAATGAGTTTTACATATCTAAACGACTCCAAACCATTTGCTACTGATTACATATGATAAATAAATTATTTTTAGCCTTCTGGAAATATAAAAATATCAGATTTAAGTATCGAACCCGAAAATGGCCTTTAATCGCCTTATTTAGCGTTTTTAACGCATAGTATGTACTAAACCTATTTTTAACATACCAAGGGTGATACCTACTGATATTTGAGGCAAATTAGGATATTTTAACAGTAAACAAAGGTTGATAAACTCAGACCTCAGTTTTGAGCTTTTCGGCTTATGTGAAATTACCAAAATACCCCTACGAGGCATAGTTTGGTAATAATTGATAAATTTCACATATGTACCTTATCCTACTGTTATAACTCATAAATTTGAGTATGTTTACTGATTACATCAGACCTGTAACTCAGTTAAACATTTAAACTCTTTTACAACCTTTTAAATGACCAAACTACCCCTACGGGGCCTAGTTTGTGTTTAAACACGTTTCGGGTATAATGAAAGACATCTTACTGATGTCACAACATATTTGAGACATAATTAATTTAGGAAACCTGTATATAGCTCTCATGAATACCCGCCACGCTTATTACGCGTACGGTCCGGTTTATGTAAGAAGTTTACATAAATTAGCCGAAACGGGTCAAACCTTATCGGTTTTATCTCAAAATCCAGAATGTGAATAATAAACCCATATTAAACAAGTCTCTGAACTTGTCGGGTCTAAATCACAATCTATCCGGTCTTCGCTTAATCGTGCGTACGAACCGTATCTTTGAAACTAGCCGGTCTAAGCTTAAGCTTAATTAAAGACCCGTTAGGATTCTAATAGGTTATTATAAAACCTTCGTTCCAGATTAGGAGGACCAGTAAAAGCTACGTGCATTTTGCTTATTGTGATTTATACATTTCCCAGGTAAATACTTTTAACTTATTTTCCCTATACGGGCTTGGGTTACGGTATATAGCATACCGCTTGATTGAGCATCAAATCTTCCATCGCTTAGGTGGTTAATTGAATAATTTAATCGGCTCATTTAAACAGTCTTGATACTTAAAGCCTTTGGGGGGTTAATGACCATGTTCCGGATATCCTAGGCATCATCTTACGAGATGGCCACGACCTGAGCACGGGGTGTAGGCGTACACCTATCAGTGTATAACTCATTGATGTGGTGTGTCTATTGATCTTTAACCCGGACAAGATCCGGGCTACTGAACGCACAAGTAACATGTAATTCGTTCACAAGATTATAATATTAAATAATTCTCCCAAGTTATAAAAATGTTTATGCCATGTGCATCCAAACCAATTTTAAATCATTTTTCAAAATGAGTCAGTTGATTGTATTTACCAGTGTAAACTGACGTATTTTCCCAAAAAGACTGAATGCAGGTACTAAACGAAATTGGCTGGATTGTCTCCTTAGCATCAATAAAAGTCTCGCAAGCTTAGGATGCCTGAAGTCTGTTGAACTATTGTTTCTATTTTGTTATCGATCCTACTGTGGATAAACATCCGAATATTGTGACATTTGAATTTACAATATTAAATTCAGTTGTATCATATCTTTTGAATTGCTTCCGCTGTGCATATAAAATATTGTGTTGTTTGACTAATACGTTACCAACCATGACGTCACGATACTCCCTCACCGGGCCCACCGGTGACACGTGGAAATCGGGGTGTGACAGGTTGGTATCAGAGCCAACATTGAGTGAATTAAACACTAGCCTTTTGTGTTTAATCTCAATAACACAATTGCACATTCTAAACTTTCGAGTCTAGACATATAACATAGGGCAAATTCTACCTTGTTGGTTTTTGTTTTGTCCTTTAAATTTTATATTTTGTTATTGTTATCTTATGCTTTATTGACAGGAATATCAAAATGCCTCCAAGATTTTTCCGTAGACGAGGACGAGGAAAGGGGCCGATCACCGCCCCCAACGACAATGAAGCTGGACCGTCCAATGTACGAGCTCCATCTGCTACAGAGAGCGACGATCCACGTCAGAACAGGAGGAACCTGTTCGAGCTGGCGAGACGATCCGTTTCGCACAGCTCTACACCGCCGGTCCAAAACCCTTATGGACCACAACCGGACTACGAGCCGAACAACCCTCAACCCTCATATATACCATTGCAACGATCTCTGTCGCATCATTCTTACGGAGACCCCACACCTGTTTTTCGGGGCCAATTTAATCCGGTAGGCTACATCCAAGAACCCGTGGGTTTTAACCCACTAGGGCCAGATGACCATTTCTCTGGCGACAACGCTGACGACATGGACGAGGATACAGATCCCGTCGAACCTGCAAGTGGCACTCCAAACCATCCGATTGAAATCTCCGACGGATCTTCGTTCCACGGATCACCCTATGTTGGTCCGGATAGTTTTCAGGCGATGTTCACCAGGCATGAGTGGTACTATACACCTCCTCACCATTCACCGCCTCATCAGCAGCAGCAGCAGCCGCAGCAGCATCATCAAGATTCCTCTGAGGATCACCGGTTTGTGGCAGCTACGCCACCGCCTCCACCACCACCAGTTAATTAGGTGCCTCCGCCACCACCGAGGCGTAGGAGGTCAGGTGCACGTATGTCATCACGTGCGGGAGACTTTCATTTCAGCGTCAGTCCAGTGCCAGTCACTATCCGCCACACCAGGAGGACCCACAGATAGGTGGACCTTCACAGCCAGCTGTTCCACAGCCACCGCCTATGGGTTTTGATAACCCAATTCCAGCGTACACGGGTCCAAGTGCTTACAACCCGTTTGAACTACCAGCTCACAACAACTACGGATACGCTGAGGCAGATCCTTATATGGTAGCGGCAAATTACAACGCCCTCAACGCCCAAGGACCCTACTGAGATCCATGGGGAGTAGGCTACCCAACTCATGGGTACCCAATACCTCCCAGGCCTATCATTCGGACGCAGTCGCAGCCGCCACGATTTTCTCCCCCAGAAAGGGAGGAAATTCTACATAGACTGGATCAGGTTGAGCGAGAAACTCGCCGCGACCGCCAAGAGAGACAGAGCTTCTTCCAGGGATTATTAGGCTTGATCAAGGGGAAGAACAAGAAGGATTATTGAATCCTCCCAACTGTTGTTGAGCCCCTGCGTGGGCATATCTGGTTGTTAAGCCCCTACGTGGGTATGTATATTTGTTTGTTTGTAGTGACCCCTGCGTGGGTCTATCTTTCCATTAAACCCCTACGAGGGTATGTTGTATGTTTAGTCCCTGCGTGGACTTATGTTTGTTTTAGTCCCTGTGTGGACATTTATTGGTGTTAGTCCCTACGTGGACCTATGTCTTTCTGTAAGACCCCTGCGTGGGCATGTTTGTATAATTAGACCCCTGTGTGGGCATGTTTATGTAAGTTTGCTATTTGAAAAGACCCGTTTAGGGCACTGTGTAATATTTTAATAAATAAATGGAATGTTATGTTTATAAATTTCATCTTGCTGTTATATGCATAAATATTATATATGGAATAAATAAATCGAAACCATTCCTTTTTTATAATAATCTGCCTATGTAAATTTTTATTAATAAGAATCTTAAATGTGAAACCTAGCCTGAGTGTCATTATAAAGACCTGGCCAAGATGGTAAGACCTGTTAAAAAGATTCCAATTCCCTGTTAACATCTGAAAATATGTTAACACTCCTGGCAGAAGTGATTCGTTGGAAATCACATATGTTATTAAAGGAATTCTTTAGAAGATTCCTAACCCAGTTTAATGATCTCTGAATCCTGGGTTTACAACATCAATTAAGATGATCATATTTAACCATACGTGGTAATATAGTGCCTACGGGCCTTGCTCATTTCTATATGAGCCAAAAGACAGTGGTAGCTATGACTCCCTGTCAGATAAAGGTAATGAACTAGGTTCAAACTTTCAAATGCTTTGATTCTCTGAAATCCTAGCATATAGTTTATAATTGTCCTTGTGACTAGGTCTATTGTGCCAGTATACCTCAAATGCTTTGATTCTCTGAAATCCTTGCATATAATTTATAAGTGTCCATGTGACTAGGCCTTTATGTGCCACAAATAAAACTATTATTGTTTTATAATTAGGATAAATTATTATAGAAATCCTAAATAAATTTGATTAATAAATTAACCAAATATGGTCTCTGTTTACCATGGTTAATGAATTTCCCTAAGGGGCAATTCCATAATAAACTCCCAAATAAACTATTGTCCTTGTTTTCTGCAACAGTTCAATTAGTATGGCTAACTCGGACGAGGGTAATAGTCATCTAGTGGGAAATAACGAAAACGCCCGGATTAATTTAACGGGTGTGGAATTGAAAGCAATCATAGACGGCGCTGTTACACAGGCTTTGGAAAGGCAGTATGAAGAGTACAGTGGGACCCGTAGTAGGACCCAATCTACACAGCCTTCAAAGCCACCACCCAAGAAGGACGACCCAAAGAAAAGCGATGATCGACGCTCCTCGAACCACAGTGCTCCATCTCAGCAGGTTATACGAAATCAAGGGCCCCGTGACAAGGGTTGCTCGTATAAATATTTCGTTTCTTGCAAGCCCCGGGATTTCACTGGGGAGAAGGGAGCCATTGACTGTATGACATAGCTGGATGAGATGGATACGGTTGTAGACATCAGCGGATGTGCGGAGAGAGACGTGGTCAAGTTTGTGTCGCAGTCTTTTAAGGGTGAAGCGTTAGCATGGTGGAGATCTCTGATTGAGGCCACTGGAAAAATCCCATTATATAACATGTCGTGGGATCAATTTGTTGCCCTTATCAAGGAAAATTTCTGCCCCCAACATGAAGTGGAGAAGATAGAGTCTGACTTTCTATCCTTGGTGATGACAAACCTCGACTGTCAAGCTTACCTGACGAGCTTCAACACTATGTCTCGGTTGGTTCCATATTTGGTAACCCCGGAACCAAAACGAATAGCTCGTTTTATCGGTGGTTTAGCCCCCGAGATCAAGGCAAGCGTAAAAGCTTCTCGGCCAGCTACTTTTAGATCAGTAACTGACATTTCCTTATCCCTCACTCTGGATGCGGTCAGGCAGAGATCGCTGAGGAACAAGGAGGCTGAGAAGAGAAAGCGTGAAGATGATGGTTCACGAAAGACGAGCAAGAAGCACCATGGGAGCGGTGACAACAAGAAAGGATCGGAGTCGAGGAAAGATGGGCATCGTTCTGGTGAGAAGCCCAAGTGCAATATTTGCAAGAAACAGCACTTTGGAAAGTGCAGACTCGGATCGAACTCGAATACTGAGTCAAGATCTTTTGCTTGTGGTTTGTGCAAGTCCAAGGATCACAAAACCTTGGATTGCAAGAAGATAAAAGACGCAACGTGCTACCGTTGCAATGAAAAGGGCCACATTAAAACCAACTGCCCTAAGTACAACAAGAAGCCTGAAGAGGCTAAGAAGACTAATGCTAGAGTCTTCAGAATGGACGTGAAAGAGGCTGTGCAAGACGATAATGTCATAATAGGTACTTTCCTTGTAAATGATGTCTTTGCAAGAGTACTTTTTGATTCGGGCGCAGATAAGTCTTTCGTAGATAACAAGTTTTGTAAATTGTTGAATTTACCTGTCAAAACCTTAAGCGTAAACTACGAGGTAGAGTTAGCAGATGGTACCATAGAAACCGTCTCAACTGTGTTGGATGTGTTATATCCATTAAGAACCATTCTTTTCCTCTGTCTCTACTTCCCTTTAAGTTGGCCGGTTTTGACATAGTTCTGGGTATGGACTGGTTATCTCATAACCAGGCCCAAATTGTCTGCAACAAGAAACAGGTGGTGATCAAGACTCCGTCTGGTGATCCACTTACCATTCGGGGAGATACCCAGTATGGATTGCCTAAGCAAGTAACTATGCTCAAGGCCTCTAAGTGTTTAAAGAAGGGTTGTGTCATCTACATGGCACAAGTGATTATTGATGAGCCCAAACCAAAGATAGAAGACATCCCTGTCATCTCTGAATTCCCAGAAGTTTTTCCGGAAGAACTACCTGGTTTGCCACCAGGTAGGCAAGTGGAATTCAGGATTGATATCATCCCCGGAGCAGCACCAGTTGCCAGAGCACCTTATAGGTTGGCGCCCACAGAGATGAAAGAATTGAGGACACAGCTAGACGAATTGCTAGCCAAAGGTTTCATTAAACCTAGTTCGTCTCCTTGGGGAGCGCCAGTCCTGTTTGTAAAGAAGAAGGATGGATCGATACGTCTGTGCATCGACTATCGTGAGCTTAATAAGGTCACGATAAAGAATAGATATCCTTTGCCAAGGATCGATGATTTGTTCGATCAGTTACAAGGGGCCAGTTATTTCTCGAAGATTGATTTGAGGTCAGGCTACCATCAACTGAAGGTCAGAGATGAAGACGTGCATAAAACTGCGTTTAGGACTCGTTATGGTCATTACGAGTTCCTAGTGATGCCTTTTGGGCTCACTAATGCACCGGCCGCGTTCATGGATCTCATGAATCGCGTTTGCAAGCCGCACTTAGATAAATTCGTCATCGTTTTCATCGACGACATTCTTATCTATTCAAAGAACCAAGCTGACCATGAGAAACACCTTCGCTGTATTCTCAAGCTCCTGCATCAAGAGAAGCTCTATGCCAAATTCTCTAAATGTGAATTTTGGCTACGAGAAGTCCAATTTCTTGGACATGTGGTCAGTGAGCGTGGTATCCAGGTGGATCCTGCTAAAGTTGAAGTTGTTATGAGTTGGCAAGAGCCAAAGACGCCTACGGAGATTCGTAGCTTCCTGGGATTGGCAGGATATTACAGGCGTTTCATTGAAAATTTTTCAAGGATTGCTGCACCCCTAACTTCCTTAACCAAGAAGAAAGTAAAGTTCGTTTGGGGCCCTAAGCAGCAAGAAGCTTTCGATATTTTGAAACAGAAGTTGAGCAACGCTCCTGTGCTGACATTACCTGAAGGCACTGAGGAATTCGTAGTTTATTGTGATGCATCACACACCAGGATGGGGTGTGTGCTTATGCAGAAAGGCAAAGTTATTGCCTATGCATCACGACAGTTAAGGTGCATGAAAAGAATTACACCACCCACGACTTGGAGCTGGGTGCCGTTGTATTCGCACTGAAGCTTTGGAGGCACTATCTATATGGTGTCAAGTTTGTGATCTATTCTGATCACAAGAGCCTCCAGCATCTGTTCAATCAGAAGGAATTAAACATGAGGCAACGCCGTTGGATGGAGACTTTGAATGATTATGATTGTGAAATCAAGTATCATCCCAGCAAAGTGAATGTAGTCGCTGACGCCTTGAGCAGAAAGGAAAGGGTTAAAACCATTCGAATCAATGCCAAGCGCATGGAAATAAAGAATAATTTGATTGAAAGGTTGTTAGCTGCACAGAGGGAAGCTGTGTTGGAAGCTAACTATCCTAATGAAAAGTTAGGAGTAACTGAGGAGCAGTTAACTCTTAGCAAGGACGGAATTTTACGATTGAATGGACGAATATGGGTTCCAATTTATGGGGGACTTCGCGACGTTATCCTCAAGAGGCCCATAGTTCCAAATACTCCGTTCATCCTGGAGCTGATAAGATGTACCAGGATCTAAAGGCAAATTATTGGTGGATAGGCTTGAAAAAGTCTGTAGCCACCCATGTAGCAAAATGCTTGACATGTGCGCAAGTCAAAGCCGAGCATCAGAAACCGTCAGGATTGCTACAACAGCCTGAACTTCCTACGTGGAAGTGGAAAATAGTAACTATGGATTTTATTACCAAGTTACCCAAGACAAGGAAAGGAAATGATATGATATGGGTTATAGTTGATAGACTGACTAAGTCAGCACATTTCTTACCCATCAAGAAGACTTATAGCTCCGACATGTTAGCCCAGTTATACGTCGATAAGATTGTAGCCCTACATGGCATACCTGTAGCTATTATCTCTGACCGGGATACTAGGTACACGTCACATTTTTGGAAGAGTTTCCAACAATCTTTGGGCACACGTTTGAATTTTAGTACGGCTTATCATCCTCAGACTGACGGTCAGAGTGAGCGTACTATTCAAACGTTGGAAGACATGCTACGTGCATGTGCGATCGATTTGGGTGGTAGTTGGGATAAGAACTTACCATTGATTGAATTCTCCTACAACAATAGCTACCATACCAGCATAAAGGCTGCGCCCTTCGAGGCATTATATGGTAGAAAGTGTAGATCGCCCGTATGTTGGGCGGAAGTTGGAGATGTCCAGTTATCAGGACCAGAGATAGTGTTCGAAACAACGGACAAGATTGTCCAGATTCGTGACCGTCTAAAAGCTGTCTGTGATAGGCAGAAGAGTTACGCTGATCCTAAGCGTAAGGATTTTCACTTCGAAGTAGGTGACAAAGTCCTACTTAAAGTGTCACCCTGGAAGGGAGTGATGCGTTTTGGTAAGAAAGGCAAGCTAATCCCGAGATACATAGGACCTTTCGAGGTTATCGAACGTGTCGGGTCAGTTGCCTATAAGTTAAACTTACCGGAAGAGCTCAGTGGAATTCACAATGTGTTCCACATCTGCAATCTGAAGAAGTGCTTCGCTGATGAATCACTGGTTATACCGCATACAGATGTGCATATAGACGAGAGCTTGAAATTTGTTGAAAAACCTTTATCGATTAAGGATCGACAGGTAAAGAAGCTTCGAAGGAAGCATATACCTATTGTAAAGGTCAAATGGGATGCCCGTAGAGGTCCCGAGTATACGTGGGAAGTTGAATCCACCATGAAAGAAAAATACCCTTATTTATTTCAGTAAATCTCGGGTCGAGATTTATTTTAAGGGGGTGAGGACGTAACACCTCGAAAATTCACGTCCTATAATGTGTTGACACGTGTCATAAAGTTGGAACGTGTGAAAGAATCTTACAAAAGGACTAAAGTTGACAAACATGGAAAGTATGGGAATGTTCGTATTCTAAGTGTCAACTGTGAATAAATATACTTCATAATAACCCTACATGGTGTTTATAACATCGAACGAATAAATCATGGATCATACGAAGCTAAAAGTGAGAGATTACAAACTACAGGGGTTAAATGTGTCAACATGTTTAAATTATACCTCTGAGTGACCTTTTGACAAACCCGAAGCTTTGTAAATGTTAATTATGCTCACTAGAACGCACGACATAAATTTCATAAAGTTTCGTTATCGTATGAGAAAGTTATGGTCAAATTCGTGTGCGAGGGGTTAAAGTGCTAACGTTGAAAATTAAGACTTTTCGGGTTAACCGGAAGTGTCCAGGGACTTGGCAAAGTGGGTATAAGTCCTAAAGCCCTTGTGGGTAAATATAAGGGGGTCAAATTGCAAGAAATAATGCTAGTTGACCTTCCGAAGAGCCAAGAGACAAGATGTGGAAGCTTGAAAACGTTTTTGGATGATCAGAAGGGCCACGCGGCCCGCGTGGCAAATAACAAAACCTGAGGCGGGCCGCCTCAGGCGCCCAGAAGCAGAAAACGGGGACAGACCCCTGGAAACGCGCAGAATCGATCCTAAACGACATTTTAACATGGTGGGCGACCCCTAAACTGTACTAGGGCACTAGAGACACATGTTGGATGGTTGTGGTCGATCATAGAGTTATGTGTCAACATATTGTGGTGGAATTTTCACTATAAAAGGCCATGTAGTGCATCATTGTTCTTCACATCATTCAAGTGCACTTCTGGTCGATTCTGGAGCTCAAGTCTGCTTCCAACTGATCATATCTCGTGCATAGGACCCTTGTAAGTCTGCTAGTCCTTCTCTAATTGAGTTTAGCTTAGTATTTAGGCCAAAAGTCAAACCGTCGTAATTACGGTTTGACTTCGAGATTAGTCAATAATGTCATATATCGAATTAAAAGTAGGTATAAGTTGGTAATTATGTGGGTAATAAAACCTCAAAAGGGTTTCCCCTGATTACCACTCTAACCAGGTCAAAAGTCGGGTCAAACTTATATTTAAAAAGTCAACATGAAGTCTAAAATGCCATTCATGCATAATTAACATTGTAGACCATATACAACCTGTTGGATCATTATTATAACTTAGTAATAAGTGTAAGAACATGTCTAAACACGTTCAACCCGACAATTTCCTGTTTAGACCCGGTTCGGAACCGAAAGTCACATAGTTTGACTTTCACTTTGACTTTCAGTTCTGACCCGTTTAGGCATGTTTTAGAAATGCCTCAGAGCTTTAATTGGACTAGGTTACATATTAGAATAACCCTCTGTGATGTTACACCTTGGTTCATTAGTTATCCAATTAATATGCATGTTTCCGTTAATTGCTCATATGTTGACCGTTATGCCCTTATTACCTTAAAACGTGATTTTTGGAAAAGTAAAAGTGTAGAAACCTTAATTACTGATATATAGACTTGTATGCAAAGTTTGACATCAGTTTGAGGTATAGAATAAGAGTTATGCTCATTAGCGTAATTACGATGCTTCATGTTAATAAAATAGCGTAATTAGCATATAGCCTAGTTAAACATACTTTTTGGTATCAAACGAATTACCCACTGATGTAATATATTATTTTGGGATTTTTAAAGATTTTTAATTAATTTTAGGCTGAGCATAACTCATAGTCGTAGGCTTAATCCGGTACTTGTCGGTTTTGCCCTTACGGGCCATAAAATGAGTTTTACATATCTAAATGACTCCAAACCTTTTGCTACTGATTATATATGATAAATAAATTATTTTTAGCCTTCTGGAAATATAAAAATATCAGATTTAAGTATCGAACCCGGAAATGGCCTTTAATCGCCTTATTTAGCGTTTTTAACGCATAGTATGTACTAAACCTATTTTTAACATACAAAGGGTGATACCTACTGATATTTGAGGCAAATTAGGATATTTTAACAGTAAACAAAGGTTGATAAACTCAGACCTCAGTTTTGAGCTTTTCGGCTTATGTGAAATTACCAAAATACCCCTACGAGGCATAGTTTGGTAATAATTGATAAATTTCACATATGTACCTTATCCTACTGTTATAACTCATAAATTTGACTATGTTTACTGATTACATCAGACCTGTAACTCAGTTAAACATTTAAACTCCTTTACAACCTTTTAAATGACCAAACTACCCCTACGGGGCCTAGTTTGTGTTTAAACACGTTTCGGGCATAATGAAAGACATCTTACTGATGTCACAACATATTTGAGACATAATTAACTTAGGAAACCTGTATATAGCTCTCATGAATACCCGTCACGCTTATTACGCGTACGGTCCGGTTTATGTAACAAGTTTACATAAATTAGCCGAAACGGGTCAAACCTTATCGGTTTTATCTCAAAATCCAGAATGTGAATAATAAACCCATATTAAACAAGTCTCTAAACTTGTCGGGTCTAAATCACATTCTATCCGGTCTTCGCTTAATCGTGCGTACGAACCGTATCTTTGAAACTAGCCGGTCTAAGCTTAAGCTTAATTAAAGACCCGTTAGGATTCTAATAGGTTATTATAAAACCTTCGTTCCAGATTAGGAGGACCAGTAAAAGCTACGTGCATTTTTCTTATTGTGATTTATACATTTCCCAGGTAAATACTTTTAACTTATTTTCCCTATACGGGCTTGGATTACGGTATATAGCATACCGCTTGATTGAGCATCAAATCTTCCATCGCTTAGGTGGTTAATTGAATAATTTGATCGGCTCATTTAAACAGTCTTGATACTTAAAGCCTTTGGGGGGTTAATGACCATGTCCCGGATATCGTAGGCATCATCTTACGAGATGGCCACGACCTGAGCACGGGGTGTAGGCGTACACCTATCAGTGTATAACTCATTGATGTGGTGTGTCTATTGATCTTTAACCCGGACAAGATCTGGGCTACTGAACGCACAAGTAACATGTAATTCGTTCACAAGATTATAATATTAAATAATTCTCCCAAGTTATAAAAATGTTTATGCCATGTGCATCCAAACCAATTTTAAATCATTTTTCAAAATGAGTCAGTTGATTGTATTTACCAGTGTAAACTGACGTATTTTCCCAAAAAGACTGAATGCAGGTACTAAACGAAATTGGCTGGATTGTCTCCTTAGCATCAATAAAAGTCTCGCAAGCTTAGGATGCCTGAAGTCTGTTAAACTATTGTTTCTATTTTGTTATCGATCCTACTGTGGATAAACATCCGAATATTGTGACATTTGAATTTACAATATTAAATTCGGTTGTATCATATCTTTTAAATTGCTTCCGCTGTGCATATAAAATATTGTGTTGTTTGACTAATACGTTACCAACCATGACGTCACGATACTCCCCCACTGGGCCCACCGGTGACACGTGGAAATCGGGGTGTGACACTTAGCTAACGTGAAAACGTTAGAAACTTTAGGAACGGATGTATGGTACGTAGGATCCCGGATACAGCCAGTACAATGAAATTGTCAGCCCCTAAAGCGAGTACTGGTCCCATTGCCATGAACTGTACCAGGATTATCGTGCGCTACTGGCGAAACTGGGGACAGGCCCAAAACTGGGAACAAGCCCAAAAAACTGGGGACAAGCCCAAATAACTAGGGTCAAGCCCAAATAACTGGATACTTCTGTAGATACTCAATCCTTTGTTAAGGATACCTGAACCTTCAAAACTCAGAATCAAGTGAAAGGAGGATAAAGGATACAGGATCCTTATCCTTATATAGGATAATTAAAAGATGAAATAGTTTGAGATTAGATCGTTACCACAATGAGGATCCTCTGCCCTGTAAGGATCCTTCAAGGATACTTGTCAGGTAAGGATCATGGATCCTTATCACATGAAATATTTCTTCAAGTGGACAGCATTCCAAGCTCTTGGTAGCAAATCACCTTCCATTGTTAGCAATCGATATGCCCCATTTCCTGCTTCAGCTTCAATCAAATAGGGGCCTTCCCACTTTGGTGCTAGCTTTCCATCAGAAGGATTGGTGGTATTATGAAATGCTTTCCTTAACACCATATCACCAACTTGGAATTTCCTGATCCTGACATTTTTGTTGTAAGCTCCAGCCATCCTTTGTTGATAACTGGCCATCCTTATCCTTGCCAAATCCCTGATTTCTTCTATAGTATCCAAGTCTTGAACCAAGTTTTCAGCATTTTCTTCAGGATCACGAATGCTTGTTCTTGCAGTAGGAACCACCATCTCTGTAGGGATCACTGATTCTGCTCCAAATACCAAAGAGAAAGGAGTTTGGCCAGTAGCATTCTTGGGAGTTGTCCTATCAGCCCAAAGCACATAAGGTAGTTCTTCTGCCCACTTTCCTTTCTTGGATCCAAGCTTCTTCTTCAAGTTGTTGATGATGATCTTGTTGGATGATTCTGCCTGACCGTTAGCTTGTGGGTGGACTGGTGTTGATGTTATCATCTTAATCCCCCAGCTGTCACAAAAGTTAGTAGTTCTACTCCCAATAAATTGGGATCCATTATCACAAACAATTTCAGAAGGGATACCAAATCTAGTAATAATGTTTCTTTTAATAAAGGATATCACTTCCTTTTCTCTGACTTGAGCAAAGGCTTCAGCCTCTATCCACTTGGAGAAGTAATCAGTCATAGCAAGCATGAATACTTTTCCACCAGGTGCCTTAGGAAGCTTACCAACTATATCCATTCCCCATCTCATGAATGGCCAGGAAGAGGATATAGGATGCAAGAGCTCTGCTGGTTGGTGAAGGATATTACTATGTCTCTGACAAGGATCACACTTCTTGACATATTCCATAGCATCCTTCTTCATAGTAGGCCAGTAGTATCCTGTCCTCAGGATCCTTGAGAATAATGCCCTGCCCCCAGTGTGGTTTCCACAATCTCCTTCATGAAAATCCTTTAGGACTTCTTGGATTTCAGGATCCTCAATGCATCTTAGATATGGTCCTGCAAGAGATCGTTTATACAACATATTATTCAATATTGTAAATTGAGATACCTTAATTTTGAAAGCCCTGGGGTTTTCTCCTGTAGGAATCTCTCCATGTTGTATGTATCTCATGATTGGAAGGATCCATGATCCTAAATGGGATTGTGTATCATCATTAGGGATAATAGCAGAATCCTCTCCTGTCTCCATGGCCAAATGATCCTTAATAGCAGGAGTCAGGATATGGATAATAGGGATCTCGATATCCTCTGGAATCTTCAAGGATGATCCTAGATTGGCCAATGCATTAGCTTCTGCATTTTCTTCCCTTGGTACCTGTGTCAAACTAAAGGAAACAAAAGAGAGTGCCAATTCTTTGACTATCTCTAAATATTTGATTAGCTTTTCACCTTTAACAACATAGGATCCATTAAAGTGATTACTGATTAACAATGAATCTACATGTACCTCAAGATACCTGATCCTCATATGCTTGGCAATTTGCAAACCAGCTATTAAGGCCTCATACTCAGCCTCATTATTAGTAGTTTGAAACTCACAAGCTATAGAGTGGGGTATTATGTCCCCCTGTGGCGATTTTAGTAGTATTCCAAGTCCTGTTCCTTTGACATTAGAAGCTCCATCAGTGAAGAGTACCCAAGGATCCTTAGTTTCTTCAAGCTGTTGAACTTCTAACTCAGCTTCCCTTTGCAAGTCACTACTGAAATCTGCCACAAAGTCAGCTAAGGCTTGGGATTTAATGGCAGTCCTTGGTTCATATCTTATATCATAAGCACTTAGCTTCACTGCCCACTTAGCCATCCTTCCTGACATTTCAGGTTTCCTGAGAACATTCTTAATTGGGAAATTAGTCTTGACAATAATAGCATGAGTTTCAAAATAATGTCTTAATTTAGTTGATGCCATAATCAATGCAAGGATAAGTTTCTCTAAGTGTGAATACCTGGATTCAGCATCAAGCAAACTCTTACTTACATAATAGACAGGATGTTGTGTACCTTGGTGATCCTTAACAAGGACCGCACTTACTGCTTTTGAGGATACCGCCAAATATAAGGATAATATATCACCTTTTTCCGGTTTCATCAAGGCAGGGGCTGAGGATAGGTAATCCTTAAGAGCTTTGAGGGCACTTTCATGCTTCTCAGTCCATTCAAATTTTTTGTTCTTCCTCAGGATGTCATAGAATTCCTTGCACTTTTCTGAGGATTTGGATATGAACCTGTTCAAGGCTGCTATCTTGCCTGTCAATCTTTGCACATCCTTGGCATTGGCAGGAGATTTGATATTCACAATAGCCTTAATCTGCTCTGGACTTGCTTCAATGCCTCTCTTTGTCACCATATAGCCTAGGAATTTACCTGCTTTAACACCAAAGTGACACTTGGAAGGGTTTAGTTTCATATTAAATTTATCAAGGATATTGAATGCTTCCTCCAAGTCTCTAAGGTGATCCTCAGCCTTCTTGGACTTAACCACCATGTCATCTATATAGATGTTTTGATCAAAAAAACCTGTTGAGGATATTGCAACCAAACTCTATGTTACGGGGAATGATGCTTAAAATGTGTAGTCGCGATGAGGATCACTTCAATGTAAATTGCACAAACAACACAAGGATTTATACGGGGAAAAATCCCTTGATCATGAGTTGATCTCCGGCACAAAAAACCCCGGGTGATGGAAACTACCGATCACCAAGCTCAAATAAATGAATAAATGTTTACAACTTCGGATGGTAATGAGCTAGATACAAGGATCACTATCGTGAAATGTGTAAAAGTGAGTGAAAATGAATGAATGTTCGTCGAGAGCTTCAAGTGTGCGAGTATACGAGTGTGTGTAGCTGTAATATGACTAAGTGTTTTCTACTAGCTCGTTACCCCCTTTTTCAAATAGAAATGTAACTACCAAACTAACTATCCGACTTTCATGCCAAGCCCCCACGTTCTCCATAACGTCCATTTTTGGCCAAGCATGTGCAGAATAGTTTGGGAATATTCTCCAGGAATGTCGCCAAGACTTGGTCAAGCTTGTTATACCTGCGAGATAATATAACACATAAATAAACAATCGTCAGTACGAGGATCCATAAAGTGATCCATGATCCTGATCCTGAAGCTCTTCTGAGGATCACCACCTGTCACAGAAGTAAGGATCACTAATTAGGATAACGAATAAGGATCACTAATTGTTAGAAAATCCTCCCCTAACAATTGCCCCCAAAATATAAGGAGTGATATGTAAAATTAGCGAGTTATGTTTTCTTGATCTTATCCGCAACTAACTAGCGGATATATAGCCGTTATTATTGAACTAGCCGTTGCATCCATGACGTCACAGAAGTGACAACCCTGCATGATCATGATTATAAATAGGGGATAGAGATAGGATCAAATGCATTTAAATTTTCAGAGAGACTCCCTTTATAATCTGCATTCCGAAGACGATCAGGTACTCTCTCTCTTTATTCTCTTCCCTCTCTTGCTCTGTTTTCATCTCTTTCTGTCAAAGATGTTGCTCCGAAATTCCCCAGCCAAGGATCACCCAAAGAATAGTCCTCCGAAAAGCTAGGGGATCATTGAAGACTCCATTAAAGAACGCTGCTGCTTCAATGATGCTCAGATAGATAGAAGCCGGCACTGCTTCCCGGCGAACACCGAATTTAGGCCTTTTGACCCCAATGCCCTGAGCGATCATATCTCCGATACGTGGGTTGCTTTCCCCGTCACTCCTTTCACCATAGGCTATACATATCCTTTTCCAGCCTTCACCCAATCTTTCTTCTCATTAACCGGCATCTCTTATGTTCAAGCCATGCCGATGATTTGGAGGGTTTTATACACCCTTGAAAGGATCATCGATCAGGAGGGAATAGATCTAGGAATGGCAGAGCTGGGAGAGCTATACGATCTTACCACCTTTGGTTCTCATCGTTATTTGCTTAAACGTAAACCCGGTGAGGAACATCCAATCTTCAAAGCCACCAAGAACGATGCTAACTGGAAGCGGCGTTTCTTTTTCATCAAGAGAGATTCTATTCAGGATGGAAAGGATCTACCCAAGAAATGGGCTACCCATGGTAGGGTGGAGGATCCTGAGAAGGATCACCAGGAACTTTCCTTTGATGTAAGGATCACTTATATATATTTTTGCTTTCTTGTTATGCAGCTATTGTCGTTTCACATCTCAAACTGACCCCTGCTGCTAAGGAGAGGCTCCTCGCTTTCAAGAAACTTGACCCTGAGACAAGAACTTTCAAGACAACAACCCAAGATTCACAGGAGGTATCTTCAGGCTCTGTCACAATGTCAAGTAAGTATCCTTGTTTAAAATTTAAATAAATAGTGAAATATGAATTAAGAAAAGATACTTATCTTGTTTTGGTTGTGTAGGTGCTGGAAAATCCACCAAGTCTGCTTCCAAGTTCAATGTTGCTGATCTCACCACTGTCAGATCCTCCAAGAGAAAAGCTCCTACCAGTCCGACAGCTTCGGCCCCCAAGGCACCCCTCAAAGGAAAGGCAATCAAGAAGAGAAAAGGCTCTGAAGCTGAGGATCTGCAGGGTCTGCCTCTGATCCGCCACCAATTCCTTGAGTACTTTAATGAGGTAAGGATCACTGTCTCTGCTTGTATATCCTGCTGACATATCCTGCTGATCTGAGGATCACTTGGTTCTGACCTTATCTTTTATCCCTTTTACAGAAATTCGCTGAGATTGAGGACTATGTGGGCCACGTTGAGGATCAGGATAGGAAGATTGCCGATCTCCAGCAGGTTGCGGCGCTAAAGGACCTCACAATTGCTGATCTTCAGAAGGAAGTCCGGGATACCAAACAGCAGATGGCCAAGGTGCTGGTTAATATTGACTATGAGAAGAGTGAGATCACCGAAGACGCCAAAATCTCTGCTGCCATAGCAATGTACAGGACCAAGCTGCAAATGGCCTTGGAAGCTCAGGATCCGGCTTTTGACAAGAGCACCTGGGATGTTGAAGGCTGGAGGGCAAGGCTAGCTGAACTGGACGATGAAGAGGCTGAGGAGGCTGAGGAGATCCTGACGATCGAGGCTGGAGGCAAAGGTGAAGGTGGTGAAACAAGTGGAGCCGGAGGTGGTGATGCAGGGAAGGTTTAGGATGCATGGTTGGGCGATGAAGGACATTTCTAGACGCAGCCGGAGCCTAATTTTTTAAGTTTGATAGTTTGTTTTTTGTGGTTGTGGTGTTGAACAATTTGATGGTTTGTACTTAAACAATAGGTTTTAGGATTAAGGATCATGTATGATCCTTTGGACAATAGGCAGGATTGCATATGGTGGAGGGATCCTCTGTTTTGGGGATGAAGCCATTGTGATCCTGCCGCCTTTATATTTCTGCACTATCTTCGAACTCATTATCATGGACACCCTTTACCTACCCCAGCGGACGGGCCACGTTTTGCTGGTAGATGCTCGGGTAGGTAATTTTGACAACCTTTTAAGGGTTAGTCTTTGTTAATAAATAAAATCTTAACCTTTTGTCGCTTATCTTGTGTTGTTATCCTTGTGTTTTGATGCATATTCATTGAATAAATAATTTTGAATAAGTCAGATTGAAAATATTTAGGATATGATCCACGATCAAATATACTTTAATTAAAGAATCTCAAAAAGCAATATGTTTTTAGGATCACAAGTCTAGTTGTCAAACTTTAAGGGTTATTCAAATAAATAATGAATAGAATAAAAAAATAGTTAAGGATCATACCTGAGGGTCCAAGTTAGGATCCTAACCATAATAAGGATAACTATAAGATAAACCTTAGAATAAAGTAAGGATCAAGGATCCCTAGTTGCCTATCTTCAAGAACCTGAAATAGGGCATAACTTGGGACTAAGCCAACATAAGAAAAGAGTTAGCAACTGGGGACAAGCCCAATGATAACTGGGGACAAGCCCAAGGATAACTGGGGACAAGCCCAAGGATCGTATGTAAACTGGAGTATGGCCCTAACTGGCGACTATCCAAACTTAGTGACATGAAAATGCCAAAACCTTAGCTAACGTGAAAACGTTAGAAACCTTAGCTAACGTGAAAACGTTAGAAACCTTAAGAACGGATGTATGGTATGTCTACCATTATACGTAGGATCCTAAGCATAGCCAGTACAATGGAATTATCAGCCCCTAAAACGAGTACTGGTCCCAATGCCTTGAACTATACTAGGATCATCGTGCGCTACAGGCGGAACTGGGGTCAAGCCCAAATGACTGGGGTTAAACCCAAGGAACGGATTGCTTCAGCGGATAACCAATGTTATGCTAAGGATACCTGAACTTTCAAAACTTAAACTCACGTGAGAGATGGATAAAGGATACATGATCCTTATCCTTATATGAGAAAATAAAGAAAAGAGATAGTTCAAGTTTAGGATATTACCTAAGTAAGGATCACCGATACTTTGAAGATCCTTCAAGGATATTCCAATCATGAGGATCATCTGTTCCATGAGGATCCTGCTCACATGAAATATTTCTTTAAGTGGACAGCATTCCAAGCTCTTGGTAGCAAATCACCTTCCATGGTTAACAATCTATATGCCCCCTTTCCTGCTTCAGCTTCAATTAAATAAGGGCCTTCCCATTTTGGAGCCAATTTTCCATCAGCAGGATTGGTGGTATTCTGAAATGCTTTCCTTAATACCATATCTCCAACTTGAAACCTCCTGATCCTGACATTTTTGTTGTAAGCACCAGCCATTCTTTGCTGATAACTGGCTATCCTTATCCTAGCCATATCCCTGATTTCTTCAATAGTACCCAGGTCTTGAGCCAAGTTCTCATCATTCTTCTCGGGATCACGGATACTTGTTCTTGCAGTTGGAACCACCATTTCTGCCCCAAATACCAAAGAGAATGGTGTTTGACCAGTAGCATTCTTGGGGGTTGTCCTATCAGCCCAGAGCACATAAGGTAGTTCTTCTGCCCATTTCCCTTTCTTGGATCCAAGCTTCTTCTTCAAATTGTTGATGATGATCTTGTTGGATGATTCTGCTTGACCATTAGCTTGTGGGTGGACTGGTGTTGATGTTATCATCTTAATCCCCCAGCTGTCACAAAAGTTAGTGGTTCTGCCCCCAATAAATTGGGAACCATTATCACATATAATTTCAGAAGGAATTCCAAATCTAGTTATAATATTTCTTTTAATAAAGGATATAACTTCCTTTTCTCTGACTTGGGCAAAAGCTTCAGCCTCTATCCACTTGGAGAAGTAATCAGTCATAGCAAGCATGAATACTTTTCCACCAGGTGCCTTAGGGAGCTTACCAACTATATCCATACCCCATCTCATAAATGGCCAAGAGGAGGATATAGGATGCAATAATTCAGCAGGTTGATGAAGGATATTGCTGTGTCTCTGACAAGGATCACATCTTCTAGCATACTGCACAGCATCTCTCTTCAGGGTTGGCCAGTAGTATCCTGTCCTCAGGATCCTTGAGAATAATGCCCTGCCCCCAGTGTGGTTTCCACAATCTCCTTCATGGAAGTCTTTTAAAACTTCTTGGATTTCAGGATCCTTAATGCATCTCAAGTATGGTCCTGCAAGAGATCGTCTGTACAACATATTATTTAAAATTGTGAATTGAGATACCTTAGATTTGAAAGCCCTAGGGTTTTCTCCTGTAGGAATCTCTCCATGTTGTAAGTATCTCATAATTGGTGAGATCCATGATCCTGATCCTGAATGGGATTGAGTATCCTCACTAGGGATCATTGCAGAATCATTTCCTATCTCCATAGCCATATGATCCTCAATAGCCGGGGTCAGGATATGGATAATAGGGATCTTGATATCCTCCGGGATCTTCAAGGATGATCCTAAGTTAGCCAATGCATCAGCTTCTGTATTTTCTTCCCTTGGTACCTGCGTCAAACTAAAGGAAACAAAAGAGAGTGCCAAACTTTTGACTATCTCTAAATATTTGGTTAGCTTTTCACCTTTAACAGCATAGGATCCATTAAAGTGGTTTGTAATTAACAATGAATCTACGTGTACCTCAAGATACCTGATCCCCATATGCTTTGCAATTTGCAAACCAGCAATTAAGGCTTCATATTCAGCCTCATTGTTAGTGGTTTGGAACTCACAAGCTATAGAGTGGGGTATTATGTCCCCCTGTGGCGATTTTAGTAGTATTCCAAGCCCTGTGCCTTTGACATTTGAGGATCCATCAGTATAGAGTATCCAAGGATCCTTGGTCTCTTCTAGCTGCTGGACTTCTAGCTCAGCTTCTTCTTGTAAATCACTACTGAAATCAGCCACAAAGTCAGCTAATGCTTGGGATTTGATGGCTGTCCTAGGCTCATATCTTATATCATATGCACTTAGCTTCACTGCCCACTTAGCCATCCTTCCTGACATCTCTGGTTTCCTGAGGACATTCTTAATTGGGAAATTAGTTTTAACAACAATAACATGAGTTTCAAAATAATGTCTCAACTTAGTAGATGCCATAATCAATGCAAGAATAAGCTTTTCAAGGTGTGAATACCTGGATTCGGCATCAAGTAAACTTTTACTTACATAATAGACAGGATGTTGTGTACCTTCATGATCCTTGACAAGGACCGCACTTACTGCTTTTGAGGATACTGCGAGATACAAGGATAGGACATCGCCTTTTTCTGGTTTCATCAAAGCCGGGGCTGAGGATAGGTAATCTTTGAGGGCTCTCAAATCATTTTCATGCTTTTCCGTCCACTCAAATTTCTTGTTCTTCCTTAGGATATCATAAAACTCTTTGCACTTCTCTGAGGATTTGGATATAAATCTGTTCAAAGCTGCTATCCTGCCTGTTAACCTTTGAACATCCTTAGCATTGGCTGGATATTTGATGTTCACTATTGCTTTGATTTGTTCCGGGCTAGCTTCAATGCCTCTCTTCGTCACCATATATCCTAAGAATTTACCTGCTTTAACACCAAAGTGACATTTTGAAGGATTAAGTTTCATGTTATATTTGTCAAGGATATCGAATGCTTCCTCCAAGTCTCTTAGGTGATCCTCAGCTTTTAAAGATTTTACCACCATATCGTCTATGTACACCTCCATAGTTTGTCCAATCTGATCCTTGAACATCATATTCACCAGCCTTTGATATGTTGCACCTGCATTTCTTAGTCCGAACGGCATAGCAATATAGCAGTATATACCAGTTGGAGTCATGAAGGCTGTATCCTCTTGATCGGATGGTTCCATTTGGATTTGTTGAAATCCAGATGAAGCATCCATAAAAGTTAACAGTTCATGACCCGCAGTTGCATCCACCATGGAGTCAATGTGGGGTAATGGGAAAGGATCCTTGGGACATGCCTTATTTAAATCTGTAAAATCGACACATACCCTCCATTTTCTGTTTTTCTTTTGAACAACAACCACATTGGCCAACCATCTTGGATACTTGACCTCCCTAATCATACCTGCCCGGAGCAATTTCTCTACCTCTTCTTGGATGATGGCATTTCTTTCTGGTGCAAACTTCCTTCTCCTTTGATGGATCGGTTTGAAGGACCTGTCAATGCCGAGTTTGTGAGTGATTACATCTTTAGATATACCAGTCATGTCTTCGTGTTTCCATGCAAAGGTAGTCTTTCTCCTTTTGAGGAAGGATACGAGGTCTTCTTTCATTTCGCCAAGGATCCCTGATCCGATGTAGATTTTGGATTCAGGATCGTCAGGGTCCATGAGGATTTCTATCACATCCTGCTCTCTTGCCTCCAAGACATCCCTTGGAGGATACTTTGATTGCTATTGCTCCCTTGACTTCGAGGCTGGTTTCATCAATGAAGTGTAGCAATTCTTAGCCTCCTGCTGATCACTATCAATCTTCACTATTCCCCAAGGACTAGGGAGCTTCACACATTGATGGTAGGTAGATGGGACTGCTTTCATATCGTGTATCCAAGGCCTGCCAAGGATAACATTACAACAAGATAAACAGTCAATAACACAAAATTTTTTATAAGAGTGTAGGCCTTCAATGTATATTGGGAGTTTAATGTCCCCCAGGGTATTCTTAGTTTCGCCACTAAATCCCACGAGCACGGAGGATCTTGGTATGATATCTGATTCGGGGATACCCATCTTCTTTAGAACATCAAGCTGGATAATGTTCACTGAACTCCCTCCGTCTATAAGGATCCTGCGAACAAAATGGTTAGAAATGAAAAGAGTAATAACTAAACCATCGTGATGAGGATCCTGGATATCAACACGATCATCCTCATCAAAGGTTATGACTTTTCCTTCGGAGACACTTGACGTTCGAACAGGTCTTTCTCCATTATCCATCTTCGTTTCCTTTGCATGCCTTTTAGCTGCTGAGAAGGATGTGCCGCAAATGTCAGATCCTCCAGAAATAAAATTTATCACTTGTGCATCTGCCGGAGGGGCTGGAGCCTTCTCAGGGATCCTTTCAGGATCCCGAGTCCTTGACTTTTTTCTTCCCAATAATTCTTTTAGATGCCCCTTGCTCAACAAGTATCCAATTTCCTTTCTTAATGCAATGCATTCTTCTGTGAGATGCCCAAAATCTTCATGGTATGCACACCACTTTGATTTATCCTTAGTCGCAGCTGGCCTATCATTTTTTCTCGGCCATCTAGCTTTATCACCTAGGTTCTGCATAGCAAGGATTAGTTCATTGTTATCAACACAAAAACAGTATTCAGAAATTGGAGGATAATCCTCATCATCCTCTTCTTGATCAACAGAATGCACGTTCTGGTTATCCGATCTATTGTAGGATCTGGACTTGTTGTTCTTGAATGAGGATCCTTGCTTATCCTGCTTTGAGGATCCTGCTAATCTCTCCTGGATCCTCTTGTCGTCCTCTAGCCGAATGAACCTAAGTGCTCGTGTTCTCACCTCATCTAAGTTCCTGCATGGTGTCATAACAAGATCATCATAGAACGACGAATCCCTAAGCAATCCCATTTTAAAGGCCTCAACAGCCGTAGCTATATCTAAGTTGGGAATGTCTAAGGATTCTTTGCTGAATTTGGTAATGTAATCCCTTAATGATTCATTATGACCCTGGGTTATCCTATATAAATCACTAGTTAATCGTTCAAATTTTCTACTACAAGAAAACTGATTATTAAACAAGTTAACTAGGTTAGCAAATGAGGTAATAGAATAGGGAGGAAGACTTAGCAGCCATTTGAGAGCTGATCCAGTAAGAGTGGATCCGAATCCCTTGCACAGGCATGCTTCCTTTAACCTTTCTGGAATTGGATTGATCTCCATTCTCTCCCTGTATTGTGCTATGTGTTCCTCAGGATCTGTCGAACCATCATACAGTTTCATTGTTGGCACATGGAACCTTTTGGGTATCTCAGCGTCACAGATTGGTGGTGCAAAACGAGATATTTTGTGGCTCCCATCTGCAATCTCTGGAATAGGTTTGACCACTCCTGGAACACTTGATCTCATATCCTTTAACTTTTGCAATTCCCTGGCCATGGCATGGTTGATACCTGGATCCTGCATAAGACCATGGTTAGTAGTATAAGAATTATTAAAAGTGTTACCTCCCATTGGATTCAAGTTAGGAAGAAGGGATGTTAATCCATATTGTTGGGGCTCTGGAATGATTGAAGGACCAGTAGAAGCATTGGTCTGCATTGGAATAAAATCTCCCTGATGGACATCTGAACTTCCTGTTTGCAAACTCCTCAAGGATCCTGGCATCTGAAAGGATCCCTGAAATTGGGACGATCCTGGAACAAAAGAGGATCCTTGAACCTGGGATGATCCTGGAACAAAGGAGGATCCTTGAACCTGGGATGATCCTGGAACAAAGGAGGATCCTTGAACTTGGGATGATCCTGGAACAAAGGAGGATCCTTGAACTTGGGATGATCCTGGAACAAAGGAGGATCCTTGAACTTGCTGCACTCCTGAATATCCTCCTGAATTCGCGAAGGATCCCATATGCTGAGGATAGGATCCTGTTGGCTGGAAATATGAACCTGATGCCTGGGTCACTGTTGTTGTTCCGTAGTGCACTCCTTTCGGTCCACCCACATATTGAACATCTGGAACCACTGATGGCTGAGAAGTAATCACCGGAGTATCAAAATTCAAAGATTTGGGCACCAGTGGGGAATGATCCTCTGTCGTTTTCTTTTGTTTCTTGATGTCTCCAATTTCTCTAAGGATCTTTTCATTGGTCTTGTCCTGCTGCTGGATGTGCTCCTTCATCTGCAAGATCAGAGTAAACAAGTCACTAGTAGTAGGAGTATAAGAAGCAGAAGAAGTTGGAGGTTTTGAGAAAATGGGGGTTGGTTTCTTCGCGGCATTCTCAGCATTCTTCTGGGACCCAGAAGGTGGTGGAGGCAAAGGAGGAATGCCTTGTGAAGAGCTGAATGACGGCATCAAGTTTGAAGTATTTTTCGCCGAGGAAGCCATTTGCTCGTATGCAATGAACCGGAATGATCACCAACAGAAAAACTTCTTAGGAATGAAGCACCAATTGCCCCACGGTGGGCGCCAAACTGTTTTGGTCAAAAAAATCTGTTGAGGATATTGCAACCAAACTCTATGTTACGGGGAATGATGCTTAAAATGTGTAGTCGCGATGAGGATCACTTCAATGTAAATTGCACAAACAACACAAGGATTTATACGGGGAAAAAGCCCTTGATCATGAGTTGATCTCCGGCACAAAAAACCCCGGGTGATGGAAACTACCGATCACCAAGCTCAAATAAATGAATAAATGTTTACAACTTCAGATGGTAATGAGCTAGATACAAGGATCACTATCGTGAAATGTGTAAAAGTGAGTGAAAACGAATGAATGTTCGTCGAGAGCTTCAAGTGTGCGAGTATACGAGTGTGTGTAGCTGTAATATGACTAAGTGTTTTCTACTAGCTCGTTACCCCCTTTTTAAAATAGAAATGTAACTACCAAACTAACGATCCGACTTTCATGCCAAGCCCCCACGTTCTCCATAACGTCCATTTTTGGCCAAGCACGTGCAGAATAGTTTGGGAATATTCTCCAGGAATGTCGCCAAGACTTGGTCAAGCTTGTTATACCTGCGAGATAATATAACACATAAATAAACAATCGTCAGTACGAGGATCCGTAAAGTGATCCATGATCCTGATCCTGAAGCTCTTCTGAGGATCACCACCTGTCACAGAAGTAAGGATCACTAATTAGGATAACGAATAAGGATCACTAATTGTTAGAAAATCCTCCCCTAACAATAGACTTCCATAGTGTGCCCAATTTGTTCCTTGAACATCATATTGACTAGCCTTTGATAAGTAGCACCTGCATTCCTTAGTCCAAATGGCATAGCAATATAACAATATATACCAGTTGGGGTCATAAAGGCTGTATCCTCTTGATCAGATGGTTCCATCTGAATTTGTTGAAATCCAGATGAAGCATCTATAAAAGTCAACAACTCATGACCCGCGGTAGCATCCACCATGGAGTCAATGTGGGGTAATGGGAAAGGATCCTTGGGACATGGCTTGTTTAAATCAGTAAAATCGACACATACCCTCCATTTTCCATTTTTCTTTTGAACAACTACCACATTGGCTAACCATCTTGGATACTTAACCTCTCTTATCATACCTGCCCGAAGTAGTTTGTTTACCCCTTCCTGGATAATAGCATTCCTTTTAGGTGCAAACTTCCTCCTCTTCTGATGTACAGGCTTGAATGACCTATCAATGCCAAGTTTATGAGTAATTATATCTTTAGATATACCTGTCATATCCTCATGTTTCCAGGCAAAGGTAGATTTCCTCCTCTTAAGGAAGGATACTAGTTCTTGTTGAATGTCGCTAAGGATCCCTGATCCTATGAAGATCTTGGATTCAGGATCATGAGGATCCATGAGGATTTCTTTTACATCCTGTTCTCTTGCCTCCAAGGCATCTCTTGAAGGATACTTTAATTGCTATTGCTCCCTTGGTCTTGAGGCTGGCTTCATTGATGATGTGTAACAATTCTTAGCCTCTTGTTGATCACTCTCAATTTTCACCACTCCCCACGGACTTGGAAGCTTCACACATTGATGATAGGTGGATGGGACTGCCTTCATATCATGTATCCATGGCCTGCCAAGGATAACATTGCAACAAGATAAGCAATCTATAACACAAAATTTTTTATAAGAATGCAATCCTTCAATATAGATTGGGAGTTTGATGTCCCCCAATGTATTTTTAGTTTCTCCACTGAATCCCACAAGGACTGAGGATCTTGGAACAATATCAGACTCCGGGATATTCATTTTCTTGAGGACATCAAGCTGAATGATGTTCACAGAGCTTCCTCCATCGATCAGGATCCTGCGAACAAAGTGGTTAGAAATAAACAGTGTAATAACAAGACCATCATGATGAGGATCCTGAATATCAACACGATCCTCCTCATCAAATGTTATAATCTTATCCTCGGTAACAGTGGAAGTCCGGATAGGTCTGTCTCCATTATCCATCTTGGTCTCCTTGGCATGTCTTTTGGCTGCTAAAAAAGAAGTACCACAAATATCTGATCCACCGGATATAAAGTTAATAACTTGTGCATCTGCTGGAGGAGCAGGAGCCTTTTCTGGGATCCTTTCAGGATCCTTGACTTCTTTCGTCCCAAAAGTTCCTTCAAGTGCCCCTTGCTTAACAAGTAACCAATTTCTTTTCTAAGTGCAATACACTCTTTAGTGAGGTGCCCAAAATCCTCATGATATGCACACCACTTGGACTTGTCCTTTGTAGCAGCTGGTTTATCACTTTTCCTTGGCCACCTAGCTTTTTCACCTAGATTCTGCATTGCAAGAATTAGTTCATTGTTATCAACAGAAAAACAATATTCAGAAATGGGAGGATAATCCTCATCATCCTCTTCCTGTTCCACTGCATGCACATTCTGGTTATCAGACTTGTTGTAAGCCTTGGATTTGTTGTTCCTGAAGTAGGATCCTTGTTTCTCCTATTTTGAGGATCCTGTCATTCTTTCCTGGATCCTTTTATCATCCTCTAATCGGATGAATCTAAGGGCCCTGGTTCTTACTTCATCAAGATTCCTGCAAGGGGTTATGACAAGATCATCATAGAATAACGAATCCCTAAGTAATCCCATTTTAAAGGCTTCTACAGCCGTAGCAATATCCAGGTTAGGAATGTCTAAGGATTCTTTACTAAACTTAGTGATGTAATCTTTAAGTGATTCATTTTGACCTTGTGTTACCCTATAAAGATCACTAGTTAAACGTTCAAACTTTCTACCACAAGAAAATTGACTATTAAACAGGTTAACTAGATTAGCAAATGAAGTAATAGAGTAAGGAGGAAGACTTAGCAGCCATTTAAGAGCTGATCCTGTGAGTGTGGATCCAAATCCCTTGCATAGACATGCTTCTTTTAACCTCTCAGAAATTGGATTGATCTCCATCCTCTCTCTGTATTGAGCCACATGCTCCTCTGGATCTGTTGAACCATCATACAGCTTCATGGATGGTATCTGGAACCTTTTGGGTATCCCAGCATCACATAAAGGTGGTGCAAAACGAGATATCCTTGATGAACATCCGATCTTGAAGGCTGCATACTTCTCAAGAATTCTTGATCCTGAAAGATGTTGGATCCTTGAAGTTGAGAGGATCCTTGAACCTGAAAGGATCCTGGAGCCATAGAGGATCTTAGGACCTGGGAGGGTCCTTGGACCTGGGAGGGTCCTTGGACCTGGGAGGGTCCTTGGACCTGGGAGGGTCCTTGGACCTGGGAGGGTCCTTGGACCTGGGAGGGTCCTTGGACCTGGGAGGATCCTTGGACCTGGGAGGATCGTTGAGGCTGAAAGGATCGTTGAGGCTGGAAGGATCCTTGAGCTGACTGCATCTGCATGTACCCTCCTGCACTGGTGAAGGATCCTTGATGCTGAACAGAGGCTCCGGAAGGTTGAAAGTAAGATCCTAGAGCCTGAGTCATTGTTGCTATTCCATAACGCCTTCCCAGAAATTCACCCAAGTATTGGACATCCGGAGCTGCTGAATGCTGGGAGGTCATGACCGGAGTGTCGAAATTCAGCGATCTGGGCATCAATGGGGAATGATCCTCCACTGATTTCTTCTGTTTCTTGATCTCAGCGATCTCCCAGAGGCTCCTTTCGTTGGTTTTGTCCTGCTCTTGTGCGTGATATCTCATCTTCAAAATCAAATTAAAAAGATCACTAGTAGTAGGATTAGTAGAAACAGAAGAAGTTGGTGGTTTAGGAAAAATGGGAGTTAGTCTTCTCGCAGCATTTTCAGCATTCTTCTGGGATCCAGAAGGTGGTGGAGGCAAAGGTGGAACGCCTTGTGAAGAACTGATTGTCGGCATTGAACTTGAAGTGTTCTTCGCTGAGGAAGCCATTTGCTTGGTTGTAACGAACCGAAATGATCACAAAGACAAGAATTTCTAGGAATGAAGCACCAATTGCCCCACGGTGGGCGCCTAACTGTTTTGGTCAAAAATCAAGCCAAGATAATGCAACCAAACTTTCTGTTGTGAGGTGTGATGCTTGAGTCAATGAACAATATTAAGGATCACTCAGAAATGAAATGAACAAGTGACACAATGATTTATACGAGGAAAAAGCCCTTGATCAAGAGTTGATCTCCGGCATAAAAAACCTCGGGTGATGGAAACTACCGATCACCAACTCAAATTAAACAAGAAATGTATTACAACTTCGGATGATAGCGAGCTAGTTACAAGGATCACTATAGTGTAATGTGCAAAAAAGAGTGTAATCGCCAAGTAAACTGTCGAGAGCTGATGAGAGCAGTTACGAGTGTGTGTTTAGCCAAAAATAGCCAAGTGTTCTAATTTAGCTCGCTATCCCCTATTAAATTTGGAAAATATCTAAGCTAACAAACTATCTGCATTTCATGCAAGTCTCCCACGAACTCCATAACGTCCATTTTAGCCAAGCACGTGCGGAATAAAAGAGAATATGCTCCAGGAATATCGCCAAGACCAAGTCCAAGCTCGTACTCTTGCAAAACAACATCATATTCAAAGCAGACAATCGTTAGTATAAGGATCACTATGATGATCCATGATCCTGATCCTATAATACTCTTTGAGGATCACTAATTCAAACAGAATTGAGGATCACTAATCCCGACAGTAATTGAGGATCACTGATCATTGGAAAATCCTCCCCTAACAAAGATGATTAGGGAAGTGAAATTTCCCAAATGGTTGGCGAATGTAGTTGTGGTGCAAAAGAAAAACGGGAAATGGAGAGTCTGTGTAGATTACACGGACTTGAACAAAGCTTGTCCCAAAGACTCCTTTCCTCTACCTCATATTGATTCAATGGTGGATGCTACTGCTGGTCACGAGATGTTATCCTTCATGGATGCCTCCTCAGGATTTCAGCAGATCCAAATGGAACCCTCGGATCAGGAGGATACTGCTTTCATGACACCGACATGTATTTATTGTTATACTGCTATGCCTTTTGGTTTAAAAAATGCAGGTGTAACATACCATAGATTGGTAAACATGATGTTCAAAGACAAGCTGGGGGACACCATGGAAGTGTACATTGATGACATGGTAGTAAAATATAGGAAAGCTAAGGATCACCTCCAGGATATTAAGGGAGCATTTGATATCCTGGACCAATAAAACATGAAGCTAAATCCTGCCAAATGCCATTTTGGAGTAGGAGCAGGAAAGTTTCTAGGATACATGGTGACCAAAAGGGGGATAGAAGCAAGACCGGAGCAAATAAAAGCTATCTTGGATATTAAGTCACCTTCAAATATGAAAGATGTTCAAAGGTTAACGGGGCGAGTAGCAGCATTAAACAGATTTATCTCAAGATCCTCGAAAAAATGCAAGGAATTTTATGATATCCTGAAGAAGAATAAGAAATTCGAATGGGGAGAGAAGCATGAAGCAGCCTTACAGGATTTGAAGCGGTATCTCTAGACCGCACCTCTATTGATGAAGCCTGAGGATGGTGAACCATTGTCCCTGTATCTTGCAGTATCAGGGAATGCAGTAAGTGATGTCCTTGTAAAGGATCATGAAGGTCAGCAGTATCCTGTCTATTATGTTAGTAAAAGTTTACTAGATGCTGAAACTAGATATTCTCATTTAGAAAAATTAATATTAGCCTTAGTTATGGCATCAATGAAACTTAGACATTATTTTAAAACACATAGGATTCATGTTAAAACCAACTATCCTGTTAAAAATGTGCTTAGGAAACCTGAGATGTCAGGCAGGATGGCTAAGTGGTCAGTAAAATTAAGTGCCTATGATTTAATATATGAACCTAGAAATGCCAAAAAGTCTCAGGCCCTAGCTGACTTTGTGGCTGATTTCAGTAGTGATATTCTAAATGAAGTAGACCTAGAAGTACAACAACTAGGAGAAAACATAGAATCCTGGACACTATATACTGATGGTGCATCTAATGTAAGAGGTGTAGGTTTAGGTATACTACTAAAATCGCCACAGGGGGACATATTACCCCAGGCTATTAGATGTGAGTTTCTTGCCACTAATAATGAAGCTCTAATTGCAGGATTAGAATTAGCTAAGAGCATGAATATCAAGAGTTTGCAAGTATTTGTCGATTCCTTGTTAATTACTAATCATTTTAATGGGACCTATGCAGTTAAAGGTGAGAATTTGATCGAGTATCTTGAAATCCTCAAAAAATTAGCAGAATATTTCGATGTCTTTACACTTGAACAGGTACCGAGAGAGGATAATGCTGAAGTTGATGCCTTAGCAAATCTAGGATCATCAGTCAGGATACCAGAGGGAACCCAAATACCGATATTACATGTCCTGTATCCTGCGATGGATCCCCAGGAAAAGGAAGTGGTTAGTGTTCGGGATCCTGATGATGAGTATCCTGAGGAGGATCCTAAGTCCTGGATGGCTCCAATCATGAGATATCTCAGGGAAGGACATATCCCGAAGGATGAAAATCCTAAGGCCTTTAGAATGAAGGTATCACGATTCACCATCATAAATAATGTTTTGTACAAGAAATCTCTTGCTGGACCATATCTGAGGTGCTTGGAGGATCCCGAAACCAAAGAAGTGCTTCAGGATATACATAAAGGGGATTGTGGTAACCATACTGGGGGCAGGTCATTATTTTCAAAGGTATTAAGAACAGTATACTATTGGCCAACAATGAGGAAAGATGCTGCAGAATATGCTCGATAATGTGATGCATGTCAAAGATATAGTAATATACTACATCAGCCTGCTGAGCCACTTTATCCTATCGCTTCCCCTTGGCCATTCATGAAGTGGGGAATGGATATAGTAGGAAAATTGCCAAAGGCTCCAGGAGGAAAGGTCTTCATGCTGGCAATGACTAATTATTTCTCTAAATGGGTTGAAGCTGAGGCATTTGTTCAAGTTAGAGACCAAGAAGTAGTATCCTTCATAAAAAGGAATATCCTAACCAAGTTTGGAGTACCGGCCGAGATTATTTGTGACAATGGATCTTAGTTCATAAGTAAAAGAACTACAGATTTTTGTAAAAGTTGGGGAATTAAAATGATCACGTCCACACCAGTACATCCTCAAGCAAATGGACAAGCAGAATCCTCAAACAAGATAATTGTCAACAATTTGAAGAAAAGGCTTGGAGCTAAGAAGGGAAGATGGGCAGAAGAATTACCCTTTGTTTTATGGGCCGATAGGACAACAGTGAAAAGTGCAACTGGGCAAACCTCATTTTCCTTAGTATTTGGAGCAGAGGCAGTAATCCCGACATAGATGGTGATACCTACAACAAGATCCAGTCTCAATGATCCTGAGAAGAATCCTGAAGCCCTTTGCCAGGAATTGGATCCTATTGATGAAACAAGAGATGCAGCAAAGCTAAGGATGGCATCATATCAACAAAGGATATCCAGAGCATATATAAAGAATATAAGGACTAGGAGATCCCAAGTTGGAGATTGGGTGTTGAGAAAAGCTTTTCAGAATACTACGAATCCTGCTGATGGAAAGTTGGCTCCAAAGTAGGAAGGACCCTATGAGATTGAATCAGAATCAGGAAAAGGAGCATACCGACTCAAGAATATGGAGGGGGATATGCTACCAAGATCCTGGAATGTGACGTGAAGTCGTGGTACACGCAAATTTAATCCAAATAACAACTAGTAGATAGTGGTAAATGGGTATCGAACTCAGGGAGTATGTGGAAAATGTGTTGATGTTATAGTTTTGCAACTTAACTACAATTAAACTAAAATGCAGAATTTAAAGGTCAATGATTTGGATTGTTGTTTTGGAAAACTAACCTACTAGCTAATTGCAAAATCAAAATTGGATTTTTAATTCAGATTATGAGAACAATGACCATCTTAGGATTCAGTTTCTTTTGACACTTATGTGAAATTCCAACTAGAAAGAGTTACATAGACATAACTCGTGTATAAACAATTGTTGTGATGAAAGGGAACAAAGTACTCGGATTATATTAATGCGAGGTTGTTTCCCGATGATCAATCAATCAATATCCAACCCTAACCCTTCCCGTGATATCCCGATTGCCAGCGGCACCAGGAACGTATGAATTAGACTAGAATTGCAATACCAATTAACAAGCTACAATCAATTACTCATACACCATGATAATCAAAGTAAACACAATGTTACCATTCTAGAAATAAAGGAATAAACACACAAGAGTTTAGAGAAACCTTCACCTAAGATGATCACCACAAGTTTAGCCGGACATTGTTCGGTTGATCATCATAACATCCAAATTCATGGTCATACAAATCAAAAACAAGAACCAAATGTTTAGAATTGTTTGGAACAAGGTAGAACCAGCCAAAATCGCCCCCAATATGCAGAGAAAACGTCCAATCATGAGATATGTGAAAAGACACCACAAAAACTGTTTTAATGAGGCAGTTACAAAATTCTCCGTCGCCTCCACCGTAATTTACGGTCTCCACCGTAAATTACGGTGGACTCCAACTTGTTACGGTGGATGTCTACTGAGTTACGGCAGGATAATGCAAGTTTCAGGGCCACCGTAAATTACGGTGGCCTCCGTAATTTACGGTGGAGCCCTGATTCTTGGGTTTTGTTTCTTCTTTCATTCCACGCACGACCCGTTCCATTCCAAACCGTCCAAAGCAACGTTTTATCCCTTTTTAGCTCCTGAACTGCACCTGAAACATAAGCAACCGTAGTCATCTAATTCAAGATAATTACCGGATTAAGTGAAGGATAAATTCGTCTTTTAATATCATTAAGGGTTGTCCTATGGACCACCCGTCACATCCCCACACTTAACCGTTGCTTGTCCCAAGCAACTCATCAAATCATTTTCAAACAAGCGATCAATGTAAACCAAGCATAAACATGTAGTCCTTTTACTAACCCCCTTTTAACACCCAAAATAGCGCACTCCTCGCTATGTCTCTCCTCTCGGCAACAAGTAAGCACTAGCAACTATGAGCTAGACACACAAAGGCTAACGGGCGGTTGCACAACTATAGGCTTGTACCTAAATCGATCTTCCTCCTAAAACGTGTCAAACATGAATGCAAATCAAAGGGACTTTTAAGGTTGTAACGTGGCTAGGTGTACGGGTAGGAAATGGAATATATATGAAGTAGCGAAAACTTAACCCGGTCTTTTATTACACAAAGAAACAAACAAACAACTACCAAACTTAACTACTATATACAAGATAACTAAACTTCACTTCTTTTTCATTTTTCATTGCTTGTTCTCTTTTTTTTAACAACTTTCAACATAACATCAAATAAAATTACATACTATTAAACAATCACTAACACTATAAAACCGGGTCAAGTTGGGTAAATTTTTAGGTAACTAGCTAGGGGGTAACAAACGATAAGCTTTTAGGCACAAAATTGGGCAACTAAATGTCCAAACCCCCACCCCTCTCGCAACCATGCTCATATATATAATTTATGAGGTCCAACCCCCCAAATCCCACACTCACACACACTAAAGACGAGGCTACCTAAATGCCCTTATCCTTTTTGCTTTCATATCCAACTAAGGACTCAAACCGTATCAAGGCACAAGTTCTAATGCACCCCCACCCGTTGCCACTCTCATCAAAGACAAGTATTATTTATTTACATGTGTGGCTTCAACTCTCACCAAGAATAAAGGGTATTAAGGGTTGCCAGTGCATCAATTGGGGTTAATCCAAGGTGTTCAAATTCTCACATTTTTTCGCTTGATTTAAAAAAATAAAATTCAAAAACTTCAAAATTTTCCCCCCATCCCCACACTTGGGATACATTGACCCCAATGTATGGTTTTAGGAGGATTTGATCGCTAAACTCTTTAACACCAAATGAAAGCTCATCACTCAAACCACAAATTTCTTTTTGGTATTTTTCATTTTATGTTTTTCTTCTTTTAAAGACATAACACCACCAACTAGCACCAACCCGATACAAAACCAAACAACTAGCAAACTAACACCACCCAACCACCCGACCATAAACATAATAAACCAAACAAATATTCACAAAATGTACAAGAAGGAGCACGACCTGACTAATAGTAGCGTGGTTGAGGTGGTCCAAAAATGGAAGACATCATCTCGTTCCATTCTCCGAAACCGAATGCACCGCTACCGCTTCCACCTTGTTGCGAAGCTCCTTGTTGTTGACGTGGGTCCACCAATTGTGAATGATGGAGAGGCGGGGTTGGATATGATACGCTACCATAGTAGGGTGGAAAATACGCATAATCCACCGGAGGTGGATCAACAACCACGGGCCGCCCGGCATGCCAATCCGCATGCATTATTCTTGCTTGGTCATCTTCATACTGGTTATTCATCTCGAGCTCGTAGGAGTAAGCGTGTGCACGATTCCATGCTTCTTGATGATCGAAGTTATGCTTCAAAGACCGTTCCATGCTAGCACCCATCATCGTTTGTTGATCAAATAGCGTGCGCTCCGAACCCGACCATGACTCAAAAATGGGTGCCGGAGGACGTTGGTTCTCGATAACCTCTTGCATCGTGCCATCATAAGCCCAATTCGGCTCATAGGAACGCTCCGTGTAATCATAGAAGGCACCACCATAACCCCTACCTAGGCCCCCTTGGCCCACATTCACATTCTCACCACCATGAGGTTCATCCACATAATCCTCATCACCACTTGGAGGTTCCGCATCACTTTCCGGTTCGTCCTCCTCTCCCGGTAGAAGAGCTATTGCATCAACTTTCAGTGCTCGTCATCGCTGACCCTCCGACTTGAGTTTATGATACCTTTCCGATTGGGTGTAAGTCCACCCGATACCCATCTTTTGTAAAGTAAAAGGCTGATGCCTTTTCGAGTGTCCTCTATCCTCCGACGTAATTGCCTTAAATTGCTTCATCAATCCCGTGATAATCCGGCAATACGGGACAATATCTCTCCCCAACTTGTTTCGGAAAATCCAGAGATGGTTCATGATCAAATATCGGACTGGAAAACGCGGAGACCCATTGAGTAACGAATAGAGGACGGGTACTTCTGGGTACCTCACTTGCTCCTTATCTCCTCTTCTCGGAATGACATTCAAAATGCAAATCGCTAACAACAACTTCGCTTCAATTTTCAAGTTCTTCCGGTACATGACTCCACTGTAAGTATCGGGCAAGAACAACGCTGCTAACATATCATTCCAATGAGGGTGCTTCTCCGGTTTTACTAAAAGATCATCAAGGCTAGGAATCATGTAGTCACGAGCCGATAAACTGTCGTACCTTGCCAACTTTCGGAGTGTATTAAAAGACATCTCTACCTTAATCCCATTCACCTCACCCGTTAACTTCATTTGTGACGGCCTATCGTATGTGTTGCACTTGAGGGTTGCAATCCATTCTTGAATTTCATCCATGAATAAATTCTTGATATCCTTATCATAGCAATTGAGAGCCGCCTCCCATCCTAGGGCACGGAATTGGGCAAACACGTTGAACGGCCTAAATTCAACCTCTCTCACCTCCCTTTCACAAATGAATGCAGCTGCCTTGTTTTTCAGTCGGTTCATACTATCATGGAATAATGTTGGTTGCCATTCATCTGGTTGATCCTCCAACGAACCCGACTCCCATTTTGGCTTGTTAGCCGGATCCAACTCTACCATCTCTTCATCCTCGCTTTCACTCTCACTAACTCTACCCAAGTACTGCCTCTTCTTTGGTTGTACTTCCGGCTGTTTGCCTTTGCCTTTAGACGAAGAAGATGAACTAGCTCTGGCTCTTTCCTTAGTCTTTACCATTTTCCTACACACATTAAAGCAAACAACACAACACAACACAACACAACACAACCAAACACAATAAGTTAGACCCTTTTCTCCAAAATATCCCCACACTTGCTTGTTACTATGGTTGTAGATGCTAGTGAACCAAAACTTTTATAAATTATTTTTTCAAAAATTGGGCATGGTGCCTCTACAACATAGAGGTTCCCAAAAGTCCACTACTTCGCCATCAATCCTACATCTACAACCATTTCAATGATCAAACAACAAGTTTCATGACAAAAACTATGAACAAGCAAGTGGGTATGAACAAATATCCAATACAACCTTAATCTTCACAATGCATCATCAAAATTTAACAAATAAACTTCCATACCTTTGTTTGAAGATGCTAGAACACTTGTGAAACAAAAACTTCAAAAACCCCTAAAATTTTCGGACCTAGGGTTTGTGATTCGGACCAGAAAACTTTGTTTTCTCGCAAATCTTTTGGCAAAATCAGCAAGTGCGTGAAAAATTAGTCAAGATAGACCTA
The DNA here is from genome assembly GCA_030545235.1 of Helianthus tuberosus. NCBI lineage: Eukaryota > Viridiplantae > Streptophyta > Magnoliopsida > Asterales > Asteraceae > Helianthus > Helianthus tuberosus. Next base: position 44,645,067 of record CM060438.1, on the reverse strand, counting down.
GATTTCACTTGATTTGGTCAAGAATTGAGGGAGATATGAAGGATTGAAGCTTGAAGAAGGTTATGGAGTTTCTTAGATTTGGTGGGTCTTGTGAAAGTGAAAGATGATGATGAATGGATGAGAAAAGAGAAGGAAAACGAGTGGATGGGGTGAAATTCATGTGACCCTTTATTTTTTTTTTATAACTGCTGTATCTGAAACGACCCTTACACTCGCCAGGTCCACCGTAAATTACGGTGGATACCGCAAATTACGGTGGATGCTGGCACAAAAATCCCACCGTAACTCAGTAGCGTTTTACCGTAAATCCCAAAAAGATTTCTAGTCCATCGTAATTACGGTACCACCGTAACTTACAGTGGTATCTGGGCATTCCTTTTTTGCTTAAAATGCAGTTTTTAAGTGTCTTTTTATATTTTTTTTCAGTTTTTTCAATTTTTTTTTGTGTTTTTAAAATTTTTCAAAAACATGTAAAATTACCCCCTCGAAAGTCCCGTGTTGTCCTCAACACAATGTTAGAGCAATTCGTGACCCGAATGTCCCCACACTTGTTTCAAACACGGACTTTAAGCAAATACGGCAATTGTGCAAACTATACAGAACAAAATAAAATAACATACTAACTATTTACACTACCAAACCTGGGCCTTTTATGGTTGTTCTTCATCGACCGGGCGTAAGATGTAGCCCACTTTGTCTAGCTCCAAGTTGTTAATGTCGTTCCCCTCCAAGTACGGCTTCAACCGATGACCGTTCACCGTTTGTTGTTTGTTCGTTTGCTCATCTTGGATGTCTACATCACCAAACCTCCCAACTCGCCGAACGACATACGGGCCCATCCATTTGCTTTTGAGCTTACCCGCAAACATCTTGAGTCTTGAGTTATACAACCAAACCTTTTGACCCACTTCAAAGGTTTTCTTCCTCAATTTTGCATCGTGTACTTTCTTGAGCTTGTCTTTGTAAGCCGATGCACACTCATATGCCTCATCTCTAAGTTCTTCGATTTCACACAATTGCAACTTTCTCATTTTTCCCGCTTCATTGTAATCCGCGTTTACCGTTGTGATTGCCTAATATGCCCGATGCGCTAACTCCATTGGCAAGTGACAACCCTTTCCATACACCATCCGGTAAGGTGTTGTGCCAATCGGAGTCTTGTAGGCCGTTCGGTATACCCACAATGCATCGTCTAACTTGCTAGACCAATCCTTCCTATCCGTTCTCACCGTCTTCATGAGGATTTCTTTTATTTGATGGTTGGACACTTCGACTTGTCCACTCGTTTGCGGATGGTAAGGTGTGGCAATCCGGAGATTCACACTATATCTCTTCAATGATTTTCCGAAGTTGAAGTTCTTGAAATGTGATCCTCTATCACTAATAATGACCCTCGGAATACCAAAACGGGAGAAAATGTTGGATTGAACAAATTTACAAACAACCGAGTGGTCATTTGTCTTTGTTGCAATGGCTTCAATCCACTTAGAGACGTAATCCACCGCCACCAAAATATATAGAAAACCATTCGAATTCGGGAAGGGGCCCATAAAGTCAATGCCCCATACATCAAATATTTCTACAACCAAGATTGGTTGTAATGGCATCTCATCCCTCTTTGAAATGCTTCCCATCTTTGGACAATTCACACAGTTCCTTGCAAACTCACAAGCATCCTTGAAAATTGTGGGCCAATAAAACCCGCATGAGAGAACCCGGTAGCCCGTTTTATGCCCACTAAAATGACCCCCACACGCGGATGAATGTGCATGAGTCAAGATTTCCAACACTTCCGTTTCGGGCACACACCTCCGAATAACTTGATCCGGTCCGATCTTGAAAATATCCGGCTCATCCCAAATGTATTGCTTCACTTGGACCATGAATTGTTGTCTTCGCTTTTTGGTCCAATGATTTGGAATGGCACCCGTGGCTAGGTAGTTTACGTAATGAGCATACCACGGTGCAACAAAGGTGGAAACAGCTAGGAGTTGCTCATCGGGAAAGCTTTCATTTATTTCGCTCATATCATCAATTCCTTCCACCGGGATCCGAGACAAGTGATCCGCCACTACGTTCTCACTTCCCTTTTTGTCTCGGATCTCTAAATCGAACTCTTGTAACAACAACACCCATCGAATCAAACGGGGCTTCGCGTCTTTTTTCTCCATCAAGTATCGAACCGCACTATGATCCGAATATACCACAACTTTGCTCCCCCAAATATACGAGTGAAACTTATCCAAAGCATACACCACCGCTAGTAATTCCTTCTCGGTTGTGGTGTAATTCAGTTGCACTTAGGACAAAGTCTTGCTTGCATAATAAATGACCACCGGCTTCTTATCAACTCGTTAACCCAAAACTGCACCAATTGTAGTGTCGCTTGCGTCACACATGATCTCGAATGGCTTTGACCAATCCGGTGGTTGCAAGATAGGAGCTTTGACCAACTGTTCCTTCAAAACATTAAAGGCTTGCAAACACTCATTAGTAAAATCAAATGGAACATCTTTTAATAATATGTTACATAAAGGTTTTGTGATAACACTAAAACCTTTGATGAAACGTCTATAAAAACCCGCGTGTCCCAAGAATGACCTTACCCCTTTAACATTTTTCGGTGGTGGCAAAGATGATATTACCCGTATTTTTGCCTTGTCCACCTCCATGCCCCTCTCTGATATCACATGACCTAACACAATGCCCTCTTGCACCATGAAATGACTTTTCTCCTAACTAAGCACTAAATTTTTCTCAACACACCTTTTTAAAACCTTTTGTAATTCGTTGAGACATGATTCAAAACTAGTGCCAAAGATTGAAAAGTCATCCATGAACACTTCAAGCGACTCTCCAACCATGTCCGAGAAAATACTCATCATACATCATTGGAAAGTTGCCGGTGCATTGCACAAGCCAAATGGCATTCGCCGAAAGGCAAAGGTACCATATGGACAAGTGAAGGTGGTCTTGTGTTGGTCATCCGGGTGTATTGCTATTTGATTGTAACCCGAATACCCATCCAAAAAACAGTAGTATTTTTAACCCGATAATTTTTCAATAATTTGATCAATGAAAGGTAGCGGGAAATGGTCCTTAGAAGTGGCGGTATTCAATTTGCGTAGTCAATACATACCCGCCACCCGGTAACCGGTCGGGTGGCAATTTGTTTACCACTTTATCCTTGACTACTTGAATACCGGCCTTCTTAGGCACAACTTGGGTAGGACTTACCCAAGCACTATCCAAAATCGGATAGATAATTCCCGCATCCAACCATTTTATTACCTCTTTCTTTACTACCTCCTGTAAGTTCGGATTCAATCGCCTTTGAGCTTCTCGTGTCGGTTTTGCATCGTCGGTGGTAATAATCTTGTGCATGACGATGGATGGACTAATTCCTTTAAGATCGGCAATTGTCCATCCAATAGCTCCTTTATTCTCCTTCAAAACTTCCAACAAAGCTCGTTCTTGCGCCATCTCTAAATTAGAGGCAATAATGACCGGTAGTGTGTCATTATCCCCTAAAAATGCATACTTCAAATGGCTTGGCAAGTCTTTGAGCTCCAACCTTGGTGGTTCTTCTAATGATGGTCTAGTACCCGAGTTTATTTCCACCGGCAAGCTTTCAAATTGGTGAGTCCATGGTGGTCGACCTTCCTTCAAAGCCATAGCATCCTGCTTTTCTTCTTCAGCCCCTAATGCACATGCATGTACCTGTTCAGAAAAATCACACAAACAAATATCTATGCCATCCTCCTCGTACTCGTGCAGTTTGCATCCATCGACTAAATCTGCCATGAAACACTCATCAACACCAATAGCATCAGAATTGTTAGTAAAAACATTCAAGCACATTTTTCGGTTTCCAAAGGTCATATCGACTGTACCAAATCTACAATCGATCACAGCATGTGCGGTGCTAAAAAATGGCCGACCCAAAATAACCCAAAATAACATTTTGTTGTTGTTTTGGGTCCGCGGATGAGTAGTCCAAGACTAAAAAGTCAACCGGGTAATAAAACTCATCAATTTTCACGATCACATTTTGAACCATCCCACGGGGTAGCTTATGAGATAAATCGGCTAAAACAACTGTTGTCTCTACTCTTGCTAACGGACCAAAGTCGTATTGGTCATATAAGCCCCCCGGTAAAATGCTCACCCCGGCTCCAAGATCAAGTAACGCCTTTGCCATTTGAAAATTACCAACTTGTATATTTATCAATGGCGTACCCGGATCTTTGAGCTTAAGGGGAAGCTCCCCATTCAAAACCGCACTTACTTGCCCGGTCAAGTCTACCCGCTTAGGCATTTTATTTCATCAAGTAGTGGAAGATTGATTTTTACTTGTTTAAACATGTCCCACAACTCTTCTTTTTGGGGACCTCCTGATGCAATAAAGTTTTTCTTACCCGGGTTAAGTAAAGCCGATGGAAACGGGACTTGACTCGGTCCACCTTTATCATTTTCACTATTTTCATTTTCACCCAACCCCGGTTTGTTAACATTTGATTCTTTAGGTGTAACCGGTGAAACATCATCGTCACTTTCATTACCCGTTACATCCTCAACTACCCCCTCGACCAAACCCGGTGACAAATTTGCTTTAAATTCTTTGCCACTTCTCAATACACTAACATGACTAATATTAACATTATTACCTCTTGACGAACCATGAGACGGATTTACCTTAGTGTCGCTAGGAAGTTGACCTTTGTTCTTCTTCAACTCCGCCACATCGGTTGCCAATTGACCCATTTGGGTTGTTAGTGATTGGATGCTCTTGTCACGAACCTCATCCTTTTGCATTCGGACTTCATCGAGTTGATTCCATTTTTACATATCTTGTTGCATAGCCCGAAGCATATCCATCATCTCATTTCCACCCGAAGACCCCCCTTGTTCTTGACCCGTTTGATGTTGCCTTTGATAGCCTTGGTTGTTCCCACCTCTATATCCACTTTGATTGTTATAAGGTTGGCACGAACCAAAGTTACCTTGGCTACTTTGAAAGTTCGGGTTAGCTTGATTTGAAGGGTTCCCATATCAGAAATTTGGGTGGTTCCTCAACCCGGGGTGGTAAGTGTTAGAATTCATGTTGTAGTTCCTACCACCCCCTCCTTGACCTTGTACCGCATGAACTTCCTCATATTGCCCTTCCACCACTCCTTGGCAATTCTCAGCCGCATGACCTATTTCATTGCAAATAGCACAAACATCATAAATTTGATTAGAGGTTTGAACATTACCATCGTCAACCGCATGCACTTGTGTTCGGGTGACGGCCGGTCGTGCTCTCCTTGATGCTTGAGCTTTCCTCTTTGATGTAATTGCCATTTGCTCCAAAAACTCCCAATCGTCATGCTCATAATTTGTGCCAAAAGACCCATTTGTAATGGACATTAGATCACGAGCATTTTCGGCACTTAGCCCTTCGTGAAAGGCATTCATCAACTCCCAAAGTTCAATTCCATGATGAGGGCAATTCTTGATCATCATGTTGAAACGCTCAAAGGCTTCATGAAACATTTCACCTTGTTGTTGTTGAAAACTCCTCAACCCCTTCCTAGCATCATTGGTCTTTTGGGCGGTGTAAAATTCATCTAGGAAAATTTGTTGCATCTCCGCCCAAGTATAAATAGATGCCGAAGGCAAAGTGTAGAACTACTTCTTTGCCTTATCCTCCAAAGAAAATTGAAACAGAACTAGCTTGACATCATCGGCCGAAAAACCTTGACTCCCAAGAGTATTGCAAATTGAGTCATAGGCCTCCAAATGGAAGTAAGGTTCCTCCGTTGCTAGACCCTTATATTTCGGCAAACTTTGCAAGGAATTTGTTCTCACTTCAAAAGTTCTTCCTTGGTTGTTGTGAGGAATAACCACCGGTGAAGGATTATGAGTAATCACCTGCCTAAAATGCGCTTCAATACCCCTCGCATGTTCTCTAAGATGCCTTCTTGTTACACCAAACCGACCCCTTGGACGAACAGGACCCATTGGTCTTGGTATATGCCCTTGTGGTGCAAATGGTTGTTGAAATTGTTGTTGTGGCATCGGTGGGTGTTGAATTGGCCTTGGGAATTGTGGTTGTACGTTCTGTGGACGAGCTTGTTGCAATGGTATAGGGCGCTGCACTGGCGGCCCTAGTGGTCTCGGCCTAATGTGTTGTGGTATGAGTTGTTGTTGTTGTGGCATTCCACCAACACTAGGCATTCCTTGAGGTTGGCCTTGCACATAACCAAACTCTCCTTGATCCCCATCACCCCCATAAGCATAACCGTCTTCATCGTAACCCTCAAAATCTTCATATCCTTCCTCATATCCGTCTCCCCTATACCCGAAGATTGCCCAAATGGAAGAGTCGAGTATTGAAAACCCGACTGATTCGATGGTCTAAAAGTAGAAGTGGCATGGACAATGGTTGAATTCGGTGCTATTGTGTAGTTTGAATATGATTGACCCGCTCCTGGAAAGAAATGGGTGAGAGGTGGAATTGTAGTAGAAGGGTTAAAAGTAATGGTTGGTTCTTCTTGAGTGGTAATGGGTTGTGTGGTATTGGTTGGTGTAACATTATGAAGTAAAGTAGGTTCGGTGGTAGTGGTTGGAATGGTGGTATTTGGTGAAGGTTGAGTGGATGTTGGTATAAAAGATGAGGTTGTTTGACCCGTTGTGGGTGGGATTTGTGAATCGGCCATAATGTTTCTTGGTGTAATGGGTGAAGTGGGTGAACCAATGATCTTGTTTTCTCTTAACAAAACTCTGTTTTGACGCAAAGTTCTTTCGATTTCCGGATCAAACGATAGCGGTGATGACTTGTGAGAGCCTCTAGTATGCATACACCTGAAAGTACCTGCACACTAAACACAACCAGCGTAAACCCGAAAATAACAAAACAAAACTACTAAATTAACACACGTTGCGCACTACTCCCCGGCAACGGCGCCAAAATTTGACGTGAAGTCGCGGTACACGCAAATTTAATCCAAATAACAACTAGTAGATAGTGGTAAATTGATATCAAACTCAGGGAGTATGTGGAAAATGTGTTGATGTTATAGTTTTGCAACTTAACTACAATTAAACTAAAATGCAGAATTTAAAGGTCAATGATTTGGATTGTTGTTTTGGAAAACTAAACTACTAGCTAATTGCAAAATCAAAATTGGATTTTTAATTCAGATTATGAGAACAATGACCATCTTAGGATTCAGTTTCTTTTGACAATTGTGTGAAATTCCAACTAGAAAGAGTTACATAGACATAACTCGTGTATAAACAATTTTTGTGATGAAAGGGAACAAAGTACTCAGATTATATTAATGTGAGGTTGTTTCCCGATGATCAATCAATCAATATCCAACCCTAACCCTTCACGTGATATCCTGATTGCCAGCGGCACCAGGAACGTATGAATTAGACTAGAATTGCAATACCAATTAACAAGCTACAATCAATTACTCATACACCATGATAATCAAAGTAAACACAATGTTACCATTCTAGAAATAAAGGAACAAACACACAAGAGTTTAGAGAAACCTTCACCTAAGATGATCACCACAAGTTTAGCCGGACATTGTTCGGTTGATCATCATAACATCCAAATTCAAGTTCATACAAATCAAAAACAAGAACCAAATGTTTAGAATTGTTTGGAACAAGGTAGAACCAGCCAAAATCGCTCCCAATATGCAGAGAAAACGTCCAATCATGAGATATGTGAAAAGACACCACAAAAACTGTTTTAATGAGGCAGTTACAAAATTCTCCATCGCCTCCACTGTAATTTATGGTCTCCACCGTAAATTACGGTGGACTCCAACTTGTTACGGTGGATGTCTACTGAGTTACGGCAGGACAATGCAAGTTTCAGGGCCACCGTAAATTACAGTGGCCACCGTAATTTACGGTGGAACCCTGATTCTTGGGTTTTGTTTCTTCTTTCATTCCACGCACGACCTGTTCCATTCCAAACTGTCCAAAGCAGCGTTTTATCCCTTTTTAGCTCCTGATCTGCACCTGAAACATAAGCAACCGTAGTCATCTAATTCAAGATAATTACGCGATTAAGTGAAGGATAAATTCGTCTTTTAACATCATTAAGGGTTGTCCTATGGACCACCCGTCAGAATGCTATACATCTAAAGCTCTATTTTAAGTAAGTTAGAATTTAATTTCTAACTCAGGATGGTATGAGTTCTATCTCTTTTAATATATTTAATATTGTTTATTCTTTTGAACCCAATACTGACTTAAGCATTGGAGGGGTGTTAGCCAGGCTAACACCCACCTTAGTTTACGATTGTTTTGCAGCATATGCTTCGGGATATAGCTCCAGGATACACACTCAGGATACTTCGAAAGATTAGAGGATTGGCCCCCTCTCTCACGTTTAAGGGATCCTGATCCCTTCACAGGTTTAAAGGTATTCACCTTTCTCTAGAATTGGGTTTAAACACCCCGCCTGGAGCGCAAGTTATCCAGGGATAGTTCAAGATAGCGGGACCAGTCCATGTAAAAGTGGCTGACAATTTCGTTATTGTTGGCTATATCCTGGATCCTAAAGGTATATGAGGATTGATCACCCTCTCTCACGGAAGGGTATTTTCATACTCTCTAAGGTTTAAAGGTTATCACCTTTCTAAGTCTTGGAGTTTATACATTCCCGCCTGTAGCGCATGAAAATTTGGGATTTTCCCCAGGATACTAAGGATTTATCTCCAGTACATTTTAGGGTTTACCCCCTGTAACACAAGAACTGCTCAGACAGTTGGAACTGATGTTCAGAAAATTTCTAAGACTTTATGCACAGCGGACATTCCTTCTGAGGCGATTGTGTAAAGCTCAAAGGATCGAATTTGGACCTAGTGTACTAAGTGTCGTGGACTGGGGACATCTTAGTGGAAAAAATTGCAAAAGGATTGAAGCTCGAAAATAGGGTTACACTCTATTCCTGGTATGATCTTTCCTTTATAAACCCTATCTGAGTTATTTGAATTTTTGGAACTATGTTTGACAAAAACTTATATATCCTGATTAGGATATATTCTTAGAATACATTCCCGGAATATATTTCTAGAATATGTTTCAGGATATTTGGTTGGAATATTCGGGATATAATACTCGGGTTAAAAACTAAAACTGCATTCTAGTTAAACAAGTGTTGTAGAATGAAAGTGAATTGTCCTAATTTCTTTAAAAACTTCATTGGAAATATTTGAATTTTAAGCCCTATCAGACGAAAGTCTTAATATAATATTGCCGGGTATACTGATCAAGATATTTTTGTAAGACATTGGAAATTATTGCACTAAATTTTGGAAAGTTGAAATCTAAACAAAAGCAATACAACAGCGAATAAGTCTAGAGGAGGTTGTATTGTCCAAAATAAACGATACTAGTTGATGACCAAAGGCTTCATCCCAAAACCTAGGACCCATCTACCTTTGGCTATCAAATTGTTTTAATGCAGGAAAAGAAAATTGTTTAAAGGACAGAAAGTAAAATTGTTCAAACAAACACGACCATCAAATAAAAAAATAAGCTCAGGCATGAATATCCATCACTGCCCGCTTCGCTGCTTTTAAGGAGCGGCACCTTCTTCATTCATCATATCTTCATCAGCATCCTCTTCAGGATTAGCTTGAACATCCTTCTCAGCTTCGCCACCAGTGCCAATTGGTTTTTCAACCGCTTTTGAAGATCCCTCAGCTGCAGATTTAACAGGTTTGTCACCGAGACCCCTTAGCTTCGTCTCCCAGGCATCAACGTCCCAAGAAGGGCATTCGAAGCCCAGGGCCTTGGCTTCGTGGGCCATTTTTAGCCTGGCTTGAAGAAGGGAGATAACGAAAAAACTTTTAAGGCCTTCCTGGTAGGTAACCATATCCCGTTCATGTTGGGCATGGGCGGCATCGAGATGGGCTTGGGCCTCAAGAGTGGCTTTGTTGAGGGCAGCCTGATGTTCCTGGGTCATAGCCTTGAACTTGTCCTCGTAGTGTCGAGATTTGGCAGCAGCAATCATACCCTGGTCAGAAATGGTAACCTCGGCTTTCTTCAACTTGGACTCGAGCATCTTGTTAAGCCCACAGGATTCTTCGTACAAATGAACCAGACGTTCGAGGCCCTGCACCCGAAGACACATGTATTATTATAATAACTAAGATATTGGTTTGACATATATGTGCAGGATATGAGATAAGGATCTACACCTGGTTAAGAAAGGAAGTCATAAACCCGCTTGCCTCGATAAACCCATGATTCTCATAGGGAAACGTCTCGGAGGTGGCGGGAGAATCAGTCTCTTTCCTCTTACGGGATCTAGAATTCCGGGGCTTAGTAGCTGGTGAGGGCTTGGGAATGATGATAGCTTTGGAGCTGCTGGGCCTGGAAGAGGCAATAGCTTTGGGACTTGGCTCCTTCTTGATCTGGATAGGATCGGAGTATCTATCCAACTCTTCAAGGTCAAAAACTTCTAGGATTTTGGTTGGCGCTGTATAAAAGGAAAGTTCTAAATCCTTGTTAGTTCTTTTATTATGTTACAAAAATCAATCATTTACAAAATGACTCTTACCAGACATATCGGATAATGAATATTGACTGGAACTCGGGAGGTGTGTGGAAAAGCTCCTATCACTTTCTGGGAGCCGGTAAATTGCTTCAATTCTCTTTTCAGATTCTTCAGTAGGAGGGGCAACTTCCTTGAAATTCACTGCATAAAGGCCAAATAAGAAAGTATTAGCGCAGGATATGGGCCTGAAAGTATTTGGAGGATATTCTCGAAACCCTAAACCCTACCGGTGGTTAACTACTCCACCGAGAGGCTAGCACCCTCATAGATGGAGTCTCGCTTAACGAAGAAGAATTTACGTTGCCATCCATCCTCGTTCTTGGTGGCTTTAAGAATAAGGGGTTTGCTGGAAGTCGAAATGAGTAAAAACCGAATGGAACCGTGTGAACGGAGGCGGTAGGCGATTGGAATATCCTCGATGCAGAGGTCAAGTTAGTGAAGGTTTTTAATTTGGTTAAGTACGATCAGCACTCTCCAAACCATGGGCATTGTTTGGGTGAAGGAAATACCGGTGGTTCGAAAAAACTGCATTATGAATTCAGGGAAAGGATACCGAAGACCTAGCGAAAAAGGATATGCCAGAGGCTCTCAACGCTACGATGTCTGCGTTATCAAAGGCACAGATCTCCTTTTGGGGATTCTTGAGAAGGTTTTGCTGGACGAAGGTCTCCGTCGATTCGCCGGTTTGAGAATAGGTTCTAGTCGCCATTAGAAGAAAGATGAAGGAATTAGAAGGGAAATGAGAAAGAACGAATAATTACCTAGTGATTTTGTTGATGAAATTTGATTTTCAAACAGAAAGAGAGAAGATATAGGGGCATGGTAGATATCCATCAAGTGAAAACTGCGTTGGAAGTTGTACAATGCTACATCAACTGTCGTTTCAACTTAATTACCTCAATTTAAGGGATAAGTTTTAAAATATATCCGTTGGAATTGGTATACCAACAGATATATTTTGGGGACAATTGTTATGGGTCATTTTCTGCTCATATATCCTGATTAATATTTTGACTTTGTTTGTTTTATTGTGACCAGGATACTGAATCAGGATATTGGTAACATCCTGGAATGATATCCTGGTAATAACTAATTAATTCACGTGCAGATTATTGTAACCAGTCTCTAACGGTCAGGTGGAATTCTTCACCTCAAGACTCGGGCAAATCAGTTATTTTATGGACGTTGAAGCCGGAAGACGTGGACTACAACGTTCACATAAGGAATATTCGCTGAATCCCGGAATAGTAGGATAGTTAGTTAGTTTCTTTTACTATAAAAAGGATTGATCGGATCAGATTAAGGCACACAATCTTTCGCACACTCTTTCTCTCTAGTTGCAAACAATCACTACGCACTAACACTTGTATTCGAGTTTACATTGTAACACTTAGTTGATCCGCATCATATCCTGCACTGTATCCTGACATTAGAAGTAATAAAAGAACAAGGCAGCTGCGATTATCAGCTCCCGAGGTTTTGTGCCGGCGATCTAGATTGATCAAGGGCTTTCCTCGTATATCTCGTGTCACCCTTTACCTTTTTTGCTCACTGTTTGATCATAGGAACAGCTCAATATCCTGAGCCGTGTCCTGAATACTGTTTTTGCAAACAACTTAATTAGCATATTTTTAACACACATTTTTAGCACACTACCTCACTTAACTAATTTGATCACTTAATTGCTTCGGTAATTTTTTACCAAAACACCTAAAACTCATAAAATTCAACCAAATCGAAGGAGAATCAAGTTAAATTTGGGGCTTTAAAAAAATTTGTGATCACTCAAGCTAGGAGATCACAAGGTAAGTCGAAATTCGTTATTTGGTGATATCTTAAAATTCAAATTAACACTCATGAATTGAAGTTCATGTTTGAATGTTGAATGTATGAGTGTGGTTATGTTGAAACCATGTCTAGAAACAAACCCCAGTTAAAAGTTAGATGATTTGGTATAGAAAACTAGGAAATTGATGATTACCCTTATATGTGCTAAGTGGGTTTTAATGTTATGATGAAATTGATGATAAGACTATGTTTAGAATCATCATGCATGATAATGTTAAGAAGGTGTTTTGTCACACCCCCAAAATACCACATGCGGAAACCCCGCTAGGCTTGTGATGTACCAGGATCTAGCCACTAATCACATTGAACTAATATTAAAATGTTTAACAAAGATTCCATTCATTATAATAAAACAACCACAAATATAATCCAAGTTTAACATGTTCAGCGGAAGCAAATAGTAATTAATTGTGTAAGTGTTTCAAAACCAAATGTATGTAAATTCAGTAAGTCATGCATATCCAAGCAGTGTGACCCATGACCACTCCAGCAAATCCCAGATAGCAAGTTCCTTGTCCAAAGTACCTAACGACCTACGAGCATGCAACAAGTGTATCAGACAACGCTGGTGAGTTCATAGTTTTACGAAAACGTTAGTTACCAAATGTTTAGTTCAGTTCATTGATTATAATGTTGATAATAACTCGAGTACCGTACAAGATGGCTTCCAGATTGTTTTGCCCGTCCCCAATGCCCCCTATCTAAGCATTGGTCATGATTTAAGGTCATTAGTTCATACCCGTCCTCTCAGGTACGGTGTGAGGTTGCCAAGCCTAATAGCGCTATCAACTAATACCCCGTTACCTCGAAGGTAACTATTCGGTATAAGATGGGACTTAAAATGATAGGAAATGAGTGTATTATCTAACATTCTAGTTTTACCCAAAAGACCTATTCCTCTCAGGAATACCCATTTGATTGCCCCACCCACCGGGACGCATGCTCAAGAGGAATGAACTCACCTTTGATTTGCTCGGTATGTTAAGTTACCCGTCCAAGTTGGTCAACCCAAACCCTACCAAGGTTACTAATCAAAATCAGTTTCACAATCAATCAAATCACGTATTTTACACAGTTTGCATCTATCACAAGATCAGCATATACCACGTATCAAGTACTCAGTTCTCATGTATGTCCGCATCCCATGTGTAAATCTCATAATGCATTAACAGATGAATTGGTTACCCACACAAATTAAGTCAAGACCCTCATCACTAGTTGATATCATTATCATGCAACGAATAAAATCTTTCAAACACAAGTGTAAAACATCATACACATCATAACTGTCTACTGTTCCGTCTATATACTCTTACGGCGAAGAATCCTAGCGACGAAGGACTATCCTTCGTCGAAATAAAGTGGGACAAAGTATCCATACTTCGTCGAGATGAGGATCGGCGAAGTATCCAACCTTCGTCGAGACAGGGTTCGGCGAAGTATCCAACCTTCGTCGAGACAGGGTTCGGCGAAGTATCATAAAGGTTCTTCAAGATCACATAACAACAGTTAACATGTTTTCAGTAGGAGTAATGGATCAATCAACAGTTATTTTACATGTTCAACAATCCCTAATTATGATCAATCATCGAGTACTCAAAACATAACTGTTTCCTTTAACGTACAATTCTAATCAAACATTAATCATTGAAACACACAAGGATTTTCAACACTTTCATCGTACCAATCCTAACTACGTAATTAACATTCATACGGCCGATCATCAATGGAACATTATGTACACAAGATTCTACATATTCATACAAAATCATCACAACACGAATTATTCATCGAACGAGAACAAGACACTAACCTTAATACCGGATTGATTAGATAAATCGAGATGGAAAGGCTTCGAGATTCCCTACTGCCGTCGCACAGAGGATGGGAAAAGAGGACTTTAGGGTTTTATGTTTTGCGTTTACTGATTACGAGAGGTTGTTAGTGCATTTATGTCTATCGCCTCGGTCAATTCCAGTTCGTAGCAGAATCTGAAGAATACTAGTGCTTATATTGTAATATTTAGGGAAAAGGCAAGGTGGCATTTATGTAATTAATGAGAATTCTCATTAAGCCCCTTGGCCTATAAATAGAGAAGTTAGGTGTTAGCTTTAGAACTTTTTACCATTTGAGCATTTGGAGTGCTTTGGAGCTAGAGAGAGAAACTAGATAGAGAAAGTGCTCTAGGTGATTCACGTGACTTTGTACTTTTCAGATCTTTTATTGAATCACAGATTTAGTATGTTCTCGTGTTCAGTCCACGCACGTGTACGGATTCCGCACGTCACACGTGTCGATTCGCAATCGTTACGGAGTCGAAAACCGATCCTACAAGTGGGAGAGAATCAAGTAATCCTGGATATATTCATATTATTATATTTTAGAGCCAGGATCTTGATTAAAAGTTTTTAAGAGCCAGGTCACGATTCCTGGACAATCGAAAAAAGCTTTCACTGTCGCATACTTGAAATTTGTCAGCTTTTGTTGAGAGAGTCAGGATTTCAATCCTGAAAGTTTAAAACATTTTCACTTATAAATGTTTGAGATTTGCAGATGAAGTACCAGATTACGATCCCGATAGCCAAGTCTAAGGGGGAGTCTGAAGACGAGCTCGACGCAAGGGGGAGCTTGTATCCGGAAAGCCAGGTGTCGATCCCAAAGCATGGAAGCTTGACGAAAGGGGGAGCCTGAAGAAAGAGTCTACCGAAAGGGGGAGCTGAAGCTGAAGACAGATCCACGGGGATTCTGTTCGAGAAAGTGGGAGTTTGTGTTGCTAAAGATGTGATAAAGCTTCAAGAAGACTCAGAGAGAGAGAAAGACAAGACGCTATGAGATTGACTGCGGCAATATCCAAGGGGGAGTCTGTTAGTGCATTTATATCTATCACCTCTGTCAATCCAGTTCGTAGGAGAATCTGAAGAATACTAGCGCTTATATTGTAATATTTAGGGAAAAGGCAAGGTGGCATTTATGTAATTAATGAGAATTCTCATTAAGCCCCTTGGCCTATAAATAGAGAAGTTAGGTGTTAGCTTAAGAACTTTTTACCATTTGAGCATTTGGAGAGCTTTGGAGCTAGAGAGAGAAACTAGAGAGAGAAAGTGCTCTAGGTGATTCACATGACTTTGTACTTTTCAGATCTTTTATTGAATCACGGATTTAGTACGTTCTCGTGTTCGGTCCACGCACGTGTACGGATTCCACACGTCACACGTGTCAATTCGCAATCGTTACGGAGTCGAAAACCGATCCTACAGAGGTTATGCAAACAACATAAAAGGTTGGGCCGCGAACCACCCTGGGCCGAGGCCCTTTTCAGCGAAGTCTCACTTGGCTAAGAATGATTCTTCGCCATCATGTGAGTATGACGAAGGGTCAACCTTCGTCGAACTTGGTTGTGACGAAGATCATTCTTCGTCGATGGGTGAGTGTGACGAAGACTACTCTTCGTCGAGTGTTCTAATTCAAGATTAAACATAATTATAACCACACACAATACTTAAGTTTTTCATGCAACAATCAAACGTAGCAATACTTTAATCATTCAAATAAACTACACACGACACCACCTAAACCAAATTGTAAGAACAGAATTGTGAAACAAGTGATGTGCATAGGAAAGACCTTGAAATCTCGGGTTGTCACATCATCCCCAACTTGAAAGAAATTTCATCCCGAAATTTGATAGTAATCCAAAACAGCAAGATGTTAGATCAGGATGACTGTGGATTTTCCGCAGGTGTCACATCATCCCCAACTTGAAAGGGAATTTCGCCTCAAAATTCACCAGTTGCATCATGTTTAGATTGGTCAGTTGGGAATAACTGAGGATACTTGTGCTTCATCTGATCTTCGCGCTCCCATGTGAACTCAGGTCCCCGTCTTGAGTTCCAACGGACTCTCACGATCGTGATTCGACTATACTTACGGACCTTGACTTCCCGATCCATAATTTCGATGGGTTCCTCGACAAACTGCAATTTGTCGTCGATTTTCAGTTCTTGAAGCGGTACCACAAGTGTTTCATCGGACAAACACTTCTTTAGTTGCGAAACATGGAAGACATCATGAACGTTACCCAACTCAGCAGGTAACTCGAGCTTGTATGCCACTTTACCAATACGTTCCAAAATTTTGAATGGCCCAACATAGCGTGGATTAAGCCTGTCGCGCTTCCCAGAGCGCACCACACCCTTCCAGGGTGAGACTTTCAACATAACACGATCGCCTACAGCAAACTCCAAGGGTTTCCTACGCTTATCAGCGTAGCTTTTCTGACGATCGCGCACTGCCGCCATACGGTTTCTGATCTGGACAATCTTTTCTGAAGTTTCAAGTACAAGTTCCGGTCCGGTGATCTGACTGTCACCCACCTCAGCCCAATAGAGAGGTGAACGACATTTTCACCCATACAATGCTTCAAACGGAGCTGCCTGGATGCTGGTATGGTAGCTGTTGTTGTAAGAGAACTCTATCAACGGCAAGTGCTTCTCCCAGCCTTTGCCAAAATTGATCACACATGCTTGCAGCATGTTTTCAAGTGTCTGGATGGTTCGTTCGCTTTGACCATCCGTCTGCGGGTGATAATCGGTACTCAAGTCGAGACGTGAGCCGAATGATCTATGCATCGACTGCCATAAATCCGATATAAAACGTGGGTCATGATCAGAAATAATAGAGCTTGGCACCCCGTGCCTAGAAACCACTTCCTTAAGATAAACAATAGTAAGTTGTGAGAACTTATCCATTTCCTTGATTGCTAGGAAATGTGCTGACTTCGCGAGACGATCAACGATCACCCAAATGGTATCGTTTCTGTTTTGAGTTCTTGGCAAACCAGTGACGAAATCCTTAGCAATTTGCTCCCATTTCCACATGGGTATTTCTGGTTGTTGAAGCAGGCCTGATGGTTTCTGATACTCTACCTTGACTTTTGCACAAGTCAAACACTTACTCACATACGTCGCGATGTTAGCTTTCATCTTCGGCCACCAATACAAGACTTTGAGGTCCTGATACATCTTATCCGAACCCGGGTGAACAGAGTATCAGGACTTGTGCACTTCGTCCATCACCCGCTCCCTAAGATTTCCAACCAAAGGGACCCATATCCGCTCCATAAAATAATAAATGCCATCTGACCTCTCCACGAGTCGTTTTTCCATGCCCTGCAAATATTCAGCTTCCAGGTTTTCTTCCTTCAATCCTTCAGTCTGAGCCGAACGGATCTGATCAGGAAGATTTGAGTGAATAGTGAGCTGTAAGGCTCGTACACACTTGGGTTTCGTTTCCTTTCGACTAAGGGCATCAGCTACAACGTTAGCTTTACCTGGGTGATACTTGATGGCGCAATCGTAGTCGTTTAAAAGTTCTACCCAGCGACGCTGTCGCATATTCAATTCCTTCTGATCAAAGATATGCTGAAGGCTCTTGTGGTCGGTATAAATAGTGCATTTAGTACCGTATAAGTAATGCCTCCAGATTTTTAAAGCAAAGACCACGGCCCCCAACTCTAAGTCGTGAGTCATGTAATTCTTCTCATGAACCTTTAACTGCCGAGAAGCATACGCTATCACCTTCTCGCGTTGCATTAGCACACGACCGAGACCCTGAATAGAAGTATCACAGTACACCACAAAGTCCTCGGTACCCTCAGGTAAGGACAAGATTGGTGCACTACAGAGTTTTTGTTTCAACAACTGGAAGGCATCTTCTTGTTTCATTCCCCATGAGTATACAACGCCTTTCTATGTCAACGAAGTAAGAGGTTGAGCGATTTTCGAGAAGTCTTTAATAAATCTGCGATAGTACCCAGCGAGGCCGAGAAATTGTCGCACCTCCGAAGGATTCTTCGGTGCCGCCCAATTTCTGATAGCATCAATCTTATCAGGTTCCACGTGTATCCCCGATTCATTCACAATGTGGCCAATGAAGTGTACCTCTCGAATCCAGAAATCACACTTAGAGAATTTCGCGTAGAGTTGCTCCTTCCTCAGGAGCTCCAATATGAGCCGCAAGTGTCGCTCGTGGTCCTCTTTGCTCTTAGAGTAGATCAAGATGTCATCGATAAACACAATAACGAAATCATCGAGATACAGTTTGCACACACGATTCATAAGTTCCATGAAAATTGCTGGTGCGTTTGTCAATCCGAAGGGCATAACCAGAAACTCATAATGGCCATACCGCGTTCGAAAAGCTGTTTTAGGGACATCCTCCTCTTGGACTCTCATCTGATGATAGCCCGATCTTAAATCGATCTTCGAGTAAAAACTTGACCCTTGCAATTGGTCAAACAGGTCGTCGATACGCGGTAAAGGGTAACGGTTCTTGACGGTCACCTTATTGAGTTCATGGTAATCTATACACATATGAAAGGACCCGTCTTTCTTCTTCACAAACAGAACTGGGGCTCCCCAAGCGAAGAACTAGGTCGGATAAAACCTCTATCCAACAGTTCTTGGAGTTGATTTGACATCTCTTGCAACTCTCCTAGTGCAAGACGATAAGGAGCACGAGCAATCGGGGTTGCTACTGGTGTAAGGTCGATCTGAAATTCCACCTGACGGTGTGGAGGTAGCCAGGAAGTTCTTCAGGAAATACATCTGGAAACTCACTGACCACAGGTAGGTGTTCGATTTTCCTTTCTTCAGGCTGAGTATCAGTAACAAGTGCTAACATAGCAGGGTAGCCCTTTCGTAGGCACTTCTGGGCTTTCATAGCTGAAATGATGCCAACCATTGCACCACCATGATGACCTTGAAGCGACAAGGATTCTCCACTAGGGAGAGGAATACGTACGATTTTCTCTTTGCAGAGAATTTCCGCTTGATGTTTAGATAACCAATCCATACCAACAACCACATCAAAACTTCCAAGAGTAACGGGAAGTAGGTCAATATCGAACACTTGACCCATAAGATCAAGTTTACACCCAAAAAGGACATGTGAGGCTTCAATCGATTTGCCATCGGCCAATTCTACTACGTGTTTAGTTACAAGAGGTGTAGGAGTTAACCCTAACTGACGACTGAACCCCAAAGACACATAAATCCAATCGGCACCAGAGTCGAATAAAACAGAAGCAAATAGATTGTTCACGGAAAACGTACCAGTCACAACGTTGCCATCGTTCCTAGCCTCCCCAGCACCAATGGTAAACACTCTTCCACGCGCACCATTCCCACCATTATTTCCGTTGTTGTTGTTCCTAGTGTTGTTATTATTATTACCAGCATTTTGATTTAGTTGAGGGCAATCTGCCTGAAATAACCCTCGTCACCACACTGGAAACACCCCTTATGATTTCCCTGATTCTACTGAGGTTGTTGCCTCTCCTGTTGCTGTGGTTGTTGTTGCTGTGGGGGTTGCTGCTGCCTTGGGAGTGGAGCCCTACAATCTCTAGCCATATGGTCCACCTTGTTGCACCTGTGACAGACTCGGGTGCACGGCCCACGATGATGAAAATTGCACTTGTTACACTTTGGTTGCTTTCCCGCATAGGAGCCCTGATTTGAATTGTTGCTCTGATTCTGATTCACAAAAGATGACTGGCTAAAACTGTGGTTGATACTGTTGTCTGGTTTCTTCTGTGACTGATTCGAGTTGGACACCTTGTCCACATCATTCCATTTGCGTTTGCTATCAGTAGCTGGAGTAGTAGCTGTAGCAGTAGTAGCTGTAGTAGAAACACGTGGTGGTAGCGAGCGACGCTCCACCTCCTGATCTGTGATCTTGTGAACCAAGTGGATGATCTGAGGTAAGTTGTTGAGGTTCGCTGCTGTAACCAAGCCCTTAACCTATGGGGCTAATCCTTTGATGTACAGTTCAATTCTACGAGGTGGTGGTCGAGATAAGTTAGGACACATATTCGCAAGTTCGTGAGATCGCTTCGTGTACGCCTCGATCCCAGATCCTTCCATTTTCAGGTTGTAGTACTCGTTCTCCAGTTTCTGTACTTCATCATGAGGATAGTACTCCTCTCTCATCAACTCCTTGAAATCCTCCCAAGTAGTAGCATTCGCTATTTCAATGCCCAGCATCTGGACTTGGGCATTCTACAAAGTCAAGGCACTATCCTCCAATGTGCCCGTAGCATACTTCACTCTGTCCCCAGCAGGACAGTTACACATAGCGAACACCGATTCT
This sequence comes from Helianthus tuberosus, assembly GCA_030545235.1. NCBI lineage: Eukaryota > Viridiplantae > Streptophyta > Magnoliopsida > Asterales > Asteraceae > Helianthus > Helianthus tuberosus. The sequence continues at coordinate 44,624,498 of CM060438.1, read as the reverse complement.
GCCTTCTCAAACCAACGTAGTAGTCCCACAGCTCCTTCAGTCCCACTGAACGTCTGTGGCTTACAATCCATGAATGTCTTAAACGTGCACACAGGAGGATTGTTCTGATTCATGTGTTGACCTAAAGACGGAAGAAAATACAACACACAAGTAAGATTCGAGTACGCGACACAAGGATAAAGAGTATTTGGCACATATCGTACCAGCCTGCTAAGCCGCCAAGGCTTCAGCCACACGAGTATTGATCAAATCGGTCAATTCGGCCTGGGACATATTAACGTTGCCACGTACACCACTGCGGCCTCCACGTCCACTGTTTCATCCGCTCATGATTCTATATAACCAGTGTATAAAGGTTAAAAGTCGGGTTTGAGTAGGAGTCATCACTATGACTTCTACAGATTACAGAGTTCTATCATTTCGTCAGACAACAGAGTGGAACCCCTTTCACACTCGTTAAGCCTCACTGGGACTCACATGCACCCCACATTATTATTATGTGTGCACCCATAATAACAGTGCGATTTGCATGCTTATCTCAGCTCCTCCCAACTTATGCTAAAAGGTTCCTCAAATTCGAGTAGCAAGACAAAAACACCACAACATAGATCAGGAAGGTTTAGGGAAGTGTCACACTATCAATCACATAACATAGGCTAGTAGCACAAGAACTCATACTATAGTGCTAGGTGTGCATTCACATGTATTGTCATACTCAAGTGTTCACTAAATATGATATGCAATAAGTAAATGAGAGACGAACCTTGCAATCTGGAGCTGAGTGTCATGGTCGATTTCTGAACTTTCGGTTATAGTCTGGTTTTATAAAAATGTTTTAAAACCTAGTTCACTATAACCAGTGGCTCTGATACCAAATTGTCACACCCCCAAAATACCACATACGGAACCCCCGCTAGGCATGTGATGTACCAGGATCTAGCCACTAATCACATTGAACTAATATTAAAATGTTTAACAAAGATTCCATTCATTATAATAAAACAACCACAAATATAATCCAAGTTTAACATGTTCAGCGGAAGCAAATAGTAATTAATTATTTAAGTGTTTTAAAACGAAATGTATGTAAAATCAGTAAGCAAGTCGTGCATATCCAAGCAGTGCGACCCATGACCACTCCAGCAAATCCTAGATAGCAAGTTCCTTGTCCAAAGTACCTAACGACCTGCGAGCATGCAACAAGTGTATCAGACAATGCTGGTGAGTTCATAGTTTTACGAAAACGTTAGTTACCAAATGTTTAGTTCAGTTCATTGATTATAATGTTGATAATAACTCGAGTACCGTACAAGATGGCTTCCAGATTGTTTTGCCCGTCCCCAATGCCCCCTATCTAAGCATTGGTCATGATTTAAGGTCATTAGTTAACGCCTGTCCTCTCAGGTACGGTGTGAGGTTGCCAAGCCTAATAGCGCTATCAACTAATACCCCGTTACCTCTCAGGTAACTATTCGGTATAAGATGGGTCTTAAAATGATAGGAAATGAGTGTATTATCTAACATTCCAGTTTTACCCAAAAGACCTATTCCTCTCAGGAATACCCATTTGATTGCCCCACCCACCGGGACGCATGCTCAAGAGGAATGAACTCACCTTTGATTTGCTCGGTATGTTAAGTTACCCGTCCAAGTTGGTCAACCCAAACCCTACCGAGGTTACCAATCAAAATCAGTTTCATAATCAATCAAATCACGTATTTTACACAGGTTGCATCTATCACAAGATCAGCATATACCACGTATCAAGTACTCATTCCTCATGTATGTCCACATCCCATGTGTAAATCTCATAATGCATTAACAGATGAATTGGTTACCCACACAAATTAAGTCAAGACCCTCATCACTAGTTGATATCATTATCATGCAACGAATAAAATCTTTCAAACACAAGTGTCCAACATCATACACATCATAATTGTCTATTGTTCCGTCTATATACTCTTACAGTGAAGAATCCTAGCGACGAAGGACTATCCTTCGTCGAAATGAACTGTGACGAAGTATCCATACTTCGTCGAGATGAGGATCGGCAAAGTATCCAACCTTCGTCGAGACAGGGTTCGGCGAAGTGTCATAAAGGTGTCAAGATCACATAACAACAGTTAACACGTTTTCAGCATAAGTAATGGATCAATCAACAGTTATTTTACAAGTTCAACAATCCCTAAATATGATCAATCATCGACTACTCAAAACATAACTGTTACCTTTAACGTACAATTCTAATCAAACATTAATCATTGAAACACACATGGATTTTCAACACTTTCAGCGTACCAATCCTAACTACGTATTTAACATTCATACGGCCGATCATCAATGGAACATTATGTACAAAAGATTCTACATATTCATACAAAATCATCACAACACGAATCCATATATCATGAATTAATCCATCGAACGAGAACAAGACACTAATACCCTCCCCGAGACAGCATTCCAACGACTACGTCGGGCAGAACCACGACAGCCGTTACGGAACCCTGGATCAATCGGGCAGCGTATCTAATACGTAACCGGGGTTATGATACTTACAATGAGGCAGAACTTCGTTATTTAGGGGGGTATTATACCCGGAGATTATGCCTACTATGCAGAAATTTTGAGAGAGAAAAGATTGTGGGACGAGTTGGGACTGAAGGCCTGAGCTCCCAATTTATAGGAGCTGATTCGCAATTCCTCGCGGCCCGCGTAAGCCGAAGGCTTACCCTTCGCGGCCCGCGACGTAGGGTAATAGGGGCTAGGGTTGCTGATTCGCCAGTTGTAGACTCGACACGATGATGACACATGGCAGCTCAGGGTGTCGCCCTGACTTGGAGCTATCGCGCCTCGCGTAGAAGGTAGCCAAAGGCTACGCGGCCCGCGAGCGCCACAAATTTCTTGATTTTATTTTATTTTTAATTATATATTTTATTTTGGGCTCGGTTTTCACGTACGGGGTATGTTTTTAGACATATTGGGATATTTTAAATATATTAGGGGTGTCGAAAATTATTTTGGAGGGTTGTTATATCCTCCCCACCTTGTTTTAGAGCTCGTCCTCGAGATCTACTGGAATAGGTGTGGATAGTTCCTTTGCATTTCTGATTCAAGCTCCCAAGTGTACTCTGGTCCTCTTTTGGAGTCCCATTTCACTTTGACCAGAACTAATCTCTTGTGCTTGAGGTTCTTAATTTTCCTATCTTCAACCTGTAGAGGCCTCTCTACAAACTTTAACTGCTCATTTACCTCTATATCCTTAAGAGGCACTACTAGTGATTCATCAGCTAAGCATTTCTTGAGATTAGATACATGAAACACATCATGTATTCCAGCCATTTCCTCTGGCAGTTGTAGTTGATAGGCTACAGGTCCTATTCTTCTAATAATCTCAAAAGGTCCAACATACCTGGGGCTTAGCTTTCCCCTTTTGATGAATCTTACCACTCCTTTCCAAGGAGAAACTTTCAATAATACCTTGTCTCCTACCTGAAATTCCAGTGGTTTTTGTCTGTTGTCAGCGTAACTCTTCTGCCGATCACGTGCTGCTTTTAGTCGTTCCTTGACTTGAATGATCTTGTCAGTTGTTTCTTGTACTATTTCTGGTCCAGATAATTGCTTTTCCCCAATTTCTGCCCAACAGACTAGGGTTCGGCACTTTCGTCCATACAGTGCTTCGAATGGTGCAGCATTGATACTTGTGTGATAGTTGTTATTATAAGAAAATTTGATTAATGGTAAGTGATCATCCCAATTACCTCCGAAATCAATTACATAAGCTCTAAGCATGTCTTCCATTGTCTGAATTGTCCTTTCGCTTTTTCCGTCCATTTGAGGATGATAAGCTGTGCTTAGATTCAACTTGGTTCTCATTGCTTTTTGGAAAGTTGTCCAAAAATGAGAGGTAAAATGGCTATCCCTATCAGACACAATAGATAAAGGAATTCCATGTAATGAAACTATTTCATTTACATATAACTTAGCTAATTGTTCCATACTGAAAGTTTCCTTCATTGGTAGGAAATGAGCTGACTTAGTTAGCCTGTTTACAATCACCCATATTGTATCATTTCCTTTTCTTGTTTTGGGTAATTTAGTAACAAAATCCATTGTTATCAATTCCCATTTCCAAACTGGCATTTCTAACTGCTGTAATAAACCTAAGGGTTTCTGATGTTCAGCTTTAACTTGTGAACAGGTTAAGCACTTAGCAACATAAGTTGCTATATCCTTTTTCATCCCTATCCACCAGAAATTCTTTCTTAAATCCTGATACATCTTATCATTTCCAGGATGCATTGTATACTTAGACTTATGGGCTTCTTCTAATATACGGTGACGTAGGTTTCCTAATTTAGGTATCCACATTCTTTTCTTATGGAACCTCCAAATTCCATCTGTTCCTTCTTCTAATTCCTTAATCATTCCTTTTAACTTTTCAGTATCATCCTTGATTACTGATTCTTGTGCTTTTCTAATTTGCTCATTTAAATCTACTTATAGATTTAATTTAAGAGAACGTACCCTTTTTGGCTTTTCATGATACTTTCAACTTAAAGCATATGCTACTACATTTGCCTTTCCTGTATGATAATGGATATTACAATCAAAATCACTAAGTATCTCCATCCAGCGTCTTTGCCTCATATTCAACTCCTTTTGCCCAAAAACATACCTTAAACTCTTATGATCAGTGAAAATGGTAAACTTACTACCGTAAAGGTAATGTCTCCAAATTTTCAGGGCAAAAATTATAGCTCATAATTCCAAATCATGGGTTGAATAATTCTCTTCATGATTCTTAAGTTGTCTAGACGCATAGGCTATAACCTTTTGACGATGCATTAACACACATCCATAACCTAACTTAGAAGCATCACAATAGACTACAAAGTCTTCAGTTCCTTCTGGTAATGCTAGTATGGGTGCGTTGGTTAGTCTTTGCTTAAGAACTCTAAAGGCTTCTTCTTGTTTTGGTCCCCATTCAAACTTAACAGATTTACAGGTTAGCTTAGTTAAGGGAATGGCTATTCTAGAAAAATCTCGAATAAATCTTCTATAATAACTGGCCAATCCTAAGAAACTTCTAACCTCAGTTGGTGACTCGGGAGTTTTCCATTTGGTAATTGCCTCGATCTTGGTGGGATCCACATGAATTCCTTCATGATTGACAAAATGTCCAAGAAACTGTACCTGTTCTAACCAAAACTCGCACTTTGAAAACTTTGCATAAAGCTTTTCTTTCCTTAATAAACTTAGAAGTGTGTGCAAATGCTTTGCATGTTCCTCTTTCCTCTTAGAGTAAATGAGAATATCATCTATAAAGACAATTATGAATTTATCCAAATAGGGCTTACATATTCGGTTCATCAAGTCCATAAATGCGGCTGGGGCATTGGTTAAACCAAATGGCATGACAGTAAATTCATAATGGTCGTACCTTGTTCTAAATGCGGTCTTAGGAATGTCCTCTTCCTGTATCTTTAATTGATGATATCCTGACCGTAAATCGATTTTAGAGAAAAATCGAGCTCCTTGCAATTGATCAAACAGATCATCGATTCTTGGTAATGGATACCGATTTTTAATCGTAACCTTGTTCAATTCACGGTAGTCAATGCACGATCCGTCTTTCTTCTTGACAAATAAGATCGGTGCTCCCCATGGCGATGAACTTGGTTGTATAAATCCTTCCTCCAACAATTCGTCTAATTGTTTCTTTAGTTCCTGCATTTCTGCGGGTGCCAATCAGTAAGGTGCTTTGGCAATTGGTGCTATCCCTGGTAGCAGGTGTATTCTGAATTCGACTTCTCTGTCCGGAGGTAATCCTGGTAATTCTTCTGGAAATACATCTGGAAATTGAGATGCTACTGGAATATCTTTCAGTTCTTTTCCTTTAGTGTTAGTGATTATAGAAATAAAATATACTATAGATCCTTTTCTTATACAACTAGTTGTTTTCATCACAGAGATGAATTTCATGGATCTAGAGGGCTTATCTCCTTTAATTGTGATCTTTTCACCCTTTGGTGAATTTACTTGAATTGACTTTTGATCACATAAAATACTGGCTTTATTGGCTATTAACCAATCCATTCCTAATACAACATCAAATCCTGCCAGATTCATCGGGTAAAGGTTTGCAATAAACTTTTGATTTAAAAATTCTATTCTTGCTCCCTGCAAGATTTCAGAAATCCTAACGGTTTCCCCATTCGCTGTTTCTACTAGACATTCTTGTGGGAGTTTAGTTAATGGTTGATTAAGAATTTTGCAAAATGAAGTATTAATAAAGCTTTGGTTTGCACCAGAGTCAAATAATACTTTAGCAAAAACATCATTAACTAAAAGCGTACCGTCTATCACGTCCGGAATCATCTTAGCTTCATCTGCAGTCAGAACAAATGCTCTAGCATTTTTAGTGTTCTTGTTGCCCATGGCTGGAACTAGTTTCGGACAGTTCGGCTTGATGTGGCCTTTTTCTCCACAGTTGAAGCACATCCCATTGTTAGGTTTCCTTCTGCAGTCTTCTTCCTTATGTCCCGGTATCTTGCAGAAATTGCAGTAAGTGGAACATTTTCCTGAATGTTTTTTCTTGCAGGCCTTGCAGTAGGGTGTAGAGGTAGAACCTACATTTCTACCACCGTTGGAATTACCGTAACGAAATTCATGGGTAAGCCTTTGAGCTAGGTTCCTTCTCTGGTTTTCTTCTCGTGTACGCACTAGCTCATCTGTCAAGGTGTTTGCTAGTTCTACAGCTTCTTCTATGGTTTGAGGTTTAGCTGCCTTGACTACATGCCTTATCTCACTAATTAATCCCCAGATGTAACGGGAGATTAATACAGGTTCTGGTGATGCAAGGGTTGGCACTATTCTAGCATATTCAAAGAATAATGTAGTGTATCCCTTACTATCCACTCCAGTCATTCTAAGGTTTAGGAATTTATTTGCTATCTGTTCTTTTTCATTGGGAGGGCAGAATTTCTTTTCCACCATGTTCTTAAATTCCTCCCATTCCATATTGTAAACCATGTCACTTCCCCTAGACTGGAGGATAGTGTTCCACCATTCTAAGGCTGAGTTCTTAAACAGATTAGAAGCAAACATTATCTTATCCTCTTCCGCACACTTGCTTATTTTTAAGATAGCCTCAGTCTTTTCTATCCGCATAGAGCTGCAACGGCCCCTTCATTTCCCGAGAATTCCATTGGTTTACAAGACCAGAATTCTTTATAAGAACAACCATAAGATATGGTTCTTCTTCTTTTAGGAATGGGCACTTGAAGTATGGGTCCATTGTTTACGCTGTGTTCAGGTTCAGTGAGTCGTTTACTGCTATGGTTACTTTTATTATCTGCTTCCCTAACTATTTTGATAATAAATGGCATCGCATCTGTTATCCCTTGTGCCACTATGTGTTGGATGGCACTATTATCCACTAGGTTTCCATTGTTATCATTGTTCGGATTCTCATTATTCGGGTTATTGTCATTCTGGTTATTATCATTCTGGTTTTCCTAGTTCACTTCGTTGTCCGTCTGAATTTTAAACATTTACCGCATATTAATATCGCAAAATAATATCTTAATACAATCAACCACATAACACGCATATTGATCGAAAACGTCAAACATTGCGACTTACTCTTTCTTATATATAGTATGCATCTAATACAAACTGATACTGGAATTTAAAATTACAATACAACTGAAATTGAAATTACACTACTAGTAGGCATCTGTAGCTATGATTTAGGGTTTTTTTTAAACATACACACATATTATAGATTATTATATTATATTATATTATATTATTACTATCACCACCATCACAGATATAGGTTCATCCAGAACTCCATATTGCGCTCGTCATACTTCCAAACGAGTCGCTCTCCGACCTGCCTCATCCTCTCACTACTTTCTAAAATCTCTTCTCCGAAAGTTCGGAGTTCTTGCACATTTTCTGCACTCATTGGGGGTGCAGGTGCTGGGACTGGGTTTGGGAACTGGGGCATAGGTTCCTGGTACGGGTATGGATTCTCTAAAATTTCCCTGATGTATTGATCACTATCGTAGAAGGGATCTAGAGGGTCCAAACCTAAGTTGTTAGGATCTGAGTTTCCTTTTGATTGTGTTTTTTGTTTAACAATTAAGAAGATGAACAAGTAAATGCAGTGGAATTAAGATGGAAATAAACTTTGCACACAATCAAACAGGAGAATTGCTTTTCACACACATTTTCACATAGAACCGAATGATTGAATTTATTTCAAGCTACGATTACAATGCATGCATGTAACAAACTCCCCCTCAGCCTGAGCTCACAATGTTTGTTCGTACAGGAAGAAAAAGTGATGAAGAGCTAATAGAACAGTACAGGGTACTATTCTATTTATAGGCACGCCCAAACCACTGTGGCATCTTTGCTGACGTCACCATGATAGTGACATCTGTTGGTGTATACGTCTGTCGACTTCGTCTTGTATCGAGTCTTGCATTGTTCATGGCACGAAGATCGAGATATCAAGACTCAAAGTTAATTCCGCATGAATGTCTTAATTCCGCTTGAAAGAGTCTTCAAGTAATTACGTGCGGAATTACAATATAATTCCGTTTGTGCTTGTAATCTCGTTTGTAGTATGATTTCGTGTGAACAGGTAATTCCGCATGAGCATGTTCAAGCGGAATTACCAGGTCTATAAATAGGTTTGATTCCGTGTCATTTGTAACGAAATTAGTAGAGTGTTTTCCGACGACGAAGCTCTGTTGAAGTGTCTACAGACTTGTAATTGTTACCAGATCAATAGAAAGACAGTTAAAAGTGATATCTTGCTGAATTCAACTCATTATGTCTGTTTCCGCCTTTCATTTTGAGTAGAACGCCTCTGATCGACTCGTCTCGGGTCCGAACACGATCCTACATGTGGTATCATAGCTCAGGAGGAGGAGTTCTGCAGATTTCAGCCTGACTTCATCTCATTTTCTTACTTCTACACCTTCTTTTATCAATTGAACAAGTTTTCATGCTTAAAATGATATGAATTTCACATATTACAAGCAAAACAGTGTTTTAAAGAATCCTTGAGAGAATTGGACCATAATTCACTCAAAAACTGACAAAATTTGTAATTCCGCTTGAAATTATGTTCGAACATGATGACATCACCATAATTCCGTTTGAAAGTGATCCTTAATTTCACGCGGAAATACATTGTTGAGTTAATTTCGTTTGAAACTGCATCTAATTCCGCACGGAATTAGAATTTCGTTTGTATAATCTCGTGCCAAATCAAATTCCGTGTGAAACTGAGTAATTCCGCACGGAATTACCTGATTCCATTTGAAAATCACTAATCTCGTTTGAAAGTTTGGTGTGCAGGTAATTTTGCTTGGAAGATAATTTCGCTTGGGAATTCCGTTTGAAGATTTAATTTCGTTTGAAAATGTCTGACGAAGAATTTTACAACGCGTTTGCTACATCCCCGACTACTCCGGCTGCCATTGCTCAAAACATGAACTTGGAAAACGAAACAGGAACGTTGCAAAAACCCCCCAAAACTTATGGGAATTGAAGAGTACCATGGCTGGAAAAATCGTTTTGAGAATTGGGTTCAGGCAAATCATCTGAGATCTTGGGAAAGCATTGAAACAGAATATGTTAGACCACAGACTGCTGTGAAAGTTGATAAAATCATTTCAGAATTTATAGACACAGAGAGAGATAGTTATAAAGGAGAGAAAATGATGATTAGTCTTCTACAACAAGCTGTCAAAGAAGACATTTTTATTTTGCTTCAGCATGATGAAAGTGCATTTTCGATTTGGAAGGCACTTGAGAAGAAATTCGAAGGAAGTACAGAGATGCTCAAGAGTAAAGCATCTTTGCTGAAAAAAGAGTTTGAGTTGTTGACAAGTATGCCAGGTGAATCTACAAAGACACTCATTGAGAGATACTGTCATCTTGTGCGTACCATGTCTCAGTTGAAAATTACTAAAACTCCAGCAGAATGGGTTGAAAAATTAGCTGACACATTACCACAGAAAGAATGGGGTACTTATCTCATGATCTTAAAGAATTCAGGAGAGTTTAGTAGATTGTCAATTGGACAGTTTATTGAAAAACTTGAGGCACAGGATCTTGAACAGCAAAAGATTGCCAGAATGAACAGCTCGAGCAATCAACAAGACATCAAATTGTACTATAAAGGAAATGTTCAAACTGTTGAAGCAAGTCCAAAGATCCAAACTGCTTTTAGTGCAGGAAATTCATCTGAATCAGTCAGTCAAAGTTCAATCAACACTAGTGGATTTTCAAATGTCAATCCTCCAAGTGTTCAAAGTTCAAATGTTGGTAATGAACATATGATTCAGTGCAATGTTGCTTTGCATCTTCAAAATGGTCAGAATTTTTCTGATGAAGCTGTTAAAAGTCATATGGCATTACTGGTTACTGCTTTGGAATCTTATGAAGGATTAATTGCTGGAAGAATTGGTAATCCTATGCTAACCAAGGAAGATTACGATCAGATCGATGCAGAAGAATTGGAGCTCATGGACATTAAATGGTGTCTAGCTAGTGTCTTGAGAAGAGCTGAAAAATTCAAAATGATTACAGGAAGAAATGATTTTCTGGATGCTCATGTTTCAACTTTGGGTTTTGATAAATCTAAAGTTACTTGTTTTCGATGCAGGGAGAAAGGTCATTTTAAGCGAGAATGTAAAAATCAAGAAGCAAATGGAGCAAAGAATCCGTTTGGTGGCAATGATTACTATCGAAAAGCTATATATCAACAGGTTGCTCATCAACCGCATCAACATAAGGAATCACAAACTGCACATGGGAAAATGATGGAAGATGCAAATAAGAAAGCTTATTATGGTATCATTGATCAAGATGATGAGAAAATGGCTCCAGGATTTTGTTGGGATAAGTATGTGGATGAGAATAGGGAGTTTAAAGCTTTCATTGCACAAATTGTTCAAAAGCCAGAGTTGATGAAAGAATGGATAGCTGTGTTATCTGATGAAGAGAAGAGTCAAGATGAAGAATCTGTTTCTTCAGAAAAAAGTTCAATAGAAAGCAGTGATGATGATGAAGAAATTGAACAGATAAATGTTGGAAAAACTCATTTATCTTTTGACAGTTTTGAATTTTATTTTGCAGATAAATTGAAGAAACTTAAAGAGAGAAAAGCTGCAAAAGAAATGAAAGGAATCAAGATTGTTGAGAAGATAGTTGAAGTGGAGAAGATCGTTGAAGTAGAGAAGGTTGTTGAAGTCGAAAAGATTGTTGAAGTCATAAAACTGTGTCTTACATGTTTGGAATCTTGCAAACAATGTGAAGAAAAAGACGAGAGGTTTAGTGAATCAGAGAAGTTGAAAGAAAAGTTGCTGTTTGATGTCAAGAATGTGAAAGAGTCATACGATGTATTGAACAGAACTGTGAATAGTTTGCAGAAGACAAATTCAGAAAGAGAAGATGCTTTGAAAATGATGAATGCAACAATGATGTCTAAGCAGAAAGAGATATATTTTTACCTCGAAGAATGTGCGAAGATGAAGCAAGAGTTGGAAATTGAGAAAGCTGAAAATGAAAGAATAAGAAGATTACAGAGAAGTTATTCGAGTTCTGATTATTTAATTGACAGAATTTATCCAACTGTTGCAGGTTTTGAAGTGTTTGAAGATAAGAAGCCGAAGAAAAAGGATACTGGTAAGAAACAGAGTGTCTGTTATAATAAGGGTCCGCCTCCGATTTGGGAAGGGTATTCACCTAGAAAACCAAATGAAGAACAAGTAAAAAAAGGCAGTCAATATAAAGTTAGAGTCCGAGATAACCGATGTATTACCAGACAATATTGACATCACGTTCACAGCGTCCGACACAAATCATGAGTCCGAATTAATAAAAATGGTGGTCGATCAGGTGTTGGATAAGGATGAGGAGTCAGAGTCAAAGTCTGAGTCCGAAAGTTCGTGTTTGTCAGTCGGGAGTTCGAGTTCGTCTATCAAGATTTCAAAGTCATCGGGAAAACGGGTTTATAGTAAAGAATTTTTGTTGTCAAAATCAAATTTGAATGACGAAACATTTGAAGTTGCATATACTTTGAATGGTTCTGACAAATTATATTTTGATAAAGAGTTTCCAATAAGAGGTGTTAAACCGAAAATGATAAAAAAAGGTTTTCAAACTAACAGAAATTAATATTTCTGAAATAAAAGATGTAAATCTTTCTGAAAAACCAAGTCCTTACACCTCAAGAGTTCAACAAAGGATAAACAAGAAAATGGGTTACAATTATGGTTTAGACTTTCGAAAGAAACCAAACCATAATGGTAATTTCAAAAAGAAAGGTTTAGGTTTTGTTCCACCTGAAAATTATAAAAATGAGGAAATTTCTAAAACAAAAGCAAAATTTGTTTCAGGAGGAAGCGCTGAGGAAGAACAAAAGAAATCATTCTGGAGACAGTCAAATCAATAATTTCTTGCTGAAAAGAAGAAAAATGAAGCTCAGAGAAAAGAGACGAGAATCTGTTACAGATGTCAAGAAGTTGGTCACATCGCCTGGAACTGTCCAAAGGCGACCAACACAAAACAGGGAGTTTCAGAAAAAATGAAAGAAATAGTTGTTGATAAAACCGAACCACCAACTGAGAAATTTAAAGTGTTTAAAAATTCAACATATGAAGTTGGTGAGTGTTCAAAAAGGTTTTACAAACGAAGAGGAAATCTTGACAATCAAGCTTGGGTTGTTAAGAAATCAAATGTAAAATTTGGTGATGAATCTGATTCCACAAAATCAGAGGAGCCACATGTTGTTAAAAAGAGTGAAAACTCAGTTCCTCCAATGGATGATGAGAACTTTCCACCATTGAGGACTGAAAATTTTAAACAAAAGGTTGGTAAAGTGGAGATCTCGAATCAATTTTATTCTGAAAAGAATGAATTTGATGTTGAGAAAGCTTTTATTAGGAATGTGAAGAAAATTTTTGGAAAGATGATCGAGGGGAAAGTTAAAGGGGTAAAAGACTTTTATGCTACAAAGAAAGCAACATACACCCCAACTAAAGAGGAGTTGGAATCACCCAAGGCTGGTCAGGCTTGGGTGGACATATTCTTTGCTTGAAAACCTGACTTGCCGGAGCTCCCAAGTTGGTAATCATGGAGCAGGAATCGGCATCATTCTTAAAAATTGATTTTGTGAATGAATCTTAATATTATTAAATTTTTACAGGTTGTGGAATTGCCGGAACTCCCAGGTTGGTAAGTGAGGAGCATGAATCGGCATATTTCTTGGTATTTGGGTTTGTGAAAATACTTACAAGTGGTAAAAATGATATCTTACAAGTGGTGTCAAGTGATTAATCAAGGTCATTAAATTGAACTTGATGTAATCCTGCATGTGATTTGTTGATAAACAATGTGATGAGATGAACCCCAAACCTACACGTGGTTTTAACAAAACTTATTTTCCGGAAAAATCATTTTGATTAAAACAAACTTAAGTGTTTTGAAATCTAAATGGGAAAATAGTTTGTTGTAAGGGGGAGTTCTGATTGTTTATGCCAAGAGGATGGAGATTTGAAGCTTGATACATCAGTTTGTCAATTTACCTGTATAGTTTGTTTTCAAATTTCTTTAAATGTGTTTGCATTTTAGGGGGAGTAAGAATTTCAGAAAATCCAAAAACATTAGAAAATTGAAAAAGTCAAAAACATGATAAAATCAAAAATGAGTTTTGTTGTATAAAAGAGGAAATGATAGTACGTCAGTGGACTATCACAACACGCTAAAGATATGGAATGTTTAATGTGATAAACGGTCTCACTGATGATATGTCAGTAGGTTTTTGCACATTTAGTAGATTGTGACAAGATATAAACTTAAAATTTCAAACTTGCTTATCTCGTGGGGAACATCTCTCGGATATATGGGTAACCCCCGAAATCTTGTTTGAAAGGTCCCTCTTTCTAAGATACTAGATCTTTATGCTCAGTGATATCTGGGGTATTATCCCGGGACTTCTGATTTTGCGGAAGCAATAGCCTAGTCCCCGCATAATACTTTCTGCTTGCTTGAAATATAAGCGCCGCCCTCAGCATAAAAAATGATGAAACATTGAAAAATGCTAATCATGTGATGTTGAAGAAAAGATCCTCTAAATGGGACACACCAAAAGTCGAGCCGTCATCTCTCTGCTGAACGGAAGTTCTGACCTGAGCTCTCACGGTTTCGCATCTAACCCCTTACAGATATCATCTAGGTATACTCACCTGTAAGACTGAATATTGGGATCTGGATACGGGAGTATATTCAAGTGGTAGGACACGCGAATAAGTTTAAGTCTATTAAAACATTAATCTCGTATCTCGAAGCAGTTGAAATTTGTGTGAAAATTTAAGTGGATCAGTATACTGGCAATCTAGGTGAATCGTTTAGAGCTTAAAATGTTTAAAGCTTAACGGTGTTAGTGATATGTCTCAGAAACTGATATGATCCTCTTACACAAACTCACAAAAATATTGATTGTAAATATTTCTTTACTGCATTGTTCTCTATTTCTAAAAATCAAAAAGATTTTAGTGTGTTTTAGCATAAATTTTGAAAAATCCAAAAAGATTTTCGACGACTGATGTTGAAGAGCAGATTTTCAAAATTCCGAGTGCTAAACATGATGATCAATTTGAGGGGGAGTATGTGTTTTTAAACAAAAAATATTTTGAATGATTGTTTTCAAGTGGTTCATCAGATGATAACATTGTTAAATCATTCTGGTTGAATTTGAGGGGGGTCTATAATTATAAATTTGTCAAATGTTAAATTTGTGAAATTTATTGTGAGGTAGAGGATGTGCAGGATAGCCTGGATTCTGAATCCGAGTATAAAGCCAGGTCACGATCCTAATCCTAAAGAAGCATGTCAAGAGGGAGTCTGTTGATGCTGCAGAGGAGAGTAAAAAGAGAAGATTGAAGGAGTTTTACACTGTAAGAAACTTCAGAGAGGAGCAGTCAGACTGATAAAGACTGAAGACGTTGAAGACTCGACACTTAAGACTCGTCAACATCCGAGGGGGAGTCTGTTGGTGTATACGTCTGTCGACTTCGTCTTGTATCGAGTCTTGCATTGTTCATGGCACGAAGATCAAGATATCAAGACTCAAAGTTAATTCCGCATGAATGTCTTAATTCCGCTTGAAAGAGTCTTCAAGTAATTACGTGCGGAATTACATTATAATTCCGTTTGTGCTTGTAATCTCGTTTGTAGTATGATTTCGTGTGAACAGGTAATTCCACATGAGCATGTTCAAGCGGAATTACCAGGTCTATAAATAGGTTTGATTCCGTGTCATTTGTAACGAAATTAGTAGAGTGTTTTCCGACGGCGAAGCTCTGTTGAAGTGTCTACAGACTTTTAATTGTTACCAGATCAATAGAAAGACAGTTAAAAGTGATATCTTGCTAAATTCAACTCATTATGTCTGTTTCCGCCTTTCATTTTGAGTAGAACGCCTCTGATTGACTCGTCTCGGGTCCGAACACGATCCTATAACATCTAACCTCCTAACAAACTCTAACTACTGCCCTTATTACAACTACTGATAGCAAACAACTGATTACAATGTATTACATAGAAATAAACTAAACTACTAATTCTTCATTCCACTGCTTAGTCTTCAGCAGTGCTTCTAGTCTTCAGCAGTACTTAAGATAAGGCAGTTGTTTGAGTCATCAGCATTTTGGTCTTCATCAGTTCTTTGGTATAAACAGCAGTTAGGAAAAGCAGTAGTTGTGTCCATCAGTTGTTAGAGCCATTATCAAGGGGAAAGCTTGTGTACAAACATCTGCTTATTCTAGATCCACTGCTCTGATCCAATTTTGGCTTTAATCATCTGTTCCTCTGATAGGGTTCAATCCCCACATGGGTAAGCTGCTAGGTTGAGCATGGGTTCATCTTCTGGTATTGGGTAGCGTTGCACATAATCCCTATTGTCGTCTAACCACAGGTCGTAGTCTGGGTCTAAGGGATTGGGTGCTGGTAGCCTAGGTATCTCTTCTGGGTTAAAATCATGCATTTGAATTTGATTTTCTGGGTTGTTCTCGATTTCCATTGGCTGTGTAGGGAGTAGTGATAATGGTTGGGGTGCTATAAGTTGTTCCAGGTTAGGGTTGGCAGCTGTGGTTGCTAGGATATGAAAGTTTTCTAAACTCCTATTAAGCATATCCTGGGTGTGGGCATCTATTTCTCTTTTGGCGGCTGCTAGAGCTCGCTGCTGTTGTAACTTTTTTTATTCTTTTCCTACGTTCATGCGCTCCCCTACTGAACCATCCTCTCTTTTTAGGAGGGAATGGCTCTTCAGACTGAGCCTTAAACACGAATATCCCATCTTCATTGTCAGCTGAATACCCTGAGAGAGCAGGCTTTGAAGAGGTGCCTTCGATTCTAGGTGAGCTGGACAACTGACGGTAGGAGTCGGAAGGTCCTTGGTCGCTTAAACTGTAAACTAACAAATAGTCAAATTACACATAACAATAAAATATAATTATGCACGTAGGTTCCGTAATTTATTTCCTAACATTTCATATTTTGGTGTCAGCAGAACACTTCTGTGGCTGAATCAGTGGCTTAGCTCTGATACCACCTTCTGTCGCAACCCCCGTCCCCTAGCAAACCCGGGAACGGGCGGCCGCGGCCAGTTTCGGTGGTATCTGTGTTTTATCCATTTTGGCAGCGGAAATTACATCAGGATCGTAGTTAGGAAATATTTTATCAGAGTAAAATACCACGCTTTTAATATATCAAACACATGGGAAAAAAAACCCAAGTTTCAAGTACACACATTTTCATAGGGATAAACCCTATTTTATTTAAATAAAACATCTCTTTATTTTAGGTAACTTTATAGCCACTTTTTCTAAGCCTTCAGTGCTGTCTAGCTAGCTTCTATTTGGCTTTCATATTTTGTTACCTGAAACGCATTTAAAAACATTTTGTCAGTGGGAAATACTGGTGAGTGAATCCAAGTTTAAACAAGTTTAGTAAAAACCATTGTACAGTATTGAGGGCAGTCGCGCAATTACATTTGTTTCCATCTACTTAATTACCACCCACGCTACTGTCAACCCGACTTGTGGTCATGTTACTCCTCGCAAGGTAGTAACAAATTTTGTATACAAAACCCAACATACCGACGATAATTGTAGAATACAAATACTCAATTACTGTTTAATATAGTTTAATTTAAGTGAGGTTTTGTAAAAACAATTTGTAAAAAGGAGATTACTCACATTGTTGTCTTAGGTTTTCCTTAAGGATTTCCTGGTGATTATCTATAATTTACACAAATGCACACGCGTTAGTATAATAACCCAATATTTACATTAGTAATACCCTCCCCAAGACGGCATTCCAACTACTACGTCGGGCAGAACCACGACAGCCGTTACGGAACCCTGGATCAATCGGGCAGCGTATCTAATACGTAACCGGGGTTATGATACTTACAACGAGGCAGAACTTCATTATTTAAGGGGGTATTATACCCAGAGATTATGCCTACTATGCAGAAATTTTGAGAGAGAAAAGATTGTGGGACGAGTTGGGACTGAAGGCCTGAGCTCCCAATTTATAGGAGCTGATTCGCAGTTCCTTGCGGCCCGCGTAAGCCGAAGGCTTAGCCTTCGTGACCCGCGACGTAGGGTAATAGGGGCTAGGGTTGCTGATTCGCCAGTTGTAGACTCGGCACGATGATGACACGTGGCAGCTCAGGGTGTCACCCTGACTTGGAGTTGTCGCGCCCTGCGTAGAAGGTAGCCAAAGGCTACACGGGCCGCGAGTGCCACAAATTTCTTGATTTTATTTTATTTTTAATTATA
Organism: Helianthus tuberosus; assembly: GCA_030545235.1. Lineage (NCBI taxonomy): Eukaryota > Viridiplantae > Streptophyta > Magnoliopsida > Asterales > Asteraceae > Helianthus > Helianthus tuberosus. Next base: position 44,606,619 of record CM060438.1, on the reverse strand, counting down.
TATTGTATTTTGGGCTCGGTTTTCGCGTACGAGGTATGTTTTAAGACATATTGGGATATTTTAAATATATTAGGGGTGTCAAAAATTATTTTGGAGGGTTGTTATATGAAACAAGTGATGTGCATAGGAAAGACCTTGAAATCTCGGGTTGTCACATGTTTTATTAAATCATGAATTTGGACACATGATCATAAATGACTTGAAATGGGTTAAGTATGTTGTAATGAAATCCATGTTTAGAAACAAGTCTAGTTAATAATTTGATAAACTAGCATCGGAAAAAATATAAATTCGAAAATTACCCATACATATGTTAAATGGGTATTGTAACTAGATGATGAACACATGAATTGTTGATGTTGAAAATAGTGTAAAACCAACCTATGATAGAGTTCGGTAAGAAAAGTAATGTAAAGGTTCATAAGGCATAAAGGTTATGATCTAGAATGCCTAACCTATCCACCTTATGAATACTATATGATAGTTGACGCTTGACAAGCTAGGAGGAGGCATGGGAAAGAAGCGGGTCAAACAAGATCAAGTACGAAAAGAAAAGCGTCGCTTGGATGCGAGGTAAGTGAAACTTACACCTTTTAGTAGAATACGTGTATATTCTATAAGTTGTAAATATGATAAAGATGAAATTTAAGATATGGTTCCCGACACGATATAATACGGGTCGAAACTAATATAAAGGATAAAAACCATGTTTAATGGTAAATAGAGGTAAGATGGTAAATTAGCCATGAAATAAGGCTAAGGTAAAAATGAGTTTTTAACGGTTGCTTTGTGAGTAAGCCTAAATGGTTAAAAAGTGTAGAATAGCGATTTAGTCAAGTACACATGAATTAGGGTCAATGTTTCAAATGGCACCAAATGGCATAAGCCATGTTGGGTAAACGTGTAAGAGACGGATTTAAAGAAACTTAATCAATTTGGTAAAAATCCGAAATGAGTTACTTTATGAAATGGTAATTAAATGCCATTCGATTTTAAGTGTAAATTATTCGGTCATTTAGACCAAACGGGTCAAATGGTAACGTCGATACCATTTGACAATTTAACAACTAATAAGCGTTTGTTGAGACATACGCTCACAGGATAAGACGGCTTATGGATTGGGGATGCTATGGATTAGCAAATGTTGAGACAAGGTATTAAAACGGGTCAAAATGTTGACCCAAGCCAGGTACGCATAAATAAAATTATTGTTAATAGTGATATTTTGGTCAAATAATTAGTGAAAGTCCTTCATCGCAAAATGAAGGACTAAAATTGACCAAAAAGCCCTTGATGGGTCAACCAGACAAACGACCCTTAGAGGTTGTTTAGAAACTTATATTATGACCTTGCAACCCTTAGATGCATATAAAAGTTGTAGGCATAAACTTTCAAGGGTTAAATGCCTTAAAGTGTGTCATGTCGTATAATGACATATCCGAGGGAAAGAACTCGGAATAAGTAGTCTAGTGCGTTAAATCCACCACAATTATAATTGTGGTGGAAGACTAATCAATATGAATGGGTGGACTTATGATGTATACAAGGAATGAGCGTAATTTAAGCTTAAAAGTGCATAAATACCCTTAACGGGTCAAAATAAGATTTCAAGTAAAAACGGGTTAAGAATGCATAAGAACCCGTAATTTGAACCTTGAATATTAGTAAACTGATATAATGGGATTTGCATGACATTTTAAAGGTAACCAACAAGTTTGTTTGATCAAAACACAAACGGGTCAAAAAGTGTCTAAATTGAATTTCAAGCCGAGAGCTTGAAATCTAAAATTTTGTGAATTCAGATGTCGGGTTTTTACTTCATGAGAGGGAAAATTAAATTACAAACGCGTAGTAAAAAGAATCGTGAAAAACAGATTTGTAAAATGAAAGTTATGCACGTTTTAATGCATAACAAGTTGAGTTAGTTGAGTTGGGATTGTACAGCATCAAACAAAAAAAATTTCTGGAAAAACAAGGCCATCGCACTACGCAACGGCGAAGCCAATTAGACGTCGCGGCCCGCGTAGGCATCTCCCCCACTATGTCGCACCCCGCGAGAGCTGATATCGCTGGCAAATTGTGTTATTTTAAGTGTTTGACCCATATGACTAGTTTAATCATGTTATTTAACTACCAAAGCTAACTTTTAAGTTGGTTTTGGTCATAGGTATATGTCAAGGGATTCCCGGATGAAGATCAAGCTAATCGAGAAACCGAACACACGAGATTAAAGCTTCTTCACGGCCTTACGTTGAAATTTTTAAACGACGAACTCAATTTCATTATGTTGTAAAACTTTTAAACTGTAAAAGTTTTTAGTAAACCTGTATTTTATATGTACGTGTATTCGTAAGTGCACAACTAATTGTCGTTTTTAGTACTAAAACCCTTTTATAATAGTAAGGGTGTTACATCTTGCCGGACCCAATTCTAGGTTTGGTTCTGCCATTATTTTTTCAACCTTCTTTTTTCCTACCTTCTTTACCTTCTATCTTCAACCTTCTTTTGCCTTCTACCTTCTTTATCTTCTACCTTCTTTTACCTTCTTTCCTACTACCTTCTTGACTACCTACTTTAACCGGTCACCTTCTTGATCCGACAAAAAACCTTCTTTAAATCACCTACTTCCTTCGCAAAACTTCATAACATGGTTCGAGAGCCTAAGCTCCGATACCAATTGTTGGCTTCAACCCAAATAAAAGCACAAAAATAAAGATGAAGTGAACGAATGCTGTAATCTAGAACAAATAGAATGGACCCAAACAAATTATATTTATTAAACCTTGACTTGCATACATAAAATAACCTACGTACCATTGTATTTAAACTACATTAATCCTAGACCTACCATAATTCAAAGCCTACAAACTAGGAATTTAAAACATGAAAAAACTAAAAGATAAACATACTGACTCGATAAGCATTCAAAATTAAATTAAAACTAAATCCATCTTGCCACTTTTAACCCTCCATCTTTCTTCACTTTGTATTTTAGGATTATAACCTGCATTATTGGCACACGTGAACCCTTAAATCGACACCTTCAATATGGGTCGTATAGGCCTATATAGGTCGTATTGCTTTTTTAATTTCCAATAAAGACTATTGTGTCAGATTTTGTCTATTTGACTTGTCACACCCTGACTTTTGCGGAAGCGTGATTATGTGTGACTTGCTTAATATCATTGCATTCAACCATAACAAACAACTATATGATAAAACCAAGATGTTCATCCATGAATTAAGTTTCGAAACATTACAAACAACATTGTTTTAAATCCCAAACACAGACTTCAAGTTCAAAATACAACTCCAAGAAAGTTTTAAGTTCCAAACAGGACTTCACAAAAGACACTAACAAACTAGGTTTTGGGCCATATATCTTGTCCAAGATAAAATACATAACTCAAACCCTTCGACTTCGGATGACATCTTTTATTAAAGACACGACTTGAAAACTTTAGCGCCCGCTAGATCCACATTTAGTTTCCTGAAATACATGTAGTTTGAAAACATCAACAAAAGTTGAGCGAGTTCACGTGTTTTGTATGTGCACATGAATAAACCTTGTAATCATTGTAAGTATGTATGTATTTTGTAAATCTCCGGTATGAAAGTAAACAAGGAAACAGATCAATTAATGGTTTGCAAGGCCATTAACATGTGTGCAACGGCGTAGGAAGGCTCAAACCTAGCAGATTTTGTACCGGGCTTCCGGCTGGAAGACATAGTCACCACATGGGCCAAATCCCGGTCCTCATGGGTGGGGCTCGCTACACCCAAATAGATCAATCACTCATGTCCCTCGGTCCTTATACGATGATTAATGGTCTTAAGTGTGCGCCTACCCATTCACATGATCTAACAATTCATTCCTTAGCTAACCATACCATTTGTAAACGTTTGTAAACATTTTGTAACATGCATTTCACCCCCGAAGTTATAAAACTGAAAACAGTTAAAAGAAAAGGGGGACATGAACTCATAATCTTGCGTCTTCGAATCAAACAACTCAAAGCTTCTTCTAGTGTTCACGACTACCTACAAACGTACTATGGTGTCACACCCCGATATTTCCATGTATTACCAGTGGGCCCGGTGGGGAGTATCGGTGACGTAGTTGATATCATCATAGTCAAACAACACAATTTAAATGCACAGCGGAAGCGAAAGATAAAATATTACAAACCGATATAAAGTAATATCAAAGTATTACAAACGGAATGTAAAAGATCCACAGGCGGATCAAATAAAAGGTAATTGTTCAACAGATTTTAACATCTAAGCTTGCGAGACTCTTTATTGATGCTAGGAGTGGCCAGCCTATTCCGATTAGTACCTGCACTTAGTCTTTTTTGGGAAAATACCTCAGTTTACACTGGTAAATACAATTTAACTGACTCATTTTGAAAATGTTTTAGAAAATTGATTTGAATGCACATGGCACAAAAGATTTTATAACTTGGGATAACTATTTGCATATAATACTTGTAAAAGAATTACATGTTTCTTATACGTTCAGTAGCCCGGCCTGTATACCGGGTTAAAGATTAATAGACACACCACAGGTATAATGCCCACAAGGTTGATTCCTTTAAGCGGATTACCAATTTTTTTACATATGCAGCTGTCAGGTGTACACCTACACCCCGTGCTTAGGTTGTGGCCATTTCATGAATGATGCCAAGGATATCCGGGACATGGTCATTAACCCCCCAAAGGTTTTAAGCAAACAAAAAAATTTAAACGGGTCATATCAAATAAATTAACCTTCATACGATTAAAAATTCAATGCCCGACCAAGCGGTATTTTTATATACCGTCCCCTAGCCCGTATAGGGAAAATAAGTTAAAAGTATTTACCTGAGCAAATTTATACAATTTATCCCAGCCATATACCACCAAGCAAGTACAGATAGCTTTTACTAGGCTCCTAAATCTGGAACGAATGTTTTTAATAACCTATTAGATTCCTAACGGGTCTTAATTAAGCCTATGCTTAGACCGGTTAGTTTTGAAGCAGGATATACGGTTCAAAACGCATGATTAAGCGATGACCGATTTAGAATGTGGTTTAGACCCGACAAGCTTGTATACTTGTGTAATAAGGGTAGGCTAAACACATTCTGGATTTTGAGATAAAAATGACAATGTTTGACCCGTTTCGGCTAATTTATGCAAACTAGTTACATAAGCCGATCCGAATGCGAAAAGTGCGTAACGGGTAACCAAGAGAGTCATGAACAGGTTTCCTAAGTTAATATGCCTTAAATATGTTGTGATATCATTAGGATACCTTCCATTATGCCCAAAACGAATTTAAAACCAATTTATGCCCCGTAGGGGTATTTTGGTCATTTTTAAGGTTATAAGAGACTTTAAATATTAATCTGGGTTTCAGGTCTGATATAATCAGTAAAAATACTTAATTTAATAAGTTATATCAGTAGGGTATTACACATATGTGAATTTTATCATTTATAACCAAACTATGCACCGAATGGGCATTTTGGTAATTTCACATAAGGTTTAAAGGTCAAATTTGGAAATCTGAGTTTAAAACTTTTGCTTACTGTTAAAGTATAAAATTTTACTTAAAATATCAGTAGGTGTCAAGTCATATATATTTAAATAGTTTTAATACATACTATGCGCTTAAAACGCGTGAAAAGGCGGTTTTAAGCGATTTCCGGGTTTTTAAAGAAAAGCTGATATTTTTATCATTCCAGAAAGCTTAAAATATTTTATTTATCTTATAAAATCAGTAGCAAAAGGTTCGGGGTAAAAATGTTTTGTAAAACTCAATTTATAAGCCAAAAGGGCAAAACCGGCAATTACCGAATCAAGCTTAGAACCCTATGTTATGCTCAGCCTAAAAATAAATAAAAATCTTCAAAAATCCCAAAATATTATTTTATATCAGTAGGTAAAAAGTTTGGTATCAAAAATTGGGTTTAGATAGGATATACGCTAATTATGTCGTTTAATTAATAAAAAGCTTTTTATTTACGCTAATGAGCATAACTCCTAATCTAGACCTCAAACTGATGTCAAATTTTAGGGACAAGTTTATAAATCAGTAATAAAGATTATTGTCATCTCATATTTTCAAAATTCTCGTTTTAGGGTCAAAAGGCATAACTGTCAACATTTAGGCATTTAACGGAAACATGCATGAACTAGGATTTCTATGGAACCAAGTTGTATAACCTCGAAGGGTTATACTAACCTATAATATGTTCCTACTGGAATCCTAAGGCATATCTAAACTAAGCTAAATCGGGTCAGAGCTGAAAGTCAAAGCAAAAGTCAACTTTTGCGACTTTCGGTTCCGAACCGAGCCTATACTTCGGGTTGAATCATGCTTAGGCATGTTCAACTAATATTTACCAAGTTATTTAAGTGAGAAAACTGATTTTATGGCCTTTACATTAATATTTATGAATTCTATTTAAAACTAACCCGATTGACTTTTATTTGACCCGACAATTTAACTAAGTAAACGTGGTAATTAGGAGGTGCCCTTTTTGAGGGTTAAACACCTAACTAATTACGGTCACGTAGCCATGTTCGTTGCGAACAATGGCTTAACCGTTTAAAAGTCAAAGCGTTTATCGCAAACGCTTGACTTTCCGGCTATAAACGCTAAATATTTAAAACTAAGCACGAAGGAAACTTACAAGAGGTTTAAGGGCAGAAGTTAACTCAAAAGGAGGTTCCCCAAGGTGAGGATCCTCAGATTTGAGTCTAGAGAGCAAGAATGAAGGAAATGAGCAATAAGAACCATGATCAAGGGGGGTATTTTGTAGGATTTGGAGGACCGTTAAGATTGTTCCTCGATAAACGGGATTCGATCTTAGCCCTACAAGTATGCCCCCTGATTTAGAAAACCATTGGTACTCCAGATTCAGCCCCTAGAATCAATTATGTGAGACAAAGAGCAAAACCAAAGCTGGTTTTTGGATTTTCTGGAACTGGCACAGGTATACGGACCGTATGAGGTCCTGTATATGGTCCGTAAGGACCAGGTCTGCTCAGCAACTTACAAATGTTGACATATCAGGCCCCTGAACTTTTAAGGCTCTACAATGATGCCTAAGTATAGGGAACATGAAACATGCTCAAAAATATGCCGGATGTCGGTTCGTTTGGTCATACGGTCACGTTGTTCGGCTAATTACGACGAAACACGGACGGATGCGAAAAACGAACCAAATTACGCGACGAATGGAATTTTATTAAGCCAATCACTAAAATAAAATATTGTAGTGCTTACATAAATTTTTGGATGTCCGGATGTATCCAGAATGTAAGATACGCGCGAAAATGCAAACTTGTGCACTTTTTGACACTTTTAGTCCCTGCATGACTTAAAAGTTTATTTTTGCGCACCAAACACCTCTAAGCCAATATATAAGATATATAAAGGATAATTAGGGCATGTTTAACTCATGGTTATATTCCGGGAAGTCCGTTACCCTACGAATCGACATACTTTTGCAGTTTGACGCAATTAGTCCTTTAATTGCGCAAAGTAGCGCGAAATGCCATTTAATGATATCCAAGCCTTCCATGGCTCATATTGATCATTACCAAGTATATAATTAAATATTACTATGCTCTCGTTCGCTTAGATGGTCATCGAATGGCGTAGATTCAAAAATTGACGCTTTAGGTCCCTCTATTGCGCAAACTTGCGCATCTCATCATTTAATAGCATTGAAGCCTCATCTAATCCATATTAGGAATTCTTGAAAGTATTATTAAACATCACGATGCTTCGGGTTTGCTAAAAGATCATTCAGAGGTATAATTAAACATATTGACACTTTTAGCCCCTCTAACTTGCAAAGTTGCGCGTAACTTTACTTATAGGCCTAAAAACCTTAGACGGCCATTATTTGGCATTCCCGAGGGTATAATCAAATATTATGAAGCTCCCGATTTGTTAAAAGGTCACTCATAGGTAAGAATTAACATGTTGACGCTTTTAACCCTTCATTGCGCAAACTTTCAATTAATTATGCAAACGGCTACACTTAATCATCAAGTGGCTCATTTGTGAATATAAGCATCGTAAGAGGTTATTTAGAAACTTATTTTAGGTATGCTAACACTTCCAGTCCTTTCATTATCAAAGTTTTCGATTTTTCAAAAAATTAGTCCCTTAAATTCAACATTTGACTTCATTAGGGTTTATTACACGTGTCAATACGTCATTGGACGTGATTTTACGAGGTGTTACATCCTCACCCCTTTAAAAGAAATCTTGACCTCGAGATTTGCTAAAATGCTGGAAGTTCCTTTTCTGTCGCATAATGGACTTAACTTCTATAGCATATCTGGAGTCTCTCCAAGCTCCCAAGTTGACCTCTATAATAGGTACATGTATCCTTTTTGGAACTTCTTAACCTGTCAATCCTCAATCGATACAGGGTTCTCATCATATCATAAATTTGCATATCATTATGTGATAATGCTTCTTGACTTATTGGCGAAACACATTCTTAAATCATTAGTGTGTAATGCATTGCGAGCTCCGCCAAGCTTCTTAAATAGGTTTTAGCTTATAAGGTATTTGATCTTGATACATTCGATTCCCTCGAGTGATTCTATATATTCAGAGCTTAACTAGCCTGATAATTAACAAATTGGCACACCTTTCTAGGGGGATATCTCTTGTTGAACCTTATTCCTTAACAAGAACTTAGGAGGGCTGCTACTTTCATTAATCCTTAATTTTCTGCCGAATACTGGAAACTTACAGATGATTATGGATTTGTATGATCTTATTCGTTGTTTCCAAGGCAACTTTCAGATCCTGATAATTGGACTTACTAATCTTCTGTCAAACAATAAATGTTTAACATTCCATCTATACAAGGTCTCCAAAGGAGCAGTCTTGATACTTATATAACAACTATTATAGAAAAGCTTATTTTAAGGTGAGATGGTTATTCCAACCACTGCTTAAAACTAATTTTAAGGAATAGCTAATCCTTGCCGTTAGTCGAACAAATCGACGATCCTGGGCAGCTGATGGTAATTCTTAATTGTTGCCTAATTAGGGTTGCGGTAATCAATGCATAAGAAAAATGAACCGTCTTTCTTAATTAACTATACCGAATTCTCAGGATATTGAGTTAGGCTATACGAATCCGTTATTTTTAAAACTTACTTAACCAGGGTTTCGATTCTTCCAATGATGGTACTAGTCGTCTTGGAGATTTCATAATAATACAGCCCTAAATGGGATATAAATCTTAACTCTACTTGCCTCTTAGGAGGTAAACAGGGTAATCTTAGGAGAAGATAGTCAAGATACAAGGAGGTTACAGAGATTTTCCAAATCTCAGGCTCCAATTCATCTATCATAGTTTGTGTCAGATAAGTGACACATTTATGTTACAAGTCCACAAATTCCTTAATCGGAGACATTTACCTGAACAATTCCATTCTGGATATCTTCTTTGAATACCATTAGCTAACTTTAGTACCATATGACCATCGGAATATCTTTGTGGTCCCATGCATTAAACCTCCATACTGATCAGGCATAGAAGCAATCTATGGAACATATTAAGATACATCAATCCTCATATGGCGCTTTTATCATACCGTCTGGTATTCACAATCGATAGAGATCAAAGAGATATCGACTATATATGCTGACGCACTTCCTCTGGAGAGAGGATACTTATAAAATTTTACAACTGAAGGTTTCTGATAGGAACAGAAGAAATGGTTCTTATGATTTTGCCTGTAAGTTTTACCATACACTTAACATCTGGGGTTTTTACGGGAAAAATTTCTAAAAGTTTGCTAAGCTTATGGTCTTATGAGAGACTTAGCGGTATCTGAAACCAATGTAACTCTTAGCAATGAAATCACAATAAGGGATTTATCTAGTGTCATTCTTAATGTGAACTGCCTCTAATCATACATCAGGAGGGTTGAACGCCTCCATTCTTAATCCCTTTAAACTTAGCTGTAAAATCTTTGACAAATTTTAGGGCAGACTCAGCTTTGACTGGTTATTTCTTAATCTATATAACGTGAGTAGCGGAGGTAGATCCATAATGGATTTATAATGAGCATGCTTTGAAGCCTTAATGTGCCCTCTTATTGCCGTTACTAACCACCAATAATTATTGCATTAAGCTTAGATTTTGGGTAAATGGAATAGGGTACTATCTCAGCCAATGAATTAAAATTTGCAACATACTGTCGACAGTCTAAAACTTTTATGGCGAGAGTCAGAAATTTCTTATTCCATCCTTTTCCATTTCGTGATGCGGATAATAGGGTTTTCTAATAAGGTCCTTAAAACTTGGACCATCCCATATTGTATAAGAGGATCTTTCTTGTGGACTTCATTAATGTCCTTACTAATTAAGGGTATTGCCATCGAATGACTGTGAGGCATACCTCACCGTGTCCTTTCCAGCATACCGCTGATATACCTAATGGTTTCTACTTCATCTAACAATTTCTTACAATCGATGGCCCCTTTTTATTATTGAAGTCTCTCGACTTCCAAGAGACGAAGTACTTTTAAGTACATCCTAAAAAGAATGGGCTCCTTGCCATATATGCTTTTGCTGAATTTATTCTTCGCATTTGAAGTATGAATAAAGTTCTTCTCATGAGCAGCGACATGTGTTTTAGAGCAAACAGCATTCAGCTTCTTGAACCTTTTTATGACTTTTCTCATAGCCTTTCTGACAGCTGCGTTAATTACCGTTTTGGAGATTAACTCCCTTAACATTGAGGTTCACATTTGATGCACCATTAACATTTGTCGCCTTTCTAGCATCGCGACTGTTGTTTGTCTTTTCTAAGTTTTCCATACACGAAGCTTTGGTATTAAATACCAAATTCAGCAGATACATAGGCAATCCATACCATATGTCTCCTTGAATTATCAAAGGCTTGCCATAAGGAGTCTTGATAACTACTTGCTTCTTATTACCCACAATATGGGCTTGGTTACAAGACGACCAATCCATTCCTATTACTATATCGAGTCCCTCTATTTTAACGGAAACAAGGACAGCGGAAAAGAATGATTCCTAATGGATATAAAACATCCATCTAATATTGCTGAAGCAGTCTCTGAGGTACTATCGACCAATTCTACTTTATACTTAACGCTTAGAGTTTTAACAGGCAGATTTAATAATTTACAAAATCCATTGTCTATGAAAGACTTATCAGAACCTGAATTAAATAATACTCTAGCATGAGCGTTATTGATAAAGAAAGTACCTGTTGTGACATTGTCATCCTGGATAGCCTCTTGAGCATCCATTTGAGAGCTTCCAGCTTTGGTCTTCTTAGCCTTGCCAGGCTTCTTGGTTTTATTTGGGCAATTTGTTTTTACGTGCCCTATTTCATTGCAACCATAGCAGGTTGCGTCCTTTATGTATTAGCACTCCAAGGTTTGATGCTCCTTGGACTTGCAGATTCCACAGGGCAGAGGCTGAGATTCAAATCTGCAACTCCCGAAGTGGTATTTCCTACAGGTTTTGCATCTGGTCTTTTCACCGGTCTGTTGGTTGTCCTTCAAGTCCTTGCATTCATGAGTCTTGTGATCCATTTCCTTACAGATGTCACATCCCCTGGTCTGTTCATAGAAGCATTTTCCGAAGTGCTTCTTCTTGCAGGTTTTACATTTGGGTTTTGCCTCCTTTGGCTTGGACTGGTTATAGCTTGAACCGGTCTTACCATTTTTACAACCTTTATTTGGGGTATTATCGCACTTTCGCTTATGATCCTTCAACACACGGTCCACAGCGTTGTTTACGGCTGTATCTATCATAGCCTGTAACTCGGTGCTTGTTAAGTTCAGTCTTGCATCATCATTCTGATCAACTGGATGATTGTGAGCTTCAGAGGAGTCAGCCATGGTGAAGCTTTGAAGGCTACAAACCAAGTGGTAATAATTTGTTTAATTATGTAGGGAATCGTCGAGTTTGATGATTAAATAGCCATGGTGCATATAAACCACATAGGCCAATAGATAGTATTAAATTTATTTGATTATGTTTTGCCTAGGTTTTTAAATAAACGATCTTTGGCGTTTAAACGGAATATAATCATTCATATTTATTAGACAGGGGACATAAGTCACGACTGTCAATGTCGTACTGACATTTTATATAGCACAAGGGCTTGCTCCAAAGGACTTTCTGATGGCACGGATGCCTTGTCACTAGGGAAATTTTAAAACATAATCAATGATTCCTTTGGATCAGAAAATTTCATAGTTCATTGTCTTGACAAGAGGTTATGAAATAAAACTATCTTTTTCATGCATACATCTTTGCCCGAAGGTATTCATCCCACTGGATGTTTTGATGTGTTCATCATGTTCGACGTTTATTAGCATGATTCCTCATGGTCATTTATGCTAAATAAGGGGTTTGGAAAATTCCTAATATAAGGATGACAAGTGTGATTTTATCGCATCACCCGTTGTCAGGAGTGTTAACACGTTTTCAGGTGTTAACAAGGATCTGAATCTCTTTTAAACAGGTTTTACCATCGTAGCCAGGTCTTTAATGACATTCAAGCTAGGTTATACCCTTTAAGATTCTCTTTTAATATGTATACTGGCAGGAAAGGAATGATATTTATTTTATTCAGGATTTTCATTATAATTATCCTAAATTTATTTAAAATATAACTATGGCACAAAAGGCCAAATCACAAGGGCAACTTTAAATTATAAACTATGATTTTGTAGAATCAGGTATTTAGGCTTTGAACGTTGTTCATTGCCTTTTCTTGACAGGGAGTTGTAGGCTACGACTGTCTTTTGTCTTATATGACAATGAATATGGCCCGTAAGTATTACATCCTTAATGGGTGCTTAATTCACCAAATAAGAAAGGATTTCGAGAGAATCCAGTATAAGGATGATTTATGTGATTGAATCACATCTGCCAGGAATGTTAGCATGTTTACAGGTGTTAGCAAGGATTTGAATCTTTAGAATAGGCTTTACCATCTTGGCCTTGTCTGAAATAACATATAGGTAAGGCTGGCAATTTTACACGAATACATGACACGAACCTACACGAAGTTAACAGGTATCGTGTATGGCTGTAACACCTCGTAAAATCACGTCCAATGATGTATTGACACGTGTAATAAACCCTAATGAAGTCAAACACTGAAATTGAAGGACTAATTTTTCGAAAAATCAAAAAACTTTGATTATGAAAGGACTGGAAGTGATAACATACCTAAAAATAAGTTTCTTATGATGTTTATATTCACAAATGTGCCACTTGATGAATAAGTGTAGCCGTTTGCGTAATTAATTAAAAGTTTGCGCAATAAAGGGGTTAAAAGCGTCAACATGTCAATTCTTACCTCTGAGTGACCTTTTAACAAACCGGGAGCTTCATAATATTTAATTATACTCTCGGGAATGCCAAATAATGGCCATCTAAGGTTTTTATGCCTATAAGTAAAGTTACGCGCAACTTTGCAAGTTATAGGGACTAAAAGTGTCAATGTGTTTAATTATACCTCTGAATGACCTTTTAGCGAACCCAAAGCATCATGATAATTAATAATATTTCCAATAATGCCTAATATGGATTTGATGAGGCTTCAATGCTAATAAATGATGAGATGTGCAAGTTTGCGCAATAGAAGGGCCTAAAGTGTCAACTTTTGAATCTATGCCTTTCGGTGACCATCTAAGCGAACGAAAGCGTATTAATATTTAAGTATATGCTTTGGGAGGATAAATATGGGCCATGGAAGGCTTGGATAACATTAAACGGCATTTCGCGCTACTTTGCGCAATTTAAGGACTATTTGCGTCAAACCGTAAAAGTATGTCGATTCGTATGGTAACGGACCTTCCGGAAATTGTCCATGAGTTAAACATGCCCTAATTATCAATTCTATAGCTTATATATAGGCTTAGAGGTGTTTGGTGAGCAAAAAATAAACTTTAAGGTCATGCAGGGACTAAAAGTGTCAAAAAGTGCACAAGTTTGCACTTTCGCGCATATCTCACATTCTGAATATCCCCGGACACCCAAAAATTTATGTAAGCACTAAAATATTTTATTTTAGTGATCGCCTTGATAAAATTCCATTCGTCGCGTAGTTTGGACCATTTTTCGCGTCCGTTCGTGTTTCGTCGTAATTCGACACATACCGTGACCGTAAGGCCAAACGAACCGACATCCGACATGTTTTTGAACATGTTTCATGTACCCTATGTTTAAAATTCATGATGGAGCCTAAAAATGAGGTTAACGGACCGTGGAAGTGTCAGAAACACGATTATATGCAAACAGGGACCGAATCTGCCAATTCAGAAAGTTGTGTTGCTGTTGTGGACCTGCAGGCGGGCCGCGTAAGATTGCTGAGTCCCATACGTGGGCCGCGAGGCCTGCCTAGTCGTGGAAACAGCTGCAAACAGCCTGGTTGATACTGGACATTGTTCAAAACCGGTTTCTAGCTCTCATAATCGACTCTATGGGCAGCCCATCGAATTTTATAAATGGTTTAAACACCTGGCATCATCTAATTCGTTCAAGGATCCTATAATTGCATGTTCTTTTCATTAGTTGCAACAATTTGCAACTTCAAACACTCAAACATGTTCCAATCCGATTTTCACAACCATCTTGGGTCTTTCTGGTGATCTTTGATCATTCACTCAGTGATTGTAAGTGCTCCTTTATGTATTGATCCTTGTTCTTGATTTATTTTAGCATAGAACCCTAATATTTGACTTTTGTTTGACTTCTAGAATTGATCACGAATTGATCAGTTCTAAGTCCAATTGAATCTTGTTAATTGATGGTATTGATGTTAATAATGATCCATCAAAATCATGCTTATTGATTTCTACAATTTCATGTCCATTTGTTAAGTCAAAGTTAGTAACAAGAAAAGTCAAACTGACCAGATTCTTAATCTAATCAAATCTGATATAACAGAGGTTATGGATCATGTTTTGTCATCTAAATAACTTGGTAATTGTTACAAGAACATGATAAACTGATCAATTTGGTGAAATTGCTTGCTTGACTCAAAAAGTCTAACAGTTTGACCAAACCTTTGACTTTCAAATCTGACCCGATTGACCTTGTTTTAGAAATTCTTTAGAGTCTCTTTTAGACCAGGTTTCATATATGTATAACTCTCTGAGATTATACAACTTGGTTCATCACTCATCCGATTCATATGCATGTTTCCGATTTAAGCTTAAAAGTTGACTATTATGCCCTTTTAACTATAAAACGTGATTTTTGAAAAAGTGAAAGAGTAGAAACTTTAATTACTAATATATAAACTTGTATACAAAGTTTGACATCAGTTTGAGGTGTAGATTGAGAGTTATGCTCATTAGCGCAAAATGAAAGCTTTATGTTAATTAAATGGCGTAATTGGCGTATAACCTATTTAAACCCACTTTTTGATATCAAAATTTTTACCCACTGATGTAATATAATATTTTAGGATTTTTAAAGATTTTTAATTAATTTTAGGCTGAGCATAACTCATAGTCGTAGGCTTAATCCGGTAATTGTCGGTTTTGCCCTTACGGGCCATAAAATGAGTTTTGCTTATCCAAACGACTCTAAACCTTTTGCTACTGATTACAAATGATAAATAAATTATTTTAAGCCTTCTGGAAGGATAAAAATATCAGCTTTATGTATCGAACCCGGAAATGGCTTCTAATCGCCTTTTTAAGCGTTTTTAACGCATAGGATGTACTAAAAATATTTTAAACATACCAAGGGTGATACCTACTGATATTTGAGGCAAATTATAATATTTTTAACAGTAAGCAAAGGTTGATAAACTCAGACTTCAGTTCTGAGCTTTTCGGCCCTTGTGAAATTACCAAAATACCCCTAAGGTGCATAGTATGGTTTTAAATGATAAATCTCACATATGGGTCATACCCTACTGTTATAACATGTTAAATTAAGTATACTTACTGTATAATTCAGACCCGCAACTCAGATTTACAAATAAACTCTTTTATAATCTTTTAAATGACCAAAATGCCCTTATGAGGCATAAATTGTGTTTAAATCCATTTTGGGCATAATAGAAGATATCTTACTGATATTATAACATATTTAAGCCATATTGTCTCAGGGAACTTGCATATGACTCTTACGGTTACCCGTAACGCTCTTTTCGCGTTCGGTTCAGTTTATGTAACTAGTTTGCATAAATTTACCGAGACGGGTCAAACATTATCATTTTTGTCTCAAAAATCCAGAATGTATTTAGTATACCCATATTATACAAGTATTCAAACTTGTCGGGTCTAAATCACATTCTATCCGGTCTTCGCTTAATCATGCGTTTGAACCGTATCTTTCTGTAAGACTAACCGGTCAAAGCTTAGGCTTAATTAAAGACCCGTTAGCATTCTAATTGGTTATTTATACCATCATTCCAGACTAGAGCTTTCCGGTAAATGGTACCTACGCTTACTTAAGTGAATACGGCTGAGTTATTAAATTCTTGCTAATTAAGACAGGAGCTAGCTCAGGTAAATACTTTTAACTTATTTTCCCTTATACGGGTTTGGGATACGGTATTATAAAAATACCGCTTGGTCGGGTGTAGAAACCTTTTAATCGGAGATGATTAAATTGCATAATCCCGTTTTAATTTGTATTGTTTGATAACAAATAACATTGGGGGTTAATGACCGTGTCCTGGATATCCTTGGCTCATTTAAAAAGTGAATGGCCACGACGTAAGCACAAGGTGTAGACAAAACACCTCCTGTTGCATATGTAAAACATATACTCACTCGTAAGGGTAACTTCTTGTGAGATCATATTTGTGGTGTGTCGATTAATCTTGTCCGGCTTGTATTGTATAATCACCGGCCCTAAATGTTGGACAAACATGTAAATCGGATACAAGATTTTTATTAATAAAATTGTCCCAGGTTATAAAAGATTAATTTTGCCTCTGTGCATTTTAATCATTGTGTCAAGATATTTTGTGCCATTTGCACTCAAATCAATTTTCAAACTCTTTTCAAAATGAGTCAGTTAAATTGTATTTACCAGTGTAAACTGACGTATTTTCCAAAAAGGTTAAGTGACAGGTACTGAACGTAATTGGCTGGAAGCTCAGGGCGTGAATAAGGAATCTTGCAAGTTCTAGATGCCTGAAGTCTGTTGAACAGTTTATCTTTTATTTGATCCGCCTGTGGATCCTTACTTTCCGTTGTAATACTTTGATATTACTTTATATTCGGATTGTAATATATTTATCTTTTGCTTCCGCTGTGCATTTATATATTGTGTTGTTTGACTATGATGATATCAACTACATCACGGTACTCCCCACCGGGCCCACCGGTGACACGTGGAAATTGGGGTGTGACAGTGGCCTTAACAGGTATCGTGTACCAAACAGGTAGACACGAAATTACCTGTTAATTTTCGTGTATAAACAGGTTAAATACCTGTTTACCAGTTAGTACCCGTTAGTACACGATAAGAAATTAAATTAAATAAAAGTCATCAGCCATGTGCGTGTGGGTTCCTTAATTCCTTTCTATTTTCATTCCTCACTCAATTCAAAAAAATAAAACCCTAAACTCCCTTTGTAACTCTCAGATAGCATGTCATGTTCGTGTTTTTGTTCGTGTTAACAGGTATTAACAGGTAATTTTCGTGTATAACAGTCGAACAGTCGTGTTAACAGGTATTAACAGGTAATTTTCGTGTATATCGTGTCGTGTTCGTGTTCGTGTTTGAAAAAAAGGACACGATAAGTTATCGTGTCGTGTTCGTGTATGGGATTTCGTGTATCATGTCTTATCGTGTCGTGTCTTATCGTGTACAGGTATACACGATATGCCAGCCCTACATATAGGCTAGGTTTACCTTTAAGATTATTTTAATATTTAACGCAGAACAATCCTAAATTGAGATATAAATAAGGATCTGAATCTAATTGAGGAACTACCATATTGGCCCTGTCTTAAAACGACACCTGGGCTAGGTCTTGTCCTTTTTAGATTTTGCCATTTTATTATAATGGTAGATCTTATAAAAGGAATGATACTTTTCATTTATTTCATATATTATATTCATACATATTGATGAAATGAAATTTTGATAAAGCATTCCAATGATTTTTAAAAGAGATACAGAATTGCCCTGAGCGGCACTTGAAAGGAATAATGTTGTCCTTGAAGGGACAGAAAGATAAATATGTCCTTATAAGGACTACTAAGGAAACGATCTTCAGCAAGGAGTTGCTTCTTCATTTTATTTCTGAATGTTTTCTCCTTGGTTGCACGTTAATCCTAGTCGCGGTACGAAGCTCGGCCTTTCCTATGTTTCAAATGGGGAGAATTTCCATTACTGCTTCTTTGCTTGGCGACATATTAAAACATATAGAATTGAAAGCAATAATTCTCCGAATAGAGATGAGAGTATTCCTATGTTAAGTCTAGACTCAGAAGGTCAAGGAATGTGCTACTGTGTCATTGAGATTAAACACAAAAGGCTAGTGTTTAATTCACTGAATGTTGGCTCTGATACCAACCTGTCACACCCCGATATTTCCACGTATTACCGGTGGGGAGTATCGTGACGTAGTTGATATCATCATAGTCAAACAACACAATTTAAATGCACAGCGAAAGCAAAAGATAAATATTACAAACCGATATAAAGTAATATCAAAGTATTACAAACGGAATGTAAAAGATCCACAGGCGGATCAAATAAAAGGTAATTGTTCAACAGATTTTAACATCTAAGCTTGCGAGACTCTTTATTGATGCTAGGAGTGGCCGGCCTATTCCGATTAGTACCTGCACTTAGTCTTTTTTGGGAAAATACGTCAGCTTACACTCGTAAATACAATTTAACTGACTCATTTTGAAAATGTTTTAGAAAATTGATTTGAATGCACATGGCACAAAAGATTTTATAACTTGGGATAATTATTTGTATATAATACTTGTAAAAGAATTACATGTTTCTTATACATTCATTAGTCGGCCTGTATTCCGGGTTAAAGATTAATAGACACACCACAGGTATAATGCCCACAAGGTTGATTCCTTTAAGTGGATTACCAGTTTTTTACATATGCAACTGTCAGGTGTACGCCTACACCCCGTGCTTAGGTCGTGGCCATTTCATGAATGATGCCAAGGATATCCGGGACATGGTCATTAACCCCCCAAAGGTTTTAAGAAAATAAAACAATTTAAACGGGTCATATCAAATAAATTAACCTTCATACGATTAAAAATTCAATGCCCGACAAAGCGGTATTTTTATATACCGTACCCCAAGCTCGTATAGGGAAAATAAGTTAAAACTATTTACCTGAGCAAATTATACAATTTATCCCAGCCGTATACCACCAAGCAAGTACAGATAGCTTTTACTGGGCTCCTAAATCTGGAACGAAGGTTTTTAATAACCTATTAGATTCCTAACGGGTCTTAATTAAGCCTTTGCTTAGACAGGTTAGTTTTAAAGAAGGATATACGGTTCAAAACGTATGATTAAGCGATGACCGATTTAGAATGTGGTTTAGACCCGACAAGCTTGTATACTTGTGTAATAAGGGTAGGCTAAACACATCCTGGATTTTGAGATAAAAATGATAAGGTTTGACCCGTTTCGGCTAATTTATGCAAACTAGTTACATAAGCCGATCCGAACGTGAAAAGTGCGTAACGGGTAACCAAGAGAGTTATGAACAGGTTTCCTAAGTTAATATGCCTTAAATATGTTGTGATATCAGTAGGATACCTTCCATTATACCCAAAACGAATTTAAAACCAATTTATGCCCCGTAGGGGTATTTTGGTCATTTTTAAGGTTATAAGAGAGTTTAAATATTAATCTGGGTTTTAGGTCTGATATGTGAATTTTATCATTTATAACCAAACTATGCACCGAATGGGCATTTTGGTAATTTCACATAAGGTTTAAAGGTCAAATTTGAAATCTGAGTTTAAAACTTTTGCTTAGTATTAAAGTATAAAATTTTACTAAAAATATCAGTAGGTATCAAGTCATATATATTTAAAATAGTTTTAATACATACTATGCGCTTAAAACGCGTAAAAAGGCGGTTTTAAGCGATTTCCGGGTTTTTAAAGAAAAGCTAGTATTTTTATCATTCCAGAAAGCTTAAAATATTTTATTTATCTTATAAAATCAGTAGCAAAAGGTTCGGGGTCAAAATGTTTTGTAAAACTCAATTTATAAGCCAAAAGGGCAAAATCGGCAATTACTGAATCAAGCTTAGAACCCTATGTTATGCTCAGCCTAAAAATAAATAAAAATCTTCAAAAATCCCAAAATATTATTTTATATCAGTAGGTAAAAAGTTTGGTATCAAAAATTGGGTTTAGATAGGATATACTCTAATTATGCCGTTTAATTAATAAAAAGCTTTTCATTTACGCTAATGAGCATAACTCCTAATCTAGACCACAAACTGGTGTCAAATTTTAGGGACAAGTTTATAAATCAGTAATAAAGATTATTGTCCTCTCACATTTTCAAAATTCTCATTTTAGGGTCAAAAGGCATAATGCTCAACATTTAGGCATTTAACGGAAACATGCATGAACTAGGATTTCTATGGAACCAAGTTGTATAACCTCGGAGGGTTATACTAACCTATAATATGGTCCTACTGGAATCCTAAGGCATATCTAAACTAAGCTAAATTGGGTCAGAACTGAAAGTCAAAGCAAAAGTCAACTTTTGCGACTTTCGGTTCCGAACCGAGCCTATACTTAGAATTGTCGGGTTGAATCATGCTTAGGCATGTTCAACTAATATTTACCAAGTTATTTAAGTGAGGAAACTGATTTTATGGCCTTTACATTAATATTTATGAATTCTATTTAAAACTAACCCGATTGACTTTTATTTGACCCGACAATTTAACTAAGTAAACGTGGTAATTAGGAGGTGCCCTTTTTGAGGGTTAAACACCTACCTAATTACGGTCACGTAGCCATGTTCGTTGCGAACAATGGCTTAACCGTTTAAAAGTCAAAGCGTTTATCGCAAACGCTTGACTTTTCGGCTATAAACGCTAAATATTTAAAACTAAGCACGAAGGAAACTTACAAGAGGTTTAAGGGTAGAAGTTAACTCAAAAGGAGGTTCCCCAAGGTGAGGATCCTCAGATTTGAGTCTAGAGAGCAAGAATGAAGGAAATGAGCAATAAGAACCATGATCAAGGGGGGTATTTTGTAGGATTTGGAGGACCGTTAAGATTTTTCCTCGATAAACGGGATTCGATCTCAGCCCTACAAGTATGCCCCCTGATTTAGAAAACCATTGGTACTCCAGATTCAGCCCCTAGAATCAATTATGTGAGACAAAGAGCAAAACCAAAGCTGGTTTTTGGATTTTATAGAACTGGCACAGGTATACGGACCGTATGAGGTCCTGTATACGGTCCGTAAGGACCAGGTCTGCTCAGCAACTTTCAAATGTTGACATATCAGGCCCCTTCACTTTTTAATTGCCATTTTCGACACATGTAAGGCCCGTTAAACCATTTTTAAGGATTTGAAATGATTCCTAAGTATAGGGAACATGAAACATGCTCAAAAATATGCCGGATGTCGGTTCGTTTGGTCGTACGGTCACGTTGTTCGGCTAATTACGACGAAACACGGACGGACGCGAAAAACGAATCAAATTACGCGACGAATGGAATTTTATTAAGCCAATCACTAAAATAAAATATTTTAGTGCTTACATAAATTTTGGATGTCCGGATGTATCCAGAAGGTAAGATACGCGCGAAAATGCAAACTTGTGCACTTTTTGACACTTTTAGTCCCTGCATGACTTAAAAGTTTATTTTTGCGCACCAAACACCTCTAAGCCTATATCTAAGCTATATAAAGGATAATTAGGGCATTTTTAACTCATGGTTATATTCCGGGAAGTCCGTTAGCCTACGAATCGACATACTTTTGCAGTTTGACGCAATTAGTCCTTTAATTGCGCAAAGTAGCGCGAAATGCTGTTTAATGATATCCATGCCTTCCATGGCTCATATTGATCATTCCCAAGCATATAATTAAATATTACTATGCTCTTGTTCACTTAGATGGTCACTGAATGGCGTAGATTCAAAAATTGACGCTTTAGGTCCCTCTATTGCGCAAACTTGCGCATCTCATCATTTAATAGCATTGAAGCCTCATCTAATCCATATTAGGCATTCTTGAAAGTATTATTAAACATCACGATGCTTCGGGTTTGCTAAAAGATCATTCAGAGGTATAATTAAACATATTGACACTTTTAGCCCCTCTAACTTGCAAAGTTGCGCGTAACTTTACTTATAGGCATAAAAACCTTAGACGGCCATTATTTGGCATTCCCGAGGGTATAATCAAATATTATGAATCTCCCGATTTGTTAAAAGGTCACTCAGAGGTAAGAATTAACATGTTGATGCTTTTAACCCTTCATTGCGCAAACTTTCAATTAATTATGCAAACGGCTACACTTAATCATCAAGTGGCTCATTTGTTAATATAAGCATCGTAAGAGGTTATTTAGAAACTTATTTTAGGTATGCTAACACTTCCAGTCCTTTCATTATCAAAGTTTTCGATTTTTCGAAAAATTAGTCCCTTAAATTCAACATTTGACTTCATTAGGGTTTATTACACGTGTCAATACGTCATTGGACGTGATTTTACGAGGTGTTACATATGGTTTATTAGACGGGTGGGTCATGCCTTGACCTTAGTCTTAATTAGTGTCTTTGAGTTACATTTCTTTGTGTCATCAATATTATTCCAAGTTATATAATTATTTGTTAAAATAATGAATATTTTAACTTAAATTATATTTATTAAATTTTGGAATATTTGTTAAAATAATATATTTTAACTTGACACATTTATGTATTTGCATATGTATAATTTCCCCAAGGATGGGTGTATTCTTACTCGTATTCTTAAACATGTATATTTTTGCCAAGTATCGGTGGCGTATTCCGGTGTATTTATACATACGAGAATACGTATTTATATTGTGTGTATTAAGTATTCTTATACTTAATTTTTTTGTATTTATTTTTCCGGAATAATATTTCTAATAAAATTTACCAATATATATTCTTAAAATAATATATATTTTAAGAAAACTTAGATAGAAAAATTATTTATAATTTTTCCCTTGGTAAAAATAATTGTATTTTCATATAAGTCTCAAAAATAATATATTTTCAAGATTATCTTTAGAAAATATTTATAAATCCATTTTTCACCCAAAAATAATATATTCTCGGTTTATTTAAGAAAATATATATTTCCTCCCAAAAATAATATATCTTCTAATAATTTCAAGAAAACATATATATTTTTCTTTACCCAAAAATAATATATTTTCTTTTTGTCAAAAATATGGTATATTTTTGTAACAACTGTAAAAATCATACTTTTGTTCTCTTGGTGTCCAAAATACCATTTACCAAAATATACTTATGAATTTATTTTCGGAATATTTTTGTAAGTTATATTCCTTGTTCAGTTTATCCAATAATTTGGGTATAATTTATATATTCATTTCTTGGAATTTTAGTAATATTCTGGATTGTAATTTCTTGGCATTTTGGTGAGTTATATTACTTCAAGTCCTAAAATAATATAACTAATACACATAATATACAAATAATCACACACATGGTGACATCTAAATATATATTTTCCTAAATACATATTTAGTCACTTTTATTATCAAAAACCAACCTCCAATATTTATAATTTTTGTAACAAAAATTATGGCAAACTTTATATGAAAATTCATGATTTAAAATATACTTGTAAATATTTGTTTAAAAATAGTTTTCTAAGTGTTAAATTTCTAGAAACATTTTGCCATAGTTTCCCCTTAAAAATGGAGGTTTCCATGCTTTCAAAGCATATCATTTTCTTTTATAAATCATCACAATCAACAACAAATCAAACAATACTTACCAAGTGCCATAAATCAAGCATTAATCACTACTTCATGAACTTGAAAATTTACAAAAAATTGTAGTAACTTGGTAGTGTGTTTAGTAAGCTTAGTTACCCTTTAAAGTGTGGTTGTTTATTTAAAAACATCATTCTTGAAGAATTTGGATGTTTACAACTTGTAAAATATTTTTCTAAAAATATTTCTTCTTGAGTTTTTCTTGTTAAATACATGATTCTACACTTGATTAACTACTAAAAATGTGATTAATTTCTTTAAGAACCAAGTTTATATAAATCTTGTATTTTAACTTAGTTTCTTGAGAAAATCATTCTTAAAATCACATGTTTACAAGACTTATATTCACTTTGATCATCATTATTCAAGAAAAACATTTAATACTTCAAGTTCATGCTTTTACATAAGGATGATCACTTTGATTTCTAACATAATCATCCTCTCAACTTGCTAGATTATGTCTTTAATCACCATCTAGCAAGTTCATATGATGTTTAACATCATTAACACAAACAATCATCAATCAACACTCACATATACACTTAACAACATGTATTCTTATGATTTTTAGTCTTATGTTTATGATTTAAGTTCTTGATCATTAGTGTTCTTCATGTTTATTTACTTGTTTCATCTTTTAACCAACTAAATAAGATGTAAAATGAGATGTAGATGATCTTACTACTAGCTCAAGGCTAGGGATGAACACAAGATGAAGATGATGATGAATGAGGTGGTTAATAGCTTGCAAGAGAGGTCCTTCCACTTCCAAGAGCTCCTAGCTTCCTTGTTATGCTTAGAGAATTGATGAAGGATGATGGTGGTTGTGTGTGTGTGTGGGTTCTCGGCTGAGAGGTGAAGGGAGAGGAAAAGAAAGATGGTGTTGGTGAAATGTCAAGGAAATGAAGATGTTGTGAACTCTTGGTTTAAGTTATAATACTCCAACACATTGTAATCCAAGGGTTCTTATGTTACATTAAGTTAGAGACAAGATCAAGTTTAATAATCAAAGAAATCCAAGGTGGGGCCACCTTGTCTAGCCGAGTTCATGAAGGGGGGGGGTCTTGGTTAGTTGATTATTTAGTTGAAATCCAAGGAATTTAGTTAGGTTATTAGTTATTAGGATGTTATATAGTGTGTTATGATGTTCGGTGTGACAACCCGAGTTTCCAAGGTCTTTCCTCACAACTACGTTTTCTTAATTCGTTATGTGTGCACCGGTTATCTGTTTTGTATAATTGCTAATTAATGATTAATTGACTGAATGCTAGTTATGGATTTTGTGAACTATGTAAGGTGTTATTAATATTGTATGTTTATATATTAATATACTTTACTGTATTTGAGATGATATAACACGCACACATACTCCCTCTAAACCCCAAACCAAATCGGCCCAAACTCAAACTAGTATCCGGCCCAATGTTATGAGTTGTTATGGGTATATTATGATATGATCAAGGTTACGTATAACTTAGAGTAAAAAAAAGAAGAAGAAGAAACCCTAATTGCATCTAATACCGTCGACCATCAGCCCTTTCCCCCTCTCGAAATCCCTTTATTTCCCTTGGAGCTCATCACTGTGCGCAGCCTTGTTTTCATCCGGTTAGTACAAGACACATCTCGGTTTTACTCATGAATGTATACATATATATGTGTTGATTAATTGTGCTGAGTATTTGTATATATTGTTTAGTAATAATAACACCCATATTTGTATGATATTATTTATATGTGTTAAAATTTGATAGGCATGCTAGATGAATCTTTGATCAGAAAGCATGTGAAGAATCATGAGGCTCAATTCAAAAGTATATTGCATGTGAAAGATTAAAAGATGTCCAATTAAAAGAGTTGTTTACAAATGTTCGGTCCAATCAATTCAGCCTATTAATTTATGGAGATTCAATTGAAAATTTAATTCCAAGCAATGTCTGACATATGCATGTGAAAGTTTATATAATAGTGGATGTTTGTTCAGAACTTTTATTGAATATAGGTCATCGGTCCAATAGCAGAAATTCACTAACAAATCGTTCTTTGGACTTGCATAACTGGGGCACGCACACTTGGACTAAACTACATAGTTTTGTTAAGTTGGTATGTTAACCTTGTTAATCCTGTTAAGTTGGTATGTTAACCTTGTTAATCCTGTTAACCCTCTCAAGTATGTTAATGGATAACCATGTTAGTGCAAACTGTGAAAGACATTACGTGAAGCATGAGTTGTGTGAAATTGAATAACTGTTTACGTGTTACTTGATGTTAACTATCCAGTACACTTAGTGACTTGGATTGAATGTTAAACTTCACCAACATGAACTGACTGTGTATACATGCATACTCTAGGCTTTGATTGATTGTTTGCGAGCACATAGTTTAGCATACCGAGCAAACCAAGATGAGTTCACACTCCTAAGGCATGAGATTCCCGGTGGGCTGGGAATGGGATTGAATATCTACTCGAACTATCATTACTATTAAACTACTTACTACTGTCCACGGATTGAAGGGCACGTACGTAAAACCTACGTACACTTATACTTACTATTGTCCTCGGATTGAAGGGCACGTACGTAAAACCTACGTACACGACCATAAGACCATCAACTCTATCAATTGAAGTCCCTCATTTATCGACTTAATCGTCGAGGCCTATGGCGAGCGGGTCATTAGTTAATAGCGCTATTAGGTTTAACAAACCTCACACCGTGCCAGTCAGACGGGCGTGTACTAATGGACTATGGGCAAAGGGTCAATGCTGATAGACATTGACTTAGGGCACCTCTTACATTTTCGTAGCAGTCGATACGCGTGATCTAGTAACACATGGGAAGCCCCCACCAATCTTCGCAAACATGTCTGGGAGACCGCGATACGAATTAATACGATACATGGTTTACAAAACGAACATACGATTTACGAAACGAATGCTATAACTAAACAACCAACTGTGAACTCGCTCAACTTTGTTGTTGATTCGTTGCTACATGCCTTGCAGGTCGTTAGATACTCATGGAGCTTGCACAGGGAGGCGTGGTCGTTGTAGGACATGGCAGTGTGTGCCATGCTAGAAACATTACTTTAATTCATACTTAATACTTACATTGGGTTTTACAATTATGCTTCCGCTAAATACTTAACTACGTTTTTGGTTTGAAACACCTTTCATATTGTGTGGTTGAATTTTACTTATTACTTGTTATGTTCAATATGATTGGTGGCTTGATCCTGGTCATGTCACGCCTCCAAGCGGTGATACTCCGCGTGTGGATTTTGGGGGTGTGACAGATTGGTATCAGAGCCATTGGTTATAGTGAACTTGGTTTTAATAAGGGAAAAAGTTTTTGTTAAAACCAGACTATAACCTGAACAGTGCTCAACGATCCACAACGACGCTTCGCTCCACGTGCAAGACTCGACATTCTAGGTGATATGATTTATGTTTACATTGCCTATTTGCTAGATTACATAGAACTTTGCTCATGGTATGCTTAGATAAACGTAACAACTATTGATAGAAACACATGTGTGCTTACTCTCTTCTGTCATCGCACTTTCGCGAACCTTTCTCACTCATGTTTCCTTTGATATGAAGATCATGAGTGGACGCGTTAACCTAACCCAAGCCCAGTTGGCGGCTTTGATCACAGAACAAGTTACTGCAGCACTCGCAGCTGCCCAGGCAGGAGGTATAGCCTGCCATCACAACTTACTCTAGGATCCTTAGATCCTACTTTCGTAAACCAACACTTGTGCTTAATTCTGTTTACTCTTACGCACACGACGGGTCAACACGCTCAAC
The DNA here is from genome assembly GCA_030545235.1 of Helianthus tuberosus. NCBI lineage: Eukaryota > Viridiplantae > Streptophyta > Magnoliopsida > Asterales > Asteraceae > Helianthus > Helianthus tuberosus. The sequence goes on along the minus strand of CM060438.1, from coordinate 44,578,800 downwards.
CACCTGTGTGCACATTCAAGACGTTCATGGACTGTCGTCCTAGTACTTTCAGTGGTACTGAAGGAGCTGTTGGACTCCTCCACTGGTTCGAGAAGCTCGAATCGGTCTTCGAGATGTGTGAATGCCCTGAGGCTCGTAGGGTGAAGTACGCCACTGGTACTCTCGAAGGCACTGCGCTAACTTGGTGGAACGCGCAAGTTCAGATGCTGGGGCTGGCGGCTGCTAATGCCACCCCATGGAATGATTTTAAGGAACTGATCAAACGTGAGTACCGTAGTCGTGATGACATCCACAAGCTGGAAGTGGAGTTCTATAACCTGAAGATGACGGGGTCAGAGATAGAAGCGTACACGAAACGATCCAACGAACTGACAGTGTTATGTCCAACTATGGTGGATCCTCCCATCAAGCGCATTGAGCTGTACCTCAAAGGCTTAGTACCATAGATTCAAAGTCATGTGACTTCTGCCAACCTTGCTACTATCCAGGATGTTACTCGTCTTGCTCATCGTCTCACGGACCAGGCAGTGGAACAGAACAAGCTGCCTAAACGTATTGGTGCTACTACTATTACTACTTCTGCTACTCCCAGTGACAACAAACGAAAGTGGGATGGAACCTCCAGCAAGGGTTCGACTTCAGTTCAGTCTCAGGCACAGCAGCGAAAGATTGATGACTATCAGAGCCCTGGTCAGCAATCTTCTGGTAGTCAAGGGTAGGGTGGATATCGAGGAAACCTCCCAAAGTGCAATAGATGCAACAGACACCACAGTGGTCAGTGCAACAGGGGTCGTTGCCAGAGGTGTCTCAAGATGGGTCATGAAGCTAAGGATTGCAGGAGCTCGCGACCTGCGAATCAAAACCAACAACAACAACCACCAGCTCCACAGAACCAGCAGCGACAGCGAGGTAAGAGGGGATGCTTTTAGTGTGGTGCTGAAGGCCACTTCAAGCGGGACTGCCCCCAGTTAAATCAAAATCCGAACAACAACAACAACAATAATCAGGGCAATGGGAATAACAACGGGGGAAACAATGGAAACAATAGCGCCAGAGGTCAAGCGTTCGTGATTGGTCAGGGTGACGCAAGGAATGATCCTAACGTGGTGATGGGTAAGTTCCTTCTTGACGACTTTTATGTTACTGTCTTATTTGATTCGGGTGCCGATACCAGTTATGTGTCTCTAAAAGTTAGTCAAATGCTCAAGCGCACACCAACACTTTTGAACACCAAGCATGTCATAGAATTAGCAAATGGTAAAAGTCTAGAGGCCACACACGTAGTTAAGGGTTGTAATCTTGTCTTAGCTGGTCAGACTTTCTCTATCGATCTCATTCCTATAGTTCTGGGTAGTTTCGACATCGTCATTGGGATGGATTGGTTATCCCGACAGCAAGCAGAGATCCTATGCAAAGAGAAGATTGTTCGTATTCCCCGTTCTGGCAAGGAACCTCTCGAAGTTCAAGGTGACAAGAGTGGTGTTGTAGTGGGCATTATCTCCTTCATTAAGGCCCAGAAGTGTTTGCGAAAGGGTCACACCGCTATTTTAGCACTCGTTACTGACGCATCAACAAAAGAGAAGAGTATACAGGATATTCCAGTAGTACGCGACTTTCCTCAAGTGTTTCCTGAAGATTTACCTGGGCTACCGCCTCATCGCCAGGTCGAATTTCAGATCGAGCTAGCTCCTGGAGCAGCACCCATAGCTTGAGCACCTTATCGCTTAGCTCCAACTGAACTAGAAGAACTGTCCAAGCAATTGCAAGAACACTTGAATAAGGGTTTCATTCGTCCTAGCTCTTCGCCCTGGGGAGCTCCATTATTATTTGTGAAGAAGAAAGACGGTACCTTCCGCATGTGCATAGATTACCGTGAACTGAACAAGGTGACCGTGAAGAATCGCTATCCTCTTCCACGCATTGATGACTTGGTCGACCAGCTGCAAGGGTCAAGCTACTATTCAAAGATTGATCTGAGGTCAGGCTACCATCAACTGAGAGTCTGGGACGAGGACGTCTCCAAAACAGCGTTCAGAACGCGCTACGGCCATTACGAGTTTCTGGTCATGCCATTCGGGCTAACAAACGCGCCTGCAGTCTTCATGGATCTTATGAACAGAGTGTGCAAGCCTTACTTGGATAAGTTTGTGATCGTATTCATCGACGACATTCTGATCTACTCTAGGAGTCGGGAGGAACACAAGCAGCATTTACGACTCATTTTGGAACTTCTTCGAGCAGAACAGTTGTACGCCAAGTTTTCAAAATGCGACTTCTGGCTTCGAGAAGTCCATTTCTTAGGCCACGTGGTAACCAAGGATGGGATTCATGTTGATCCATCCAAGGTAGACTCGATCAAGAACTGGCCTGCACCCCGTACACCAACAAAAATCCGCAAATTCTTGGGTTTGGCGGGCTACTACAGAAGGTTCATCAAAGACTTCTCCAAGATTGCACAACCCCTTACCTCATTAACTCAGAAAGGCGTTATTTATCGTTGGGGAAATGCACAGGAATCAGCATTTCAGCACTTGAAGGATAGACTTTGTAGCACGCCTATTCTCTCATTGCCAGAGGGCACAGACGATTTTGTGGTTTATTGTGACGCGTCAATTCAGGGTCTGGGTTGTGTTTTGATGCAACGGGATAAAGTCATCGCTTACGCCTCGCGCCAACTTAAGATTCACGAAAGGAATTATACCACACATGATTTGGAGCTGGGAGCTGTTGTTTTCGCGCTCAAGATATGGAGACATTACCTGTACGGTACCAAGTGAACCATTTACACCGATCACAGGAGTCTCGAGCATATCTTCAAACAGAAGGAGTTGAACATGCGACAACGTCGATGGGTCGAGTTGTTGAATGATTACGAATGTGCCATCAAGTACCATCCGGGCAAGGCAAATGTTGTGGCTGACGCCCTCAATCGAAAAGATACCACACCTAGGCATGTGCGAGCACTACAACTCACCATCCAATCTAGTCTTCCTTCACAGATACGAGATGCTCAGGTAGAAGCATTGAAACCAGAAAACGTCAGGGTTGAAGCTCTACGCGGCTCAAGGCAACGATTAGAATAAAAGGAAGACGGTGCCTATTACGTAACAGGACGCATCTGGGTCCCACCCTATGGCAACTTACGAGAACTTGTAATGGATGAAGCACATAAGTCTCGCTACTCGGTACATCCTGGTTCGGATAAGATGTACCACGATCTCAGAACTATGTATTGGTGGCCTAGCATGAAAGCTCACATAGCAACTTACGTTAGCAAATGTTTGACTTGTGCGAGAGTCAAGACTGAATACCAGAAACCATCGGGCCTACTCCAACAACCAGAGATACCACAATGGAAATGGGAGCAAATTTCCATGGATTTTGTTACTGGTCTGCCTAGATCTCAACGTGGGAATGATACTATTTGGGTGATCGTGGATCGACTCACAAAGTCTGCACACTTCTTGGCTATCAAGGAAACGGATAAGTTCTCCACTCTAGCAGACGTTTATCTTAAGGAAGTTGTCTCGAGGCACGGGGTGCCAACCTCTATTATTTCCGATCATGATGCATGTTTTACTTCAGAACTGTGGCAGGCAATGCACAAATCCTTTGGCTCGCGATTAGATATAAGCACAGCTTACCACCCGCAAACAGACGGGCAGTCTGAACGCACCATCCAGACTCTAGAAGACATGCTTCATGCATGTGTAATCGATTTCGGCAACGGCTGGGAAAAACATCTCCCGTTAGTGGAGTTTTCGTATAACAACAGTTACCACACCAGCATTCAAGCCGCTCCATTTGAGGCATTGTACGGGCGTAAATGCCGATCACCTCTTTGTTGGGCAGAGGTGGGTGACAGTCAGATCACGGGTCCAGAATTGGTGGTAGACGTAACGGAAAGAATTGCTCAGATACGACAACGCATGGCGGCAGCCCGCGACCGTCAGAAAGCCTATGCAAACAAGCGCCGGAAACCACTCGAGTTCCAAGTTGGGGATCGAGTGCTACTCAAAGTTTCACCCTGGAAGGGTGTGGTTGGCTTTGGAAAAAGGGGCAAACTCAATCCGCATTATGTCGGAACGTTCGAAATCATTGAGAAAATAGGCAAGGTGGCCTACAAACTAAATCTGCCCGCAGAACTCAGTGCAGTTCACAACGTTTTTCACGTGTCAAATCTGAAGAAGTGTCTGTCAGATGAGACCCTCATAGTTCCTTTAAAGGAGCTCACTATCGACGATCAGTTGCGATTCGTCGAGGAACCAGTTGAAATCACGGACCGGGACATTAAGGTCCTCAAGCACACCAGAATACCTCTTGTTCGAGTTCGTTGGAACTCCCGTCGTGGCCCAGAGTTTACCTGGGAACGAGAAGATCAAATGAAACTCAAATATCCCTAGTTATTCGGAAACAGTGCAACCATTACTGAGGCTGAAGCTACTACAGAATTTCGGGATGAAATTCCAAATCAACGGGGGGATGATATGACACCCCAGGAAAACCAGTAAACTACACAACACAACTAGCTTTCTCAGTAACCACGTGCTAAATTTCGAGACGAAATTTCTTTCAAGTTGGGGATAATGTGACAACCCGAGTTTCCAAGGTCTTTCCTCACAACTACGTTTTCTTAATTTGTTATGTGTGCACCGGTTATCTGTTTTGTATAATTGCTAATTAGTGATTAATTGACTGAATGCTAGTTATGGATTTTGTGAACTATGTAAGGTGTTATTAATATTGTATGTTTATATATTAATATACTTTACTGTATTTGAGATGATATAACACGCACACATACTCCCTCTAAACCCCAAACCAAATCGGCCCAAACTCAAACTAGTATCCGGCCCAATGTTATGAGTTGTTATGGGTATATTATGATATGATCAAGGTTACGTATAACTTAGAGTAAAAAAAAAAAAGAAGAAGAAACCTTATTTGCATCTAATACCGTCGACCATCAGCCCTTTCCCCCTCTCGAAATCCCTTTCTTTCCCTTGGAGCTCATCACTGTGCGCAGCCTTGTTTTCATCCGGTTAGTACAAGACACATCTCGGTTTTACTCATGAATGTATACATATATATGTGTTGATTAATTGTGCTGAGTATTTGTATATATTGTTTAGTAATAATAACACCCATATTTATATGATATTATTTATATGTGTTAAAATTTGATAGGCATGCTAGATGAATCTTTGATCAGAAAGCATGTGAAGAATCATGAGGCTCAATTCAAAAGTATATTGCATGTGAAAGATTAAAAGATGTCCAATTAAAAGAGTTGTTTACAAATGTTCAGTCCAATCAATTCAGCCTATTAATTGATGGAGATTCAATTGAAAATTTAATTCCAAGCAATGTCTGACATATGCATGTGAAAGTTTATATAATAGTGGATGTTTGTTCAGAACTTTTATTGAATATAGGTCATCGGTCCAATAGCAGAAATTCACTAACAAATCGTTCTTTGGACTTGCATAACTGGGGCACGCACACTTGGACTAAACTACATAGTTTTGTTAAGTTGGTATGTTAACCTTGTTAATCCTGTTAAGTTGGTATGTTAACCTTGTTAATCCTGTTAACCCTCTCAAGTATGTTAATGGATAACCATGTTAGTGCAAACTGTGAAAGACATTACGTGAAGCATGAGTTGTGTGAAATTGAATAACTGTTTACGTGTTACTTGATGTTAACTATCCAGTACACTTAGTGACTTGGATTGAATGTTAAACTTCACCAACGTGAACTGACTGTGTATACATGCATACTCTAGGCTTTGATTGATTGTTTGCGAGCACATAGTTTAGCATACCGAGCAAACCAAGGTGAGTTCACACTCCTAAGGCATGGGATTCCCGATGGGCTGGGAATGGGATTGAATATCTACTCGAACTATCATTACTATTAAACTACTTACTACTGTCCTCGGATTGAAGGGCACGTACGTAAAACCTACGTACACTTATACTTACTACTGTCCTCGGATTGAAGGGCACGTACGTAAAACCTACGTACACGACCATAAGACCATCAACTCTATCAATTGAAGTTTCTCATTTATCGACTTAATCGCCGAGGCCTATGGCGAGCGGGTCATTAGTTAATAGCGCTATTAGGTTTAACAAACCTCACACCGTGCCAGTCGGACGGGCGTGTACTAATGGACTATGGGCAAAGGGTCAATGCTGATAGACATTGACTTAGGGCACCTCTTACATTTTCGTAGCAGTCGATACGCGTGGTCTAGTAACACATGGGAATCCCCCACCAATCTTCGCAAACATGTCTGTGAGACCGCGATACGAATTAATACGATACATGGTTTACAAAACGAACATACGATTTACGAAACGAATGCTATAACTAAACAACCAACTGTGAACTCGCTCAACTTTGTTGTTGATTAGTTGCTACATGCCTTGCAGGTCGTTAGATACTCATGGAGCTTGCACAGGGAGGCGTGGTCGTTGTGGGACATGGCAGTGTGTGCCATGCTAAAAACATTACTTTAATTCATACTTAATACTTACATTGGGTTTTACAATTATGCTTCCGCTAAACACTTAACTACGTTTTTGGTTTCAAACACCTTTCATATTGTGTGGTTGAATTTTACTTATTACTTGTTATGTTCAATATGATTGGTGGCTTGATCCTGGTCATGTCACGCCTCCAAACGGTGATACTCCGCGTGTGGATTTTGGGGGTGTGACATTCGGGGACCATAACTAGCTCGAAAATGATAAAACAATGCTTCTAGTGAAAATTTGGTGTTTCGGGTAGTGCCCGGTTGTTCGGTTGGTTACCGGTTCGTTAAGGTGCTAAACTATGCAGTTTAGTGTGCTTTATGTTACCTTTGGTGACAGTTTTGATTCCCAACACTTAGGAAAGCATTCTAGACCATTTAACCATATTTCTGCATAATATTAAGTTGTTTAAATGGTGAATTTTGCTGAATTCTGCAGAATTCTGCCGTTTATGTGAGTTTTAGGCACTTTCCGGCACTTAAACTATCACTAGGAAGGCAGTTTTATGGTCCTTACTTCCCTACATACTATACTAGTGTAACTTTTGATTTCTGGCTCATTCTGTGTCTCAATACTATGTCTGTCTATGTACTGAATTTTGTCAGCATCTTTCTGATTTGTCTGATATTGTGCTAACTTTGTTTTGTGCATCATTTGAATCAATAAGTGTTGCATGCAATAATGATATGGCATTATGCAATATATGATGCACATGTATGTATGATAACAAAAATCAGAAAACATTCATGTCATAAATGTTAAATCGGCACAGTCATTAAGCACTAATCATTGTCTAATTATTGTACGGATACATGCAAATTTGTAAAAAAAAAAAAAAAAAAACATGTACAATGTAGGTCTATACGGGTCGTATTGGTTGAGGTTTTTTTTACAATTTTTTTTTACATTTGTTTATGGTTTAAACAAAATTTTCTAAAAATATATATAGATGTAGTAAAGGTCTTGTATATGTACCGTATAGGTTAATTTGTAATTTTAAAGGTATTTTGTTTGTGTAATGTATTTAAAGTGTTTTTTGTTTGTTAATGGATACAACACGTAAAGTAACCGGCAATATACGCCAAAATACGACACCGTATAAACATAATACGCCATAATACGAAACAATGCGACAAATACAGACATACTACGCCATAATACGTGATAACACGACACGTATATACAATCTACACCCTAATACGACACTTACAAACAATAAACGTGACAATACCGAGCGTCACCGACACGACCCGTACGAACAATATATGCGATAAAACCGAACATATTGACAATATGCGTTATAATACGACATTTAACGACAAAATACGTCAATAATGATATCGTACGACGTGTATACATACAACACGACACGTTAGAGTACAAGTGGATTCCTAACAAAATTACATGTAATCATAGAATACGATACCACACGAAAAACGTCACCGATACGGAACACATAGAGCATATACTTTATAAAACGACACGTAATGACAAAATACGGCCCAGATACGCACCGAATAGGCAAAACCTAAAATTATGAAATTTTGATTTTATCCCTATACGCATCTTATAGGTCAAAATTGGGTCGTATAATAGGCTAATACGGGTCGTATAGACCTCCTGATTTATCAATTAACCCCTTGTTTGTTTTTGAGAATTCAGCGAGTCTACATGATAAGGTTTTAAAAATGGTTTTTGTTTAAAAAATAAACAAATTCTTTTATTAAACTTTGTTAAAACTAAAATTAAATGTATACTAAAATTTGTAAAAAAATAAAAAAAATAAAAACAAAAGCAATATGACGCGCATAGGCCTATACGACCCGTATAGGTCTAGTCAAATAGACAAAATCTGACACACAATCTTTATTGTAAATTGAAAAAACAATACGACCAGTATAGGCTTATACGACCCGTATTAAAAAAACAAAGTTTGTGGATAGATTGGCTAATGTGCCGATAGAATTCCCCCCTCATAAGACTGTGGGGTATGGGGCTTGGGTTGGGGCGTGGGTTGGCTGAAAACGCCCAAGCCACCATCCCCGGTGGGCTTGGGTTGGGGCGTGGCCCAAAGGGCGGGAGTTTGAAGCCGGGCGTGGGGCGGGTCTAGCAAGGTGACATGGCGGGTTCTCGTTGGCCAAACCAAACTAGCCGTTGGCGGGTTATGCATCGTATATCGGGAATCGTTTGATGACCTTTTGGATGATTCATCAAACCGGCCTGAATATGGAAGAGATGCCGTAAAAAGGCGGGCTCAAAAATCAAGATCGGGTACGGCATCGCCTTCAGTTGGGAGTTCGGGCTCACGTAGGGGAATATACAGCGATCAGTTGGATGACATTGCATGCAAGTTAGATACATTCAACGTATTCCAACAACAAAGGGCCTAAATTCGAAAGAGCAAAGAAGCTAGAGATGCCCTGAAACAAAAACGAGATTATTTGAAATTTCTATCCCAGCCCATTGATCACCTAGAGGGTGACGAGTTGGAACTAATCTTGGTTATGAGATAAGAGATAAAGAACAAATATAAACGTTAGGAATTTTTTATGTAATTTTCTTTATTTAAAAATATTAAAAAAAATTTGTTGTTTTAAAAAATATTCAAATAGCGGTTTGGGAACACCCGCCCCACCATACCGTCTTCAATGTGGGTCAGCCCAGCGAAGCCCCCCCCCCCCCCCCAAACCACGTGTCAACCCATGCCCCAAACTCCCGCCCCACCATACCCCACGATCTAAACATTTTTTTCTACTCTACGCTTCAGCTTTTGTCAGATATTTACTCCTTTCTAGAGAATTTCTTTGTTTCCCAAATTATTAAAACTGGGATATTTAATTACCCTTTTCAAACAATTTTCTCTTAATAAAAACAAAAACAATTCTCACTTAATAAAAACAAAAATATGGGCTATAAAAGAGGTGGTTTTCTAACTTTTCTCTTTTGTTTAGCTTGTGATCATGGAGGACAAAAGGTACATGATGACCATCAAAATTTCATATTGTTTCATAAATGTTTATACTCAAAATCTTTAAAATCTTCACACAGATCTCATGTTTGTTTTTTTTAATTTCAGATGTGCTCTTGTAACGGGAGGAAACCGTGGAATCGGAGTTGAAATATGTCGTCAACTTGCGTTAAATGGAGTCGATGTCATATTAACATCTAGAAACGAGAGTCGCGGGGTAGAAGCTACGGAGAAACTCAACATTTCCGGCCTTAGCAATGTGATTTTTCATCAACTAGACACCAATGATCCATCGAGTATAGCACTTTCGGTCAAATTCGTTGAAACGCGCTTTGGGAAACTCGATATCTTGGTAATCAAATTTCATGTCCCGTATAAAAATATTAAAACACCTTGACTCGATATCTTGGTAATATCAGTGGCGGATCTAGCTCAAAAAATTCAGGGATATCTCAATTTTATCTTTTATTTTTTGATTAAGGATATCATTTGTATAAAACCGAAAAAAAATAAAAAATTTACACTACGTAGACGGAGTTGAGGGAACACTACATCTGCCTTTATTCGTAATCATAATAAGTTTTAATGTATTATTTGCATTTTAATTTAATTAAACAATGGAATTTATTTGCAGATTAATAATGCAGGGGAACTTGGAGTTATTTTTACAGACGATAAAGAACTTAAAGCTAGAGGAGGGTTTGTAAGTATCTATTCTTATTAAAGCATTCACATCCCTTCCATCTTTTTTATGCTTTTATCGTTACTTTTTCTCTGTCTTCCACTCACAACTATTTTCAAAATATATTAAAAAATTATATAGGGTGAACAGTGTCCCCCTAAATTTATAGATGAATAGTAACATTTTCTGTCTTCTCTACTCACAAGTCACAACCACTTCCAACCACTTACAATCACTTTTCATAATATAAAAAACTCTCTCACAAAATTTAGGGGACGGATTGTGAATGCACGGTTCATAAATATTTATTTTCTTTGCGTTAATAATGATGTCATTTCAAACGATTTCAATTATATACGTCATGGCGTCTCACTACTATCGGAATATTGGATTTTAATAATCTCAACTATTCGTCATTGGCCGTCAACAGTCTCAACTTCAAAAATAACCACCGACAGTCCCAACTATTAACATATTGGCTTCTAATGGACCCTGACTAACGAAACCCTAACGTTGTTAGTCTCCGGTTGCCGAAAAAACGTTTTTGGCCAGAAAAAGGTTCCTAAAGGTCCGATCTAAGGTTACAGAAAAGTTGGGACGAAAATGTTGAGTTTTCCGGCCAAAAAGTTGAGTTTTGCGGGCAAAACGAAGTTTTCTGGCGAAAAATGAGTTTTCCGATGACCTCAATAATTGGGGCTTTTACTAGAAAAAGGTTCCTCATGGTCTGTAATAAGGTTACAAAGAGTTTTGGGACGAAAATGTTGAGTTCCGGCCAAAAACGTTTTTCCGGCGACCAGAGACTAACGACATTAGGGTTCTGTTAGTTAGGTCCACTGAAGGCCAATATATTAATAGTTGGAATTGCCAGTACTTATTTTTTAAGTTGAGACTGTTGACGATCAAGATAAATAATTAAAATTATTAAAACCCAATATTAGTTGTTTATTTAAATCATATTTTATTTGAATCACACTAAATTCAAAGCAATTATTCCATATATAACTTTGCAAGTTTTTTTGTGCATCATTAGTTGTACCTTGTGCTTTGTGAGTTTTTCCAAAAAAAAAACTTGATTTTTTACTTTTAACCCAAAGGTTTTTACCTTTTTTTAATTTTAACCCTACATAATTTGTTTTTTTAACTTTAACCCAAAACTTTTCATTATTTGCAATTTAGCTTCGCAACTTTTGTCACTTATGCTTTTCATTTTTCGCAAATTTTCGTTTTACGTATAGTTCTAAATTTTTCGAGTTAATACGGCGCAACGTGCATGTGTGGTTCAACATTTTTACCTTTATTTTTCCATGTTTGACAGGTTCGTCGCAACACGCATATCCTAGGTCGAGTCAGTGTTGGTGGTCGATGACGGTTGTGTAACATTAGTACTATTTGACATCGTTTTACGCCACAAGTGTCCTAGTGGTGGAGTGACTTGGGTTCTCCAATGGAGACCCAAGTTCAATTCCCATTAGTGCCACTTTGGTGGCCACCGACACCCGCTTTAAGCCGGACCGAGGACACTCGAGGTCTCGGGTTTGAAACATGTTTCTTACCCCTCTTTGATGGCTATGGGTATTTGCCGCCAGGGATCCTTGTCGGGTGGTGAACTGGGAAGGGAGATCCCTTCCGCGGTCAGGGGTACCGTGCAACTACCCTTTATACGAGTACCTGCAGACAGTTCGAAATTTGTATATTTGTTCAACGTGTTGTTGATTTTGTTTATTTGAGTTCAGCTTTTTATGTGTTTGTTTGTGGATTTCACATGCGCCAGTTTTTTCCAGCCCAGTTTTGTTTGGATTATCCGATTATTGGTGCGAAGTTGAGGAGGTTATCGCAGAGGTAATAGTTTTGTAAACCATATACTTCCTGTAAGATTAAATATATTATGTATTAATATTTAATCTATAGCCATTATAATCATTTACATTATATAGATCAAAATATATAACAATCCTATTAAATAATTAGTTGGTAATTGTTGATGGACCATATTACCCTTATTAACTAATTAGGGTTTCCTCCTGGGTGCTTATATAAGGAGAATTATGTGGAGGTTAAAGGGTTACTCAGTTACACAAACAGACACACCCCATAAGATCATAACATCAATTCGACCTCCTCTCCTATACCGATTCCCTTATCGGTTTTACTTAGCCACCATCATCAGTCAGCACCCTAAGGAGGAACTAGGCCAAGATGACAATCATGTCAAACCTTAATGGCTGCGTCTCCATGCTGGATTCTCTGCTAACCTGTGCTGATGCAATCAAAGGTATGTTTTCATGTTTTCCATTAGGTTCAAACAGAACTGAACCAACATGTGGTATCAGAGCATATGTTGATTAGTCAGTTCTGTTTTCGTATCCATTAATTCTGGGATTGAAACTTGGAAAACGGAATTTATGAACAAACAGTTTCGAGATCACTGTTTTCGAAATCTGAATTAATTATATGCTTTATGTTTTAACCGAAATCTGGGTTAAAAATTAACTGGATTATGTTTATGACCGAAATCTGTTTTAGAAAACCTTAAAAAATTCAGGTTTCGGGTTCCAGAATTTATGTTTTATGTTTTTAGGGTTCATAATGTTCTTAGTTAAAATTCGAAATTTCCTATAAGTTTTGGAATATGATTTGAATTGTTAAATGTTTCCCTAATTTTGATCTAATTTGTCTATTAAGTTTATTTCGAAATCTGTTATAAGGATAAGCAGATATTAATTTCGAAATTTTATGATAAAATAGATCAATGTTATAATAGGAAACTATATAACAATTCATAATTTTTGAATTTTGTTATGTTATCACAAAAGGAAAAACAGCTATTAAACAGAGGATTCGAAATCTTTTATGTTCAAATCGCACAAGTCCCTCAATATTCGCACAAGATCAGATCTCGAAGAAAAAAAAAAAAAAAAGGGGATCTGATCGCATAACGGATCGCACAAGGCATAATGGATCGCACAAGGCATAATGGATCGCACAAGGCCTTATGGATCGCACAAATCTACTTGGGCCTTATGGATCGCACAAGTTCACTTGGGCCTTATGGATCGCACAAGTCTACTTGGGCCTTATGGATCGCACAAGCCTACTTGGGCCTTATGGATCGCACAAGCTTACTTGGACTTTAATGATCGCACAAGTTTTGGGCATTACTGATCGCACAAGACTCGAAACCTCATTATTTTTTTTTTAAGCTGTTTAATGTGACCTAAAAAATTTTTCGGGGCTCCCGCCCCCCCCCCCCCAGCGAACTCACCGCGGAGTTCGATCCGCGCTAACTGGTGGTTTGCTATTAAATACTTGGTTTTGTTTATACTTAATTAATTTATAAGGATCAAATGATGTTTTACAAAACCAAAATAGCTTAACTTGAATGAGCTTCTGATATATCATTTCTGGCCAAAGCTGACTTGATACATCTACTTATCATTCAAGTATTATGAAAGCTATGTTGTGTGTGCATCATAAGCATGAATGTCTTAATTTCTGGCCAAAGCTGATTTAATTCATTCATAGATGGCATACTCAACAAGTGCATAACTAAAGTGATTGTTTCAATTCTGGCCAAAGCTGATTTGTTACAACCACTTTGCACATATGCTTAAATGATTACACTTCTGGCCAAAGCTGTTTTGTCTTTGTTTAAGTAGAATTTTTTGCTATAGTCTATTATTTTGATGTTAGTAATAGACATATCACAATTTTCTTCACATAATGATCCTTAGCTTAATGATCCTTAATTAGTTTTTTTATGATCATTTCGTCTGCCTTATTCTTATTACCCATAATGTTACTCACTATAATTTTTTCTTCTTTATATCAATATCTCATCCACTCTAATTTTTTTTAAAAACCTAAAATGTTTGCTTTATTTAAAGTATTTAAAGTTTCTATTAGAATTAGCTCTTAAATTAAATCCTTGATTATTTCCTAAGACACGATAATCCTATTGCTCTCTTCTGATAAAGATTATAAAGAAGAAAGTTAGAGCATGATGAATAGGACAAATCGAATATGGTGTCTATTATGATAATCAAGAACTCTCTAACGTAAATGCTATAACTAAAGTTATTCCAGATTACGTCTTTCCTGAGACTAATCTATAATTATGGAATAATCACTAGAACTCCTAAGATGCATGCCTTAATTTAAACTCTAAACTATAAAGTTAAGTGGTATATGTGAATACATTATAATGTACAAAACCATGACCCATAAAGTTAAGGGCTTACGCATGGAAATAAGTACATTTTTCCAGTACATTACATACTAAGATTTTCACTTGTACAATTTGATGCATTATAAATCAACTACAACACTCTAAAGTACCAAAGGACAATGAGTGTGTTGATAAGCAACATATGTACAAAGAAATAAATGTTTGAAGCTGGAAAATAAGTTGTTGCTCACCTTACAACCACTTAAAACGTTTAAAGAGGATTGTTCTAAGGTCCATAGACAAATTACAAGTGCTAATTCCAACTTTAAGGTTCTTCAAGGGAAAATCTCACTACATAACTATGTCATTAGGCTAGACATAAGCAACGAGACTATCCATTATTCTAAAAGAACAGTTGGGTAAATTAATTAGATAGTCACTTACTAATGATATTTAAGTCTGATAATTCTTTAATATTCCAATTAACACATGATTAGTTGACTCTAGTTCCATACGTTTCCTTACCAGAACTCGACAAATAACTAATATGAGAGTTAGTGACAAAATTAAATGTTAAGGCTATAAGAACCATAATAAGCAGTCTTCTAACAAAGTTTTTCGATACATTACATGTTCTGATTATTAATCAGAGTACAGTATCATTACTTAGGCTATGTCATGAAGGTTGTGAGGTTTGCATAGTCAACATAAAGTCACACTTATCTTAAACTCTCATCTTATTTGTTCTAAATATCTGGATAGAAACATTATTAAAATGAAACTAGATGATACCTTACATTTTCACAACTTTTGTTATCATGCACATGAGAACTTGACAAAAGGAAAATGAGACTTATACATTTCATCCATTATAACCGAAATTCATGAGACATCATGACTTTCTTAATGAGGATGATTATTCAACTAATCTCATTCTAAGTGATTTTAAATCATGACGTTAAAGCCCTAAATATGACTTGGCTTAAGGAATAAGTATGGGTCCATCATAAGTCATTCTTTGACATTCGTGGAACTTATTCCAAATGGAATATTCAGACATAATTCATTTATCATTTAAAAGACTATCAACTTG
Organism: Helianthus tuberosus; assembly: GCA_030545235.1. Taxonomy (NCBI): domain Eukaryota; kingdom Viridiplantae; phylum Streptophyta; class Magnoliopsida; order Asterales; family Asteraceae; genus Helianthus; species Helianthus tuberosus. Next base: position 44,563,353 of record CM060438.1, on the reverse strand, counting down.
TATCTAAATTTTGTCGCATATGGCACACGTTCTTAGAAGAAATCTATTCATATATATACTTAATAAGATTTCTATTAAATATGTTCCTAAAGTTTCTTATGATATCTGGACATTAAAGAAATCAAATAAAGTCTAACGTATATATGATAGGTTCCCACGTCACGTAGCTCATTGAAACTTCTCTTGTAGCATTCTAGAGATATTAAAGATCAGTGGGAGCATTAAGTGTCTTAATAATAACTTGCAAGAGGTGGGGGAGTGAAAATTTCACATTACCTCTATTTGCACCTCTTGTACAAGACACCGCTCCATCACGACACTGTTTCATCAATACTTGTCTCCTTAAAATCTAATGCTACTCTTACAAAAGTTTCATAGTTGCTTAATTGTGGGCATACTTAGATTTCTTACCTAAGCTAACATAATCCTCAACAAGAGAAACTACAACGACTAACGTCATTAACTTGTTTCTCTATTAGAATTTGTTGGTCGTTAAGCATTGACCCTAAGCATGCTGAGTTCCTAAAGATTCCTAAGGTCAGTGGGAGCAGTCAAAGTCCTTATTATGATTTGCAAGGAATACAAGAGGCGGGGGGAAGAATGTCATTAAATTTCATTTCGAATTTAACTCCGATTACACCTCTTGTACACCATACTGCACCAACTCTTACGAACTTAGAATGAAAATGATAGCAACCTAACCAAGAGCTAATCCATAAAACTGAAACTTCTAACAAACCCAATAATCAACTTAGGAGGTCATCTAGGTTTGAAAGCCTACTAATTTTGATGATTACATAACCTCCCTAACTAAAGTTGAAATGGATTTTGGAAATGTTTACTGATCCTATCTCTTAAAATTAAGCCATTAGTGTCAATCAATATTCTTAATGGAATAAAACAGTTTTCTAGTAAAACTGATTTTATGTGTTCGTATAACGTTTGAGATTTGATTGAATTACCTAAGAGTATTCATAACTAAATCAAATCCTAATATAAACGTTAAGACACTAAGAAGCATGTTTGATTGTCAAAGGTTATACTCAGGAAGAGAAAAATTATGAAAGAGTCTTTCTTACCTATCTTACAAAAGATTTCTTTAAGGATCATCACTGTTCTAGTAGCTTATAATAATTTTGAGCTACATTAGATGAACATTATAAACAATTTTCCATAACAAATAGCTGACACATTTACATGTTCATAAGACAACCTGAAAGTTCTAAACTTATAGTTAAAGAACAGTTTGTTTATAAGTCAATAAAATCCATGTATGGGTTAATGCAAACATCATAATGTGATGAAATCTTAACGTAATTATTTTCATCAACAACCAAGTGGATTAATGTACCTACCTCAAGATGAGTGGGAGCAACTAAGATAAACTTGTCTATATAGATGACATTCTTTTGACAAGTATGTGTTACATAAGTCAAAGTATTGTTAACACAAACTTTGATATAATAAATCTCAGAGATATCTCTTACGTAATTGATATCATAACATACTGAGATAGACCCAATGGGATATTAGTTCTGTTCCATAAGTTTAACCTTAAATGGGTCCTAACATATGTAACAAACAATACTGCTCTCCTTTAGAGGATAAAAGGATAAATGAGATTATTTATTTACGCTTCATTAATTAGAAGCCTTATGTAAGTTTAAGTCTATACTCGTTTAGATATTACTCACATTGCAACACACTAGATATGTCTAGATTATTGTGAAGCATCTAATGGAGTATTACAATATCTTTAAAGAAACGAGAGGCTATAATTTGAAGAAGAAGTGAGAATTAAAACCGGTTTATTACTATAACTTTGTGATATTCAAAGATGATAAAATGTAATTTCGGGTATATTCTTATGTCAGCAGACAAAACATATCTCATGGAGGTGTCATAATGCACTGATATTGACAACCTAAGTTATAACGACATAATATAGTCACTAAATGTTGTTGGAAATATATCAGTGGACTCATAAGTTTATTAACTCCATATAATTAATGTTTTGAAGACTTAGTGTGATAAAGTCAGCTACCATGACTCCTTGAACAGTAACAGTTCGAGAGGTGCTGCATTAAGTTTCGATACGCAATTAATTATTCGTTTATGAACGAATTGAGGAAACTAAGTTTGTATCGAATACATTCATGATATGCTTAAGGATCCTATAACTGAAGGGCTATTACCCATAAGTCTTATTAAGAGAGCTCATAGACGGGTATTAGTTAATGGCCATGGCAACTGCATATCGTACTATGAATGACTAAGTATTAGTTAATTTTTCCTCATCAGTTTGATTTTGTACGTCTCTAAGAATATGTCAAGTCGACATAATGGCATATAAGACAAATAAAGTTACAAATCAAACAAAGGGCTTATGCGTATTTTGATCATGACGATTAGGTTTTAAATTAAGGCTATAGTATGATTAATGGGGGTCCTGAGTCGCATAATGATTCAACGGCTGTATTTCTCTGCTATAGTACTTGTTTAAGGCTAAAATGAGTGTTAACTCCTGATCAGGCTTATCTAATACTCATAGTAAATGATTACTCGGCTAAGTGGGAGAATGTAAGATTAAATATATTATGTATTAATATTTAATCTATAGCCATTATAATCATTTACATTATATAGATCAAAATATATAACAATCCTATTAAATAATTAGTTGGTAATTGTTGATGGACCATATTACCCTTATTAACTAATTAGGGTTTCCTCCTGGGTGCTTATATAAGGAGAATTATGTGGAGGTTAAAGGGTTACTCAGTTACACAAACAGACACACCCCATAAGATCATAACATCAATTCGACCTCCTCTCCTATACCGATTCCCTTATCGGTTTTACTTAGCCACCATCATCAGTCAGCACCCTAAGGAGGAACCAGACCAAGATGACAATCATGTCAAACCTTAATGGCTGCGTCTCCATGCTGGATTCTCTGCTAACCTGTGCTGATGCGACCAGAGACTAACGACATTAAGGTTCTGTTAGTTAGGTCCACTGAAGGCCAATATATTAATAGTTGGAATTGCCAGTACTTATTTTTTAAGTTGAGACTGTTGACGATCAAGATAAATAATTAAAATTATTAAAACCCAATATTAGTTGTTTATTTAAATCATATTTTATTTGAATCACACTAAATTCAAAGCAATTATTCCATATATAACTTTGCAAGTTTTTTTGTGCATCATTAGTTGTACCTTGTGCTTTGTGAGTTTTTCCAAAAAAAAAACTTGATTTTTTACTTTTAACCCAAAGGTTTTTACCTTTTTTAATTTTAACCCTACATAATTTGTTTTTTTAACTTTAACCCAAAACTTTTCATTATTTACAATTTAGCTTCGCAACTTTTGTCACTTATGCTTTTCATTTTTCGCAAATTTTCGTTTTACGTATAGTTCTAAATTTTTCGAGTTAATACGGCGCAACGTGCATGTGTGGTTCAACATTTTTACCTTTATTTTTCCATGTTTGACAGGTTCGTCGCAACACGCATATCCTAGGTCGAGTCAGTGTTGGTGGTCGATGACGGTTGTGTAACATTAGTACTATTTGACATCGTTTTACGCCACAAGTGTCCTAGTGGTGGAGTGACTTGGGTTCTCCAATGGAGACCCAAGTTCAATTCCCATTAGTGCCACTTTGGTGGCCACCGACACCCGCTTTAAGCCGGACCGAGGACACTCGAGGTCTCGGGTTTGAAACATGTTTCTTACCCCTCTTTGATGGCTATGGGTATTTGCCGCCAGGGATCCTTGTCGGGTGGTGAACTGGGAAGGGAAATCCCTTCCGCGGTCAGGGGTACCGTGCAACTACCCTTTATACGAGTACCTGCAGACAGTTCGAAATTTGTATATTTGTTCAACGTGCTGTTGATTTTGTTTATTTGAGTTCAGCTTTTTATGTGTTTGTTTGTGGATTTCACATGCGCCAGTTGTTTCCAGCCCAGTTTTGTTTGGATTATCCGATTATTGGTGCGAAGTTGAGGAGGTTATCGCAGAGGTAATAGTTTTGTAAACCATATACTTCCATCATTCTTTCTTTCATAAGTTATTATGGTTTTAAATAACTATTATATATTTCATGTTTTGATTTAGGGTTTTTCATTTTTTTAATGTCTGGTTGGCTTACTAAATTGGATTCCAACTCAACTACAGTGTGTAATCACTAGATTGGAGTCACGTGCAGTGAAGATGGGTCACGTGTGTCATCGATTCCGGCTTCCCGAAGTTGGGTTTCACGCCCAGATTCCAGCAAACACCATTAGTGAACTCTTAGCCTTGCAGATCTTGAGCCTCAAATCCAATGGTGTTTGTGGCCCTTTTACATGTTATTTGTTATTATTGTTGTTTTGAAAATAGATTCTTAAATGGCGGTGACAACAGTCAGCAGTTGCGAAACAATCAAGGCGGATGATTTTGAACTAACTCGGTACTCATTTCATTTTCCCTCACAATGTACTTTCAGAGCTTGCTTTGTTCTTACGATAAGATTCTTCCGTTTGCACACTTTTTATGTACAGATAAATCCCCATTGACTACTCTGAGTTTTGCGATTTGATTGCTGACGCTCATGATGCTTTCGGTAAGTGTTGTTGATCAATCGTTTAATTTGCGATTTGATTGCTGACCCACCATGACTCATTACCACGCTGCCTCTAAAAATTGTTCAGGGCTGGGACTAGACGGGTTCAGGTCGTACACAAATTGATTCGGCTTACCCGTTTATTAAACAGTTAGGGCTGGGTAACCAGACCAATCGGTTTTCAACCTGAAATGTATTTAAATTGTTGTCTTTGGGAATATGCAATCTAAGCATATCTATTTTTTTAGTATAACCATTCTTTGTGATGCAGAGTGCAAGGAAGTTATACGTATCCTAATTAAGACTAGAGAAAAAGTTGGAGGATTACCTTGTAAGTTCTTTTTTTTTTTTTTTTTTTTTGGTAAAGTCTTATCTCTGATTTCTCTTAGAGAATTATGTTCGCTAATGTATCTTAATGTGTCGGACCAGGACCAGGACCAGTCGGATAATAGATCTTGACTCAATTTAATGTTAACAAAAAACAACAATGCTAGAAAATGTTGCTTGAGGATGTGACCTGACTACAAGCTTCCTACATGTTTAGACTACTCGATATGGGGTTCTTCCCCGGATCGTCCTGGGTCGGCGACGGTCCCAACACCGTGCCGCCCCCCCCCCCCCCCGTCCCGTCTTGAACGTCGGGTTCCTGCCGTTTGCGACGAAGCATAATGGTGGGCCCTTCAACATTTGTGACCGTTCAAAATAAAAAAAAAATTAATTTCTAATTAACATTAAATATCCAAACGGTTATAATTCAAAATATACCCCAATTCACTTCCATTTTTATAAATACTCACATCTTTAACCATTTTTTTCACAACTTTTCACCCACTACCACCCCATCTCTCTCACATTTTATAAACCACTCTTCCCTTTTTATAAAAACTCATCATATTTTATACCGTTTTTTACACACTACCACCCCATTTCTCGCTCAAAAATTATCATGGCTTCACCCATTTCTTCAATTTCTTCTATGTCTTCATCGGCTTCGTCTGCGTGGTATTCATCATCTTCGGAAGAGGATGATATTATGCACAACATGATTATGAAGGCGGCTCAAGTCTTCATGGCGGCTGATCAAGGGTCGTCCCAACGGCTAACTAGACGAGCAAAATATAACCGAGACCAAGAAGGTATTTTACTTTTTTTTCCTTATGTTTTATATAGATTTGAAAATGTATTTTATAATTAATTTCATTTATGTTTCGTTTTAAATTTATAGCCGGCCACGCTAAACTACTAGCCGATTATTTTGCCGACGAACCCGTGTACCCAGCCGAGATTTTCCGACATCGGTTCCGCATGAGTCGTCCACTGTTTTTACGTATTGCAGGCGACATGGCCCAGTCAGATCCGTTTTTTACATTGCGGAACGACGCTAGGGGGCTAAGGGGTTTCAGTAATTTACAAAAATGCACGTCGGCCATTCGCCAACTTGCGTACGGTTACGCACCCGATGCATTAGACGAGTATATTAGGATGTCTGAAAGAACCGCACGTCGATGTTTGCACAAGTTTTGCGAATGGGTTGTCAAATTGTATAGCAAGCGATACCTGCGGAAACCGAACGCAAACGACGTTCAAAAATTATGTCAAGCACACGAACAGAGACATGGTTTCCCAGGAATGCTCGGGAGCATTGATTGCATGCACTGGGCGTGGCAGAACTGCCCAGTCCAATGGCAAGGTCAGTATACTAGGGGAGATCATGGACATCCGACTATTATTCTAGAGGCGGTTGCGTCACAGGATCTCTGGATCTGGCATGCTTTTTTTGGTCTACCTGGTTCGCTCAATGACCTTAACATCATATACCAGTCACCGATATTTGAGGATGTAGTGGCGGGTACAGGTCCAGACACAAGCTTTACAGTTTCGGGGGTGGAATACAGGCGAGGTTACTACCTAGGCGATGGGATATACCCAAAGTACTCGACAATCGTTAAAACTATTCCGCACCCGACAGACGACAAAAGAAAAAAGTTTGCGAAGTTTCAAGAGGGTGCGAGAAAAGATATTGAACGGGCTTTTGGTGTTTTACAAAAAAAATGGCACATCATTGAACATCCAGCACGTTCGCAAACACCAAAGAGGTTACGACACATTATGTACGCTTGTATCATCCTTCATAACATGGTCATTGAAGACGAAGGTAGAGCGATATGCGAGTACGACGAAGACGCGTCAACTGGAAATTCTGTTCCAGTTAGTGCGGAACAACAAGATTTGAACATGTTCGCTCTACGTAACGAGTACACACATCATAACCTACAAGCGGACTTGGTGGAGTACATTTGGAACAACGCTCAAAACGAACCCGACCACGACATGGAAGACGAAGACTAGTTGCTTCTTTTAATATATTAGGATATTTTTAAGTTTTTTTTTTAAGTTTATTTTTTTTTAAGTTTATGTTTTTTTTTTGTTTTTTTTTTTAAGTTTATGTAATGTTTTTTAATATTAATGAAAATATTTTGTTACTTTATTTGTTAAATGTTAAAAAAAGTTGAAGATTAAAAAAAAAAAAAAACATAAAAGTGGTGGAGGATGATGACTAGGACCAACTTACAATGCCCTCTAGTTTTGGAGGATAGACCATTTTTGGGAGGATGATGACGTGGCGCCTACGTGGCGGATCATCCTCAAGGATGGTCCATCAACCATACCCACTAGCCTTACTTGCTGGTCGTTCACAGTTCTGACGGAAAGTCTTCTTTGGGTAAGCTATTAATTGTTTATGGTTACATAGGGTTGCAAATTTATTGCTTTATTATTACAAATTTGACTTTTCATTGGACTGTTTTAATTTTTTTAAAAGGTGCTTTGGAATTAATGTAAAAGATTTTATTCTTTAAGTATTTTTTTTTTTCAATTTTGATAATAGCTAATTCATTGTTGATGAGAATTAATTTTTTTAACTCTACAGTTTAATAATTTTACTTTGATCAATTATGTTGCTATGCTTCTGCTTTGACTTTCGATAGATTGTTCGATGTTGATTATTTCTTTAAGCAATAGCAGTCTTAATAAGCAAATTTTTATGGGAAATAAGCTTCCTTAGGAATCCAGTGAAATTGCATAATTGTGGGTCTTTAGTTTTTTTTTTTTTTTTTAAATATTTGCAGAGTGATGCATATCCACATGCTGTCACAGCCTTCTCTGCGGGTAGCTGCGTTAAGGAAATAATCAAGCAGGACAAAGGTTGCCCAAAGTGTACTTTTGATGCATGGGAGATTTTATGTTTTTTAAATTAAGATGTTAGATGATTATAGTAATTATATGGTTTTGATTATAGTACTTTTGATCATGTACCTCTTTTACTTTCGCGAAGGTTTTATTTATGTATGATTTTAATTATATATTAATCATATATAGTTTTTAATAAAAGTAATTTTATCGAGCCCGGGAAGCAATCCCAGGTAAAAACCTAGTATAATAATACAAAAAAGTAATAAAAAACAATAAAAACAAAAAGACAAAAAAGAGTAAATTTACTTAACTACACTTTTGCGTTAAAATATTAAAAACATAATTAGACAAAAAGTATTTAATATTAGTTTTAATTACTTTTAATCTCATCCATCCATCTTGAAGATCTAATGGTTAGAAAGTGGTTTTCTCAGTTCTTACAACTGGGGGTGGTTTTCATTTTAGCGGTCAGGTATATATATATATATATATAGGGTAAGGTTCATGCGAGAACCACCTTTATTGCGAGAACCGCGAGAACCAATGTGAACACAACCTAAAATAGCTAAAAAAACCTAAAAAACCCTAACCCCCACACCCCCCCCCCCCCCAAAAAAAAAAACCTAAACCCCCCACCCCCCCCCCCCCCCCCAAAGCTAAATGCTAAAAACTAAACCCCCCAAAAAACCTAACCCACCCCCCACCCCAAAAACCTAAACCCCCCTCCCCCACCCCCCAAAAACCTAAACCCCCCCCCCCCCCCCCCCCCACCCCCCAAGCTAAAAACTAAACCCCCAAAAAACCTAAAAAAAATCTAAAAAAATCAAAAAAAAAATCTAAAATTTTTTTTTTTTTTGATATTTCTAATATTTTTATGTTAAAATCGCTACTTTTAGAAGCAAAAAAAAATTTTTTTTTTGCTACGAAAAGTAGCGCTTTTGTTATAAAAAATATTTAAAAAAAAAAATTTTTTGTGTGATTTTTAGCTATTTTTAGGCATTTTTGGTTGCGTTCACATTGGTTCTCGCGGTTCTCGCAATAAGAGGTGGTTCCTAACGGATCTTTGTCCTATATATATATATATATATATATATAGGGAGGAGCTCATGCGAGAACCACCTTTATTGTGAGAACCGCGAGAACCAATGTGAACACAACCTAAAATAGCTAAAAAAAAACCTAACCCCCCCCCCCCCCACAAAAAAAACCTAAACACCCCCCCCCCCCCAAGCTAAATTCTAAAAACTAAAACCTCCAAAAAACCTACCCCCCCCCCCCCCCACAAAAACCTAAACCCCCCTCCCCCACCCCCCAAAAACCTAAACCCCCCAAGCTAAAATGCTAAAAACTAAACCCCCCCAAAAAACCTAAAAAAATCTAAAAAAAATCTAAAAAAATAAAAAAAAAATCTAAAAATTTTTTTTTGATTTTTTTAATATTTTTTAGGTTAAAATCGCTACTTTTCAAAGCCAATTTTTTTTTTAAATTAAAAAAAAAAAAATTTTGGATTCGAAAAGTAGCGATTTTAACTTAAAAAAATATTAAAAAAATCAAAAAAAAAAAATTTGTGTGATTTTTAGCTATTTTTAGGCATTTTTGGTTGTGTTCACATTGGTTCTCGCGGTTCTCGCAATAAGAGGTGGTTCTCGCATGATCTTCTCCCTATATATATATATATTGTGTGAGGTTCATTGGGGAACACTAAAAAAGTGGGGAACCGACTCAAACGAATTCCGATTGGACTCATTCCAGCGGCATTGGAACCGTCTCGTCGAACCATAACTAGGATCTTTTAACCCTAAACCCTAAATCATAACCCCTAAACCCTAAATATATTAGGGTTTGGCTTTTAGGGTTTAGCCTTAGGGTTTAGCCTTAGGGTTTAGCCTTAGGGTTTAGAGTTTAGATTTAGGGTTTAGGGTTTAACTTTAGGGTTTAGCTATAAGCTTTAGCTTTAGCCTTTAGGGTTTAGCTTTTAGGGTTTATAGTTTAGATTTTACGGTTTAGCTTAGGTTTTAGCCTTATTTTTTAGCTTTAGGGTTTAGAGTTTAGGAGTTAGGATTTAGGGTTTAAGGTTAAGAGACCTTAGTTAAGGTTCGACGAGCCGGTTCCAACGCCGCTGGAATGAGTCCAATCGGAGTTCGTTTGAGCCGGTTCCCCGCTGTTCCCCACTTTTTTAGTGTTCCCCAATGAACCTTCCCCTATATATATATATATATAGAGAGAGAGAGAGAGAGAGAGACACCTAGTGATTTATTTATTTCAATAACTTTTATGAAAATAGAATAGTAATAGAAAAGCAAGTTACTGATTTTGATAACTATTGTGTTAGGTACAACTGGTTGACGAGAATGCACATCTTCTTACCAACATTGTCAAAGAGCCTTACCAACTGGGAGAAAAATGTCTGAAAACAAATTACTACGCGACTAAAACAGTTACGGAATCATTTATTCCTCTTCTCCAACTCTCAAAATCTCCTAGAATCGTTAATGTCACCTCTGTCTTCGGAGATCTATACGTAAGTAATTTATTTAAGTGGGTATGGAGAAGTAAAATATGATGGAATGTGAATTCGAGCAGAAATTGAAATTGGATTTGTAATTTACGTGTGTTTGTTTTGCAAAATGGAATGATTTTTGGATGAAATTGGAATGTAGATTTTATTCCTTATGTTGTTCAATTGCAATTCATTTTCTTGTTGAAACCAACATTCCAATTCCATAAAGATTCCTTTTCATTATGTGAAACGAACACTACATAAGGGTCACAAATTCCAACAAATTGTCATATCTAACTCATTTGTTTAACCATCTTAATAAAAAAAAAGTGGGTCGTGTTGGATTAATTTGTCTTTAATCCGTTTATTCATATACGTCAGCCGTTTAACCAAAGTATTGAAACCCTACAACCCGCTTACCACAGTTACAACTTGTCAAAACACGTTTGACTCGTTTAGATCAACGGGTTAAGCAGGTTGTGTCCGGATTTCACGATTTTAAGTGTGATCGGGTCAAGGTTTATGCCTTTTAACACGTATAAGCATATGGGTCACATCCAGTTGTAAAAATTCAACCCGCCAACCCAACACAACTGACACCTCCAATAAACTACATTTTATTGTTCTTCTGTGGTTTCACAATGAAAAGCTTAAACAATAGTTGCATGATATCGACAACTTAACTGAAGGGCGGATTGACGAGAGTATCCAAATGTTCTTGATGGATTTCAAGGCTGCTAATTTGCAAAAGAATGGATGGCCACTAACAACTTCTGCTTACAAAGTTTCAAAAGCTATGCTTAATGCTTACACAAGGCTAATGGCAAGAAAGTAAGAAAATATTATGGTGAACTGTGTGCACCCTGGGTATGTTATAACCGAAATGACATCACAAACCGGATTTATTACAGAGGAAGAGGGTGCTAAAGGCCCTGTAATGGCTGCTTTGTTGCCGGATAATGGACCTTCTGGTGCATACTTTGATAGAACACAAATGGCTCCGTTTTTATCAACTGGTGCGCCGTTCAAATAAAAACATTCTGTTATTATGGTACCAATATGTAACAAAATAGAAATAATGAATCATCCATCCTATGCCAGGTTTAAAAGGCTAACATCAACTTAAGTATTGTAATATAAGCTGAAGACGAAGGGCGTTTATGTCAATTCCAATGCGAAACCTTTTTTTGAATTTAAGTAGCTTGCAGAATCTGATGAACATCCACATACCATGAACATAAGGGAACTTATTGCTTCTTTTCTTCTGCTTCCCTTGGCTGAGAAAATGAACATAAAAATTTTGGTAAACATAAATGCCAAGTTAAATAAAAGAAACCAGAAAATCTGTATTTACATATAAATGGGTCGATTTACGTTATGTCTAATCTTTAATAGGGCAAAAGATGCAGACGGTGAATTTTGAATGCGTACAGTCTCCTAATTCGTTTTATTCAAAAACCTAAACTACTATTGTGATAATGGCGAATAGCAACAAATAACGATAAGGTACCTATATGCTACATAGCGAATAGCGATAAATAGCGGGCGGATATTTTATATATAAATAGTGATACACTAGAATTTTTCTTTTAAATTTTATATGTATATTAGGGTGTACGGGGTGGGTTAGGCAAAGGGATGCGGAAACCCCTTTGCTGATCGGGGAGTCCACCGCCACACATACATTGTCGTGCGGTAAAGATGAGGGAGAGAGGTTTTTGTTGAACAAAGGCCGCATGCGGCAAAGATGAAGGAGAGGGGTAAGTGGTGGGGCCCAGTTCTTCTCAACCAATCATCCTTTTTTTTTATAAAAAAAATTGTTTGGGGGAAACCACCCCTTGTGTTTTTGGGCAAGAGTGGAGAATGAGAGGGGAAATGACATGGCACAATATGATTGGGTGGGTGGGGCCCAGTTCTTCTCAACCAATCATCCTTTTTTTTTATAAAAAAAATTGTTTGGGGGAAACCACCCCTTGTGTTTTTTGGGCAAGAGTGGAGAATGAGAGGGGAAATGACATGGCACAATATGATTAGGTGGGTGGAAAGCTTGCCCCATCTCATTAGGCGTATATATGCTATTTTACATGTATATTTAACAAAAACCTAAAATCCAGCTATTTTATAGTTATATTTAATTGCTATTTATATTAAAAAAATAAATAAATAAAGTGTCGCTATTCTCGCTATCCATTGCTAAAACCCTAATAGCGACACTAGACCTATACGCTACGTAGTGCGCTACAGCGATCGCTACGATCACTATTGACAACTATGGTTAAAAATAGACCAAAAAATGTTTGCGGGTAAACCTGACCTGTACCAGAAAATTACCTCCAAACATGATTTTTTAACTAATATGGTGCTATAAAAATAAAAACAAAAACAATGGATAAATTGGTTTTTTTCCTAACCTTGGTACCGGGGAATGATTGACGAAGCTCTTCCTCTGGAATAATAACAGGCCACTTCTCTCCGGTTTCACGAAACATTTGTTCGGTCTCCAGTTGTTGACCCTTTTCTAGAATCATCTTCCGGATGGTTTGTGCAGGTGTTGAGGTGGCATCGAAAACCTCCTCCACCCCGTTCACAAATGTCACTGAGATCTGGGGTGGGAAGCTATCGGTGTGGCGTTTGACCAGTAGTTGGCACGATGGGTTTGACTCTTTAGCGGTTCGAGCATTGCATTGTGCCAAAAATTCCATACAAGCAGCTGTTCGTGGGTCTAGAGCGTTAAATTCGGATCTTCACTTTCGACAAAAACTTCAACATGATTTTGTTTTTCTTTCAGGTGTTGATGACTGAAATCTGAAATCCGAATGCAGAAATACGGAATCATTAAGACTGTTTGAGAAGCAAGCTAATATAAATACCTGAATATATGTGGTTGTCCATCTTAACTAATCGTTTTAAACACAACTGTATAAACTAAACAGCAAAAGCCTTTCAGATAGCCATGTAAACGAGCCGAGCCGAGCCGAGCCAAGCTCGAGCCTTGGTCATCTAACTTACGAAAGCTGAATGACGAATCTTAAGTAGTTTTTCAAGCCCGGGCTCAGCTCGGCTTATTTTACTTATGAAAACTTGATCCCGATTAGTTGACTCTTGAGTAGTTTTCTGAGCTCGAGCTTGGCTCGGCTCTACTCATTTATTAATATATACATATACACATTTATTATTTATATTACGTATAACTCCTATATATAACACACTTATATAGTTATATTATATAAAAGAGTTAAATGCCATTTTAGTCCTGTGGTTTGGGCCATTTTGCCAGTTTAGTCCAAAGGTTTCATTTTTTGCCTGTGGGCATAGTTGTCGATAGCGAATAGCGACAAGGCACCTATAGGCTACATAGCGAATAGCGACGGCTATTTTATAAATAGCGATTACACTAGAAAAAGAATTTTGAAAATTTTTATATGTATATTACATCAAAATATCCTTGTATATATGCTATTTTACATGTATATTACATCAAAATACCCTTGTTTAGGACTTATATGTTGGGTGTGTGAATGAAAGTCTCAAAAGGTAGTAAATACTTTGTCCCACATTGGTGTGTGAACAAAGTTAGTGGTTGTTTACTTGTTTATAAGGTAAAGTACTTACTACTCCATTGTAGCTTTATGACATGTTTTACCACAAGTCCTACCCGCGCGCAGGGGGGGTGCAAAACTGTCGCTAACTTCGCTATACATCGCTAACACCCATATAGCGACACTTGGTCGCATGGCTACATAGCGCGCTATAGCCGCTATTAACAACTATGCCAGTGGGTCCAATAAGGTTTCACCGTTGCTATTTTAGTCCACTGGGTTAACTTTGTCCATTTTTTCTGTTAACGAGAAGGGCAATTCGGTCAGTTTATATGGCCGAATTGCCCTTCTGATTAACAGAATTACATATAAATTGACTGAATTGCCGTTCTCGTTAACAGAAATAATTGATAAAGTTAACCCAGATGACTAAAATAGGCAACGGTGAAACCTTTTTGGACTCATTCGCGAAAAATGAAACCTTTGGACTAAACTGGCAAAATGACCCGAACCACATGGACTAAAATGACATTTAACTCTAAATCTTGCGTTATCATAAATTCATAATTTTATATAATAAAAATAATAACAATAATAATAATAATAATAAAATATACGAAATAAAAATTGTATAAATAATAAGCTCATTTAGCTTATTTTAGGGCTAAAGCTCAGTTCGCCGCCGGTAGCGGCCTGCGGCGGTAACAGGTGGCAGTGTCTCCGGCAGCTGCAGATCAGCGAGCGATTGGGGGCGTATAGCTTAGGGGGGAGGGGTGGTTCACTAGTGATAGATTCTAGTGATGGGAGCACCCAATCAAATCATGCCATGTAAGCACCCAATATTCTATCACTAATGATAGAAATGTAGGAGGGGTGGTATCACTAGTGATGGGATTCCAATGTACAAGTATTAATGCACAATGTACAAGTCCATACCCTATCATCCTCAAAGTTCAACGCGTTACCACCATAACTCGTTATACTCCATCACTAGTGATGGAAGTGGGCGGGGCGGTGTTCCACGAGTTATATTTGATGTTCAACGCGTTATACTCATCCACCCCGCCTAGCCTTAGGGCAAAAATGGCGAAGGGAGACATGGAAGTCATTTGGGCTTTTTAGTTGGACATTTAATGGGCTTAATGAAATATCCAGTTCCAGGCTAAACCGAATTAATTGAATAAACCGAACCGGATCAAAAACTGATGGGTAGGTTTTGTGATTTTCTGAAAACCCATAATATTGGGTCGGTTATGGTTAACAAGGTTTACATTTACATACCCACCAAAACCGAACCATTTTATGTATTATTATTTTAATATTATAGAATGTATGTATTTTTTAATGCTATGTAATATATACAAACTAGATAGTTTACCAGCCGCGCGTTGCGGCGCGGCAAAAACGCAGGGTAAAGAAGTAACTCGACTGCGATTTGTTTTATTATACAACAACCAAAATTCAAATTCGACGTAGGAATGTAGGTAACTCGAGTGTGATTTGGTGACAACGTCTACCTCCTCTAATCCAGTTTACCACAACACCAAGTGCTCTAATCTAAATATGAAAACCCAATACACAGTATTCAAATTATTAATAAACTACATTCAAAACAAACTCCATCGCATCGGAGGTAATCCGTTCAAATTGAAGTTGATTCTGGTAGATAAGCTTCCAGACTGGAAATTCAACAAAAAAAAAAGATAAAAAAGATAATAAATCAGTGAGATATAAATTTGTAGGTTGATGAATGCATCACGTCAAAAATTGATAACACAATAACTATAAGGCCTTACCTTACTTAGCCCGACTCTCCAAACCTGTATTTCCATCCTGCTTGACCTCGGCTTTAGCGATACGTACTTCAGTCAAAGGCACAATTCCTAAAGTCTATTAAGCACTTAACTGAAAAAAGGAAACGGATTGTCAGATTCCTTTACATGATGAAACTTTCATTCTTTGCTTCTTTAGGTAGCCGCCAAGTATGGACAAAAGTTAATCATCGTTGAAGAACAATAACTAATACCAAACAACTTTGGATCAGTAACAAAAACACACACTTTCTTCATTCGTTTTTTTCCAGTTATTAATCCTTTTCAATCTCAAAGGATTAGGATAGAAGAATTAAAATAAGAAAAAGAAACATTTGAAACTTTTACACTTTTGTAAAAGTTATACCAGTTAGCATGAAACAGATTCGGGTCAAACATGTAACTTGAGATATATGGCAAACCGGGTTGGTCGAAAAATAAGAGAGAGCAGAAGGTAACAGACATATAGTTTTGCGAACAAAGTGAATCCAATTAGGAAGTATTTTGTAAACCTAAATATAGTATAGTCTCACCGCATTTAAGTTCTTTGCTAAAAATCCAAACTTTTTTACACAAAGATCAAGCAAATAGAATGTTAACTGCTAGAGCATAAGTAGGGTTACCTCTAGAAAATATACATATAAAACCAATAATAGCAGTTGCCATGACTGACCTTTAACCAAGATGTGTGAAAAATAGAACTATGAGTTCCCTGAAATCTTGATCACGTAATGGTATCACGATGTAGTTGATCCCAAATGTCTCTTTTAGCAAGTTAAGCCCTGCAAATGTAGAAAAAAAAATACTAAATGTTGTGTCAATTCACAACCGAGATGCTAAATGTCCTTTTATCAACTTAAATGCTAGATTTTAGCAGGAAAAAGTTGGAATTTATCTCTTGAATCACATAACAGGTTGTAAAGCTTAAACCTTTCAACAAATTCGAGCCGACATCTTAAAATACCAACCTCTATATCGGTGTAGTCCCTGTAATAAAACGTAAACGAAACACATTAGCATGAGTCAAGCAAGTAAATACTACATAAATCAACACGTTTACAAGTTAATAGGCAGTCTAAAAATACAACCCAAATCGACCTGTTTACAAGTTAATGGGCGGAGTTAGAACAAAACCCAAATCGACAGCGACACAAGTATGCAGGTTGATTTAAATATAACAAAATGACACGTTTACCTCAGAGTCAATACATGTCCAGCTAAATAGCTAATATGTCACCCATTCGATCTACACCATCAAAAGCCAGAAGTCGAAGAATTGCAATCACGACCTGCACTTATTCATAAAAATACTATATCATGATATAGTAAGCAAAATCATATCATACAATTCAACAAAGATAATACCAAATCATGTAGTAACAAAATCGAACAAATTCTACACTAATATGTATGATTAAGTCGTAGAAGACAATCATATTGTAAAATTATAACAAATCGAAGTGTGTAAACAGAAAATTAAAGTATATGCCCCTGCCAGAAAACATGTGCAAAGTAAGACCGGAGGATTTGACCGGTGAGAAATCGGAAGAGGATGATGGTTTACAAGATGATGTCCTTGGTATTGCTACAAAGTCCAACATCAATAGGCCGCGGGTCACCTCAGCCTCAAACCACCACCATGACCCCAAAAATTTAGGGTATATCATCAACTAAAACTACAAAATTAGACATCATCTAAAAATATTAGGGCTTACATTCAAGAACACACAACAATTGGGACGGTGTTCAGTGGTTACCGCCGTCGGCTGATGTCGGATATGGTGGTGGGTGATGGTTGCCGCCGTCAATGGTGATTGACGATGAATGGTGGGTGGTTGTTGAAAGTCGTCGACGGTGGTGGGTATAGTGATCGATGATGGTGGTTGTTATCGACGGTGATGAATGGTGGAGGATGGTGGGTATGATGGGTGTGGTCTAATCGGTGCCCGGCAGGAGATAGAAGATGGTGGTGGTCGGTCCCTTTTTGCCGGTGACTGAGGGTGATGATCGAGGTGGACGATGGTTGTCGTTCGGTAATGGTACTCGGCCGGTGGTGTATAGATTAAGAGAGAAATAAGGTGCTCGATGATGGTGTACAGTCGGTAGCCGGAGAGGTGGTCGCCGGCGGCGACAATGATGGTCTATGTAGCACGGATACGGGTACGGGACTGGGGTACGGGGACGATACGGGTACGGGGACGATACGGGTACCAGGAACGCCAAAACTCAAAAATACAAGATACGGGTACGGCAAAAAATAATATTAAAAAATAAAAATATATTAAACTTAATATTTAGATACAAACAAGCTATATTTATTATTTAATTAATTTTGATAAATCTATAACCGGAGGATGAAATCGTAATTTAGTTAAAAGAAAGGGTGTAAAAACAAAAAGTAGGAGTTAAAAATCTTAAAAATCAGCCGACAGATCTTTCATATTTGGTTAAAACCCTAAATATTTTAACCCTAAACTAAATCAGCCGTCCTCTTGTCTCTCTTCCCTGGTCGCTCCATTTAAAGTTCTAAAGCTAAAAATCAGCCGACCGATCTTCTTTCATTCTACGATAGGTAAGGTTCGATCAGCAACTTCGATTAGCCATCATTTCTTCTCTATTACGATTGAATTGTTTTTTCGGAACACCATTATGGTCGTCGGAAACGTCCCCGATACTCTGTTTTGGAAGTACCCAATATCGGGTACGGTTTTGTAGAAGTCCCCAACATCCGGGTACGTTTGGGAAACGTCCCCGAGCCGTCCCCTACGCGTTTCCGTCCCCGAGCCGTCCCCGGGACGGGTACTCGATGTTAGATGCCGTCCCCGTGCTTCATAGATGATGGTAAAAGAGGTGGTGATTGGTGGTCGATTTCTTAGGAGAGAACGGAGGTGAGGTGAGGGTGTTTTCAGGCTTGATATGCGCAGAGAGGAAGGAGACATGTTTGACTGAATGAGAGCTAGGGTTTTGTGGTGGCTTCAAAGACTAACGGCAGTTAACGTTAATTCACAGTAGATACTGTTCATCAGTTATGTTGTAAATTAATACATATATATGAATTTGTAAGGGGTATTGGATTTTATCACCCCAAACTATCGGCTTTTGGCCGTTGCCACCCCCAACTAACACTTTGCCAACCGACACCTCCAACTTGACTTTTAGTTTGTACTGGCACCACTTTGTTAACTCTTTACTAACTGAGTTAGTTTCTGATCCTATGTGGCACAGACTTGATTACGTGGACATGATTATGTGGCGAATACGTGTCACCTTCATCTCCTTCCTTTATAAGAGATCATATACAACCCCGTCATCCTCTCCTCCGGCGACCGCTCCTCCATCCAACGCTGGCTCGACGCCGGCCACCGTACTTGCCTAATTACCAAACTACCCCTCTCCAACAACCACTTTGCAGACCTTAATCGTTTCCGTTTGAAACCCAAATTATTTAATCAATTTCGTTTTAAAACACCCAATTCAATCAATCATGTCGCATTTCGAATCAAGTTGGGTATAAACATAGAACTAGAAACATCGCTTAGACTTTTACCCATTCTCTTACAATAAAATTTATTCTCTGTCGCTCTTCTGTGTTCAACAGGAGACTCGTCGGAATTTAGTCTCTTTGGCAAATCTTCGAACCCATCCACCCTAGATCTGTTCTTTGATTTCAGAGGCGGAGGAGACGGGGCAAAAACGATGATTTTCTTGAGCGTCGGCGGTGTGTGAGAGAGAGAGAGTGTGTGTGTGTGAAGGTAGCAGTCTCCGCAGGATGTCTTGAAGCAACCAATAGTGATTAGATGGTGGTGTTGTGGCAGCGGTGGTGGCCGGCCGGAAAGAGGCGGTGGCGACATTGTTTCGATTTGAGTAATCAGGTGTTGTTGTTGAAACCAAGTTGGTTGTGGTTCACAGTATCTATTTTTAGGGTGATTCAATGGTGGTTATGGTTGTGGGTTAGAGGGTGGTGGCCGGATGTGGTTGAGGGTGGTGGAGAGAGAGAGCGCTAGAGAGATGGAAGGTTTGTACTACGTGTCCGCAACTTGACCTACATTTGTTCATTATATTTTATAAGGGATCCACCTCATCTTGCCACATAGGAAATGGAGTACCACGTAGGATAAAAAATTAACTAAGTTAGTGTTTGGTTAACGACGTGGTGCCAGCACAAACTAAAAGTCAAGTTGGAGGTGTCGGGTGTCAAAGTGTTAGTTGGGGGTAACAGCGACCAAATGCCGATAGTTAGGGGTGATAAAATCCAATAACCCAATTTGTAATAACAATATATTTCATGGTCAAAAAAAATTCAAGCCCAATCATTCTGGCCCAAATAACGTACAATAATATTGTTTTGAACAATTTGTTGGTAGGCCCAAGTTCACGGTTAACCAATCCATAACCGACTCGCTATACCCTTTTAAACCACTTAATCGAAACTGCCATAATCGATTGGTTATGGTTATCTTTTAATCGACTTATCTGTTATGGTTTTGCACCAAAACCGACCATGCACACCCCTATTTTCATATGGGTTTTGTACTCGTATATAAATGATCTTTTAATTCTGATAGACGTAAGGTTTGTCAACATTCTACCCCCCCCCCCCCCCCCCCCACACACACACACACCTTATTGATAGATTTGTTATTTGTGAGATTATTGTATACGATATTTGTTGCATTAACATATAGGTTTTTTACTCAATGGATTCAGATCTCATTTCAATGTCACCCAAGAAATCATAATTACATGAAGTCATTTGTGTTGAAGGGCTCGAATTGATATGCTACGGTCAACAATGGAACATAGTACTAAAGTGGGAGTCTGAATATCATGTATATAATGTCTGGTTTGGATATTATGTATGCAGTGGCAGACCCATGTTTTATTTTTTTGGGGTACGCTGGTAAGGTTTTACCATGTTTTTTAGGGGCATGATTGAGATATTTTGTCCAAATAATACATCACCCCAATATCAATGGGTATGCTAACTGTATGTATGTATCGAACGTCTAAAAAATACATGCAGCTATTATCCCAACAAAGATAATGGTGAACAGGGAGACATAATGTCAGCCCTTACTAACGAACAATATGCGTTATGAGCCTTACCCACTATTTGAAAACATATATAATTAAGCGCATCAGCCTTACCCACTATTTGAAAACATATATAATTAAGCGCATCAACAATTATGCACAATACCAATTCACCACATATTAAATACCCTTAACTATACTTAAATGCTTATTCTTATGACTTAAATACTTATTCTCATGCCAGTGGTTGACAGTGGGCCAAAATCCATGCGAGAAAGCTAAGTACCATTATTATGTGCATGTTTACAACTTAAAACTCGAGCATCGTGTACAAATTTTGTAGCAGTATAACCCTAACATGATTCATATAAGACGTGCATATAAACATGTATGCAAGTAGGATATTTTTATAATATAAAATGATATAATTTATTTAGACTACAACTATTAATGAAATGGTGCCACATATAAAACATGAAAAGCCCTAAAAACGTAGGGTAATGAGAGAAAATATATAGAGGGAAAGTGGTTTGTGTGTGCAGGTGTATTTATTTACTTTTCATAATAATAATAATAATATAATACAGGGGTATTTTAGTCTGTTAATGATAAACTAACAGAAAATTTAAACAGAGTTAGAAATTTGGACTTAAATGGCTAAGAAAGTGGCTATAGGGACTCAAAGCGTTAGACATTTTGATTCTGTACTCGAGTGGTTAAAACCCTTAAAACACAAGTACTCAAAAAGTAATTTGCCCTACTTTAAATAAACTATATAAATTTTCTTACAAAATAATAATAATAATTTGTAGTCTAGTTAAAAAAAAAACCATATTTTATTTTTCTTATAAAATAATATAATTTGTAGTCTAGGTGCATGTTTGGGGTTCCTTATTTTGAAAGAAAAAGTCCTTTTTTATCCTAAAAGTCCTTTTTCTAAGTGTTTGTCTTTCCATTTTTAGGACAAAAGTCCTTTTCCTAAGACCACCCGTAGTGGGGCGTGTTTTTTAAAAATTTATCAAAAAAAAACGCCCTATAACGCCCCGGTAACCGCTACACCCGGCGTTACCGGGCGTTATTTTCGAGAAAAAATGCGTCCGGCGTTTAAATTAAAACGCTTAAAATGAGGGGGGCCCACTTTTTTTACCGTTGACAAACGGTCAAAAAATGTATTTTTTTTTTAATTTAAAATATTACCCCACTATATATATATCACCCCACATTCTCACCTTTTTTATAAAAAACCCACTTTATCTTCTACTTTCTCTCCCACTTTTCTTCTATTTTTTATAAAAAAAAACACCCACTTTCTCCTACATTTTTATACAATCATGCATCCATTTTGACCCCCTTTTGGTGTCCCAGCAAGACCCACGAACCCGAACACAACTCAACCGCAAAACCCGTATAACCTTCAAGACATGGACCCGAGCTTTTTAACGTACGCGGCTTACTTGAGTGGCGCCCCTCCGTTTGTGCCTCCCACTTTCGGCTATGGTCAAGCCGGCGGGTCTCAACCCGAATCCGAACCCAATGTCGAAGTCGTGCCGGAGACGCAACCCGAACCGGCGCAAGAAACATCGAAACGCGGCAAAAGGTCGCATAAGAAGAAGGAAAAAGACGCACCACGGCGTACAAAAAATATCATTAAGTGGACGAAGGACGAGGAATTCACGTTGGCTCGGGCGTGGCTCGACATTTCGGAGGACGAAGATACCGGTAACCATTTTATATATATATTATTTTACTTATTTTGTTACTATATTTTTTAACATACAACTTATAATTTTTTTTTTAATTTGTAGCAAACTTTCAAACTGGCCCGGTTTTTTGGGATAGGGTTCGTGCACTCTTTTTTACTACGTGGGGTCAAGGCGAACATCGGGACAAAGATTCCATTTCTAGCAAATGGACCGACATCAACAACAAGTGTCATGCGTTCCAAGAAGTCTTCCAACGTAACTACGATAATCGCCCGAGCGGTGAAGGTGACGTCTGGGTTTTAACGAAGACTTTGGAGGAGTTCGAGAGGACAAAATGCCCTTTCACGTACTATAAGTGTTGGGAGCTACTACGAAAAAGTCCAAAGTGGGCGGTAGTTAATCCAATGACGTCAAGTAGTAGACGTCGGGCTAAAAGGTCAAAAACATCATCCTCCGCTGACCCGTCAACTCCGACATCGGATGCCCGCAATGTTGATTTAAATGAGGCGGTGGACGTTGACGAGGGAATTCAAGAAGAGTTGGTCCGACCCACCGGTAGAAGAAAGGGAACCGGGAAAAAAACGGTCGAGTCGTCTTCCGATCTCGAGTTAAAGGAAGATTTCGAGGAGATGAACCGTCGTCTCCAAGACATTCGCGACCTCGGCCACCAACGTTATGAGATTATGAAGGAACGAGTGGCCGAAACCAAAAAATTTAACGAGATGCAAGAGGCGAGGCAAATGGAAAAGGATATTGAGTTTTTGTCCAAACCTATCGACCACCTACAAGGCGATGCGTTAATCCTTGCGCAAATGCGTCGCCAAAAAATTAAAGAAAAATATGGACTCTAGATCATGTTATTTTTTTTAACTTTATTTTATTTTTTTCGGTTTTTTTTTTCTGTTTTTTTTTTATTTTCGGTTTTTTTTTTCTGTTTTTTTTTATTTTCAGTTTTTTTTTTATTTTTAATTCAAGTAATGTATTTTTTTTTAATTAATGAAGTTTTTTATTTTTTAAATTAAAATAAATAATTGTGAAATGATTGAATGGGGGTTATTGGCATAATGCCTCACTACGCCACTTTTGCTATAATACCCAATCGCTGACTAGGACGCCACATGTCGGATAATGCCCCATGATGGGGGCATTATAACACATTACCACTACACATGGTCTAAGGCAAAAGTCAGGAAATCCTGATTTTTTTTCTCCAAAAGTCCTTTTGAATAAGTTGCAAATAAGTTAAGCCAAACATGCATTAGATTTAACTTTGGAATTCAAAAATGGATCGATGAACATATGTGGAGATAGTTGCAACAAACAAAGATACACCATAACCATACCCTCCCTCCCTTGATTCCAGGTTTCCTCTTTCTTTCTTCCTTCCATTCATCATCTCTCTCAAATCCCTAATCAATCAACTATTTCAACTTCTACAAACAACCTATATAATAGCATCATTTCATTTCAATTTTCTCCAAATTTTCCTTTTCTAGGGTTTCCAATTGCCGATTTTGGACCTTCAATCCGTGATCTGCATAACCTACGATTCAACCGCTGCAGATCTGAATTTCAACGGTTCGTCTTCGATTACAGGATGTTTTGGCGTATGACCGGATTGTCCACTACGTCTCCGGTACATCCTACACTCTTAATTTGGTTATAAATTGTTTGTTTTGAGATTTTGTTAGATGATTTGAGATATTGTTAGATCTTGTGTTCGGTTAGTTAGTTTTTAGGTTAGTTGTTAGTTTGTTAGTTGATAGGTGTGGTTGTTGGTTGGTTGGTTGATGAGGAAATGGAAGGATATTGTGTGGAATTTGATGGTGGTTTGAGGAAAGGAGTGTTGTGGAGGACTGGAGGTTTTGTGTGTTTCTAGAGGCTTGTATTCAGAAGCTGAGTTTATGTTTGTGTGTTGAATCTAGTATGATTGGGGGTTTCGGTTTTATTGATTGCATGTGTGGAATGGAATTGCGTCGGTTTGTGTAGATGGTGAGCGGTGTGATTATAGACGATGTTAAGTGGCTGATGGTGTAACTGTTCACAGAGGACACCAGTCTATATGTAGGCCTAGTGTCTGTGTCATATGAACAGATCCTGGACTTGTGGTTTTTTATGTCGGGCTGTAGAATCAATGCATGTCTATATTATTGTGGGCGGAATAGAAGTTTTTGGGTGTGTGCACTGTAAAATGTCTCCATTTTGTGTGGCTATACTTGATAGATTGTTTTCCTACTGCATATATGTACAAGTGAAACTGTAAAAATATATGTGTAGTAACCCAAGTGACCTGGTTGTCCGTGTTTGTTTCATTATTGTCTTTGTATAGCCATAACCAGGATTAAAAGAAAATAAAAAAAAAAAAAACATGATTTTTACTGTGTATGTACCCTTCTAAATTCATATTTCATAAAAGCTGAAAATAGTTGTTGCACATTGCCCTTATGTAAACCACCTATCAACATGCATATTCCACTACAGAAATAGCAGTATTGCCAGTACTTTGCAGTTATAGTAGTTAGAACTGAACACCCCTTTCAGCATGATTAGAAGATATTTTTCGTCGACAATAAAATGCATGTTATGTCATAAATCAGTAGCGTCATAAGCTTATTTGTTCATCTTACTCTTTACATTTCCTAGGTAGCAAAGTTCATTGTCAATTCTACACCAGATTAGTTCATTTGTTTCTTTTCTTTCTTCTGTGAAACACGATCCCGCTCATCTCATAGTCATAGACAACAAGAAAGCTTTATGTGTCCTTTAAATCTTTAATACTAGATTAGTTCTTTTTGTTTTTTTACTATCTTTCATATAATTCTCATACTTATTCTTCTAAGAAAGTACATGCCTAGTCACTGGGGGGGAATTATATCTATATAACGTTAGGCTTTTGGCTTTGCGATTAGTGATAAATGGTGCTGGTTCATATCTCTCGTAAATTTATTTCTCTTGATGATATTGATCTTCGATGAGGGGTTTCTTACTTTCTTAATTATTCTGTAAGAATAGGTAAACTAGGAATGGTGCTGGTTCATATCTCTCGTAAATTCATTTCTCTTGGTGATATTGATCTTTGATGAGGGGTTTCTTACTTTCTTAATTATTCTGTAAGAATAGGTAAATTAGGATCAGGATGTCACTTCCATGTTATTTTTCTTGTGTTTCGATGCTGTTGACTTTGACTTTGTCTTTGAATAGTCTTATGAGATCACACTTTTATCATCCCAGGTGGAGACAATTTTGGACAAGGAAAATTATACCCTAGAAGAGCTTCTAGATGAAGATGAAATAATACAAGAATGCAAAGCTCTTAATAACCGACTTATCAATTTGTAAGTCTCACAACTCCTTGACTCCATGGTATCTTATAGACTTCTAGTGTCTAGTTCTTACTTGTGGTGTCATGACACTTATATAATGGTTCTTACTTCTTACGCTCAGATGTAATGTAACATTAATTTTACTTCATGAATCATGATTTGTTTAAGCTATCATTCACTATATTTATTACATGGTAGACAGCCTGCTGCTTTCGCAAATTGTGAGCGATATTTGAGTCATCATTTAGCTATATCATATATGGATTGTGTTTATGCATATTAGTTCTTGGTGCTGATAATGAAATGATTGCATATGTAATGTAATATGTGAATCCAAATTATTGTATATGTGCTGCCGGTCATAATTAAGCACGTAGTAGTAAAAGGAGGTTTGTTTTAACTCTCTGATGGATTATTGGATATAAACAGATAATATGAGACAGATATATGCAGTTTGCCAGTTCAATTTTCTAAACATGAAATGTACTTTAACTGTCAATTGCAGTTTGAGGGAAAGGACTCAAGTTGAACAACTTGTTCGGTACATAGTTGAAGAACCTCCTGAAGATGCTGAAAAGGGGCGAACATTTAAGTAGGTTTTTGTGGACCATCAAGTAAAATAAGTTTCTTTACATGCTTTAATTTTAGTAGACTCTGATGTCCCTTCGTTCTTGTATTTCTGTGCTTATAAGAATTAACAGTCAGATAAAACGTACTATTATGTTCTAGGTTTCCTTTTATCGCTTGTGAGATCTTCACTTGTGAAGTCGATATCATTCTCAAAGCCTTGGTGGAGGATGATGAGGTATAGACAATTGGTCTTTCCGTCTTTCGTTTCTTTGAAGTTATTGTGTTGAAAATTAAAAGTGTGAAATAAGCCGTTCATATCTCTTGTTGTAGTTGATGAACCTGCTGTTCTCCTTCCTTGACCCAGAGCACCCTCACAGTACACTACTTGCTGGCTATTTCAGTAAAGTAAGTTCATCCAGTTGTCAATTTTGACTTTTCTTATGGTACATTATATATACATTATTTTAATTTTGCCTGTTTGGATAGCTGATGTGTTTTTAATCTATAGGTTGTTGTATGCCTGCTGTTGCGAAAGACAGTTCCTTTAATGAACTATATTCAGGTAAGTTACCAGTTAATTTGTATTTCAAACTCGACATAATTGTATACTTCTTTTTTCTGTATAATATTTTCAGTTTGCTCAAGTGTGTAAGTTTATGGTTTGGTGGGCAGGCTCATAAGGATATTATCCAAAAGCTTGTTGACTTGATCGGAATTACATCCATCATGGAGGTATAA
This sequence comes from Helianthus tuberosus, assembly GCA_030545235.1. NCBI lineage: Eukaryota > Viridiplantae > Streptophyta > Magnoliopsida > Asterales > Asteraceae > Helianthus > Helianthus tuberosus. The sequence goes on along the minus strand of CM060438.1, from coordinate 44,536,338 downwards.
TTTAACATTACTATTTCTAAATTCTAACCAATGTGTCTGCATTCCGTCTAATTCTTATTCTTGTACAGGTTCTTATTCGCCTGATCGGTGCTGATGAACACCTTTACACAAGCTATTTAGAATCAATGCAGTGGTTAGAAGATACAGATGTGTTGGAGATGATTGTTGATAAGTTCAGTTCCACGGTAATATTAATTTCTATGTAATGAATAGGTGTTAACAGCAACTCCGTTATCTGCTTTATTGTATTCTCTAGGCAGTTTGGATTTATGAGCTAGTAACTAACATTTACAACTCAACTGTTGAAGGATTGTCCTGAAGTGCATGCCAATGCGGCAGAGGCACTTTGTGCTATAACCAGATATGCTCCACCAGGACTAACTGCTAAAATATCCAGCCCGAGGTTAGCATCTAGCTTTTGAAAAACAGTTTGCTGTGTAAAAGCTACTCTCTTTATATAATTTAATGAACGAATGAACATTTATTATTTTCATATTTATTTTTTACAGTTTCATATCAAGATTATTTCGCCATGCTTTGGAGGAGTCACGTCCAAAATCAGTTTTAGTTAATTCATTGTCTGTATGCATATCTTTGTTGGATCCTAAGAGGCAAACCTCAGGGACGTTCTACATTTACAATCGTCAATCGACACATGGATCTGTAGTAACAGCAAAACCTGAGACCGTGGACGGCATGTTGGAGAGCCTAGGTATTGAAATTCTGAGGCAGCTTTTGTAAATTTTTTTCATTACGTGCGCATCGTTTTGTCATGTGGTCAGTTATAAGGTAGTTTCTTACGAGGCTTGAACTTACAAATTGAGAATTCTGGTATTAAAATGTACAGGAAGTTTGTTAAAGCTCTTGGATGTTTCAGCAGAAGAAAATGTATTATTTACAACATATGGACAGTTGAAGCCACCTCTTGGGAAAAATCGCCTAAAGGTTATCTTTGTACTTTAGCTTTAGTCGTTGTAAATGCAGTAAAGCATTTGTAATAACTTACTGGTATTTAACAATGTAAACTTTCAGATTATTGAATTCATCTCAGTCCTGATGACTGTCAGTAGTGAAGCTGCTGAGAAGGAGTTGATCCGCCTTGGTGCCCTAAAACGTATTCTAGAATTATTTTTTGAGTAAGTAATTTTACCAGTCTCTGTTCAGTTGTATTATCTCGTGAAATATTCAGTATCTATCTGTACTAATCAAAATTTATTTTGATGCAATTAGGTATCCATACAATAACTTCGTTCATCACCACATTGAACATATAATAGATTCTTGCCTCGAGAGCAAGAACACGTCACTCATTCAGCATATTCTTGAAGCTTGTCATCTTGTCAGGAAAATTCTTGATGCTGAGAAGAATTGTGCATTGAACTCCGATCCAAAGAATGTAATGTGCTACTTTTCTAAATTGTAACGGATATTCATGATGTTTGAAGGAAATATATTATTCAATAGTTAACTGAGTTTCGTGAATGTTTCAGCCAACACTGTCTGCAGAAGGAAGAACGCCACCTAGGATAGGAAATATTGGACACATGACACGTATAGCAAACAAACTTATTGAACAAGGGGCTAATAATAGCTACATAGAGTCATATTTGCAGGTTTTCTCATGTTTTTTCATATTCTGATTTCTGTCATTTTGTAATTTGAATGTTTTCTAACATTTCATCACCGCATGGTTGTTTTATACTTAAAATGATTGCTTTTTGACAGGGTGATAGTGAATGGGTAGAGTGGCATACAGATGTACTTACTAAACGTAACACACTTGAAAATGTCTACCAGTGGGCGTGCGGGTGGGTATTTTACTATCAGTTTTTGGTCTACTGTTTTTTTATTTTTTAATTTGATCAAGTTAAATATTGAATTAGCATTATTTTAAGTCTTTGTCAGGGCAGTATAATGGTTCTGACTGTTTCAGTATCTGACTATCTATCAAGTTTATGTTACAAACTTGCAATTTATGGAAATATTTTAATTGTTCCAATGAAATCAACAGGAGACCTACTACACTTCATGATCGTGGTAGAGATAGTGATGATGATGATTACCAAGATAGAGACTATGACGTTGCAGCTTTAGCCAATAATTTAAGCCAGGCGTTTCGATATGGTATCTATGAAAATGATGATAACGATGAGGTATACCACAAACTAGTCAAGTTCTTGCATTCGTTTTTACTTATGGTTTTATCATTATTTATTCTTTCTAGAGTAAACTTCCGTTTTGCTCCCTGTGCATAGTTGTCGATAGCGAATAGCGACAAATAGCGACAAGGCATGGCTAGGCTACGTAGCGAATAGCGACAAATAGCGACGGCTATTTTATAAATAGCGATTACACTAGAAAAAGATTTTTGAAAATTTTTATATGTATATTACATCAAAATACCCTTGTATATATGCTATTTTACATGTATATTTAACAAAAACTAATAGTTAGTAGCAAAGGACTTAAATGTTGGGTGTGTGAATGAAAGTCTCAAAAGGTGGTAAATACTTTGTCCCACATCGGTGTGGGGGACAAAGTGAGTGGTTGTTTATAAGGTAAAGTCTTTACTACTCTATTGTAGCTTTATGACATGTTTTACCACAAGTCCTACCCGCGCGCAGGGGGGGGTGCAAAAAATGAGTTTCCGCACTGGAGTTTAATTGAACTCGTGCATGCCCGCACGTCCTGCGGACACGAATGCAGCTCCGAAAACCCCGGGCCCGCGTCTCAATTTCCTTCTGCATAAACCCAGGCGCCCCCAAACCTTTAAAAATAGCCATTTTACTCCCTGATGTTTTGGTTTTGTCGCCAGTTTGCTCCCTGCGGGGAGCAAAATGGAAACACAAACAATTTGGTTGGAGTTAGAGGCGGGGAGCAAACTGGCAAAAAAACCGAAACATCAGGGAGCAAAATGGCCATTTTTAAAGGTTTGGAGCAAAACCGTTAAAGTGACCAAACCACAGGGAGCAAAACGGAAGTTTACTCTTTTTTCTATTTTAAACCAGAAACTAGTTGTGTTTGGAGGAAAACCCATGATTCTATTATTATATTCGTCATACATATCCTTAAAATCTTTTTTTATCATACAGGTTTTAAACAATATTTATTTGATTGTGGGTCACTGATACAGTTTTTTTAATTTATATCTTACTTTTTTGCTGTGTCCAGGCTCATGGCTCACTGGACCGAGACGATGAGGTACGTGTTATTAAGTTCTATTAGTGTATGATATTATGTTCGGAATCCTAGTTAACCATTATTATTCATGGAAGTGAAGCACAGTTGATTACATAACATCGTCTTTAGTGTGAGGAAATAGAGTAAAATAAGTTGCTACCTATTAATATATGACCATAATACCCTTCTCTTTCCTCTTGCACTCATAAGAGGAGGGTACGTTACAAAAAAATTTTTAAATGGGTTTATTTGATGTGGTTTTTTGTTGGATAAATATATATGATATTATATCAAGTTTTTACAGGGATATATGAAATTATTCCACAAAAAAAGTTTAAGTAAATAAAAGTTGTGTTCACTTTTGCAGGATGTCTACTTTGACGATGAATCTGCAGAAGTGGTGATATCTTCGCTTCGACTGGGAGATGATCAAGAAAGGTAAGCTATTTATCCAGAATCTAGACAGTCTAAATGACAGAAAATTACTATTTTAACCTTTTGAATGTCTGTTTCAGTGGGTCGCTTTTCACAAACTCAAACTGGTTTGCTTTTGAGGAGGAGAGGGTGATTCCTGAGCAATTAACCAGTACGGTAGCTTCACCCTCGCCCAACACCGACGCTACTACTGACGGTGGTGGTGATGATGTGGTTATGTCCAATGAAAACGACAAAGACTTGGTTGATTCCGCAACATCTGAGGTCCCGCAGTCAAAACAAGACCTAGATGATGCAGCTATTGGGAAGGCAACTGACGGGTCAACATCAACTGAGAGTGACAAGCCAACTGAATGGATCGAATGGAGAGAAGCGGTTGAACCAGAATCATCATCAGTTATAGCCACCGAGTCTGCTGGAACATCTCACGCTGCAACTGATAGCCTCCCCAACGGGGTTCCCGAAGTTAGTCCGTCGGATGATATTGCTACTGATCCTCCTAACAAAGTGGAGGTTTCTCTGCCATCTTCCGCCACTGACAAACTGGAGGCGGTGGCCGACAGTGGTGGCAAAACCGACGTTGCAGTAAGCCCACCAGAGTAATTGAGTTTTTAAACCTCGAAAGCATCGTACTGGTTGTAGAAGGAAAAAGCTAGACTTTTTTTTTTTTTTTTGTGTAATTCAGACTAATGATGTACATTATTGACGGGGCATACGGTCGGAATAGCGATAGTAATTCTTTCTTCATCCCGTCGGTATACCAAATTGTCACTCCGGTGACCTGAAAATGGTTTTTCGGTAGTTCGCATTCGAAGATTCTCTTACCAAATGTTTGTATGTTAAAATGTTTTATACACACTTAAGATTCTTAATGTCTAAAGTTTCATTAATAAGTTATTATAAAATATGATAAGTGTTGTTGATTTTGGCGTTTGTTACTAGTCCTATATTAGTAGTATCAATTTATTTAATATCCAGATTAGTTTTAGTAAAAATCATACAAGCTTATCTGTAGTTTCTTTCTAAAGACAGAACAAAAATGGCATACGAGTCCATTTTATTTCGATCTGCTAGAAGGTGACCTATTTCTATCTGTCACTTAAAATGTGGATATTTCGTTTGTTTTGTGCCCTTAAATGTGATGATTTTGAGGAAACTGTGAAGCATCTTTTTACTGCGTGCTCTCAGTGTTTGGTGCAAAATACCTCCAATTTATATTTTCGACTTCAAAGACATTCTGGATATCCATAACTTCTCTCAAGTGGGAAAGAAAGCGAAGAAAATCATTTACGGTTTGGTGGTTATTTCTTGTTGGTGCATTTGGAAAGGTAGGAACGAGATGGTTTTCAATCAGATTAGACAAGTCCTCAAGATATTACAGGGGAGGTAAATCGAGAGGTTTCACTTGGGTTAAAAATAGAACGTGTTGTAATTATATTAGTTGGGTAGAGTGATGTAAATACCCTTTGTATATGTTGTAATTGTGTACCCTTTGCCCGTTTGGGTCGGGGTGTTGTTGGTTGTTTGGTCTTTTGCCTGTTTGGGTCGGAGGCGTGTTTTAATGAAGTTTACTTTAAAAAAAAAAACTTAAAATTCGACTCGACTGAGTTTTGCTAATGTTAATAGAAACAAGCATTCAATGAAGTGAAACGTTCAGAAAGTTTGTCTGATTAATAAACGAACAAAATTTTATGTTTGTTTAGTTAAAATAACAGACACGAACAAGTTTCCTGTGCGTAAACATTCTGATTTTTTGGTTTTTTTACAACCCTAGCTCTTGAGACTTGAGTTATTATAACTTATAAAGTACATAGCATAAAATATTGCGAAACATATAAAACCTTATGAAATGAAAACTACCCTAAATTTTAAGGGAAAGCAGCTGAATGCATAGGCACTTGTTTTTTGTTGCTTTTGTGTAAATGAAGCTAATGTACATTATCTTTTAAAAAAACATATAACCAACAGATGTCTGCTTATTACTACAAAAAAAACCCAACTATCATCAATAACACCACAATACAGTCATATATCAAGTTCCAAAGGTCAGGCGGGATCCGAAAAGCTACAGGCGTCGATTAAACCTTGTCATCAGAGGCTGTAGCGGTATCACCTTCTGAGCCGCTACGCCTCTTCTTCGTTTCACCATGTCTAGATCTCCTGGGTGCCTCGTCTTCACTCTCGCTTTCACCGTTTTTTAAAGTACTTCCACCACCAGGTTGAGTCTCATCATCAATCCCGCCCATAGTAACACCGTCGCCGCCTCCACTATATCTATCGTTACCGCTACCTCCCGCTTGATCCCTCTTAGTCCGACTAGTATTCTGAGAAGTTTGTAGCTGCTGCTGTTGCTGTGGAAAACCAGGCCGGCCGCCTCTTCCACCCGAGCCCATGAATGGGGGCCGTCCAGGCCCAGGGCCCATCATCATCCCGAATCCACCTCCTGGAAAATTCCCATGCGGGCCGGGCCGGCCATGAAACATCATATTAGAAAACGGCGGGCGTTGAAAATCACCAGGGAATCTAGGCCCAAACGGACCGAATCCACGCGGGCCCATGTTCATAAGATCGGGGACGGGAAACCCGTCGGGCCCAACTCCACCGTAAGGAAATCCATCGGGCCCCATCATGTTCATGAGAGGGGGGAAACTTCTCATTCCGGGCATAGGGCGAGGCCCCCTTCCTAGCGGCATATGAGGTGGCCATAACCCTCTGCCTCTCCCTCTGCCGCCTTGTGCCGCCATGCCGAAACCCTGTTCGTAACTATCGTCCTCTTCCTCACTCTCTTCGTCTTCCTCCTCTTCGTTGTCCTCAAATGGAACAATATCGGGATTTTCAGTTGCATTCTCTAAATTTACTCCTTTCGCCTTCTCTTCTTCTCGTTTTGTTTCTGCTGCAAGTGATACTGCCTATAAAAATAACACGCAAATAAGTTAATATCTTTTTTTTGCACCGTTACATGATCAATCCCGCGGACACGTTTAGTTAAACAAGTTGAACCCGCCAGGTCAGCCCGTTTAACCTGTTAATTTAAAAATAAAATAAAATTTGACTCGCCAACCAACGAAAACAGCTCATTTAACACCCCTATAAATTAAGTGTTTTGAATCCTAAATTTGAAGTACACATCCTTTTTGGAATACTAAAATTTAAAAGGAAGATTAAATGTTTAGTAATCCGTAAGGATTAATAAAAAATTGCATATGTACCATGAGTTCACTGTCTGGTTCAAGATACAAAAGAGACGCCAATTGTTCACCGATCGAGGGCTCTAGTTCTTGACAATCTCTGCTTATCTACAACCATAATGCAAACTAGTTATAATAATAATTAAAAAAAGAAAATAACAACTAAAAAGCATAGCAAGAGATAGGACCTTCACAGGTAAATTCTCATTGTAAGGGTTCCTCAGGTGTCGAGTTTTATGAAAGGACAGTTCACATAGCTGCACAGCAGATAAAAGTTACATTTATATATATTTATATAGAGGCCGGTTATTGTACAATTGGCCTTAACGTACGATGCGTACGCGATTAGAAATCGCATGTTATACACAAACCCGGACATGTCATAATCGCATGCTTCACAAACTCGGACATGTCATAAACTCGGACATGTCATAATCGCATGTTATATATCAAAATCGCATGGCTCACAAACCCGGATATGTTATAAACTCGCATGGCTCACAAACTCGGACTCACAAAAAAATGGTTGTTCGCATGTTATATCTCAAAATCGCATGGTCATAAACTCGGACTCACAAAGTCGGACAACCAAAATGTACAAATCGCATGTTATACACAATCGCGTACGCATCGTACGTTAAGGGATATTGTACAATACACTTTTTCTATTTATATATTTATTTGACTTTGGAGAACTTTATAAAATCATAATCACAGGTTGCAAATGATGTACCTTAAGCCATCTAACACAGAAATTCCGTCCATAATGTGCAGTACCGTGTTCAGATTTCCAGTTGCCGCCACCAACAGAACCGCCAGTTTTAGAAGTCATTTTCGCACAGCCCTGAGAAACATTAATAAACTCATATTGATTGATAAATTCCAAACAAGATAAAACGTGATTAGAAAAGATTATCTCGCATTTGTGATGTCAATTATGGTTCTAACCCACCTGAAAATGGCGTGTCCTGTTCACAGAAAATATTAAAATAACATTTTCAACAGAGTCAAAAGCTTCGTTTAGTTTAGCCTCGTTGCTTCTTTGGGTGGCCCACACTCCTTGTTGAACCGATAACTCAAAATTTTCACGGTTGCAACTTTTTACAATAAAATACCTAATTTTCCATATATAAACAAAAATCAGCAACAAAAAGCCAAAATGAAAACTGCAATATATTGTGAATAATAAACACAGAAAATCATGACTTCTATCATAAACAACGAACAATAATCTTACAACATGTTTAGCTTGATCTGCAAAAGCAAAAGCCAACAAATATGTTTAACAGTAACTTGTTCTTAATTAACAAAAAACAAAAGAAACAGACAAAGAAGATGAAAAGGTACATTATCCGATTATAACAACGATAATTATAAACTGTAATCATTTATAACAAACGTAATATGATGGAAGTGGAACCCTCAAATGGCATCCACATTATAGATACATGAAGTAATTAATAAAGCCTATATGAGTCGCAGATCTCCTTAACGCACCTTGATGTTCCTTGAGGCAAGGGTATAGCAGTTTTATTTGCTTGATTTTGTTGACCATTTGACTGCGCTTGGGACTGAGCTAACTGGCTAACCTGTTGCTGCTGATGTGGCGACAAAGGCGCTGCAGGCTGCATAGAAGCAGAATCTGTGGTACTAGGTTTCGCACCTTGATTTGCATCATTGTTACCTTGTGGAAATTGAAATTTGTCAGATTGTTGCAAGTTGTTGGCGTTTCGGTTTTGAAAAAACCTATTAGAATTGCCGTAATTGTAGGAAGTTAATTGCTGAATCTTCTGGAGTACTTCTTCCACCGAAGGAGGAGGTCCCGGGAGCTTTGCATGCCTATATCGACAGTCAGGACCGTTTGGACAAAATCCCAACTTGTACCTGCATTTTAAGATTTAGCATCAAAAACATTCCCTAATGTTCGTGTACTAATAAACATGTTGCTGACACAGTTGCTAGAAAAAGAAGGGTGTGTTTATACTAACTTCAAGATCCATGAATCACTATATGAATCAGCACAAGCAACCAAACAAGAGTATTAATGATTCAATGATGGAAGTAGTAAACTATCGCTAACGGCTAACATACAGTGATAAGTATAGTAGCTACATATAAAGAAGCAAGTAGACCTATGTTGTCAAAGACGCAAGGCGCAGGCGAGGCGCATCGGCCTCGCCCGGAGCCTAGGCGCAAGGCGCAAAAAAAGCGTGGGTTTTTTTAAGAAAAGCGCACATAGAGAAAAAAAATATAAAAAAATATGCTATGCTTTGAAAATAAATAAGATTCCACATATATAATTAAAAAAACTATTATACATGCCATTTAAGATCATGGAGCTAATAGTTAGTAGCAAAATGAGTTTCTGAGCTGGAATTTGGTTGAACTCATGCGTGCCCGCACCTGCGGACACGAATGCAGCTCCGAAAAGCCCGGGCCCGCGTGAAGCAGTTTTTATTCGTACTCAGTTTCGTTTTTTTTTTTTCGTTTTTTTTTTTCCTGCTGCGCCTCAGGCCGTTTTTGTGCGCCTTTTTTGCGCCTCAGGCCGTTTTTTTCAAAAAAACACATTTTTGCGCCTAGGCTGCCACCAGGCGCTATTGGTGCGCCTCGCTGTGCCCGGGCGCCTAGGCGCGCGCTTTTTGCGCTTTTGACAACATAGAAGTAGACAGAAAAAAAACAAGCACCAAGGCAAACAAAAGTATAGGAAAAGCTAAGGCCACAAGTGACAAGGCAAACAAAAAGGTCTATACACCCAAACAGCACTAAGGCAAACAAAAGTATAGGAAAAGCTAAGGCCACAAGTGACAAGACATATCTATCTATACACTCCCCACAAAGTCCATGACCCTAATACGACGTCCCCAAAAACTCCTATCCCCTATCAAGTCTAGCAATTTTTGCCTGATCAAATCAAACCAATAATAACCAATTATGCTTGCAATAATACTAATACTAGATTACACACACATATCAGTTATATGAGTGCAACTTGGAACAAAATCAACTAGCATATTATGCTACTCATGAACCCTCCAAATCAAATCAAAGGACATTGAAAATTAGTAACGGACTGAATACAGAAACAGAAATTGACTCGAATATCACCAAATACAAAACAAAAATACAAAAACTATAGTGGCTACAAACTATGCAGTTAATATCGCTGATATATCGGTCCCCTAGTATAATATCGGTGTCAAATATCGGTACCGATATTATCGGTGATATTGACCGATATTTGACAGATATAACCGATATATCACCGCAATCTGACCGACATATCACCGATATTTGACCGATATATCACTGAATTATTAGTGTTAAATTGCTATATATATATATATATATATATATATATATATATATAAATTCTGCATGATATTAAAATTACCGATATCTCACCGAGATAACCTATATCTCAAATATCAGTCCTTGACCGATATCCCATATCACAAAGTCCATAACCCTAACATGACATCTCCAAAACCTCCTATCCCCAATCATGTCCTTCGAGAGCTGAAAGCCTAGCAAATTCTCCCTAATCAAGTAAAACCATTTACAACCAACTATGCTTGCAGTACTAATATCTATACCGTTGCACCACTTATCACAATTCTAAAAACCCTAGATCCTTTTTTCTACTTGTCTTATTTCACCCATTCCTATTCTATCTCTCAACTTAAAAAAGCTAATTAAAGTACTTACATATACATAATTTCAATCCTAACTTATCACATATCATTTCACAATTCCTAAATCTTGAATACTACTTATGTAAGAGTTATGCTGCACATAGACCCTAAAAACCGTTCATCGAAATCAAATCAAAGATTATCAACAATTATTAGTAACAAGAAACACAAATTAACATGAAAAAACATAAAGAAAATTACATGTTACACTCCTTGATATCTTCATTAGTATGCTTATAAACACAATCCTGTTCACGGCACTCTCCGTACAACCTAAAAAACCTACAAATAGGCATTCGTGATTTATCATACTGATGGAGGAATCCACAGGCTTCTCCTTTCATACACAGGCTGCGGAGCCAGTGGCGGCATACGGTTTGACGGTAGCTCCTCCGGCCGGGAAAGTTGGCGTTGGCGGTGGCGGTGGCGGCGGAAGCAGGATCGGTGGCGGAGGACGGAGGGGCGGCGGAGTAGGGGAGGTGTGAGGCGGAAGACGGTGGACCGTTGTCGGTAGAGTGGTGGATGACGGGAACGGATGCGGTGGGTTGCGTAGGTGCGGCGTCGAGACCGCCTTCGAAGTCGAAGCTCAGACCTCCTTCTCCGTCTTCCATGTTTGTTTGCAGTCGAACACTTTTTTTTGCTTGTTTTATATGTAAAGGTTATGTTCGGTTTTATCGGTTCGGTTCATTATAGTAGTCTATACTGGTATCGGTCGTTACAGACTTAGGGGCTGTTTGGCAACTTCTGAATCATTAAGTACTGAACCGGTATCTGAACCATTTAGAGTCAGTATAATACTTTTTTTTTTTTGAACGGCAAATTTGGATCACTGACGGACCACTGGAGTAGGGGTGTTCACGATCCGATCCGATCCGATCGAGGGTATGCTCATGCTCGGATTGAATTATAACCGATCCGATCCGAGCGGATCAAATTTGTAAAACCGATCGCAAAAGTGATGCTCATGCTCGGATTGAATTTTTCGAGCGATCGTCGAGCGATCTTCGATCGATCTTCGAGGCGACGAGGCCTGAAACAAGTCCGACGAGGCGACGAATAAAGACATACCGATTGAAGCCTGAAACAAGTCCGACGATTAATTAACAAAAAAACATACCGATTGAAGCCTGAAACGATTAATTAACAAAAAAACATACCGATTGAAGCCTGAAACAAGTCCGACGAGGCGACGAATAAAGACTGGAGCGAACAGAAACAGATATTTAACGATTATTGAAGAATGAATTGATACATATATTTAACGATATGTTGCAGGAACTGAAACAGGAGCGACTAACCTTTTAGGAGACACTTGAGCCGATGATTGTCCGATGAATTGAGTCGGAGACACTTGAGCCGATGATGAATTGAGTTGGAAAAGGAGACTGAGAGTCGACGGAGACACTGAGCAGTTGAGACTTGAGAGCGGCGACTGAATGAGTGAATTGTTATAGGAAATAGATTTAGGGTTAGATTTTTATACTAAATATGGGCTAATATTATTTGGGCTTTTAATTATTTTAGGCTATTATATTTTTTGGGTTTTTAATCTATAAAATATATAATATATATATGTATATGTATATATATATATATATTAATTATTAATAAAAATAATTCGAGCGAAACCGAGCGATCGTCGAGCGAGCGGAGCCTTGCTCATGCTCGGATTGAATTTGAATCGAACCGATCCGATCGGCTCATTTACAAACTGAGCGGGAATCGAGCGAGCATTTTTCGATCATTTTTCGAGCGATCGTCGAGCGATCTTCGATCGTCGAGCAGTTTGGACAGCCCTACACTGGAGTATCATCGTGCCACCAGCGGAACCACCCGATCATATCCATCTCCACTAGGCAATAATTGCCTATACACCAATTCAGGAGGAAACCCAATAAATCTGAAAAAACCCCCCTTGTGGGAATCGAACTCATGACCTAATGGTCATAAGCCTTATCCCACCCCCAAGATGCCACTAGGCTATAATGCCATGGGCAAAGTCAGTATAATACTTAACTGTTCAGAGACAAATGTACCAATTTAGATAAGGGATCTTAACTATTCAGACTTGGTATAATGCTTAACCATTCAGGGTCAAATGTCTAAATCATTTAGTCATCTGTTTGCGAAACAAACAGTTTAAACCATTAAGTGCTGAATTAGTAAGATGTCTGAATTAATAATGGTAAAATATGCAGCTTGAAAACATTTGGAAGTTGAGTAGTTTATTATTTAAGTAGGGTGAAAATTATTGTGTTATACGGGTTCAATAAGATAAGATATTAAGTATATAGTTATGAAAATTTAGAATTTGTAAAACAATATTTTAAGATAAGATGTGACTGAAATTACGTGTAAGTGAATACTTTAAGTAGTAAAGCAATAATATTGAATATAAAGGGTCGAAATAAAAGAAGGTGGAAGAGAATCTTGGGCTCCATAATTATGAAACATGACACAACTAGTTATTTATTAGGTATAGATTTTTTATACACGTATATTAAAGATATAATAATCAATGTGATAAGAACAATATATGTACACCCATATATTATAACATATGGGCCCTCGTACCATCAATATTATATGTTTACCCAAAAGGAGCTTACGAATTTGATTTTGATTACCTAGGTGGAGACTTTCCAGGAAGTCACCCATTATAGTATTACCTTCACGTGAACACCTCTAAATGCGGAGTTTCCTCTCATCCACATCCATTGTGCCCAAAATGCGTCGATGACATTTGAGGTCTGGTATTTCTTATGATCTCAACATCTCTTATGTCCATGGCCGATGTGAGTTTTACCTAGGGTGTTACATATATAATATATATTGGATCACTAAATTTGTTTTCCTTTAAAACTTTTATAACCTATAATTAGGGTTTTAGTCTTGAGGTCGAATTTAGGTTTAGGGTGAGAGAAACTCGTATAAAGCATATTCAAATCAAGATTTTTAAAGCAACCCGTTTTGATCTTAACTTGTTTTAACACAAACCTGGTTTATTTGAACTCTTATTAACGTAAACCTAGTTTGATCTAAACGCATTATTGTTCATTCGTTAGCACATTACCCGCCCTAATTCTAAAAGTTGATTAGGTTGATAATTGATGGCTTGATGCATGATAGGCCATTTAGGGTTGCTATAATAGCTAATAAAGAAACTTACTTGAAGAACTAAATGAACATAAACGAATGAACATAATAAACATATATAAAAGGATTAAGGACATATTCACATACATAAACGAAGGTAAATGAGCAAACATAAAAAGGTGTAAATAGGCGAACCACAAGAGTCCACAGCCACCACATTCCATTCCAATATCCACAAAAGCATGACACTAATCACACTATATAACCAAATCTACTATATTAATTTGTGGGTTTTTTTTTCAGTCCTGCTTACTATTTACTAACTTTAATTTAGTTTTATTTAGTCAACATTTTGTGTTTAATTTTACTTAGTTAATTACTTCTTGTTTGATTTTGTTTTTTGATGTTTAATTATGCTTAGGTGCTTGGTAACTGATTTAAAATGTTCATGAAATATCAATGTAGCTTGTTTGCTTATGTTGATAATTTATATGTTGTTAATCAAGTATTAGAGGCTATGGAAAAAAGTTAAGGAAATTAATCCATCTAAAACATATATATAAGGCTAGACAGGGGCGGACCTAGAGTGATAGAAGGGGTAACCTCCGTTTGGGTAACCTCCGTTGCCCCTTAACGCTCAGGTGACGCTCCGACAGTATTGTAAATTTTGGAAAAATTTGACGTTTTTTCGTTTTCATTACCCATTTTTATTGAAACATTACCCCTATGCGGATCTTCTAGATCCGCCACTGAGGCTAGATGGTGTGACATAAAACCTTGATGGGTTTTATCATGTCACAACAGTGTCACGTTTACTTCATGTAGACAGGGGGCTGTATAGCTCCCCACCCTTAATTATCATGCAGTGCGATAAAGCCCCATAAAACATCTCTCATCGCTACTCATTCGATAATTTTATTTAATTTAAATTTATTTTGAATGTAGAAACATTATAAACTTAAAATAAAATTACTTAACTGAAAAAATAATTAAGATAATACTTAAAAAAGTACCATTAAACTAGAATTAAAAAAATTACAAACCAACTTCAATGAACCCTCGGGAGCAATCCGTGATCGAGAGCAATTGGTGCTCTTACAAACCAACTTCGAGGAACTTGAAATCTTTTCCATTTTGCCCTTGCATTAGCAATTGGTACTCTTATTCCTTGATCGAGAGCAATCCGTCCAACTTCAATGAACCCTCGGGATTAGTTGAGGACATGGCCGGCCCTGGGGTGGGCGGGGAGTAGAGGTGTACAAACCGGTTAATCGGTTATTAAAAACCGGTTAAAAAAAACCGGTTTTTTCACCCAAAATAAAAACCGGTTTTTTTTATAACCGGTTCCGGTTACTAACCGGTTTTTGAGGTCCAAAACTATAACCGGTATAACCGGTTGGGACCGGTTTTTCCCAAAAAAACCGGGTTTTAACCGGTTTTTTAATAACCGGTTCGGTTAATAACCGGTTTTTGAAGTCAAGAATAGTAACCGGTATAAAAACCGGCGGTTAAAAAAAACCGGTTAAAAAAAAAAAACCGGTTAAAAAAAAACCAGTTTCGGTTTTTTTTTCCGGTTTCGGTTCTAAAACCAGTTTTTTTGTACACCTCTAGCGGGGAGGACCACCGGCCAGGGCCAGATATTTCGAGGGGCACGTTTTTTTATGAAAAAAAAACTCGATATGTATATGTAAAATATTTTTTTAATCGGTTACATTCATACAAACACCAACATAAGCCCCCTTACAATACTATTCTTATGGTTTAGATTAGTTATTAACCCCTTTGGCATTAGGTTTAGACCTTTAGTAAGCCAAATACCCAATTTTCGTTAAGGCCTAAGGGCACATTTTTTCGAGCTCGAACAGGGTGCACAAATTCTCAAGGCCGGCCCTGGTTGAGGAGGTTGATCAGGCCCTTGCTGCTGCCTTGTTTTTATCTCTGTCGGGCGGCCATGACAACTCTTGTGGTTCTTCAAAAACAAAGTCTTCGATGTCTTCGTTTAGGTTTAAATAGGAAAGAGCATCCAATGCACCTTGAGACGAGGTCAGTTCAGGTGTGCTAGAGCTTGTCTTCGACCGTTTAGACAATTGGCTCGAACTTGTTTGCTTTAAATGGTGGTACAAGATGGCATTTTGGAGATTTCAAAGAAGCTCCCAACAAGGTATCCTTGTAGACCCGGTGTCATGATGGATTCTATATTTATTATAGGCCATGGTCATGACGTCCACATCGCTTGAATCGCTTGCTCGTACACGATTGTTCGAAAGGCGGTTGACAATGTTATTGAAGTTGGAGATTTTTGTTCGCATTGCCATCTATTTGCCGAAGAACGAACCGGGTGTACGGTATTCACCACGGTTCATAGTGGCGAAAAATTTCCCATAGATACTCCTCCAAAACACACGATTTGGTCTTGGTTATTTCCTACGTAAAATAATACAATGTTACTTGACAAAAAAAAACTATACATTTTGTTAATAATATATAAATTTAATTAAGATAAAAATAATATTATCGACAATTGGGTCTTTCAATACGTTAAGCCATGCTCGTGACAAAGCTAGTTCTTCGGTAGGTGTCACCTCTCGACTGACTTTGAAGCACGTTCTTGATCTGGATCCTTGTTATGGTGTCTATGTTTGTTGGATGAAGTCGGTTGGGTTTCGTGTACTGATTGCGATGATTGTGACAGATATGGGGATCGTGGAGAATTTTGCGATGACTATGGCATTTGAGTGGAATAGTAGAAGAAACTGGGTATTGGTGCCGGTGATGACAGATGTGGAGATCGTGGAGAATTTTGCCGTATTATTGGATAATACTCGACCTCACCCGTTTGTGGGTTTGTTCAGTACGGGTTGTCGGAGTCCATAGGTTGACGATTTGCAAACTAAAAAATTAAAACGGGTGGTTCAGGCTAAACGTGTTTATGTTATTGTTGTTGGGAAACATGATGAAGAAAAAGAAATTGTAGAACGATTGTCTGGTATAAAGTGAGAATGGTTATATGGTATAATACTAATGGGCTCCGCAATTGTATCGTTGTCCCTTGTTAAACGCGTGATGATTTGCACCATAACACTCTAGAATTGGTGTTGGGGGAGATATGGAGGTAAGGTGACAAGGGGAGTTAAGCCACACTATACAACCTACCTAATGGTGGTGATGGTTTGTGAAGGTAGAGGTGGTGGGGGTGGGGGAGAAGAAAGGTGATGGTGGGGTAGCGTAGGGTAGGGTAATTATAAATTAAGATTTAAAAAAAAAATAAGTCCTCATCCTAACTCTTTTATTTTATCTTAACTAGTTATTTTCTGCCCGCGCGTTGCGACGGGACCTAATGACTACAAAAGGCGTGTCAGCAACGGCAAACAGATACCGAATATCAAAATATAAATAAAATGACATGGTAAGGATAATCACTCCGTCATAAAAAACAATTTTAAATAACCTAATATATAATAATAGGACCCACACGTCCTACACGTTGGAAATTCGGTTGTTTTCAGTTCAGTTATTACGGTGCTAACACGTTAAAATATGGATGAGCTCGGTACCGGTAACGGCAGCGAAAGTACCGATCCGGAAAATCATCGAAATTAGGTACCGACACCGAAAATGCTCGGTACAATACGATATGGTATTTGAAGGTAAAAATCAATAAATACAGGTATGGTGCTAGACCGGTGTCGAACAGAAAGTAACGATTCTGAAAACGCCAAAAGGTGGGTACCAAATTGGTACCGAAAATGATTTGGTATAGTAAATTTGGTACCGATACGATGCCGATTCGTTTACAGGATTTGATACGATTGCTCATCAATATTCTAAATATGCAAGTTAATTTTACATGTTACAATTCATTCATTACAGAAAAAGACAAAAAAGAAAGCAAAATAAGTTGTTGTGTATATAAAACCTCATTCAAACGAAATACAGTTTACTTACTGTGTGTATGAAAAGTAATCTAAACGGTGCAATTACTTGCATTGCTGCGTTGCTACAGGATTTGATGAGCTCGGTACCAACCGGTACCAAAAATACCGTTACCGAAATCCTCAAAAGTGGGTACCGGTACCGAATATACCTGGTATGGTACGGTTCGGTACCGGTCGGTACTGGTACGGTACCGGTATTTGAGGGTAAAAACCGGTGAATACCTGTGCAGAACCGGTACCGAAAATACACCGATTTGGTAAATTTGAGACCGATACCTATACCCGATACCATTTGCTGATCTCTTAGTGATGTATTCCATTCTAATTTTAATATAAAGCATTGTTCATTCACTTTCTTTTTTATCATATATAATTGTTTATTTTTGTTTTTTTTAATACGTAGGTTACTTTGTTTATTTAACATAGACTTAACTAAAATTTTAACGATGTTAGTTGGTAAGGACCACTGGAGTTACAAAATCATACCACAAGGAACACATAAGTAATAATTTTATAAGCTTTAGGAGCAATTGTGTAATTACTAAACGATAGGGACCAACGGTGCAAAATTTACCAAGTATAGAGACCAACCAAGCATTTAATTGTTTTTGTCCGGCTCCTTTACAAGCCTAATTAAGCTTAACATGGATCGGTACAGCTACAATACATGGATGAACATTTGGTACCGGGTACCGGTACCGAACCGTACCGTGTATATTCGATACCGGTACCCACTTTCTCCGTTTTTCGGTACCGGTATTTACGGGTAAAACACCGGTAAGTACCGGTATCGATACCGAACCGGTGTATTCGGTACCGGTACCCACTTTTTCCGTTTTTCGGCACCGATACTTTTGGTACCGATACCGAACGAGTACCGTGCTCATCCCAACTATAACATATGCATAGTTTCCCTTTTGTTTAATTATCTAGAAAGTCAGTCCATTGATTTTGTCCTACTTCATGACTGGTTGTAATATCAAAATATATGTTTGTTTTATTAGTGATTGTGCTTGCTATCTGCATACAATATAAAGTTTATTTTAGTATTTTGATTATAGGGCTCTTGTAAATTAAGAAACCTCCATCCTTAGGGTATATGGTATGTTATGGCAAATCAGCGTCACCTTATATGAGTGGCTTTAAAGCCTTTTCTTTTAACATTCTTACAATGATTTAAAGCTCCCATCATTATTAGTTAATTATTATTATTATTATTATTTATATTTAAACATTATTTAATTTAAATTTAAATAACATGAATAAAATATAAAAAACATAATTTAAATAAAAAGGTACAATGTCACTTAAAAAAATACAAACCTAAAAAAAATACTTAAAATTTAAACTTGAAACTAAATTTTCACTCGTCCCAGCTCGCCATGCCGTACGCAAGTTGCTGGATTGCAGCTATTGACTTTTGTATTCTAGAGAATCTAATTTCGCGACTAACACTTTCTCATTGTGTGAGAAATGAATATTGTCCCGCAAGTTCATTAGAAATTATTAAAAAAAAGACGATGACTCATACGAAACCGGCGCCTAAACTGTTCATCGTCGTACAACGGATTTCACAAAAATAATCGTGCATTAAACGTTCATGAGCACCTAATCGATCTCGTTCAAGAAGCGTTGCCTGGTATGCGTTGTAGACGATTCAGCTTCTTCTCGCAAATAATGAATCGCCTCCTGAGTCAATGCGATAAGCATATCGTCGATCAATCCATCGGATGGAGCAGGTGTCGTCGCACGCTGATTGGTGCCACGCATGGTTTCAAAAGTCGCTAGGCGCTCCCTAGTCGGATTTGGGAGTACTCGGCTTAGGCGGGGATTACTCGGGGAGTAATTGGCCTGGGAGAAGAGTACTCGTGCCTCGGCAGCCTACCTTGTAGCGAGTACTCGAGGAGTACTCGGAGCCCAGGCGGGACTTTTACAACCATACTGCCACATAAGCGTCCTTCTGTACCTTCTTGTCTCCTGTACGATTGCTAATCGTGGAGCACGATAGGATACAGCCTGTTGGACGCTGATTGGTCCATTTCTCTACCACTTGTAACTTTGTACTATCCTAGAATGCCCTGCGCTTCTGCCCTTCGCGCGGCCTCTGGGGCAAACCCGTGTAGCCGGCGCGAGGTCCAGGAAGTGAGGGTTTTCATTTAGGAAGCTAAGTGTGGAATTTTGGTCTAATCTTTGCTTGGCCTTGCGTGCGACTTAGGTTTCACCTGATTAGTCGGCGCGGGGTCCAGAAAGTAGACAAATTAATGTAGTAGGAGTATGGTCCTGTGTGCGGCCTGATTGATTAGCGCGGGTTTTTGGGACCATACCCCTTCAAACATAAAAATAACCGTGGGAACGACGGAGTCCCCCACATTGGTTTGAGGGGAATAATATAACTGGGGTGTTGATTAGCATGAAAGTTTTGGGGAACAGTTGATGTAAAAGCTAGATAGGACTCACGTTTTGTGGAACAGTTGATGTAAAAGCTAGATAGGACTCACTCTGTCACTTGTATGATTCATGAATGTTGATTGCTTAACTCGTATCCATGGAGTTTCAAGTTTTTTCAAGTTTTTAAAGACCCTAAACGAACTACGAGGTGAATGGCCTTTTGCAAAACTATCGTTTTCAACATAGTGATTGTAAATTTTAAAATGATAAATTTCTTGAATATCATATATAATATAGAGATTAATAGAAAAGTTAGTCGTTAACATTAACCTACCTTGAGTAATTAGCTCTAGTTCCACCTATAAATCCTCCTCCAATCTCGAAAGACCCGGCACCATGAGTGATTACCATTAGTGATAGCCAATCCCCTAGATAATCGACAGAGCAGGTTGCAATGGGAAGCGGGAACGATGATTGCTGATCTATTTTAGGGATTATAGGCGCTGATTAACTGAACTGGGATGGGGTCGAATGGTTGATTATTGTTATAGTTATGTCTATAGTTTAATTTTGAAACTGGGCCTTGAATGTGGTCTTTTTTCCTAAACAATTTTTATCCTAGCTCTTTTAATAAAAAATTGGTTTAGTTTTGCTTTTATTTGGGCCTAATACATATACAATATATAAAAAACCTACTAAAAATTGGAGATCCTTGATTTTTGATGGCCTAGGCCCGTGTCTAGGTTGGAAAGCCCTTGGGGCCGGCCCTGCTCGTACGGGAAGTGAAGATTTAGGCTCAAGATCACATGGTCTTAAGTTTGAACCCGGTTTCAACCGGGTTTTACAGCAATGGGTTTTCCTCGGAGCTAGATATGGTGGGTTTGTGGCTACCCAGCGTTGTCTGCGATGGCGGGTGTATGGGTCGGCTTTTTCCAATGAATTACCCCAGGTAGCAGGTAGCCTGGCTTTTAATCGTTGGCGCTAAAAAAACATAAACATTGATTGCTAGAGTAAACAATGAATATACATGTGTAACACTATGACCGGTATTCGTAACTAAAGTAAAAAACACGTATTTAATTGTTAATACACTACAGGTAAACATTCAATATGTTTATATCTGAATACAAGTAAAAAAAAAGTAAAGACAATATTAGAAAATGTTGTGTAATAATTACTCTAAGATTGTGTAGTAGTTTAACTAAAAAGGAATGTGATGTGTGATTAGTTAAGAAAAGGTTAATTACACAGCTCCTCCATCACGCCCGTTAGGCTGGTAATGCCGACCCCCATAATGGCCCCATTGGGATGGTGTTTGGCGCATGTAGGTGTTGAGTTGGTGTAGGACGCCAACCTACTAAAGAAAGTCTAATTACGAAATTATTAACGCATAGGACGCCAACGAATATTCATCAATCAAATGAAAATCCTTTGCGATAAATATATTAAAAGTATGTCTACATCTTACCCTCCTCAGACCCTACGTTAATGATGTGGAATAAGTAGTTCAAATAAATAAACTAAAATAACCCTAAATTAAGACTCAAGTAATAAAAATCTAGACTCTCTAACTTGACTAAACTACTCACCGGCAAGTGAATTTGTCGACTCTAGCAAAGAAAAGTAAGTCCGGATGTCGAACCCACAAGGACTCTAATTAATCACGTTAACAACTTTATTTAGACTAGACACTGACACGACTTAACGATTGTTGTGTTTTAAGGGGGGGGGGGGGTTTACTAAAATCCTAAAATTGAACTTAAAATAAGATTAGACTAAGACATGAACAAGAACAAGAACTAAGGTTTAATTCAGATGAGATTAATGACTACTTAGGCTTGAATCCAGTTTAACTATGAATGGATTTCCAACGGTATTATTGTTGTATGGAGTCGGGATCGTAAAATACTAAACCCTAAGGTATTTCAAGCTAAGACTTCCCGACCCTTCTCAGGAATAAACCTAGGAATCCCTACAAGGCTGTTATGAACACCGACTGTTAGACTTCCTCTCAGTCCTCTAACGACTCTAAAAGTGCCCTAATTCGACTATCTACCTCTCAGCGCGATAATCTAAGGCAATTCTAGGTTCTAACTTGGTTTATTAGACACAAATGCAATTAGGGAACTAAAACCGACTTCTCTCAAAACCTGTCTTAGCTATATATTGCACTGAGACCTAATAACTAACTCGAGCCTCTCAGCGACAAGTTAAGCAGAATATTTAATTCTAATTGTATTTTAATTACTGTTTCTAAGGCTATCGGCCGATTTAACCAAAGATCACCCGAACCCGCAAGGATGCAAATAATCAACACAAATTTATTATGTGAAAGACATTCACCAAAATCTATGTGAAACAAGTAATCAACAATCAAAAGTAAATACGCACACGCACCAAATCAGAAATTCTAGAACAATTTACTTTCAAAGATCCATCCATAACAAACAATAAAAAACCATTAAAAATCCAAACTTGATCAAACTATCATCTTGCCTAAGTAGTAACAAAGGTTTTAGCCAAGAAACATGATGTCTAAAATAAACAAAACAAGTTCAAAACAAGAATTCATTGGAAAAGTATTGAAACACGAAATTAAAGAAAACCGGGAGATAAGACCCAAACAATCTTCGTTTCCACGATCCAAGCTTCAACCGAATGATTCCCGCAAGCTAAAGCACTCCGAAATACGTGAAATTTGCTCCAAAATTCGCCTAGGGTTTTCTTGATTCGTAAGTCGTTAATGGCAATGATTAACTTAAGTTTTTATACCAAACCCTAGTACAAGACAAATAAAATTCGACAGTTGACCCCGTCGCGTCGCGCGACGGGGAAGGTTCCTTGTGGTGGCGCGACGCCACCATCACAAAAGTCAGATTTTGTTTGTTATTTGTTGGCGACACACGACTGATATGATCATCTGCCCGTGGCGCGACACCACGGGTGCTTTTTCACAGAAACTTGCGTCCAAAACTCAGTTTTCACTCCCAAAATCTCCAAAATAATTCTAACACTTATTCTAAATAGTTCCGGAACTTGATGTTTCAGCATTTTAGCTCGGTTCCACTCAATTTTCAGCCACTTTATGTATCAAGACCCTGGAAAACCGAAATATGATCAATAGCACGTAATTCTAAATAAAACGAAACGAGAAATAACGATAAATTGTATAAACTATACACGAATAAAGGATGTATTTTGCAATACATCAAATATCCCCACACTTGCTCTTTTTTCGTCCTCGAAAAAGAATTATGCAACGGAATCAGAGACGAACAATCACTTGGGTCAAAAATTAGTTATATCTTATTAAAACCAAGGCTTGCGTTAGCCGCGATTGCGAATATACTTATCCCTTTAAACCCGAATCCAATCCTAAACCCTTATCATGTGATTTAATTTAAGTGCGGTCAGTCTACCTAGGGTCTCACACTAGAATCTACAGTCTACCTACTCCCACCTCAAGCTTATAGGACTAAAGGAACGATCATTTGACCAATTCGTAACCGTCTTATATCAAAACCAAGAGAGTTTACAATCAGATTTTTTTTTCTCTTTCCATTTTTTTTCTCGCCTTTTTTTTTTCAATGAGCGTAGACGATACTTTCCCTAACCAAGAGGCAATCCGGCTGTAGAGTCACTATCCCCAACTCGGATTACTTAAGCTTCGGTACTTTTTTTTCTTTTCTTTGCATGGTCGATTTCACACACCCTAGCGGTAATCCGGCTGTAGAGTCGCTATCCCCAGCCCATACTACATAGGAATGTACTACTTTCATTTAATTTCTAGCTCACTTTTTATTCTATTTTTTTCTATTTTTCGCATGATCACAAACTCTAACAGTTTTAACTTATAACGGTGCCCCTTATACTATTATCGGCAGTTTTGATTTCCCATATCTCCCAGGCGAAAACCCACTAGCAGACCGACTATTAAGGTATATTAGCTCAAAGGGACTTAAAACCAAACCCGGGCCTATCCACATATCCCTAACTAGACGCAAGCTCGATTTATTATAATCTCATATTATTATTATTTGAACCCAAGCAAAAATTCTCTTTTTCTATCATTTTCCGTTTTAAATATGCAAACTTCTCATTTCAAAGGACATTTTCTGATTTTTCGATTTTTTTGGATTTTTCAATTTTTCAATTTTTTATTATTTTTTTTTGTATTTTTCAATATAAGACTCGATTACTTACATGTATCTTTCAAGAAATCAAAAGCCTTGATGCACTCCTCATCGAAGACGAAAGGCACATCTTTCTCTAAGAGACGGGTCATGGGGCGCGTGATCTTAGAAAAATCCTTTATGAAACGCCTATAAAAGCCCGCATGACCTAGGAAGCTACGAACGGACTTGACACTAGTAGGTGGAGGCAATCTACTTATGGTATCTATCTTGGCCCTATCCACCTCTATTCCCTCTCTAGACACCTTATGACCTAGGACAATCCCCTCCGTCACCATAAAGTGTCACTTCTCCCAATTCAACATGAGGTTCGTTTCTATGCATCTCTTAAGCATCCTATCAAGATTTAGAAGGCATTGGTCGAAAGTGGTGCCATAAACCGAGAAGTCATCCATGAAAACCTCCATAGAAGTCTCAAGCATGTCTTGGAATATAGCAACCATGCATCTTTGGAATGTAGCCGGAGCGTTGCATAACCCGAAAGGCATGCGGCGATACGCATAAGTGCCGTAAGGGCATGTGAACGTCGTTTTATCTTGATCCTCTGGGGTGATGGGGATCTGAAAATAACCCGAAAATCCATCGAGAAAACAATAGAATTGTTGACCCGCTAGACGCTCCAACATTTGGTCAATGAATGGCAAGGGGAAATGGTCTTTCCGGGTGGCGTCATTTAACTTTCGGTAGTCTATGCATACACGCCAACCGGTAACGGTACTAGAAGGGATTAATTCGTTCTTTTCATTCATGATCAGCGTCATCCCACCCTTCTTTGGGACGACTTGGGTCGGGCTAACCCATGGTGAATCGAAAATAGGGTATATCACCCCGGCATCTAACAACTTAAGCACTTCCTTCTTAACGACCTCTTGCATGTTCGGATTTAGGCGCCGTTGCCGGGGACTCTTGACAATTGCGTTAACTACTTTGTTTGGATTTCAACTAATATCTTTACGTGCTTTTTGTGTGTTTGTGAGTCGTAGGAGTCCAAGTAATTTTAGTGTCTTTTTCGTATCTTTAGAGTCTTTTGTTGGAGTCGTCTTACTTGTTTGTTCTTGGTTTTGCAGTTCATGCCCCACACGCGTTCGCAGGGACCAGTGAAGCCACCGATCGACAAGTCCTCCTTCTCCACACCCAATCTTCAGGTTCGAAAATCTTCAACTTCATCTACAGCCCCTTCTGACTCTACACTTTAACTAGGTTCTAACTTGCACGTAATTTTTATTACCCGTTTTTTTTGTATTTTTCAATATAAGACTCAATTATTTACATGTATCCCGTCCCCACACTTAAAGATTGCATTGTCCCTAATGCAAGAATGGAAATACAACTCAACTACCTAAAAACAACTACTAGACTACTAACGAACTAACTAACTAAATAAATAACGAACTAACGACGAAATACATAAATAAAATACAACAACAAAAAGGGAAACGACTTAGCTGATATGTGAGACTGTCAAAGTGCCAGTCATTTCCACATAAGCCCTCTATTTCGAAACGCGCTCAGCAAACAACTCTAACCTCGGACACGCGAACGAAAGCGGCTAACACAATCAACCTATCTGAATCAAACAAACTACCAAAACATATCATCATATATATATATCAAAAGTATCAGTAGTTCATCAGTTCCATCACATCAACCAACCCAGCCACCCTAACCAACCTGTTTAACATGTATAAATATCAGTACAGACCAAAAGTATGAGGATCAAAAACAGCATAAAAGAAAAATAATTAACAAAAGATATAGTATCAGCTGCTGCTCCTGCATCCTCGTGCAATCCCCACACTACTCCTGCTGCTGCCCAGCTGCAGAACTGCTCTCTCCAAATACCTGGACTGGAGGCTCTGGATCAACTCTCGCACCCGTACCAGCTGGGCCCTCCGGCTGCCTCTGCTGGTCCACCCGAAGTGACTCGATCAACTGCTCCAGCCTGTCGAACCTCTGCTCCACATACACAGAGAACGACTCCAAAGTAAGAGGCACTGTTGGAGGCTGTCTCCTCGGGTACTGACGTGCTGGCAACTCGTGTTGCTGAGGTGGCCGCTGTCGATGTGTGGGCTCAATTTGAATCATGACATCCTCAGCTGGATGTCCCTGTGGCGGCTGAACCTGTGGCCCCTGTCTGATCGGCTCCCAGCTGTAGGGCTCCTGCCATGATACTATCCCTGCCTGCTGCAGCTCCTTCAACCTAAAAGTCACCGTCTTAGGCCCCTCGTGTAAAAATTCAGGGAGATATTTGTCAAGCGCCCCCAAATTCGTTGCAATCCTAGTAATGTAGGGGCCCATGTCCAAACCAGCTCGATGGCCTCCTCGACGACCTCTACTAAACGAATCTGCTAAGACCGTAGCCAGATTCATCTCCCTCTTCTGCACTCTACACATCAAGATAAACAACTCTATCCAGTTCGCTTTGTTCTCCCCCGACTTCCGACCCACAAGTGTAGTAGACAAGATCTTCAGCACATACCTATACACCGGATTACGAACCGACGTGATCAAGTTCGTAGTCCCAAACGGATGATCAGAAATCGTACTCCAAAATTCTTTCAACTCAGTCACACCAACACCATAATCCCTAGGCTTATTATAAGCACCCCGCAAGCAAGTAACAAACTCCGGCCTCTTCACCTCCTCTTCGGTATACAACCCCGAAACTATGGCAAACCGCGCCATATTCATCTCATACACCTGCCTCCCCAAACTAAACGACACAGCTGTGCCCTGCTCGAACTTCCCTTCCTTATGTAACCACGTACTATGAAACTCCAGTACTACCTCCTCATACTGAGGCTGTGTGCACTCTAACGCGTTAGATAACTTAGGACCCACAAGGTCCTGCACTTCCTGTAATGAACCTATCTCCTCCAACCAACCCCAATCGATAACCCGATGCTGAAGTAGCTCAGTGTCATTCAACTTATCATATTTGTTCCACTCGGTTGTGCTCGACTCAAACTTTAATATCGGGTGATTGGCTCTACGCATTTTCTGATCTGGAATAAAGTTATAACCCGCTTGATATTTGATTTTTCTCAGTTTCAGATCATCGGCAGCTATCTGGATGATCGGTGTTTCTTGAGGGACCGGATCCTGCTCAGGTGGATCCTGTTGCGGTGCCGACTGACCCGCTCCTGTCTTTCTCCCTTTTCCTCGGCGAGAACTACTAGCCATGCCTGCGAAACAGATAAATTTCAAGACAAAACAAGCAGACAATCAGTAATAACAAACTATTTTTGGTATTTTTAAGTTTTATAATTTTTTTTTGAATTTTTTTATTTTTTGTTTTTTATTTTTTTGGATTTTTATAATTTTTCGAAAAAAATAAAGAATAGCCGTATAGCATTTCATTCGCGGCTAATTCTAAAACAAACGGGTTACTTTTTACAATTGCTAGGTGGTAATTAAACTCGCCCGAATGGAGATTGAGTATGGGTGAGGTTAAACCACTTGTACGTGCAAGTAAACCCAAACAAGACTAACTACTCCTAAAACTATGCTAAAACGACAAAAAAAAAAAACGACGCGAAAACACTAAACTAGACTCAATGTACACTACCCCCGTCGGCACTTTTAATTGTCCCAATTAAGAGCCAAAGTTCCGAACAATGACATTGAAGTCCAATCCGCGCCTGAAAATAATTTGCTTTTTAGTGGTATTGAAAATAAATTTTAGCGTTGGAAAATTCCGCCTAATGAAAGGAGGTTTCTTTCGAATGCAAAAATTCAATTTGAAAGCGCAAGCCTGGAGCTTTAAGTGCCAATGTATCATACCAAACCAACCCACAATCAAATGCATTCACCATCCCAAACCGATACTACCCGCAACCAATGAAACAAATGCCCAAACCAAACCCATCCGCAACCAAAAACCGTATAAGCAAATGCATTTTATTTTGGATTCTACATGGACTAAGACTCTAAAACCCAACAAAAGGACTCAAACAATGACTCGAAAGTGACCAACAAAAGGACTTAATACCTTATCACATTAACTGGACCTACTAAACTGAACTCGACTACTAATATACCTGAGACAATACGACTCTATGAACCATACACTGACCAAACATCACTGACGGCTATATAAACCGAGTGAGGACCGACTCGACTCACTCGAATCTAGCCTTACAAAACTCACCCACACATGACTCAACAACTGAGTCGAACTAAAAGTCGACTCAGTCTAGCACGACCCACCAAATCATCAACCGATTCATACACAGCTGACTCATAGAAAGACCTGCTAAACTGAACCGATAAACTCAACCAAAGACTCAACCTGATTAGCGACTCGACCACACACCAGGACCGACCTGACTCACTCGACTATAACCTACCGACTTACTCGACAGATAAGACTCACCATAAATAACTCACCAACTGACTTTTAATCAACAAATAAATAAGAAGCTAAGCAAGAACATACCTGAATCGTCGGAAATAGCAAGAAAAATTGAAATTTTTGAGCAAGGCAAGTCCCGAATCGGACCTCTACGACGGCAGGATGGTAAATTTTATATGGGGGTGGAGTTCGGTGGGTGAATCCGATCACGTGGGTGGTCGGATGGCAAAAAGTGGCAGTGATTTAGTGGTTTAATGGAGGAAATTGGAGGAGATATGGTGGGGATAGGTTTCGGCGGTGGGTGTAGGAGAAAGGAAAGGCTTTGGGATGTTTGGGGTAGCTGGTAGGTCAAAAGGTGTTATTTTCTTTTTTTTATACGTTGGCGTCGCACGACTGGGTGAGGTGGGGGCCGTGGCGTAGCGCTACGGCTGGGTTCAGCGGAAAAGGGTATAAAATGGGGGTTGAACGCATTTAAAAAGGGTTCAAAGGGGTTTTAGTGACCCACATGGTGGCGCTGCGCCACCAAGTGATGTATCTGATGGTGGCGCGACGCGACAGATGAATTTCAACAGAATGTCTCGTAATTTTTTGAGTTTTGGGACTTAGAAAATTTTTCTAACTTTTACCAAACCTTCCCCAAACCTTCCCAAATTTTTTCTAAGTATGGGACTTACCTGGAATGACTTTTTCTTCGCATTTTTAGCTTTTCAAGAGTACGTTTCCTGCAAATTTTCTCAAACACACAAAACACAAACATGAAAAACTACGAGAAACATGAAAAATAATGAAATTTACAAACGGTACATACTCTACAAACGAAGCTTTTGCAACTCACTGCTCGGTGAAGGTGGGTGGGTCCTCTAGAGGAATTTCTTCCTCTTCGGTAGTATCAATGGGACCTCCCAAGTAATGTTTCAAGCGATGACCATTTACCTTCCACACACCTTTGTCGACTTCATCATATAACTCTACGATACCGTATGGAAACACCTCCTTTACCACATACGGTCCGCTCCATCTTGACTTCAACTTCCCTGCTATCAATTTCAGTCTTGAATTGAATAAGAACACTCTATCGCCTACCTTAAACTCCTTCAACACTCGCAACCTCCTATCATGCCACGCCTTAGTCTTTTCCTTGATACTCCAAGATCGTTCATAGGCGGCATCCCTCAAAGCTTCCAACTCATGAATTTGGAAGAATCTCCTTCTTGCGGCTTCGGTAAGGTCAAGGTTAACGGTTTTCAAAGCCCACAAAGCTCTATGCTCTAACTCTACCAGAAGATGGCATGCTTTGCCATACACAATCATGAAGGGTGTCGTTCCTAACGGTGTTTTGTAGGCGGTGCGGAATGCCCACAAAGCGTCGTCGAGATTTTTCGACCAATCCTTTCTACTTTTTCCAACCGTTTTCTCTAAGATTCTCTTCACCCCTAGGTTAGCATTCTCTACTTGGCCACTAGTTTGTGGGTGGTATGCGGTGGAAAGACGATGAGTGACACCGTAGCGTGCAAGTGCCTTTTCCATGGAGGAATTGCAAAAATGCGTACCACGGTCACTTATTATAGCTTTAGGAACTCCAAAACGTGTGAATAACTTTTTAAGGAATCTCACCACCACTCGGGCATCATTAGTAGGCAAAGCTTGAGCTTCCACCCACTTTGAGATGTAGTCAATGGCCACGAGGATGTACCTATTCCCACTCGACGAGGGGAAAGGTCCCATGAAATCAATACCCCAAACGTCAAAGATTTCAAGAACTTGGATGGGATTTTGAGGCATTTCATCCTTGGATGAGATGTTGCCGATACGTTGGCAACGGTCACATGTCCTAACAAACTCTACGGCATCCTTAACTACCGTTGGCCAATAGAAGCCACTATCAAAAACCTTTTGTGCCGTCACATTTGGCCCGTGATGGCCTCCCATTAAGCCTTCGTGCACATGTCTAAGGATGTCTAACCCATCCTCCTTTGAAACACATCTCCTAAGCACTCTATCTCCACCTATCCTAAATAGGTATGGATCATCCCAAATGTACTTCTTAGCATCCCTAAGAAGCTTTTTCTTTTGTTGGTAGGACATACCCCTCACAAGATCTCCGGTCGCTAAATAATTTGCAAAGTTCGAAAACCATGGCAAACCCTCTACCTCGGCACTAACAA
Organism: Helianthus tuberosus; assembly: GCA_030545235.1. Classification (NCBI taxonomy): domain Eukaryota; kingdom Viridiplantae; phylum Streptophyta; class Magnoliopsida; order Asterales; family Asteraceae; genus Helianthus; species Helianthus tuberosus. The sequence continues at coordinate 44,505,712 of CM060438.1, read as the reverse complement.
AGTCTATGGTTTCGTGAGGAAATGTGTCTCCTATGGAATCCTCACGAACTTCCTCTCTCTTAGGATCCTCTAAACGTGACAAATGGTCGGCGGCCACGTTTTCCGCTCCCTTTTTATCCTTAATTTCTATATCGAACTCGGAGAGTAAAAGAATCCATCTAATGAGACGCGGCTTTGTGTCTTTCTTTTGGAGTAGAAATCGCAAAGCGGCATGGTCGGTAAACACGGTGGTTTTGGAAAGCACAAGATATGAGCGAAACTTATCAAACGCAAACACTACGGCTAAGAGCTCTTTTTCCGTGGTGGTATAGTTCTCTTGAGCATCGTTTAAAGTTTTGCTCGTGTAGTAGATTGGATGAAAGTGTTTATCGACTCTTTGACCTAAGACCGCACCTACGGCATAATCGCTTGCATCGCACATGAGCTCGAAAGGCAAGCTCCAATCGGGCGAGACAAGGATAGGGGCACTAACGAGTTTCTCTTTCAAGAAATCAAAAGCCTTGATGCACTCCTCGTCGAAGACGAAAGGCACATCTTTCTCTAAGAGACGGGTCATGGGGCGCGTGATCTTAGAAAAATCCTTTATGAAACGCCTATAAAAGCCCGCATGACCTAGGAAGCTACGAACGGACTTGACACTAGTAGGTGGAGGCAATCTACTTATGGTATCTATCTTGGCCCTATCCACCTCTATTCCCTCTCTAGACACCTTATAACCTAGGACAATCCCCTCCGTCACCATAAAGTGACACTTCTCCCAATTCAACATGAGGTTTGTTTCTATGCATCTCTTAAGCATCCTATCAAGATTTAGAAGGCATTGGTCGAAAGTGGTGCCATAAACCAAGAAGTCATCCATGAAAACCTCCATAGAAGTCTCAAGCATGTCTTGGAATATATCAACCATGCATCTTTGGAATGTAGCCGGAGCATTGCATAACCCGAAAGGCATGCGGCGATACGCATAAGTTCCATAAGGGCATGTGAACGTCGTTTTATCTTGATCCTCCGGGGCGATGGGGATCTGAAAATAACCCAAAAATCCATCGAGAAAACAATAGAATTGTTGACCCGCTAGACGCTCCAACATTTGGTCAATGAATGGCAAGGGGAAATGGTCTTTCCGGGTGGCGTCATTTAACTTTTGGTAGTCTATGCATACACGCCAACCGGTAATGGTACGAGAAGGGATTAATTCGTTCTTTTCATTCATGATCACCGTCATCCCACCCTTCTTTGGGAGGACTTGGGTCGGGCTAACCCATGGTGAATCGAAAATAGGGTATATCACCCCGGCATCTAACAACTTAAGCACTTCCTTCTTAACGACCTCTTGCATGTTCGGATTTAGGCGCCGTTGAGGTTGCACCACCGACTTATAATCATCTTCCATGAGTATCCGGTGGGTACAATAGGCGGGGCTTATGCCCTTGATATCCGAAAGTTGCCATGCAATGGCTTCTCTATTCTCTCTCAACACCTCTAACAATCTACCCTTCTCTCCCTCCTCTAACTTAGACGAAATAATGACGGGAAATTCGGAACCCTCACCTAAGAAAGCGTACTCTAAGTGGGATGGGAGAACTCTGAGTTCTAATGGGGCGGGTTTCTCTATAGGTGTACTCTCAAACTCACTTTTCACTTCACTCAATTCTAGCACTTCGGGGACCCACTCGTTCTCTTCTACTTCCTCACTCTCACTCACAACCTCCTCTACCTTCTCAACTACATCATCTATCTTACTCTCAACTAGATCGGCTCCACTAATATAGTCAAAACAATGGTCGACACATGATAAAAAAGACTCTATTAAATAGACCGAATGGCAAGTACTACTAAGATCATCAGAACCACTAGGGTGGTCCATGGAGCGTCCGAGCGTGCTGTCTCGAAAGTAACTCTCTCCTCACCGACTTGGAGTGTGATTTTTCCGTCGAAGACATCGATGATGGCCTTGGCGGTGCACAAGAATGGGCGTCCTAGAATGATAGGAACCTTCTCGTCGGCTTCCATATCAAGAACGACAAAGTCAACGGGAAAGACGAATTGATCCACTTTGACTAGAAGGTTTTCAATTATACCACGCGGATACTTCATGGATCTATCAGCTAGAGATAAAGACATACGTGTAGGGGACAACTCTCCTAGTCCTAACCTCTCATACATGGAATACGGCATTAGGTTTATACTCGCTCCTAGATCGGCTAGGGCCCTACACTCGGTATCACTCCCAAACAAGCACGGGATGGTAAAAAGGCCCGGATCCGTTAATTTTTCCGGGACCTTGTTCAAGACTATGGCGGAACACCCTCCACTAAGGGGGATGTTAGAAACCTCTCCTAACCTATCCTTACGTTTTAGAAGATCCTTTAAAAATTTTGCGTATTTGGGCATCGATTGAAGGGCTTCTATGAAAGGAAGGTTGATTCTAAGGTGTTTAAAAATCTCTAAAAATTTCCCGTACTCTTTGGAATAAGTTTGGTTTTTAAGACGGGAAGGGAATGGAGCACGGGAAATATCAACATTGGGTGATGGAACAACTTGAATGGGCCTTTTTTCTATACTCTTCTCACTTGATGTAAGTCCCCTTGATGTGTATGGATCTTTCACAGAATTGTATATCTAACCTAGAGTGCGGAATCCTCTAGATCAGATTTGTTGCAGAAACTTGTAGAAACACAGAATTCCAATTAAACAGGTCTTCTATTGATTATCGATTACAAGAATTACAATCAATCAAACCCTAACCAATCACAATTTCATCCAAGGCTAGCTCTCACGAAATTGCTCTCTCACAAATACTGTTTTGGCTGATTAACCAAAACCCTAAAGCCTAACCTTGTTTATATAACACAATGTTGCTACTTGGGCTTGGTTAAACATCATGGACTACGAATTGAACAAGCCTAATTCGCCCCCCATCACCCAATGTGGGTTTTGTTTAGCCCAAACTCTATAATCAAACTATTACAAAGCTAAACCCGCTAACTGTTTATCGTTTAACTAATTACAAGATATCCAAAGACCAAATCTAAGTTGTTGTCACAAACATGCACCACACTTGAAGCCCCCCCGGTGTGTGCGGTACTTGCTGGGATTAACCTAGGTTGCACTTTACCGGGTGCCTCCATTTCAATCTCCTCATCTACGGGGTCCTCATTGTCACACCCCAACCGATGGCGGAAACATCGGGGCATGGCACTAAGCGAAACAGATTGTCCAGAAGTTTCCATAACAATTATTATTACTATTCAATTTATATAATACGTCCCATACCGTACCTTAAATAGCAAACAAATTATTGCAGATAACATCAAGTCAAATATTCTGTTCTGACAACTCAGATTTTAAATATAAAAATTGTTCAAATGCTTCTAGAGACTCGATCTGCAAGATCTACAGACAACTATGCTCTAGATGCTTATTCTAAGCTCGCCTTCCTAGCAGATAAGCATCCTAATTGCCTGTCACATACGTTAAAATAAAGTAAATAAATAGAATGTAAAGGTGAGCATACAAGTTTGATAATAGCATATAGAGTTCGAAATAGTTTACGCATAACCAGTACGTACACAGAGGAAAACGAAGCATGTTAATTATCGACATGGATCTATCGATACCAATGACTGCGGGTTGACTGCCCGAGGCAGTTCGCAATACATGATTACCACCGTAATCCATGCAACTAATGGTCCTTAACAACCCCCGTGTGAACGGGTGCTGAGTCCAAACTATAGTACTATCGTCGTTAAGGCAGGTAGACAGCATTCCACGTGTAAACATAACAACAAGCATTTATTTAGTCACGTAATACATGCGGTAACGGTTAGCGTTTGAAATAATTGAGTAGTGTGTTCGATGTCATTTCGTATAAGTAACGTATGTAGCACCCAAAAGTGCTAAAAGCAAAAAGGGACCGAGTATACTCACAGTGATTGATGGATTGAAGGGAGCACTTGAGAGTAGGGTTAGCCTGAATAGTTCGATAGTATGATGATGAGCAACGCGTAAGACGAATACAAGTGTGGATGGGTCGAACAGCCTGGTCGATCGAACGGTAGGTTCAATCGGACGGGTTGTTCGTTCGGTTTGACAGTCCGTTCGGACAGCCTGTTCGGTCGGCCGGTGGGCTCGATCGGTTGGGCTGTTCGAGTGGATTGTTTCTTCCTTTGTGTAGGATGTGTTTGTGTATGATGGCTTGTCCTTTTGAAGTTTTCGTTGTAGTATTTGAGAACATTGAAGTGTCCTTACCTTTCAGGTCGATCGATCGAACGGGCCGTTCGATCGGCCGGCTTAACCGATCGGTTAGGTACTTCAGTAGTAAGCCCTCAGCAGGGTGTCACCTGATCGGATTGCATGTTCGATCGGGTGGCACTCCAATACGTTGAACGAGCTGAAAATCGATTAAGTGTTGAAGCATAGTATCTCATGATCCGAAGAGTAATTCAAATCAAACCGTAGTTCGATCGAACAGCACTTCGTTCAATATTAGACTTCATGAATTTGTTAAAGTGTGGGGCCATGTGCTAGCCGATCGGCTGGCCTGGTCGATCGGCTGACATATCCGATCGGTTGGGCTGTTCGTTCGAACAGCCTGTCCGATCGGTCAGCATCCTGACCTGGTCGGCCTGTTCGTCTAACACTTGGCTGTTCTGATTGCTTGATGCTATATCGAGGTATTTTGACAACGAGCTGAACCATGGAACCTTCGTTCTTACTTGTTTCCCCTGCTCGGACAGGAATCACCCAGGTCCGGCCGGTGAACGGTTCGGAACAGAGTTTATAGTTTAACCTGAAATCGGTGAACCTCGTAGGTAGAATCCGATTCTTGAACCATACGACTATTAGAACGATTAGCGAGTTGGCTCAAGCTCCGTTTCTACCGGTTTGAAGGCATTGAGTGTAAAAGAGTTGAAAGAAAGTTGGAAAAATCCTTCTTTCAATCCTTCTCACCGTGTAAGTGTTCAGATCTGTGATGGATCCTTGTTTGTTTATGTGGAAATCGGTTAGATCCAAGTGATTCTTGGTGGATTTAGGCCAAAGCATGGAGTTCTTCAAGAACACCATGATGACATCATCCTAGAACACTTAGATCTTGATGATTTCACGGTTAGAAATCAAGATTTGAAAGATAGAAAGGTGTAGGAGTGTGTATAGATCAAGAAAGTACAAGATTTAGGATGAAATCTTACCGGGATTGAGAGAAATCTGAGGAAAAGTGAAGAACACGAGCTGGTCGGTCAGAGGGTTTCCAAAAGTGGAAAGAATGACAATGACAGGGCTATTTATAGGCTTCCCAAAGAGGAAAGGGCTGGCCGATCGGCCAGGCATCCCGATCGAACAGCCTGCTCGATCGGACAGTCCGTCCTATCGGTTGGGCTGTTCGATCGGCTAGGAGCCTGATCGATCAACAGCCTGTTTCGAGCGTTCGGTGCGACGATTTTTGATATTTCGATTTCGATTGAAGACGATACGAATACGATAGAGTTTCCTATTCAAATTACTTTTAATCCCAACCACTATATCTACATACAAGCATCTATATATATCACACTATCTTTTCGCCACCATTCATTATAATTCGATTTCGATTGAGTTCGATTGAGTTTCGAGTTTTGATTTGATTGATCACCACACATAACATAAAGTAAACATGCACAAGTAACACATAAGGCACACACACACGTATACTAACACCAGAATTCGCGTAATTCGAGTTTCGAGTTCGATGATGATTCGATTAGCTTGCTCATTGATTGATTGACTTTATCGCATTGTTACTTCCTATTATTCACAGTCGTAAATCGTTTCGCGTCGATAAACATTCGATTACCTCGATTTCTTTGATTAATAACACTTACTCCACATAATACAACTAATAAATCATAAAAATAAACTAAATTCAGTCAAAGAAGTCAATCTTGACTTTGACATTGAAAACACGGGGTGTTACAGCCTCCCCTTGTTTAGGGAATTTCGTCCCGAAATTAGGCTGAAAGCTGTACAGCACCGTGATTTACGTTTGAGAGCTTGGAGCTTGGAAAAAGTAGAGGGAGAAACTATTGCTCAAGGGGATTCGTGGTGCTTGCACTTGTCGTAAATTCAATAGAATCACGTTAAATTGTACGTTCTTGTGTTCGGTCTCGTTCGTGCACAGATTCCGCACATCGAACGGTCGTTTTGAAATCGTTTCGAAGTTGAAAAGCAGTCCTAACAAACCTTCACTTGAACAACTGTGGGTACTTCGCCTTCATGTCGCTTTCGAGCTCCCAAGTGAACTCTGCGCCTCGTTTTCCTTCCCATCAGACTTTCACAATAGGGATACGCGAGCGCCTGAGTTGCTTGGTTTGGCGATCCATGATTTCAACAGGCTTCTCTATGAAGTGTAGCGTTTTGTTTATCTGAAGGTCGTCGAGAGGCACAATCAGATCATGCTCAGCCAGGCATTTTCGGAGGTTTGACACGTGGAAAGTCGGGTGGACGTCACTGAGTTCCTCCGGTAGGTCGAGTCTGTAGGCGACTTTTCTGATCCTTTCCAGAATCTTAAAAGGTCCAACATATCGAGGCGCTAGTTTCCCTTTCTTGCCGAATCTGACCACACCCTTCCAAGATGATACCTTTAGGAGTACGTAGTCACCAACGTCAAATTCCAGGGGCTTGCGTCTTCTATCGGCGTAACTTTTCTGTCTATCCCGGGCTTTCGACAAGTTGTCTCGAATCTGGAGGACTTTGTCAGTCGTTTCTTGTAATAGCTTAGGACCGGTTAATTATGAGTGACCGATTTCGTGTCATACAATAGGCGATCGACATCTTCTTCCATATAAAGCCTCGAATGGTGCCATCTGGATGCTGGCATGATAACTGTTGTTGTACGAGAATTCGACCAATGGCAGGTATTTGTTCCAATTACCACCGAAGTCTATGACACACGCACGGAGCATGTCTTCAAGAATACGGATCGTTCTTTCAGTCTGCCCGTCGGTTTGAGGATGGAATGCAGTACTTAAGTTAAGTGACGTACCGAGCGCTGCTTGAAACGTTTCCCACAATCGCGAAGTAAACCGAGCATCACGGTCAGAGATGATGTCACGAGGCGTACCATGATTACAAATGATCTCGTCGGTGTAGATTCGGGCTAGTCGTTCTACCTTGTAGTCTTCTCGTATGGGCAAAAAGTGGGCTGATTTGGTCAAACGATCAACTATAACCCAAATACTGTCGTGACCTGATGGCGTGGGCGGAAGTTTTGTTATGAAATCCATAGCTATACTCTCCCACTTCCATATCGGAATTGGCGATTGTTCGAGTAAGCCAGAAGGTCGTTGATGTTCAGCCTTGACCCTAGCACAAGTCAGGTATCTTCCGACATAGTGGGTGATATCTCTTTTCATTCCCGGTCACCAGTACTTGTAACGAAGGTCCTGGTACATTTTGTCGGCACCGGGATGAATAGAATACCGAGATTTGTGGGCTTCATCCATTAAAATCTTTCGTAATTCGGTCCGCTTAGGGATCCAGATTCGGTCCAGAAAATAGAAGATCCCATTCGATTTGCTTACAAGCTGAGCTCCATCGTGATAAATCCTCTCTTTCTTCAGGGTGCGTTCATTAAAGCAAGCATGTTGGGCTTCGCGGATGAGGGTTTCGAGGTCGTGTTGTGCTTAATTATTGCGAATACTGAGCAAATAACTCCGTCTGCTGAGCGCGTCGGCAACAACATTTGCCTTGCCTGGGTGATAACGAATCTCACAGTCGTAATCGTTAAGAAGTTCTACCCATTGGCGTTGACGCATGTTAAGTTCTTTCTGATTAAAGATGTGTTGTAAACTCCTGTGATCGGTGAAGATCGTACACTTGGTACCATACAGGTAGTGTTGCCAAATCTTCAATGCAAAAACAACTGCGCCTAGCTCGAGATCATGGGTTGTATGGTTCTTCTCGTGGATTTTGAGCTGACGAGATGCGTAAGCTATAACCTTGTCCCGCTACATGAGAACGCAACCAAGACCAAGATTGGAAGCATCACAATAGACAATGAAATCGTTGTTTCCGTCGGGCAACGTGAGAACAAGAGCATTGCAAAGTATATGCTTGAGGGTTTGAAAGGCAGACTCTTGTTCAGTTCCCCAAACAAAAGGCTTGTCTTTATGAGTAAGGGCGGTAAGCGGCACAGCGATTTTAGAGAATCCTTCGATAAATCGTCGATAATAGCCCGCTAGTCCGAGGAAAGAACGGACTTCAGACGGGTTCTTAGGCGTAATCCGGCTCTTAACTGCTTCAATCTTCGTGGGATCGACATGAATACCTTGACTATTCACGATGTGACCCAGAAACTGAACCTCTTCTAAGCAGAATTCGCACTTGGAGAACTTGGCACAGAGTTGATTCCCCTGGAGTAGCTCGAGAACCAAACGTAGATGTTGCGCGTGTTCAGCTTTCGATTTGGAATAAATCAAGACATCGTCGATGAACACGATGACGAAACGGTCAAGATAAGGCTTACACACATGATTCATCAGATCCATGAAAACCGTGGGTGCGTTGGTTAAACCAAAAGGCATAACAACGAACTCATAGTGGCCGTAACGAGTGCGAAAAGCGGTTTTGGGGATGTCTTCTTCCTGAATGCGCAATTGATGATAGCCTGAACGTAGATCGATCTTCGAGAAACACTTGGCACCTTGTAGCTGATCAAACAAATCGTCGATGCGAGGTAGGGGGTAACGGTTCTTGATGGTTAACTTATTCAATTCCCGATAGTCGATGCACATCCTGAACGACCCATCCTTCTTTTTAACGAAAAGGACTGGCGCGCCCCAAGGAGAGGTTCTCGGGCGAATAAAGCCTTTCTCAAGCAATTCCTGGAGTTGGTTTGAGAGTTCCCTCATTTCGGATGGCGCGAGTCGATAAGGGGCTTTGGCTACAGGGTTAGCTCCAGGAATGAGGTCGATACGAAAGTCGATATCACGACTTGGCGGAAGTCCCGGAAGATCATCAGGGAACACCTGAGGAAATTCACGGACCACTGGGACGTCTTTGACTTCGGCCTTCTTTTTCTTTTCCTTCTCCGCTACTACAATGTTGGCCAAGAAACCTCTATATTCCTTGCGGAGATACTTGCTAGCTTGGATACATGACATGAGCTTGAGACCTTTCGAAGCAGTTTCACCGTACATACATAATAAATCACCATTCGCGAGCGAGAATCGAATCATTTTATCAAAGCACACAACTTCAGCATGGTTTTCGCGAAGAAAGTCCATGCCTACTATGACGTCGAAGCTTCCGAGCTGCATTGGAATGAGGTCGATTGGGAAAATATGATTGTTGAGCTCAAGAGTACAATCACGAAGAACAGAATTAACGGCGTCATTTCTTCCAGTAGCAACCTCAACTTCGAATGACGAGGGGAGATAAGAGCGCTTACGACTAAGGAGCTTCTCGAATTCAAATGACACAAAGCTGTTATCGGCTCCAGTATCAAACAAACATGATGCATAAATACCATTCACAAGGAACGTACCATTAACCACGTTGTTATCAGCCTGGGCTTGACGAGCGTTGATGTTGAAGGTTCTGGCACGGGCGGCTTGTTGCTGCTGCTGAGGCTGTTGCAGTTGCTGCTGGGGCTCTTGTTTCACAACCCTGTTTGGGCACATGTTTGCAAAGTGGTTAGGGTCACCACATGCAAATCAGACTCGAGCATTGTTCGCAGGTGCTTGAGCTGCGTGTTGGCCTTGCGGGGCTGGAAGTAGAGCTTGATGAGCAGTGGCTTGAACTGGGGCTTGACGAGGACCATAGCGACAATTGGCAGTAAAGTGGGCGTACAAATTGCAATGAGCGCAGAAACGACAGGCAAGACCCACCGGATGATGATACGAGCATGTCGGGCAGAGCGGGTGGGGACCTGTGTAAGCACGCTTTGCTGGCGGCGCTTGAGTTGCTGGTGCTGGTCGTGGATGAGGCTGCTGCTAAGCCGGTACGGCTTGCAGAGGGGCAGCAGTGGTAGTGACATCACAGTTCTTGTTGCTGGAGCTGTTGTTATTGTGCTTCTTCTTGCGGCATGATGACTTGGATGGTTGAGCAGTGGGGTCGTTGGTTGCTGCAGTAGTGGCTTGATGCAGACACTTGGAGGGCTTATCCCAGAAACCAGCTTTTACTCGCTTGTCATTGATCTCGGCGGCAAGCAAGTAAGTTTCCTCGATCGTTGAGGTCTTCGCGGCGTGAACAAAATCGGCAACACAATCGGGTAGAGCTCGAATGTACTTCTTGATGGCCATGTCTGACGTCTTGACTTGATCAGGACAGATGATGCTGAGTTGTTTAAAGCGAGCTGTCAAGGCAGCGTTATCTCCATCCTTCTGCTTAATGTTCCAAAACTCGTCCTCCAGCTTTTGGCGTTCATGGGGAAGGCAGAATTCGTCCATCACGATGGCTTTCAGCTCTTCCCAAGTCAGCTCATAAGCTGCATCATTCTCACGTTTGTTTCGTTCGGCCGTCCACCAGTCTAGAGCTCGGGACTGGAAAACGCCGGTTGCATTTAGGGTACGGAGATTTGCAGGACAGCCGCTTTGGCGCAGAGTGACTTCGATAGAATCGAACCATTGAAACATAGCCGTTGGGCCATCTTCTCCGGTTAATTCTTTTGGTCCGCATGCCTTGAACTGTTTGAAGCTGAAAACAGTCTTGTTAGCATCTTTAGGAGCTTCGGTTCTCGACTCCTCAGAGGATTTGCTGACGTTCTCATAGACATCGCTCACAGCTTTTGCCACTTGCTTGGCGATGATAGCAGCAAGACGTCTGTCTCTCTTCTCTTGGCGGGTAAGTGGGGTTCGGTGTCTGGATGATGACATGGTCTGCAACAGACATCGTCGTAGGTCTCAGACACAACAAAATCGAATCTCACCTCACACGTCTACTATTTACTAAAGCTTAGGAACACGTCGAAACATGTATCACATAAACACATAGGCACATAGTCACAGATTCACGTAGTCACAGTAGCACATAAGCACGTAGAGCACAGAGACACATAAACATAGAAGCACATTCCTATTTGATCACAGAGGCAATTTTAAGCACGAAGTTCTCCTAGAAGCACATAGAGCATTCTGACTGCCTCAAAATACAGGATTCTATCATTCAAAGCTCGCGTGTCATTCGTATATATCGATTGCGTATAGTATATCGAGTAGTATAGTATAATCGTATTGTAAGTCGTGTATAGTATAAGCGTATATCGTAGCATAATGTTGTTTAGATTTGTAGCGACTTGTTAGCGTATTGAGATAGAAGAGCAAATGCGAGTCGTGCGTGTCGATCGAAGTGATAGCAAAAATCGAATAATTCTCCAAAAATTTAAACACATCAACAGATATATACACATAAAACATATAACATCGACGAATGATCAGAGTAAGCAATTGCGGGCTCAGAATCGAAACACATAAAATCGAGAAATAGATTGTCTGCGGCTATTAGACGTTGACTACCTAAAGCGATTCGACTATTCACAATAGACTTGTCGTCACATTTCGACTTTCGGGATCGTGTCTCTGCCTCGTTTCTTGGGCATTCAGCATGCATTCCATAGGTCATACTCGTGAGTTCAGGTCGTTGGAGTCCGTCGAGGCCTTGGTGAGATAAAATAAAAAAATCGGAACAAGTTGTCAAGGTTAGGGTTTCTCCCCTAGCTTAGCAACTTTTTCCTTGTTTTAGCAAAATCGAGGAGATTATTCATCAAAATATGGATTTCACTCCTGATTTGGTATAATTCTCCTCGTTCGTTATTGAAAATAATGAGGAAATCATTTGGTAAAACAACATTGACCTAGCAGCTTAGTCGAGAGTTTGCGGTTGTCACACCTAATCCCGGCCAAATCGCTTAACTCTATTTGAAATTTCGAGTGCAGTGATAGCGAGAAATAGCTGGGTATAGCACATAAGTTTGGTCTGTTGGTTCCTAACTATAGTCTAGGTCTATAAGACAGCGACCCGGACTAGGTCGTGTCTAGCCTAATTCCCTATAGTTATGGCTCTGATACCAATCTGTCACACCCCAACCGATGGCGGAAACATCGGGGCATGGCACTGAGCGAAACAGATTGTCCAGAAGTTTCCATAACAATTATTATTACTATTCAATTTATATAATACGTCCCATACAGTACCTTAAATAGCAAACAAATTATTACAGATAACATCAAGTCAAATATTCTGTTCCGACAACTCAAATTTTAAATATAAAAATTGTTCAAATGCTTCTAGAGACTCCATCTGCAAGATCTACAGACAACTATGCTCTAGACGCTTATTCTAAGCTCGCCTTCCTAGCAGATAAGCATCCTAATTGCTGTCACATACGTTAAAATAAAGTCAATACATAGAATGTAAAGGTGAGCATACAAGTTTGATAATAGCATATAGAGTTCGAAATAGTTTACGTATAACCAGCACGTACACAGAGGAAAACGAAGCATGTTAATTATCGACATGGATCTATCGATACCAATGACTGCGGGTTGACTGCCCGAGGCAGTTCGCAATACATGATTACCACCGTAATCCATGCAAGTAATGGTCCTTAACAACCCCCGTGTGAACGGGTGCTGAGTCCAAACTATAGTACTATCGTCGTTAAGGCAGGTAGACAGCATTACACGTGTAAACATAACAACAAGCATTCATTTAGTCACGTAATACATGCGGTAACGGTTAGCGTTTGAAATAATTGAGTAGTGTGTTCGATGTGATTTCGTATAAGTAACATATGTAACACACAAAAGTGCTAAAAGCAAAAAGGGATCGAGTATACTCACAGTGATTGATGGATTGAAGGGAGCACTTGAGAGTAGGGTTAGCCTGAATAGTTCGATAGTATGACGATGAGCAACGCGTAAGACGAATACAAGTGTGGATGGGTCGAACAGCCTGGTTGATCGAACGGCAGGTTCGATCGGACGGGTTGTTCGTTCGGTTTGACAGTCCGTTCGGACAGCCTGTTCGGTCGGCCGGTGGGCTCGATCGGTTAGGCTGTTCGAGTGAATTGTTTCTTCCTTTGTGTAGGATGTGTTTGTGTATGATGGCTTGTCCTTTTGAAGTTTTCATTGTAGTATTTGAGAACATTGAAGTGTCCTTACCTTTCAGGTCGATCGATCGAACGGGCCGTTCGATCGGCCGGCTTAACCGATAGGTTAGGTACTTCAGTAGTAAGTCCTCAGCAGGGTGTCACCTAATCAGACGACATGTTCGATCGGGTGGCACTCCAATACGTCGAACGAGCTGAAAATCGATTAAGTGTTGAAGCATAGTATCTCATGATCCGAAGAGTAATTCAAATCAAACCGTAGTTCGATCGAACAGCACTTCGTTCAATACTAGACTTCATGAATTTGTTAAAGTGTGGGGCCATGTGCTAGCCGATCGGCTGGCCTGGTCGATCGGCTGACATGTCCGATCGGTTGGGCTGTTCGTTCGAACAGCCTGTCCGATCGGTCAGCATCCTGACCTGGTCGGCCTGTTCATCTAACACTTGGCTGTTCTGATTGCTTGACGCTATATCGAGGTATTTTGACAACGAGCTGAACCATGGAACCTTCGTTCTTACTTGTTTCCCCCGCTCGGACAGGAATCACCCAGGTCCGGCCGGTGAACGGTTCGGAACAGAGTTTATAGTTTAACCCGAAATCGGTGAACCTCGTAGGTAGAATCCTTTTCTTGAACCATACGACTATTAGAACGATTAGTGAGTTGGCTCAAGCTCCGTTTCTACCGGTTTGAAGGCATTGAGTGTAAAAGAGTTGAAAGAAAGTTGGAAAAATCCTTCTTTCAATCCTTCTCACCGTGTAAGTGTTCAGATCTGTGATGGATCCTTGTTTGTTTATGTGGAAATCGGTTAGATCCAAGTGATTCTTGGTGGATTTAGGCCAAAACATGGAGTTCTTCATGAACACCATGATGACATCATCCTAGAACACTTAGATCTTGATGATTTCACGGTTAGAAATCAAGATTTGAAAGATAGAAAGGTGTAGGAGTGTGTATAGATCAAGAAAGTACAAGATTTAGGATGAAATCTTACCTAGATTGAGAGAAATCTGAGGAAAAGTGAAGAGCACGAGCTGGTCGGTCAGAGGTTTTCTAAAAGTGGAAAGAATGACAATGACAGGGCTATTTATAGGCTTCCCAAAGAGGAAAGGGCTGGCCGATCGGCCAGGCATCCCGATCGAACAGCCTGCTCGATCGGACAGTCCGTCCCATCGGCTGGGCTGTTCGATCGGCTAGGAGCCTGATCGATCAACAGCCTGTTTCGAGCGTTCGGTGCGACGATTTCTGATATTTCGATTTCGATTGAAGACGATACGAATACGATAGAGTTTCCTATTCAAATTACTTTTAATCCCAACCACTATATCTACATACAAGCATCTATATATATCACACTATCTTTTCGCCACCATTCATTATAATTCGATTTCGATTGAGTTCGATTGAGTTTCGAGTTTCGATTTGATTGATCACCACACATAACATAAAGTAAACATGCACAAGTAACACATAAGGCACACACACACATATACTAACACCAGAATTCGCGTAATTCGAGTTTCGAGTTTGATGATGATTCGATTAGCTTGCTCATTGATTGATTGACTTTATCGCATTGTTACTTCCTATTATTCACAGTCGTAAATCGTTTCGCGTCGATAAACATTCGATTACCTCGATTTCTTTGATTAATAACACTTACTCCACATAATACAACTAATAAATCATAAAAATAAACTAAATTCAGTCAAAGAAGTCAATCTTGAGTTTGACATTGAAAACACGGGGTGTTACAGCCTCCCCTTGTTTAGGGAATTTCGTCCCGAAATTAGGCTGAAAGCTGTACAGCACCATGATTTACGTTTGAGAGCTTGGAGCTTGGAAAAAGTAGAGGGAGAAACTATTGCTCAAGGGGATTCGTGATGCTTGTACTTGTCGTAAATTCAATAGAATCACGTTAAATTGTACGTTCTTGTGTTCGGTCTCGTTCGTGCACAGATTCCGCACATCGCACGGTCGTTTTAAAATCGTTTCGAAGTTGAAAACCGGTCCTAACAAACCTTCACTTGAACAACTGCGGGTACTTCGCCTTCATGTCGCTTTCGAGCTCCCAAGTGAACTCTGCCCCTCGTTTGCCTTCCCATCAGACTTTCACAATAGGGATGCGCGAGCGCCTGAGTTGCTTGGTTTGGCGATCCATGATTTCGACAGGCTTCTCCACGAAGTGTAGCGTTTTGTTTATCTGAAGGTCGTCGAGAGGCACAATCAGATCATGCTCAGCCAGGCATTTTCGGATGTTTGACACGTGGAAAGTCGGGTGGACGTCACTGAGTTCCTCCGGTAGTTCGAGTCTGTAGGCGACTTTTTCGATCCTTTCCAGAATCTTAAAAGGTCCAACATATCGAGGCGCTAGTTTCCCTTTCTTGCCAAATCTGACCACACCCTTCCAAGGTGATACCTTTAGGAGTACGTAGTCACCAACGTCAAATTCCAGGGGCTTGCGTCTTCTATCGGCGTAACTTTTCTGTCTATCCCGGGCTTTCGACAAGTTGTCTCGAATCTGGAGGACTTTGTCAGTCGTTTCTTGTAATAGCTTAGGACCGGTTAATTATGAGTGACCGATTTCGTGTCATACAATAGGCGATCGACATCTTCTTCCATATAAAGCCTCGAATGGTGCCATCTGGATGCTGGCATGATAACTGTTGTTGTACGAGAATTTGACCAACGGCAGGTATTTGTTCCAATTACCACCGAAGTCTATGACACACGCACGGAGCATGTCTTCAAGAATACGGACGTTCTTTCAGTCTGCCCGTCGGTTTGAGGATGGAATGCAGTACTTAAGTTAAGTGACGTACCGAGCGCTGCTTGAAATGTTTCCCACAATCGCGAAGTAAACCGAGCGTCACGGTCAGAGATGATGTCACGAGGCGTACCATGATTACAAATGATCTCGTCGGTGTAGATTCGGGCTAGTCGTTCTACCTTGTAGTCTTCTCGTATGGGCAAAAAGTGGGCTGATTTGGTCAAACGATCAACTATAACCCAAATGCTGTCGTGACCTGATGGCGTGGGCGGAAGTTTTGTTATGAAATCCATAGCTATACTCTCCCACTTCCATATCGGAATTGGCGGTTGTTCGAGTAAGCCAGAAGGTCGTTGATGTTCAGCCTTGACCCTAGCACAAGTCAGGTATCTTCCGACATAGTGGGTGATATCTCTTTTCATTCCCGGCCACCAGTACTTGTAACGAAGGTCCTAGTACATTTTGTCGGCACCGGGATGAATAGAATACCGAGATTTGTGGGCTTCTTCCATTAAAATCTTTCGTAATTCGGTCCGCTTAGGGATCCAGATTCGGTCCAGAAAATAGAAGATCCCATTCGATTTGCTTACACGCTGAGCTCCATCGTGATAAATCCTCTCTTTCTTCAGGGTGCGTTCATTAAAGCAAGCATGTTGGGCTTCGCGGATGAGGGTTTCGAGGTCGTGTTGGGCTTGAGTATTGCGAATACTGAGCAAATAACTCCGTCTGCTGAGCGCGTCGGCAACAACATTTGCCTTGCCTGGGTGATAACGAATCTCACAGTCGTAATCGTTAAGAAGTTCTACCCATTGGCGTTGACGCATGTTAAGTTCTTTCTGATTAAAGATGTGTTGTAAACTCCTGTGATCGGTGAAGATCGTACACTTGGTACCATACAGGTAGTGTCGCCAAATCTTCAATGCAAAAACAACTGCACCTAGCTCGAGATCATGGGTTGTATAGTTCTTCTCGTGGATTTTGAGCTGACGAGATGCGTAAGCTATAACCTTGTCCCGCTGCATGAGAACGCAACCAAGACCAAGATTGGAAGCATCACAATAGACAATGAAATCGTTGTTTCCGTCGGGCAACGTGAGAACAGGAGCATTGCAAAGCATATGCTTGAGGGTTTGAAAGGCAGACTCTTGTTCAGTTCCCCAAACAAAAGGCTTGTCTTTATGAGTAAGGGCGGTAAGCGGCACAACGATTTTAGAGAATCCTTCGATAAATCGTCGATAATAGCCCGCTAGTTCGAGGAAAGAACGGACTTCAGACGGGTTCTTAGGCGTAATCCAGCTCTTAACTGCTTCAATCTTCGTGGGATCGACATGAATACCTTGACTATTCACGATGTGACCCAGAAACTGAGCCTCTTCTAAGCAGAATTCGCACTTGGAGAACTTGGCATAGAGTTGATTCCCCTGGAGTAGCTCGAGAACCAAACGTAGATGTTGCGCGTGTTCAGCTTTCGATTTGGAATAAATCAAGACATCGTCGATGAACACGATGACGAAACGATCAAGATAAGGCTTACACACGCGATTCATCAGATCCATGAAAAAAGCGGGTGCGTTGGTTAAACCAAAAGGCATAACAACGAACTCATAGTGGCCGTAACGAGTGCGAAAAGCGGTTTTGGGGATGTCTTCTTCCTGAATGCGCAATTGATGATAGCCTGAACGTAGATCGATCTTCGAGAAACACTTGGCACCTTGTAGCTGATCAAACAAATCGTCGATGCGAGGTAGGGGTAATGGTTCTTGATGGTTAACTTATTCAATTCCCGATAGTCGATGCACATCCTGAACGACCCATCCTTTTTTTTAACGAAAAGGACTGGCACGCCCCAAGGAGAGGTGCTCGGGCGAATAAAGCCTTTCTCAAGCAATTCCTGGAGTTGGTTTGAGAGTTCCCTCATTTCGGATGGCGCGAGTCGATAAGGGGCTTTGGCTACAGGGTTAGCTCCAGGAATGAGGTCGATACGAAAGTCGATATCACGACTTGGCGGAAGTCCCGGAAGATCATCAGGGAACACCTGAGGAAATTCGCGGACCACTGGGACGTCTTTGACTTCGGCCTTCTTTTTCTTTTCCTTCTCCGCTACTACAATGTTGGCCAAGAAACCTCTATATTCCTTGCGGAGATACTTGCTAGCTTGGATACATGACATGAGCTTAAGACCTTTCGAAGCAGTTTCACCGTACATACGTAATAAATCACCATTCGCGAGCAAGAATCGAATCATTTTATCAAAGCACACAACTTTAGCATGGTTTTCTCGAAGAAAGTCCATGCCTACTATGACGTCGAAGCTTCCGAGCTGCATTGGAATGAGGTCGATTGGGAAAATATGATTGTTGAGCTCGAGAGTACAATCACGAAGAACAGAATTAACGGCGACGGTTCTTCCAGTAGCAACCTCAACTTCGAATGACGAGGGGAGATAAGAGCGCTTACGACTAAGGAGCTTCTCGAATTCAAATGACACAAAGCTGTTATCGGCTCCAGTATCAAACAAAAATGATGCATAAATACCATTCACAAGGAACGTACCATTAACCACGTTGTTATCAGCCTGGGCTTGACGAGCGTTGATGTTGAAGGTTCTGGCATGGGCTGCTTCTTGCTGCTGCTGAGGCTGTTGCAGTTGCTGCGGGGGCTCTTGTTTCACAACCCTGTTTGGGCACATGTTTGCAAAGTGGTTAGGGTCACCACATGCAAATCAGACTCGAGCATTGTTCGCAGGTGCTTGAGCTGCGTGTTGGCCTTGCGGGGCTGGAAGTAGAGCTTGATGAGCAGTGGCTTGAACTGGGGCTTGACGAGGACCATAGCGACAATTGGCAGTAAAGTGGGCGTACAAATTGCAATGAGCGCAGAAACGACAGGCAAGACCCACCGGATGATGATACGAGCATGTCGGGCAGAGCGGGTGGGGACCTGTGTAAGCACGCTTTGCTGGCGGCACTTGAGTTGCTGGTGCTGGTCGTGGATGAGGCTGCTGCTAAGCCGGTACGGCTTGCAGAGGAGCAGCAGTGGTAGTGACAGCACAGTTCTTGTTGCTGGAGCTGTTGTTGTTGTGCTTCTTCTTGCGGCGTGATGACTTGGATGGTTGAGCAGTGGGGTCGTTGGTTGCTGCAGTAGTGGCTTGATGCAGAGACTTGGAGGGCTTATCCCAGAAACCAGCTTTTACTCGCTTGTCATTGATCTCGGCGGCAAGCAAGTAAGTTTCCTCGATCGTTGAGGTCTTCACGGCGTGAACAAAATCGGCAACACAATCGGGTAGAGCTTGAATGTACTTCTTGATGGCCATGTCTGACGTCTTAACTTGATCGGGACAGATGATGCTGAGTTGTTTAAAGCGAGCTGTCAAGGCAGCGTTATCTCCATCCTTCTGCTTAATGTTCCAAAACTCGTCCTCCAGCTTTTGGCGTTCATGGGGAGGGCAGAATTCGTCCATCATGATGGCTTTCAGCTCTTCCCAAGTCAGCTCATAAGCTGCATCATTCTCACGTTTGTTTCGTTCGGCCGTCCACCAGTCTAGAGCTCGGACTGGAAAACGCCGGTCGCATTTAGGGTACGGAGATTTGCAGGACAGCCGCTTTGGCGCAGAGTGACTTCGATAGAATCGAACCATTGAAACATAGCCGTTGGGCCATCTTCTCCGGTGAATTCTTTTGGTCCGCATGCCTTGAACTGTTTGAAGCTGAAAACAGTCTTGTTAGCATCTTTAGGAGCTTCGGTTCTCGACTCCTCAGAGGATTTGCTGACGTTCTCATAGACATCTCTCACAGCTTTTGCCACTTGCTTGGCGATGATAGCATCAAGACGTCTGTCTCTCTTCTCTTGGCGGGTAAGTGGGGTTCGGTGTCCGGATGATGACATGGTCTGCAACAGACATCGTCGTAGGTCTCAGACACATCAAAATCGAATCTCACCTCACACGTCTACTATTTACTAAAGCTCAGGAACACGTCGAAACATGTATCACATAAACACATAGGCACATAGTCACAGATTCACGTAGTCACAGTAGCACATAAGCACGTAGAGCACAGAGACACATAAACATAGAAGCACATTCCTATTTGATCACAGAGGCAATTTTAAGCACGAAGTTCTCCTAGAAGCACATAGAGCATTCTGACTGCCTCAAAATACAGGATTCTATCATTCAAAGCTCGCGTGTCATTCGTATATATCGATTGCGTATAGTATATCGAGTAGTATAGTATAATCATATAGTAAGTCGTGTATAGTATAAGCGTATATCGTAGCATAATGTTGTTTAGATTTGTAGCGACTTGTTAGCGTATTGAGATAGAAGAGCAAATGCGAGTCGTGCGTGTCGATCGAAGTGATAGCAAAAATCGAATAATTCTCAAAAATTTAAACACACCAACAGATATATACACATAAAACATATAACATCGACGAATGATCAGAGTAAGCAATTGCGGGCTCAGAATCGAAACACATAAAATCGATAAATAGATTGTCTGCGGCTATTAGACGTTGACTACCTAAAGCGATTCGACTATTCACAATAGACTTGTCGTCACATTTTGACTTTCGGGATCGTGTCTCTGCCTCGTTTCTTGGGCATTCAGCACGCATTCCCTAGGTCATACTCGTGAGTTCAGGTCGTTGGAGTCCGTCGAGGCCTTGGTGAGATAAAATAAAAAAATCGGAACAAGTTGTCAAGGTTAGGGTGTCACACCCCAACCGATGGCGGAATCATCGGGGCGTGGCACTGAGCGAAACAGATTGTCCAGAAGTTTCCATAACAACTATCATTACCATTCGATTTAAATAATACGTCCCATACCGTATCTCAAATAGTTAAACAATTATTACAGACAAACATCAAGACAAATACTCTGTTCCGACAACTCAGATTTAAACATCACTAATTTATTTGTTGGTTTCTAGGACTCCTTCCCTAGCCTCAATTTCATCACCAGCAAGCTAAGCATAGAAACAACCTAAGCACCTGTCACATACGTTAAAATAAAGTTAATACATATAATGTAAAGGTGAGCATACAAGTTTGATAATAGCATAATAGAGTTCGAATTCGTTTACGCATAACCAGCACGTACACATAGTGAAATGAAGCACGTTAGTTATCGACATAGATCCATCGATACCAATGACTGCGGGTTGACTGCCCGAGGCAGTTCGCAATACATGATTACCACCGTAATCCATGCAAGTAAAAGATCCTTAACAACCCCCGTGTGAACGGGTGCTGAGTCCAAACTATAGTACTATCGTTGCTAAGGCAGGTAGACAGCATTCCATGTGTAAACATAACAAACAAGCATTCATAAGCCACGTATAACATGCATTAACGGATAGCGTTAAAATAGCTTGAGTAGTGTGATAATTTTAGTTTGAATATTCGTAACGTATGTAACACCCAAAAGTGCCAAAAGCAAAAAGGGATCGAGTATACTCACAGCGATTATGGATTGAAGGGAGCGGTTTTCAGCGAGTACGGTTAGCCTGAATAGATTTGATAACGTAACGATAAGTGGCGCGTAAAACGATACAGAGTGAGAGCGGGTAGGATAGCTGATCGAACGGATTAGTTATCCGTGCGAGTAAGTTATCCGTGCGAGTAAGTTATCCGTGTGAGTGAGTTATCCGTGTGGATGGTAATCCATCCGGATTAGTCACTCGTGCGGATTGTTTATCCGTGCGGACAAGTAATCCGTGCGGATGGTAGTCCATCCGGATTAGTTACTCGTGCGGATTGTTTATCCGTTCGGACAAGTAATCCGTGTGGATTACTATTCGAGTGGATTGTTTCTTCCTATGCTTAAGGATTTGTTTGTGCACGATGGTTTGTACTTTGAAGTTTTCATTGTAGCATTTAGAAAACATTTAAGTATCTCTACCTTTCAAGCCGGTCGCGCGGACAACAATCCGTCCGGATGGTAATCCGTGCGGACACGTCTCTAAGGCTGAGTCACTTGATGAAATTGGTGGAATCCGTCCAGATGGTAATCCGTGCGGACAGTGGTAATCCGTCCGGATAGTTTGTTCGTACGGACAGAGACAATCCGTCCGGATAGTCTGTCCGTGCGGATGAACATGGTTTGAAATTGTTTAAGGTCTTAGTATCTCATGATCCGAAGAGTAATCCATTGAGAGGCCGTCCGTCTGGATTATTCATTCGTCGATACTCAAACCTCGTTTTGAATGTGGGTCCCAAGTGTAGTTCGTCCGGGTGACAACCCGTCCGGATCATCTGTCCGTGAGCCTCTCGTTCTGGTTGTTCCATTCGTCTACTCTTGGTTTCTGTTGTCGTTTTATCGAGACGTTCTGATTACGTGGCAACCACTTGGAATTGGATTCTTACTCGCATGACTAAGCCGGCTAGGAATCACCCTAACTCAAGGCCTGTCAGCGACTCAGAATGGTCATTCCGGTTTAACCCGAAATCAGGTGTCTTGTGGGTAGAATCCAGATCTAACACTAGTGCATCACTAATATTGAGTGGAAGACTAGAACTGATCCGATTCGTACCGTTTTTGAGGGTAAAAGAAGAAGAAAACTTGAGTTTATTTCTTTCAACTCTTTTATCCTTAGAAAAGTTTAGATTTAGGTGAAGTTGTTGTGAAATCTTGTGGAAATCGTTCAGATCCGTGTTATTCTTGGTGGAATGAGGTCAAACTTAAAGTTCATGAGAACTTCATGATGACGTCACCCTAGAATACCTCAAATCTTGATGATTTCATGGTTGAAAGTTGAGATTTAAAAAATAGAAAGGTGTAGATGTGTGTATAGATCAATAATGTACAAGATTTAGAGCAAGATCTTACCTAGATTGAGAGAAATCGGAGAAAAGGTGAAGAATGCGTGCAGGTCGGACGTCACTTGCCAAAAGTGGAAAGTTTGGAGAGTGACCCATGTATTTATAGGATGCCAAAAGGGGAAAGGGTGGTCCGTGCGGATTGCAGGTCACCCGGATTGTTTATCCGTGCGGATTGGTCATCCGTCCGGATGTCGACTGAACGGTGCGTTCGGTGCGACGACGCTTCGGTTTCGATTGCGAGTGATTCGATAGGGTTACCTAGTCAAATTACTTTTAGTCCCAACTACTTCGTATATAACATGGTTCGATTTGGAATTCGGGTTCGGGTTCGGGTTCGTTTACATTTGAGTTAGACTTCGAGTTCGATTGAGTTCGCTTGATTACCACAACAAAACATAAATAAACATGCACAGGTAACACGTAAGGCACACACACACGCATATACAATAAGTAGAATACACAGTTCGGGTTACGATTTGATGTCGATTCGATTCGTATAGCTTGATTATTAGTCGATTAACTTTATCTCATTGTTACTTCCTACGATTCACAGTCGAGAGTCGATTGAAATACGGTTAACACGATTCGATTATTGCAAGTAACAACACTTACTCCACATAATATAATTAAAATAAAAACATTTCTACGAGTCAAGTTGCGCGAAATCGGTCGTTGACTTCGACCTTGACTTTGACTTTCACTCGTGAAAACACGGGGTGTTACAGCCTCCCCTTGTTTAGGGAATTTCGTCCCGAAATTAAGCTGAAAGCCGTAACAAAGCCGTGAATCGTGTGAGAAGTTTTCGCTTGGGCTGATTTTGACTCGTGTAACGTGCGGAATCCGTACACGAACGTGACCGTTGTAGGATCGGTTTTGATACCGTACGATTGCGTAACGATCGTTCAACGTGCGGAATCCGTGATCGTGCGTGGATTGTGTAGGTTCTCGGTTGCGAAGATCGAACGCACAGATTCGTACAAGAATTGATCAGATTCAGAGTCAATTTCATTCAGATTTGTCAAATTTCTTCATTTCTTTCACGTTTTTAACTGATTTTTGTCAAATTGAACAGGTTTCTACGGTCGAAACACTACTTTCTCTCTCTAGCCTCACTCTTTGAACAACTGCGGGTACTTGGCCTTCATGTCGCTTTCGAGTTCCCAAGTGAACTCTGCGCCTCGTTTGCCTTCCCATCGGACCTTCACAATAGGAATGCATGAGCGCCTGAGTTGCTTGGTTTGGCGATCCATGATTTCGACAGGCTTTTCCACGAAGTGTAATGTTTCGTTCACTTGTAGATCGTCTAGAGAGACATGTAAATCGTGATCGGCGATGCACTTTCGAAGGTTCGACACGTGGAAAGTCGGGTGGACGTTACTAAGTTCCTCCGGTAATTCGAGTCTGTAGGCGACTTTTCCGATCCTTTCCAGAATCTTAAAAGGTGCAACATATCGAGGCGCGAGTTTCCCTTTCTTGCCGAATCGGACTACACCCTTCCAAGGTGATACCTTTAGGAGTACGTAGTCACCAACGCCAAATTCCCGGGGCTTGCGCTTTTTATCGGCGTAACTTTTCTGTCGATCCCGAGCCTTCACTAGGTTGTTTCGGATTTGGAAAATTTTGTCTGTCGTTTCTTGCAGCAGCTCCGGACCGGTTAGTTGCGAGTGACCGATCTCGTGCCACACAATAGACGATCGACATCTTCTTCCATATAACGCCTCGAAAGGTGCCATCTCGATACTAGAGTGATAGCTGTTATTATACGAGAATTCAACTAACGGCAGGTGTTTATCCCAATTACCGCCGAAGTCCAAAACACACGATCGGAGCATGTCTTCCACAGTACGGATCGTTCTTTCAGTCTGACCGTCGGTTTGCGGGTGGAAAGTGGTGCTTAGATTGAGCGTTGTACCGAGCGCCGTTTGGAATGTTTCCCACAATCGCGAAGTAAACCAAGCGTCACGATCAGATATGATGTCACGAGGCGTCCCATGATTACGAATGATCTCGTCGGTGTAGATTCGGGCTAATCGTTCTACCTTGTAGTCTTCTCGTATCGGCAGAAAATGAGCTGATTTAGTCAAATGGTCGACTATCACCCAAATGCTGTCGTGACCTGACGACGTGGTTGGAAGCTTGGTTATGAAATCCATAGCTATACTCTCCCACTTCCACATGGGAATTGGTGGTTGTTCGAGTAAGCCAGAGGGTCTTTGATGTTCAGCCTTGATTCTAGCACAAGTCAGACATTTTCCGACGTAGAGGGCGATATCCCGTTTCATACCCGGCCACCAGTACTTATAACGAAGATCCTGGTACATCTTGTCAGCACCGGGATGAATAGAATACCGGGATTTGTGGGCTTCGTCCATCAGAATTTGTCGTAGATCAGTTCGCTTGGGAATCCAAATTCGGTCTAAAAAGTGGAATATCCCGTTTGATTTGCTCACAAGTTGGGCTCCATCGTGGTAGATTCTCTCTCTCTTCAAGGTGCGTTCGTTAAAACATGCATGCTGAGCGTCGCGAATGAGGGTTTCGAGATTGTGCTGGGCTTGAACACTACGAGTGCTAAGCAGATAGCTCCGTCTGCTAAGGGCGTCGGCAACAACATTTACTTTGCCTGGGTGATAATGAATCTCACAGTCGTAATCGTTGAGAAGTTCTACCCATTGGCGTTGACGCATATTTAGTTCCCTCTGATTAAAGATGTGTTGTAGGCTCCTATGATCGGTGAAGATCGTATACTTAGTACCATACAGGTAGTGTCGCCAAATCTTTAATGCAAAAACAACCGTGCCTAGCTCGAGATCATGGGTTGTATAGTTCTTCTCGTGGATTTTGAGCTGACGAGATGCGTAAGATATGACCTTGTCTCGTTGCATAAGGACACACCCGAGACCAAGGTTGGAAGCGTCACAGTAGACAATAAAATCATTGTTTCCGTCGGGCAATGTGAGAACGGGAGTATTGCAAAGCATGTGTTTGAGGGTTTGAAAGGCAGACTCTTGTTTGGTTCCCCCAGACAAAAGACTGATCCTTATGTGTAAGGGAGGTAAGTGGTACAGCAATCTTCGAGAATCCTTCAATAAATCGTCGATAATAGCCCGCCAGCCCGAGAAAGGAGCGGACTTCAGACGGGTTCTTAGGCGTAACCCAGCTCTTAACAGCTTCAATCTTCGCAGGATCGACGTGAATACCCTGACTATTTACAATGTGACCCAGAAACTGAACCTCCCCCAACCAAAATTCGCATTTGGAGAATTTGGCGTAGAGTTGGTTCCCCTGGAGTAACTCGAGAACCAAACGTAGATGTTGCGCGTGTTCGACTCTCGACTTGGAATAGATCAAGACGTCGTCGATGAACACGATGACGAAACGGTCGAGATATGGTTTACACACGCGATTCATCAGATCCATGAAAACCGCTGGTGCGTTTGTTAGGCCAAAAGGCATGACAACGAATTCGTAATGGCCGTAACGAGTACGAAATGCGGTTTTGGGTATATCCTCCTCTTGAATACGCAGTTGATGATATCCGGAACGCAGATCAATATTCGAGAAACACGTAGCGCCTTGTAGTTGGTCAAACAAATCGTCGATACGAGGCAGAGGATAGCGGTTCTTGATAGTTAACTTATTCAATTCCCGATAGTCGATGCACATCCTGAACGACCCATCCTTCTTTTTGACGAAAAGGACTGGTGCGCCCCAAGGAGAGGTGCTCGGGCGAATGAAGCCTTTCTCAAGTAATTCCTGGAGTTGGGTTGCGAGTTCGCGCATTTCGGACGGCGCGAGACGATAAGGAGCTTTGGCAATAGGATTAGCTCCAGGAATGGGATCAATACGAAAGTCGATATCACGTTTCGGAGGTAGTCCGGGAAGGTCCTCTGGAAAAACTCGAGGGAATTCCCGAACCACGGGAACGTCCTTCACTTCCTTCTTCTCTTTCTTTTCCTTCTCCGCTGCTACAACGTTAGCCAAGAAAGCCCTGTATTCCTTGCGGAGATACTTGCTAGCTTGTAGGCATGACATAAGCTTGAGCCCTTTTGAAGTAGTATCGCCATAAACACATAATAAATCACCATTCGCGAGCGAAAAACGAATCATCTTGTCGAAGCACACAACTTCAGCATGGTTTTCTCGAAGAAAGTCCATGCCTACTATGACGTCGAAGCTTCCGAGTTGCATCGGAATAAGGTCAATCGGAAAGATGTGATTGTTGAGCTCGAGAGTACAATCACGGATAACAGAATTAACAGCGACGGTTCTTCCGGTAGCGACTTCAACATCGAATGCAGAGGATAGTTGGGAACGTTTACGACTAAGGAGTTTCTCAAATTCGAACGACACAAAGCAATTATCCGCTCCGGTATCAAACAAACATGAAGTATAAATACCATTCACAAGGAACGTACCATTGACCACGTTGTTGTCGGCCTGGGCTTGACGCACATTGAGGTTAAAAGTTCTGGCGCGTGCGGCCTGTTGTTGCTGCTGCTGCTGCTGTTGTTGTTGCTGTGGCTGTTGTTGCTGGGGCTCTTGTTTCACCACCCTGTTTGGGCACATGTTGGCGAAATGGTTCGGGTCGCCACATGAGAAGCAGGCTCTGGCTTTGACTGCGGGTGCCAGAGGAGCTTGTTGACCCTGTGGGGCAGTGAGTAGAGCTTGATTGGCAGGGGCTTGACGAATACGACAGTTGGCAGTAAAGTGGCCGTACACGTTGCAATGAGCACAAAAGCGGCATGGAATAGCAGTCGGGTGATGGTAGGTGCAAGTAGGGCAGAGCGGGTGTGGTCCAGTATATGCATGCTTTGCAGGCGGTGCATTGGCCACAGGAGCCGCTACTTGACGCTGTTGGGCAGGTACAGTCTGAACTGGTGCAGCAGTGATCGCACAGTTCTTGTTGCTGGAGCTGTTCTTTCTCTTGTTCTTTCTCTTGCTGCTCGATGAGGTAGGTTCAGCAGTCGGTGCAGTAGCGGTAGCTTGATGCAGATGCTTGGAGGTCTTATCCCATACCCCAGCCTTAACCCTCTTGTCATTGATTTCAGCGGCTAGCAGATAGGTTTCCTCGATCGTGGTAGTCTTAGCCGCTTGCACGAAATCAGCAACGCAATCGGGCAAAGCTCGGATGTACTTCTTGATGGTCATATCGGGAGTCTTGACCTGGTCGGGACAGATAATGCTGAGCTGTTTGAAGCGAGCAGTGAGACTAGCATTGTCTCCATCCTTCTGATGTATGTGCCAAAATTCATCTTCAAGCTTTTGACGTTCGTGAGGAGGGCAGAATTCTTCCAGCATGACTTCCTTGAGCTCATCCCACGACAGACCGTAGGCTGCATCATTCCCTCGCTTGTTCCTCTCGGTCGTCCACCAGTCTAGAGCACGGGACTGGAAGATGCCGGTAGCGTTCAGAGTTCGAAGGTCATCAGGGCAACCACTTTGTCGCAGAGTAACCTCGATGGAGTCAAACCAGTGGAATAGTGCAGTAGGACCTCCTTCGCCTGTGAATTCTTTCGGCCCACACGACTTGAATTGTTTAAAACTGAAAGGCCCTGCGTTGGCTTTGGGAGCTTCGATTCTAGACTCCTCGGATGATTTGCTGGCATTCTCATAACATCACTCACGGCCTTAGCTACACTCTTCGCGATGATGGAAGCAAGGCGTTTGTCTCTCTTTTCCTGACGGGAGAGAGCATGACGGGATCCAGACGACATTGTCTGCAATAGACATCGTCACGGAACTCAACATATTGCATTCGAATCTCACCTCACACGTTTACTACTTACTAAAGCTCAGTAACACGTTCATTCACGTAACTACTTAACACATAAAGCACGAAGTCACATAAGCAGGTAATTCCTAACAAAAGCAAGGAAAACACGTTCACATATAGTCACTAGAGGCATTCAGAAAACAGAAACCTATCATTCAAAGTCTGCGATTGCTCGTTATGGTAGTCGCGTTTAGTTACCCTAGGATCGTCTAAGTTTCGGCGGATTGTCAGTGATGTGTAGTGTGTTGGGTGGGTAGCGAAAGCAAAAGTCATTAGATCGAAACCAGTAGTATCTCAAAACGCTAACAAATAAGCATAAAACACGTAATTCACATAAAATCGACGAATCGTCAGAGACAATAGGTTTGGCTCAAAACTTGAAACACATAAAATCGAGAAATAGATTGTCTGCGGCTAGTAGACTTTGACTAACCAAAGTGATTCGACTATTCACAAGGATCCTGTTTTGCACCACTAGCCTGCAGGACTATGCCTTTGCCTCGATTCTTGGGCATTGGCGCAATTCCCTTTGGTCGTATTGGTGACTTTAGGTCGTTGGAGTCCGTCGATACTTTGGTGAGAGTTTTGTATAAAAGCAGGAAAAGTCATCAAGGTTAGGGTTTCACCCCTATCTTACAACTTCGTCCTTGTTTTTAATAAAATTGAGGAGATTATTCATCAAAATATGGATTTCACTCCTGGTTTGGCATAATTTTCCTCGATTGTAGTTAAAATTTGGGTCGAGTAAGCAACCTTAGTCGAGAGTTTACGGTTTTCACACCTATTCTTGACCTTATTGTTCACTCATCGTTGAAAATTTCGAGTGCAGTGATAGTGTAGAGAAGTGAGCTCGCACATAATCCAGTAGGGATGTACTCGAGTTGGTCTGCTGGTTCCTAACTATAGACTAGGTCTCTAAGACTTTGACCCGGACTAGGTCGAGTCTTGCCTAATTCCCTATAGTTATGGCTCTGATACCAATCTGTCACACCCCAACCGATGGCGGAATCATCGGGGCGTGGCACTGAGCGAAACAGATTGTCCAGAAGTTTCCATAACAACTATCATTACCATTCGATTTAAATAATACGTCCCATACCGTATCTCAAATAGTTAAACAATTATTACAGACAAACATCAAGACAAATACTCTGTTCCGACATCTCAGATTTAAACATCACTAATTTATTTGTTGGTTTCTAGGACTCCTTCCCTAGCCTCAATTTCATCACCAGCAAGCTAAGCATAGAAATAACCTAAGCACCTGTCACATACGTTAAAATAAAGTCAATACATATAATGTAAAGGTGAGCATACAAGTTTGATAATAGCATAATAGAGTTCGAATTCGTTTACGCATAACCAGCACGTACACATAGTGAAATGAAGCACGTTAGTTATCGACATAGATCCATCGATACCAATGACTGCGGGTTGACTGCCCGAGGCAGTTCGCAATACATGATTACCACCGTAATCCATGCAAGTAAAAGATCCTTAACAACCCCCGTGTGAACGGGTGCTGAGTCCAAACTATAGTACTATCGTTGCTAAGGCAGGTAGACAGCATTCCATGTGTAAACAAAACAAACAAGCATTCATAAGCCACGTATATGACGGGTAGTCCGTAGGACAACCCCTAAGTGGTATAAACGATATTAAAATCCTACATTTAATCAGGTAATTGTCTAGAATTAGATAACTACGGTTGTTTGTATTTCAGGTACAAATGGAGCTTAAAATGGATGGAATACGGAAAATAAATGAAAAAACTCAATTATTGGAATTGAATAATTAAGATGATGACATGATAGGGGATGAAATTACGAGAACGTGGGTGAAAACGGCGAAGAAAACGGAGTTGAAACGAGAAAGTTATGCTGAAAACAAAATTGCATGCTGAAGCCACCATAACTTACGGTGGTATCGTAATTTACGGTAGAGTCAGCGAGGAAAAGTGTAACTGCCCTATTTTATGATGTTTTATTGTGTCTTTTCAAATCCAATCATGGTGGACGGTTTTGGGGGAGTTTAGGGGCGATTTTTGGCTATCTTCTTGTGTTCTTGAGTGGTCTAAACATGGAGACTTTGTTTATTATTCCATTGGAGAAAGGTTTGATTGTTATGACAATTCACGACACTATGAGCAGCTAGGTTTGCTTGGTGATCGTCTTGAGTGTAAGGTTTTATTTGTGACAATTATGTTTGTTCTTTAATTTCTGGAATATTAAGCTGTGCATGTGTTGTCAGTTTATTATGGTGTTTGATTGGGTGTTTGTAAATTGTTGATGTATGTTTGATCATAGTTCTAAACCATACGTTCTTGGTGCCGTTGGCAATCGAGATATCATGGGAGGGATTAGGGTTGGATATATGTTGATTGGGCATCGGGTAACAACCTCGCGTTCTAGGAATCCGAGTACTTAGTTCCCTTTCATCACAAACAATTGATCTTGCATGAGCTATGTCTATGTAGTTCTTTCCAGTTGAACATAAACCTTGATTGTCACTTAAAACCTGAAACTCGGGATGATCACTACCTTCTTATCCTGTTACAAAACTTGACTTTGATTTGTATTCTAATTTAGTAATTCTAGATAATTAAAACCAATAAACCCAAACATTGAAATTTACATTTCTTGCAATTTAGATTAATCTAGTTAGTTAGACATACATTGAGATAACACATATTCCACAAACTCCCTGTGTTCGATACCCACTTACCGCTAGCTAATTAGTTGTAATTGGATTAAATTTGATTGTGACCACGACATCACGTCAAATTTTGGCGCCGTTGCCGGGGAGTAGTGCGCAACGTGTGTTATCTTGTGTATTAGTTTGAAAAAAAAATTAAAAGAAAAAAAAATTAAAAAAAAAACCAAAAAGATTTCTTTTATGTTCATGATTTACACTTGGTAGTTGAGTTGTGTTGTGCAGGATGACAGGGCATTACACAAATTTCAGCTTATTTACGTGTAGATTGTGCGGGGGTCCACGACATCCATGTATTGGTTGCCATGAGGCTCACTACCGGAGGGTACATGGAAAACCGGTGTCTTATGTTTCACAGCTTCCACCTCCATCAAACGTTGACGATTATGAATCAGAAATGGAGGATGACTATTATTCATATGGATACGATCGGGACGAGGAAGTTTATTATGAGGCAAGGATGGATGGTCTATGTTTTTGTTGCGGTCGCGATCACACTTATGATTATGATGTGTGCCCGGTGTATTCGGAAAACCCGAAGTATTGGAATAAAAAGATGATGGAAGCGTGCATCTATAGACCGTATCAGGGATATCGACAATATCATCCCGAAGAATATTCTGAGCCCGAGGGTGTTTATGTTTATGAGACCGAGGAGGAAAAAGAGCTTTCTGTATTAGAAGTAACTTTGTCCAAACTCGAGCAATATTTAGCAACACCCAACCTGTCCGATGAAGACCGAATCAGCTGCTTAGTTTCTAAGTGTCATACTTTAAAATTGAAGATAGAGATAGAAGAACGCCTCTCACCATTACCTGACGATATTAGAGATTATTCTCACATGAAGGAGGAGGTTGTGGAGGATAATACCACACCAATGAGTCCTTTATCTGATGAAGAGTCACTTGTAGATCAGATGATGTGTGCAGATTATGAGGTAGAGCAGGCTGATGGGATGGATATGTGTACCGAACCTCTTCCCATAATTCAAATTAACAAGTGTGGGGAAGAGGGTTCGAGAAACAAGATGAGAAGGGTGAAACTACCAGACATTAAGGTATATGTCATGAAGTGGACTAGCAAAGCCTGCAGGAGCAGCTTTAACATGCCAAATAGACTGACAAATCTATGGAGATGGCATGTAAATTTCCGGGCATTTGTTGGAAATGCTGCGGGTAAGTGTGCATTAAGACCACCATAACGCATATCAGGTATGGTCTGGCTGAAGACCTTTAAACTTAGCGCTCTCGGGAGGCAGCCCGAGGATGTAGAGTATTGTATTTGTGTTTTGTTTTGTTTTGTTTTGCTTTGTTTGGTTTTGTTTTGGTGTTGTGTTTGTGTTTTGGCAGGTTATTACGTTTCAACCCTCGCGGATGCAATGATTCAAGTGTGGGGATGTTTGGCAACATCCCTGTTGAGAAATCAGCGAATCTAAGAGATGTTTTTTAACCGGTCCGATTACCGCAGCTGCATCACTACCAACACTGCTAATTTACTAATCAGGTCGTGTCTTGTTCTCATCTTTTGCACCTTTATATATATTCATGTTTAATTTTTTGGTTGGGCGATTGGGTGGTGTTTTGATGTGTTTGTTTGATGGGTTGTGAAAGTTGGTGGTGTTTTTAGTTATATATAAAAAAAATAAAAAGAAAGTTGTGGTTTGAGATAATGAGCTTTTGGTTGAGGTTGAAGGGTTTAGAAATCAAGTCTTTCCAAAACCATACATTGGGGTCAATGTATCCCAAGTGTAGGGATGGGGGGAAATTTCGAGGTTTTTAATTTTTTTTTAAATCAAGCAAAACATTGTGAGAATTTGAACACCTTGGATTACACCCGAATGATGCACCGGCAACCCTTGATACCCTTTTATTCTTGGTGAGAGTTGAAGCCACACATGTAAATAAATAATACTTGTCTTTGATGAGAGTGGCAACGGGTGGGGGTGCATTAGAACTTGTGCCTTAATGCAGTTTGAGTCCTTAGTTGAATGTGAATGCGAAAAGGATAAGGGCATTTAGGTAGCCTCGTCATTAGTGTGTGCGAGTGTGGGATTTGGGGGGTTGGACCTCATAAATTATATATATGAGCATGGTTGCGAGAGGGGCGGGGGTTTGGACATTTAGTTGCCCATTTTATGCCTTAAGCCTATCATTTGTTACCCCTTAGCTAGTTACCAATTCACCCGACTTGACCCGGTCTTATAGTGTTAGTAGTTTTAGTAGTGTGTAAATTTGTTCGATGTTATATTGAAGGTTTGCTTTGATATCTTTGAATGCTTTGATGAAAAAAAAAGAGAGAAAGAAAAAAAAGAAAAAAAATTGGAAAAAGCAATGAAAAAAAAAAGAGATTGATGTTGAGTTATCTTGTATATAGTAGTTAAGTTTGGTAGTTGTTTGTTTATTTTTTTGTGTAATAAAAGACCGGGTTAAGTTCTTCACTACTACATATATATTCCATTTCCTACCCGTACACCTAGCCACGTTACAACCTTAAAGCCCCTTTGATTTGCATTCATGTTTGGCACTTGTTAGGAGAAGGACCGATTTAGGTACAAGCTTATAGTTGTGCAATCACCTGTTTGCCTTTTGTGTGTCTAGCTTACATATGCTAGTGCTTACTTGTTTTCGAGAGGAGAGATACAGCGAGGGGTGTGTTATTTTTGGTGTTAGGAAAAGGCTAATAAAAGGATGACATGTTTATGCTTGATTTATGTTGATCGCTTGTGCACTTGGAAATGCTTTTTGATGGGTTGCTTGGGGCAAGCAACGGTTAAGTGTGGGGATGTGACGGGTAGTCCGTAGGACAACCCTTAAGTGGTATAAACGATATTAAAATCCTACATTTAATCAGGTAATTGTCTAGAATTAGATAACTACGGTTGTTTGTATTTCAGGTACAAATGGAGCTTAAAATGGATGGAATACGGATAATAAATGAAAAAACTCAATTATTGGAATTGAAGAATTAAGATGATGACATGATAGGGGATGAAATTACGAGAACGTGGGCGAAAACGGCGAAGAAAACGGAGTTGAAACGAGAAAGTTATGCTGAAAACAAAATTGCATGCTGAAGCCACCATAACTTACGGTGGTACCGTAATTTACGGTAGAGTCAGCGAGGAAAAGTGTAACTGCCCTATTTTATGATGTTTTATTGTGTCTTTTCAAATCCAATCATGGTGGACGGTTTTGGGGGAGTTTAGGGGCGATTTTTGGCTATCTTCTTGTGTTCTTGAGTGGTCTAAACTTGGAGACTTTGTTTATTATTCCATTGGAGAAAGGTTTGATTGTTATGACAATTTACGACACTATGAGCAGCTAGGTTTGCTTGGTGATCGTCTTGAGTGTAAGGTTTTATTTGTGACAATTATGTTTGTTCTTTAATTTCTGGAATATTAAACTGTGCATGTGTTGTCAGTTTATTATGGTGTTTGATTGGGTGTTTGTAAATTGTTGATGTATGTTTGATCATAGTTCTAAACCATACGTTCTTGGTGCCGTTGGCAATCGAGATATCATGGGAGGGATTAGGGTTGGATATATGTTGATTGGTCATCGGGTAACAACCTCGCGTTCTAGGAATCCGAGTACTTAGTTCCCTTTCATCACAAACAATTGATCTTGCATGAGCTATGTCTATGTAGTTCTTTCCAGTTGAACATAAACCTTGATTGTCACTTAAAACCTGAAACTCGGGATGATCACTACCTTCTTATCCTGTTACAAAACTTGACTTTGATTTGTATTCTAATTTAGTAATTCTAGATAATTAAAACCAATAAACCCAAACATTGAAATTTACATTTCTTGCAATTTAGATTAATCTAGTTAGTTAGACATACATTGAGATAACACATATTCCACAAACTCCCTGTGTTCGATACCCACTTACCGCTAGCTAATTAGTTGTAATTGGATTAAATTTGATTGTGACCACGACATCACGTCAGTATAACATGCATTAATGGTTAGCGTTAAAATAGCTTGAGTAGTGTGATAATTGTAGTTTGAATATTCGTAACGTATGTAACACCCAAAAGTGCCAAAAGCAAAAAGGGATCGAGTATACTCACAGCGATTATGGATTGAAGGGAGCGCTTTTCAGCGAGTACGGTTAGCCTGAATAGATTTGATAACGTAACGATAAGTGGCGCGTAAAACAATACAGAGTGAGAGCGGGTAGGATAGCTGATCGAGCGGATTAGTTATCCGTGCGAGTAAGTTATCCGTGCGAGCAAGTTATCCGTGCGAGTGAGTTATCCGTGTGGATGGTAATCCATCCGGATTAGTCACTCGTGCGGATTGTTTATCCGTGCGGACAAGTAATCCGTGCGGATGGTAGTCCATCCGGATTAGTTACTCGTGCGGATTGTTTATCCGTTCGGACAAGTAATCCGTGTGGATTACTATTCGAGTGGATTGTTTCTTCCTATGCTTAAGGATGTGTTTGTGTACGATGGTTTGTACTTTGAAGTTTTCGTTGTAGCATTTAGAAAACATTTAAGTATCTCTACCTTTCAAGCCGGTCGCGCGGACAACAATCCGTCCGGATGGTAATCCGTGCGGACACGTCTCTAAGGCTGAGTCACTTGATGAAATTGGTGGAATCCGTCCGGATGGTAATCCGTCCGGACAGTGGTAATCCGTCCGGATAGTTTGTTCGTACGGACAGAGACAATCCGTCTGGATAGTCTGTCCGTGCGGATGAACTTGGTTTGAAATTGTTTAAGGTCTTAGTATCTCATGATCCGAAGAGTAATCCATTCAGAGGCCGTCCGTCCAGATTATTCATTCGTCGATACTCAAACCTCGTTTTGAATGTGGGTCCCAAGTGTAGTTCGTCCGGGTGACAACCCGTCCGGATCGTCTGTCCGTGCGGATAACTTGTCCGTGCGGACAACTTGTCCGTGCGGATAGCCTCTCGTTCTGGTTGTTCCATTCGTCTACTCTTGGTTTCTGTTGTCGTTTTATCGAGACGTTCTGATTACGTGGCAACCACTTGGAATTGGATTCTTACTCGCATGACTAAGCCGGCTAGGAATCACCCTAACTCAAGGCCTGTCGGCGACTCAGAATGGTCATTCCGGTTTAACCCGAAATCAGGTGTCTTGTGGGTAGAATCCAGATCTAACACTAGTGCATCACTAATATTGAGTGGAAGACTAGAACTGATCCGATTCGTACCGTTTTTTGAGGGTAAAAGAAGAAGAAAACTTGAGTTTATTTCTTTCAACTCTTTTATCCTTAGAAAAGTTTAGATTTAGGTGAAGTTGTTGTGAAATCTTGTGGAAATCGTTCAGATCCTAGTTATTCTTGGTGGAATGAGGTCAAACTTAAAGTTCATGAGAACATCATGATGACGTCACCCTAGAATATCTCAAATCTTGATGATTTCATGGTTGAAAGTTCAGATTTAAAAGATAGAAAGGTGTAGATGTGTGTATAGATCAAGAATGTACAAGATTTAGAGCAAGATCTTACCTGGATTGAGAGAAATCGGAGAAAAGGTGAAGAATGCGTGCAGGTCGGACGTCACTTGCCAAAAGTGGAAAGTTTGGAAAGTGACCCGTGTATTTATAGGATGCCAAAAGGGGAAAGGGTGGTCCGTGCGGATTGCAGGTCACCCGAATTGGTTATCCGTGCGGATTGGCAATCCGTGCGGATTGGAAATCCGTGCGGATTGACCATCCGTCCGGATGTCGACTGAACGGTGCGTTCGGTGCGACGACGCTTCGGTTTCGATTGCGAGTGATTCGATAGGGTTACCTAGTCAAATTACTTTTAGTCCCAACTACTTCGTATATAACATGGTTCGATTCGGAATTTGGGTTCGGGTTCGGGTTCGGGTTCGGGTTCGTTTACATTCGAGTTAGACTTCGAGTTCGATTGAGTTCGCTTGATTACCACAACAAAACATAAATAAACATGCACAGGTAACACGTAAGGCACACACACGCATATACAATAAGTAGAATACACAGTTCGGGTTGCGATTTGATGTCGATTTGATTCGTATAGCTTGATTATTAGTCGATTAACTTTATCGCATTGTTACTTCCTACGATTCACAGTCGTGAGTCGATTGAAATACGGTTAACACGATTCGATTATTGCAAGTAACAACACTTACTCCACATAATATAATTAAAATAAAAACATTTCTACGATTCAAGTTGCGTGAAATCGGTCGTTGACTTCGACCTTGACTTTGACTTTCACTCGTGAAAACACGGGGTGTTACATAGGGTTTCACCCCTAGCTTTGCAACTTTTTCCTTGTTTTAGCAAAATCTAGGAGATTATTCATCAAAATATGGATTTCACTCCTGATTTGGTATAATTCTCCTCGTTCGTTATTGAAAATAATGAGGAAATCATTTGGTAAAACAGCATTGACCTAGCAGCTTAGTCGAGAGTTTGCGGTTGTCACACCTAATCCCGGCCAAATTGCTTGACTCTATTTGAAATTTCGAGTGCAGTGATAGCGAGAAATAGCTGGGTATAGCACATAAGTTTGGTCTGTTGGTTCCTAACTATAGTCTAGGTCTATAAGACAGCGACCCGGACTAGGTCGTGTCTAGCCTAATTCCCTATAGTTATGGCTCTGATACCAATCTGTCACACCCCAACCGATGGCGGAAACATCGGGGCATGGCACTGAGCGAAACAGATTGTCCAGAAGTTTCCATAACAATTATTATTACTATTCAATTTATATAATACGTCCCATACCGTACCTTAAATAGCAAATAAATTATTACAGATAACATCAAGTCAAATATTCTGTTCCGACAACTCAGATTTTAAATATAAAAATTGTTCAAATACTTCTAGAGACTCGATCTGCAAGATCTACAGACAACTATGCTCTAGACGCTTATTCTAAGCTCGCCTTCCTAGCAGATAAGCATCTTAATTGCTGTCACATACGTTAAAATAAAGTCAATACATAGAATGTAAAGGTGAGCATACAAGTTTGATAATAGCATATAGAGTTCGAAATAGTTTACGCATAACCAGCACGTACACAGAGGAAAACGAAGCATGTTAATTATCGACATGGATCTATCGATACCAATGACTGCGGGTTGACTGCCCGAGGCAGTTCGCAATACATGATTACCACCGTAATCCATGCAAGTAATGGTCCTTAACAACCCCCGTGTGAACGGGTGCTGAGTCCAAACTATAGTACTATCGTCGTTAAGGCAGGTAGACAACATTACACGTGTAAACATTGTGACAAGCATTCATTTAGTCACGTAATACATGCGGTAACGGTTAGCGTTTGAAATAATTGAGTAGTGTGTTCGATGTGATTTCGTATAAGTAACATATGTAACACCCAAAAGTGCTAAAAGCAAAAAGGGATCGAGTATACTCACAGTGATTGATGGATTGAAGGGAGCACTTGAGAGTAGGGTTAGCCTGAATAGTTCGATAGTATGACGATGAGCAACGCGTAAGACGAATACAAGTGTGGATGGGTCGAACAGCCTGGTCGATCGAACAATAGGTTTGATCGGACGGGTTGTTCGTTCAGTTTGACAGTCCGTTCGGACAGCCTGTTCGGTCGGCCGGTGGGCTCGATCGGTTAGGCTGTTCGAGTGAATTGTTTCTTCCTTTGTGTAGGATGTGTTTGTGTATGATGGCTTGTCCTTTTGAAGTTTTCGTTGTAGTATTTGAGAACATTGAAGTGTCCTTACCTTTCAGGTCGATCGATCGAACGGGCCGTTCGATCGGCCGGCTTAACCGATCGGTTAGGTACTTCAGTAGTAAGTCCTCAGCAGGGTGTCACCTGATCGGACGGCATGTTCTATCGGATGGCCCTCCAATACGTCGAACGAGCTAAAAATCGATTAAGTATTGAAGCATAGTATCTCATGATCCGAAGAGTAATTCAAATCAAACCGTAGTTCGATCGAACAGCACTTTGTTTAATACTAGACTTCATGAATTTGTTAAAGTGTGGGGCCATGTGCTAGCCGATCGGCTGGCCTGGTCGATCGGCTGACATGTCCGATCGGTTGGGCTGTTCGTTCGAACAGCCTGTCCGATCGGTCAGCATCCTGACCTGGTCGGCCTGTTCGTCTAACACTTGGCTGTTCTGATTGCTTGACGCTATATCGAGGTATTTTGACAACGAGCTGAACCATGGAACCTTCGTTCTTACTTGTTTCCCATGCTCGGACAGGAATCACCCAGGTCCGACCGGTGAACGGTTCGGAACAGAGTTTATAGTTTAACCCGAAATCGGTGAACCTCATAGGTAGAATCCGATTCTTGAACCATACGACTATTAGAACGATTAGTGAGTTGGCTCAAGCTCCGTTTCTACCGGTTTGAAGGCATTGAGTGTAAAAGAGTTGAAAGAAAGTTGGAAAAATCCTTCTTTCAATCCGTCTCACCGTGTAAGTGTTCAGATCTGTGATGGATCCTTGTTTGTTTATGTGGAAATCGGTTAGATTCAAGTGATTCTTGGTGGATTTAGGCCAAAACATGGAGTTCTTCAAGAACACCATGATGACATCATCCTAGAACACTTAGATCTTGATGATTTCACGGTTAGAAATCAAGATTTGAAAGATAGAAAGGTGTAGGAGTGTGTATAGATCAAGAAAGTACAAGATTTAGGATGAAATCTTACCGGGATTGAGAGAAATCTGAGGAAAAGTGAAGAGCACGAGCTGGTCGGTCAGAGGGTTTCCAAAAGTGGAAAGAATGACAATGACAGGGCTATTTATAGGCTTCCCAAGGAGGAAAGGGCTGGCCGATCGGCCAGGCATCCCGATCGAACAGCCTGCTCGATCGGACAGTCCGTCCGATCGGCTGGGCTGTTCGATCGGCTAGGAGACTGATCGATCAACAGCCTGTTTCGAGCGTTCGGTGCGACGATTTCTGATATTTCGATTTCGATTGAAGACGATACGAATACGATAGAGTTTCCTATTCAAATTACTTTTAATCCCAACCACTATATCTACATACAAGCATCTATATATATCACACTATCTTTTCGCCACCATTCATTATAATTCGATTTCGATTGAGTTCGATTGAGTTTCGAGTTTCAATTTGATTGATCACCACACATAACATAAAGTAAACATGCACAAGTAACACATAAGGCACACACACACGTATACTAACACCAGAATTCGCGTAATTCAAGTTTCGAGTTTGATGATGATTCGATTAGCTTGC
The DNA here is from genome assembly GCA_030545235.1 of Helianthus tuberosus. Classification (NCBI taxonomy): domain Eukaryota; kingdom Viridiplantae; phylum Streptophyta; class Magnoliopsida; order Asterales; family Asteraceae; genus Helianthus; species Helianthus tuberosus. The sequence goes on along the minus strand of CM060438.1, from coordinate 44,465,346 downwards.
TCATTGATTGATTGACTTTATCGCATTGTTACTTCCTATTATTCACAGTCGTAAATCATTTCGCGTCGATAAACATTCTATTACCTCGATTTCTTTGATTAATAACACTTACTCCACATAATACAACTAATAAATCATAAAAATAAACTAAATTCAGTCAAAGAAGTCAATCTTGACTTTGACATTGAAAACACGGGGTGTTACAGCCTCCCCTTGTTTAGGGAATTTCGTCCCGAAATTAGGCTGAAAGCTGTACAGCACCGTGATTTACGTTTTGAGAGCTTGGAGCTTGGAAAAAGTAGAGGGAGAAACTATTGCTCAAGGGGATTCGTGGTGCTTGTACTTGTCGTAAATTCAATAGAATCACGTTAAATTGTACGTTCTTGTGTTCGGTCTCGTTCGTGCACAGATTCCGCACATCGCACGGTCTTTTTGAAATCGTTTCGAAGTTGAAAACTGGTCCTAACAAACCTTCACTTGAACAACTGCGGGTACTTCGCCTTCATGTCGCTTTCGAGCTCCCAAGTGAACTCTGCACCTCGTTTGCCTTCCCATCAGACTTTCACAATAGGGATGCGCGAGCGCCTGAGTTGCTTGGTTTGGCGATCCATGATTTCGACAGGCTTCTCCATGAAGTGTAGCGTTTTGTTTATCTGAAGGTCGTCGAGAGGCACAATCAGATCATGCTCAGCCAGGCATTTTCGGAGGTTTGACACGTGGAAAGTCGGGTGGACGTCACTGAGTTCCTCCGGTAGTTCAAGTCTGTAGGCGACTTTTCCGATCCTTTCCAGAATCTTAAAAGGTCCAACATATCGAGGCGCTAGTTTCCCTTTCTTGCCGAATCTGACCACACCCTTCCAAGGTGATACCTTTAGGAGTACGTAGTCACCAACGTCAAATTCCAGGGGCTTGCGTCTTCTATCGGCGTAACTTTTCTGTCTATCCCGGGCTTTCGACAAGTTGTCTCGAATCTGGAGGACTTTGTCAGTCGTTTCTTGTAATAGCTCAGGACCGGTTAATTATGAGTGACCGATTTCGTGTCATACAATAGGCGATCGACATCTTCTTCCATATAAAGCCTCGAATGGTGCCATCTGGATGCTGGCATGATAACTGTTGTTGTACGAGAATTCGACCAATGGCAGGTATTTGTTCCAATTACCACCGAAGTCTATGACACACGCACGGAGCATGTCTTCAAGAATACTGATCGTTCTTTCACTCTGCCCGTCGGTTTGAGGATGGAATGCAGTACTTAAGTTAAGTGACGTACCGAGCGCTGCTTGAAACGTTTCCCACAATCGCGAAGTAAACCGAGCGTCATGGTCAGAGATGATGTCACGTGGCGTACCATGATTACAAATGATCCCGTCGGTGTAGATTCGGGCTAGTCGTTCTACCTTGTAGTCTTCTCGTATGGGCAAAAAGTGGGCTGATTTGGTTAAACGATCAACTATAACCCAAATGCTGTCGTGACCTGATGGCGTGGGCGGAAGTTTTGTTATGAAATCCATAGCTATACTCTCCCACTTCCATATCGGAATTGGCGGTTGTTCGAGTAAGCCAGAAGGTCGTTGATGTTCAGCCTTGACCCTAGCACAAGTCAGGTATCTTCCGACATAGTGGGTGATATCTCTTTTCATTCCCGGCCACCAGTACTTATAACGAAGGTCCTGGTACATTTTGTCGGCACCGGGATGAATAGAATACCGAGATTTGTGGGCTTCATCCATTAAAATCAAGGCTATGTTTGCCTAAGTCTCTTACAACACTTGGTGAAGACAAAGTGTCTAGTGTAATACTTTTTATTTCTAATCTTTTGCACTTTTTACTTGGTTTTGTATTAATGACTTTAATAACTAGTTTCTTATGTTGAAGGTGATCTTTCCTTATCGTTTGTCCGTGGTGTCTTGGCATTATTTTACTGTCTATATAAAATAAAAGATTTTCACCATTCATATCTCCACGGTCTATAAGGAGGTATGTTGGCTACCTGGTCGGGGGTTAAGGGAACGGTTTGGTTAAGGTCTTGCCATTGTTCAGCGTTTAGAGGTCCTACAATGGACCTGGGTCAAATTTAGTAGGACCTCCTTCAATACTTAGCGGTATTGGATGGCGGGGGTCCAAACTCTTTGATCCCCTCATAAGTTAACTACTATTAATACTATAACCCGGCTATTTAGGACTGTATCCCTGCTGACTCAGACTACTTAGTCGAGGGTAACGTCACCTCCAAAAGAGGGGCCTACCATAATTTGCATTAATAACTTAATTAATTATCTTCCAATAATCCACCCTTTTAGGATTGTATCCTTGCTGACTCAAACTACTGGGGTGAGGGTAACGTCACCTTCAAAAGAGGGGCCTACTACAATAACTAAGATAATCTCTTAATTATGTGCAAAAGTGCGGAAATAATCAAAGGTTACACTAGATACGAGTCGGAACCAAGTGATTCATCTTGTCTATCTGTTTTTTTTTTATTTTCAGCATTTTAGTTAGTTTTTATTTTTCTTAGTTTAAAACATTTTTCTAAACTTTTTGATTTGATTAGACGTTGAGGATAAACCGGTACTAAAAGCTCTTGTGTCCTTGGACGACCTCGGTATCTTACCAACACTATACTACGATCACGATGGGTGCACTTGCCCATATGTGTGTTTAGTGTTAGTAAAATATCGTGTTTTATAAATTTAAAACTTGGCTAAAAATAAGTGTTAAATGGGCTTAAAATATACACCTAATATATATAACACTTCACACGCATCAAGTTTTTGGCGCCGTTGCCGGGGACACAAGGATTTTAAGAAAGTTAGGAATCAACGGCCTAATCGTTTTTTCTTATTTTTCATTTTTTTTAGGATTTTTTTTTAGTTTTTCTGTTTCTGCAGAGCTCAGCACGGGCCGTGCCTGGTCGGACACGGGCCGTGCCCAGCATCCTTACTGGCAGTTTTTATTTTCCGAGTTACAGAGAGCTGAGCACGGGGCCGTGTCGGTGCAACACGGGGCCGTGTCCAACTCCCAGTAACAGGGATCCGGGAAACAATTACTGTACCTCTGACCACGGGCCGTGTTCACTGAGCACGGGGCCGTGGTGAACCTTCTGACCAACGTTCTTTTCTGTTTTTATTGCAGGACTTGGAACCCAGGTGCCACATTTGAACCTCCTACGTAGTGCATGAGCTCCAGTTCTAGTAGAGACATAAAAGAACCTCTAGAAGAACCCGAACGCTTTCTCAGAAAAAGACTTAAAGCTAAAAATCAAGAGAAAGTTTCGGGGGACCCACTTCCAATGGCGGACCAACGTACTCTCATGGATTACCTACGGCCCACCGTAGGTAATCTCGGCGCTGCTATCAATGCACCGAATGTCGAAGCCAATAACTTCAAACTTCGGCCACATTTGATACAAATGCTTCAAAACTCCGCAACCTTCCATGGGCTTGCGGACGAGGATCCCCATCTACATATTACTAATTTCTTAGAAATATGTGATACATTTCGGATCAATGGAGCATCAAATGACGTCATCCGCCTTCGAATGTTTCCATTTTCACTAAAAGACCGAGCTAAGGCTTGGCTTAACACCCTCCCAGTTGGCTCGGTGAACACCTGGGATGAACTAGCCCAAAAGTTTCTATATAAGTATTTCCCTCCTGCTAAAACGGCTAAATTAATGACTGAAATTAATACATACTCACAAGAGGATGGGGAATCCTTATATGAAACTTGGGAAAGGTTCAAGGAGCTACTAAGAAACTGTCCTCATCACGGTCTAGCGGTGTGGCAACAAGTATCCACTTTCTACAATGGGTTGTTGCCACACACAAGACAAACACTCGATTCTAGCTCCGGGGGACTTTTAGGTAATCGTCGCCCAAATGAAATATATAATCAAATTGAGGAAATTGCTCAAACCAATTTTCAATGGCACACTCCCCGAGGTAATAATTCTATTGCTCCGGGCCCCCATAAGGTTGATGAAAGCACCTCTTTACAAGCCCAAATCGAGGCCCTCTCTTCAAAAATCAAAAAGCTAGAAATGACAAAAACGGCCTCGGTTATGGCTTGTGAAGGGTGTGGTGGGTCACATGAAAATTGGAGTTGTATGAAAGAATTAGATGAACAAGCAGAAACGGTAAACTACATTGATAATAGACCTAGGCCGTCGGGTCCCCCAACGGGTACCTACAACCAAGGATGGCGTAACCACCCAAATCTTGGTTGGAGAGATCCCGGCAATAGTAGTAACCAACAAAACCAACGAACTAATTTTCAACAACCACAAAATTTCTCTCAACAACAAGGTGGAAGAGAAAGGCTTGAAGATACCGTATCTCGCCTCATCTCCGACACCGAAAAGAAAAACTCGGATCGATTTCAACAATTGGAATCGAATTTTAGAAATCAACAAGCTAGCATTCAAAACGTTGAAAAACAATTAAATCAACTAGCTCAAAATTTCTCCGAGAGACCACAAGGCGCGTTACCAAGTAATACCGAAACCAACCCAAAGGCGCAAGTACACCTCATCACATTGAGAAACCGAACCGTGGGTCCCGAAGATGCCCCGCTACCACCGGTTGAAGGAAGTCAACTCAGCCAAAGCACGACTTCACCCACACTTCAACCAGAAAAGGCTTCTCCACCAAATCAAGAGCCCACCAAAACTCCTCCAATTCCGTACCCCGGTAGGTTAAATCGTCAAAAGACCGATGAGCAATTCGCAAAGTTCGAAAATTTACTAAAAAAATTGCATGTTAATATTCCTTTTATTGAGGTCCTAACCCAAATGCCTAAATATGCAAAATTCATGAGGGATTTCCTCACTCACAAAAGGAAAATTGAATCATTGCAATTCGTTAACTTAGGCGAAGAATGCTCCGCTTTAGTACTCAACAAACTTCCATAAAAGAAAATCGATCCCGGGAGCTTCACAATTCCTTGCTTGATTGAGAAGTCCCCCGTTCGTAATGCATTAGCCAATCTTGGGGCTAGCATTAACCTCATGCCCACGTCAATGTTCAAACGACTCGGCCTAGGAACAACAAGCCCTACAAAGATGAGCATACAACTCGCCGACAGGTCCGTCAAATTTCCACAAGGTGTCGCTGAAAATCTGCTGGTCAAGGTTGACAACTTCGTTATTCCAACCGACTTTGTCATCCTAGACATGGAAGAAGACACCGATGTCCCTCTCATCCTCTGGAGGCCATTTCTAGCCACCGCCCAAGCAGTGGTGGATATGAATGACAGAACGTTAACATTGAAGTTTGGTGATGAGGAAGTGAAGTTTGAATGTGGAAAGAAAGTAGAGGAAGAAGACCCGGTCAACTACATGAAGGTCATAGACTCAAGCTTGGATGACGCTCTCCGACGGTGCAACATGGGATGCAATACATCCCACTTGGGTAACATGTGACCAGGCTTTGGGTCTAGCCAAGGACCCTTATAAACGTGGCGCACCACGGAGGCATTCCGCGGAACTATCCTTAGTTTAGTTTAGATTAATTTTCTTGTTTTCTAGTTAGTTTTAATTTTCAGGAATAAAACACACTTGAGATAGCAAAGGATGCAAGGGAAACTTGAACCAGCACTCCATGCAGGAAAACAGAACCGTCCGACAAATTTCTTCGTTTACAGTAAGTTCGGCACGGGCCGTGTCCACCCAACACGGCCCCGTGCTGCACAGTCTGCAGAAAAAGACCCAGTTCAGGTAACTGGACACGGGCCGTGTTCACCCAACACGCCCCCGTGTCCAGGCTTCTGTTTCTCTTGTTTCAATTTTGTTACTGGCACTTCAACACGGGGCCGTGCCCGGACAACACGGGGCCGTGTTCAGCGCCCAGTAACACAAAAATTTTTGCTTTTTCACACATTTCACACATTCAATCAACCTAAAAACTTATTTTTGGGACACATTGAGGACAATGTGTAATTTAAGTGTGGGGGGATGCTAAAACCTTGAATCTTGCAAGTCCTAAATACAAGCCTTACACAAAACTCTATTGAAACCGCTAGTCACCCCAAATTTTTTTCAAAAAAATTTCATTTTTTTACTTGTCTAGGTTTAACTCGGGAAATTCAAGTTCTCAAAAAGGTTGTATTTTTACAAATTTACAACCGATAGCGTCGTGATAAAAAGAACCAACATAAGAAAATTATGAAAAGGCATGACAAGCTTAGTTAAAATTTGATTATATATACTTAATCACATAAAAACCCATTCCCACAAAAGTGAGTTTTGAGCCTTTATTGAGCAAACACTTACATATCAGTTGACTAAATGCTCATTTTCGTTTCTTGTGTGAATAGCCGCTTGGTTCTTACGACTCTAGAACTTGCCATGACGATACATTCCCGGTCCTTACCAACTTAAACCCGAGTAAGTAAATGATGGAGGCATTAGGACTAACCCTTTTTATTTCTACACCATTATTTTTCTTTTTTTTTTACCACCTACCCAAAATCCCCCTAGTTAGCCCCTTTGAGCCTAAACCTTTTCATTTCATAACCCAAACCAAACACCCTTTTACCCACCAAAACCTTTTCCATTTTTAACCCTTTGTTTTAGTAACAAGTTCGGTTCTTCATATGACTATTCAAAAAAACAATTGTGTTAATGATGAAGCAAAGGAAAATAAACAAACAAGTTCATCAAAAACAACTTTGTTTGAATAATAGCTTCATCAAAATAAAAGTTACAAATAGAAAGTCTTACGAAAACCGAAACTTGTTACGTTTTTCGCCTTTTTCTACTAACCACTAACCACTCACCCAACCACCTACCTTTAACCCAAGCCTAACCCTTCACCCAAAAAGTCCTCTTGATATTTACAAAGGCATAAAGTTAAAAAGGAGGAGGATTGATTGCTTGGCAAGCCTATGGTAGGAGTAAGTTCCACGCCGCTCTCGAGTGATCCACAAAAATACATTTTCGGCCGAGTGTTGAGTGATCCCCGTGAGGTATGTGAACTTGTATATAAATAGAATTTTAAAGAGGCATGTTATGCCCCAATAAGTAATTCATCTTATGAAAAGTTTTAAATAAATCATGACGAATAGGATTGTAAATAAATAAAAATAAAACTAAACAAAGAATCTTGGAAATCCCGACACTCTACGACAAGCCCAAAAACCTTATTCTCTACCCATTCCATTTGGGAGTGTAATAGCCACATATTAAAGAGTTTTGCTTGAGGACAAGCAAAGATTCAAGTGTGGGGGTATTTGATGTGTTAAAAATGCAACATATAAATTTCATCAATTGTGGCATAAAACTAACCCTTTTTTAGTACTAATGTTGGAAAAAGTGTGATTTTGTCTTCCTTTTGTATTTTCAGGATTAAATGAGCTCAAATTAACAAAAGAAGCAAAGAGACATCAAAATCTAACATAAATACAAGAAAAGGAACAAGACGTGACATGCCCGACCCCACGACAGCATCTTCCCAAGCAAAACAAGACATCAGAAGACTGAACACGTCCCGTGCTCAGCCAGCACGGGGGCGTGCCCAAGTGTCAGCAGAAAAGACAAAGTGGTAGAAGCTTCTATTGCCCACCACGGGGTCGTGCTCAGCGGACACGGGGCCGTGGTCAACTATAAGATTCGCACAATCCAGCAAATCTGCATAGTACAAAGATTCTTCTGCACCACGGGGTCGTGCTCAGCGGACACGGGGGGCGTGGTCAACTAAAAAGACAAAACTGCATTAAATGAAGAAAGAGAAGGATGTGGACACGGGGCCGTGCCCACTGGACACGGGGCCATGCCCGAGCTTCTGTTCAGCCTATAAATAGGAGTGCTTGGCTCAAGCTCAAACCATCCCTTGGCACACCACCTCTCTCACACTTCACCCACCACCCACCACCACCATAACACCATCATCCACCACCATCATCCATTGTCCATTGTAGAGTGTGTGAGTCGTCTCGGGATCCAAGATTGATCGTAAGAGTTCTTGACAATCAAGGCCATGTTTGCCTAAGTCTCTTACATCACTTGGTGAAGACAAAGTGTCTAGTGTAATACTTTTTATTTCTAATCTTTTGCACTTTTTACTTGGTTTTGTATTAATGACTTTAATAACTAGTTTCTTATGTTGAAGGTGATCTTTCCTTATCGTTTGTCCGTGGTGTCTTAGCATTATTTTACTGTCTATATAAAATAAAAGATTTTCACCATTCATATCTCCACGGTCTATATGGAGGTATGTTGGCTACCTGGTCGGGGGTTAAGGGAAAGGTTTGGTTAAGGTCTTGCCATTGTTCAGCGTTTAGAGGTCCTGCAATGGACCTGGGTCAAATTTAGTAGGACCTCCTTCAATACTTAGCGGTATTGGATGGCGGGGGTCCAAACTCTTTGATCCCCTCATAAGTTAACTACTATTAATACTATAACCCAGCTATTTAGGACTGTATCCCTACTGACTCAGACTACTTAGTTGAGGGTAACGTCACCTCCAAAAGAGGAGCCTACCATAATTTGCATTAATAACTTAATTAATTATCTTCCAATAATCCACCCTTTTAGGATTGTATCCTTGCTGACTCAAACTATTGGGGTGAGGGTAACGTCACCTTCAAAAGAGGGGCCTACTACAATAACTAAGATAATCTCTTAATTATGTGCAAAAGTGAGGAAATAATCAAAGGTTACACTAGATACGAGTCGGAACCAAGTGATTCATCTTGTTTATCTGTTTTTTTTTATTTTCAGCATTTTAGTTAGTTTTTATTTTTCTTAGTTTAAAACATTTTTCTAAACTTTTTTATTTGATTAGACGTTGAGGATAAACCGGTACTAAAAGCTCTTGTGTCCTTGGACGACCTCGGTATCTTACCAACACTATACTACGCTCACGATGGGTACACTTGCCCATATGTGTGTTTAGTGTTAGTAAAATATCGTGTTTTATAAATTTAAAACTTGGCTAAAAATAAGTGTTAAAGGGGCTTAAAATATACACCTAATATATATAACACTTCACACGCATCAATACCTTGACTATTCACGATGTGACCCAGAAACTGAACCTCTTCTAAGCAGAATTTGCACTTGGAGAACTTGGTATAGAGTTGATTCCCCTGGAGTAGCTCGAGAACCAAACGTAGATGTTGCGCGTGTTCAGCTTTCGATTTGGAATAAATCAAGACATCGTCGATGAACACGATGACGAGACGGTCAAGATAAGGCTTACACACACGATTCATCAGATCCATGAAAACCGCGGGTGCGTTGGTTAAACCAAAAGGCATAACAACGAGCTCATAGTGGCCGTAACGAGTGCGAAAAGCGGTTTTGGGGATGTCTTCTTCCTGAATGCGCAATTGATGATAGCCTGAACGTAGATCGATCTTCGAGAAACACTTGGCACCTTGTAGCTGATCAAACAAATCGTCGATGCGAGGTAGGGGGTAACGGTTCTTGATGGTTAACTTATTCAATTCCCGATAGTCGATGCACATCCTGAACGACCTATCCTTCTTTTTAACGAAAAGGACTGGCGCGCCCCAAGGAGAGGTGCTCGGGCGAATAAAGCCTTTCTCAAGCAATTCCTGGAGTTGGTTTGAGAGTTCCCTCATTTCGGATGGCGCGAGTCGATAAGGGGCTTTGGCTACAGGGTTAGCTCCAGGAATGAGGTCGATACGAAAGTCGATATCACGACTTGGCGGAAGTCCCAGAAGATCATCAGGGAACACCTGAGGAAATTCGCGGACCACTGGGACGTCTTTGACTTCGGCCTTCTTTTTCTTTTCCTTCTCCGCTACTACAATGTTGGCCAAGAAAGCTCTATATTCCTTGCGGAGATACTTGCTAGCTTGGATACATAACATGAGCTTGAGACCTTTCGAAGCAGTTTCACCGTACATACATAATAAATCACCATTCGCCAGCGAGAATCGAATCATTTAATCAAAGCACACAACTTCAGCATGGTTTTCGCGAAGAAAGTCCATGCCTACTATGACGTCGAAGCTTCCGAGCTGCATTGGAATGAGGTCGATTGGGAAAATATGATTGTTGAGCTCGAGAGTACAATCACGAAGAACAGAATTAACGGCGACAGTTCTTCCAGTAGCAACCTCAACTTCGAATGACGAGGGGAGATAAGAGCGCTTACGACTAAGGAGCTTCTCGAATTCAAATGACACAAAGCTGTTATCGGCTCCAGTATCAAACAAACATGATGCATAAATACCATTCACAAGGAACGTACCATTAACCACGTTGTTGTCAGCCTGGGCTTGACGAGCGTTGATGTTGAAGGTTCTGGCACGGGCTGCTTGTTGCTGCTGCTGAGGCTGTTGCAGTTGCTGCGGGGGGCTCTTGTTTCACTACCCTATTTAGGCACATGTTTGCAAAGTGGTTAGGGTCACCACATGCAAATCAGACTCGAGCATTGTTCACAGGTGCTTGAGCTGCATCATGATGGCTTTCAGCTCTTCCCAAGTCAGCTTATAAGCTGCATCATTCTCACGTTTGTTTCGTTCAGCCGTCCACCAGTCTAGAGCTCGGGACTGGAAAACGCCGGTCGCATTTAGGGTACGGAGATTTGCAGGACAACCGCTTTGGCGCAGAGTGACTTCGATAGAATCGAACCATTGAAACATAGCCGTTGGGCCATCTTCTCCGGTGAATTCTTTTGGTCCGCATGCCTTGAACTGTTTGAAGCTGAAAACAGTCTTGTTAGCATCTTTAAGAGTTTCGGTTCTCGACTCCTCAGAGGATTTGCTGACGTTCTCATAGACATCGCTCACAGCTTTTGCCACTTGCTTGGCGATGATAGCAGCAAGACGTCTGTCTCTCTTCTCTTGGCGGGTAAGTGGGGTTCGGTGTCCGGATGATGACATGGTCTGCAACAGACATCGTCGTAGGTCTCAGACACATCAAAATCGAATCTCACCTCACACGTCTACTATTTACTAAAGCTCAGGAACACGTCGAAACATGTATCACATAAACACATAGGCACATAGTCACAGATTCACGTAGTCATAGTAGCACATAAGCACGTAGAGCACAGAGACACATAAACATATAAGCACATTCCTATTTGATCACAGAGGCAATTTTAAGCACGAAGTTCTCCTAGAAGCACATAGAGCATTCTGACTGCCTCAAAATACAGGATTCTATCATTCAAAGCTCGCGTGTCATTCGTATATAACGATTGCGTATAGTATATCGAGTAGTATAGTATAATCATATAGTAAGTCGTGTATAGTATAAGCGTATATCGTAGCATAATGTTGTTTAGATTTGTAGCGACTTGTTAGCGTATTGAGATAGAAGTGCAAATGCGAGTCGTGCGTGTCGATCGAAGTGATAGCAAAAATCGAATAATTCTCCAAAAATTTAAACACATCAACAGATATATACACATAAAACATATAACATCGACGAATGATCAGAGTAAGCAATTGCGGGCTCAGAATCGAAACACATAAAATCGAGAAATAGATTGTCTGCGGCTATTAGACGTTGACTACCTAAAGCGATTCGACTATTCACAATAGACTTGTCGTCACATTTCGACTTTTGGGATCGTGTCTCTGCCTCGTTTCTTGGGCATTCAGCACGCATTCCCTAGGTCATACTCGTGAGTTCAGGTCGTTGGAGTCCGTCGAGGCCTTGGTGAGATAAAATAAAAAAATCGGAACAAGTTGTCAAGGTTAGGGTTTCACCCCTAGCTTAGCAACTTTTTCCTTGTTTTAGCAAAATCGAGGAGATTATTCATCAAAATATGGATTTCACTCCTGATTTGGTATAATTCTCCTCGTTCGTTATTGAAAATAATGAGGAAATCATTTGGTAAAACAACATTGACCTAGCAGCTTAGTCGAGAGTTTGCGGTTGTCACACCTAATCCCGGCCAAATCGCTTGACTCTATTTGAAATTTCGAGTGCAGTGATAGCGAGAAATAGCTGGGTATAGCACATAAGTTTGGTCTGTTGGTTCCTAACTATAGTCTAGGTCTATAAGACAGAGACCCGGACTAGGTCGTGTCTAGCCTAATTCCCTATAGTTATGGCTCTGATACCAATCTGTCACACCCCAACCGATGGCGGAAACATCGGGGCATGGCACTGAGCGAAACAGATTGTCCAGAAGTTTCCATAACAATTATTATTACTATTCAATTTATATAATACGTCCCATACCGTACCTTAAATAGCAAGTTGGAAAGAGTTGAAAGAAAGTTGGAAAAATCCTTCTTTCAATCCTTCTCACCGTGTAAGTGTTCAGATCTGTGATGGATCCTTGTTTGTTTATGTGGAAATCGGTTAGATCCAAGTGATTCTTGGTGGATTTAGACCAAAGCATGGAGTTCTTCAAGAACACCATGATGACATCATCCTAGAACACTTAGATCTTGATGATTTCACGGTTAGAAATCAAGATTTGAAAGATAGAAAGGTGTAGGAGTGTGTATAGATCAATAAAGTACAAGATTTAGGATGAAATCTTACCGGGATTGAGAGAAATCTGAGGAAAAGTGAAGAGCACGAGCTGGTCGGTCAGAGGGTTTCCAAAAGTGGAAAGAATGACAATGACAGGGCTATTTATAGGCTTCCCAAAGAGGAAAGGGCTGGCCGATCGGCCAGGCATCCCGATCGAACAGCCTGCTCGATCGGACAGTCTGTCCGATCGGCTGGGCTGTTCGATCGGCTAGGAGCCTGATCGATCAACAGCCTGTTTCGAGTGTTCGGTGCGACGATTTTTGATATTTCGATTTCGATTGAAGACGATACGAATACGATAGAGTTTCCTATTCAAATTACTTTTAATCCCAACCACTATATCTACATACAAGCATCTATATATATCACACTATCTTTTCGCCACCATTCATTATAATTCGATTTCGATTGAGTTCGATTGATTTTCGAGTTTCGATTTGATTGATCACCACACATAACATAAAGTAAACATGCACAAGTAACACATAAGGCACACACACACGTATACTAACACCAGAATTCGCATAATTTGAGTTTCGAGTTCGATGATGATTCGATTAGCTTGCTCATTGATTGATTGACTTTATCGCATTGTCACTTCCTATTATTCACAGTCGTAAATCATTTCGAACTGATAAACATTCGATTACCTCGATTTCTTTGATTAATAACACTTACTCCACATAATACAACTAATAAATCATAAAAATAAACTAAATTCAGTCAAAGAAGTCAATCTTGACTTTGACATTGAAAATCTAGGAAACTCGAATGGTTATTCTTTAGGAAAGTAGCGTGTTCTTCTAAGGTACGTTGGGTAGCTTGATCCTTAACCACTAGCTGGGTGAGAAGGTCCTCTATCCTAGACAAACTACTATTTGACCCCTCATTCCTAGGTTGAACCTCTTGGTTTGACCCCTCACCTCTGAACTGCCCACCTGAACCTGAACTAGGAAAATGACCTGTTTGACCCAACCCCCCACTAGAATAGAAACCTGGCCCCCTACTTTGATATTGACCTGATGGAAAACCATGGGGGTTACCTGAAGAGCGATAATTGTTAGCACGCCAATTAGAGTTACTATTGTTGAACGGGTTAGTTGGACCCCTATTTTGACCTGCTATGTACTCGACCTGTTCTAGGGTAAGTGTTGGGCAATCTACGGTGTCATGTTCACCTCTACAAACTTCGCACCTATCGACCTTCTTCTTAATTTCTAGCAACTCTTTGGTGATATAGTCAAGTTGAGATACTACCTTTGAGTCTGAAACGACTTGGTTTACTCCTCGAGAAGATGAGGAAGTAATCACAGGATTGGAATTCCTGCTGGTAGCACTATGATTTATATCAGCATGAGCGAATCGGGCCTTGCACTCAGGGGTGAGACCATTGTAAAACTTTTCTACTAAAGCCCAATCCGACAGCCCATGCTGGGAACAACGTGAGAGTAAATTTGAAACCTCTCCCAAGCTAAGTGATATGGTTCGTAAGGCTCCATTCTGAAGGAATGGATCTGATCTCGAAGGCGAGAGGCCTTCACAGGTGGGAAATACTTAGCGAGGAAGGCATCCCTAAGTCCAGCCCAAGTAGTGTAAGTACCTGCTGGCTGCGAATCGAGCCATGTGGTTGCGCGGCCAGCAAGCGAAAAGGGGAAGACTTGGAGATAGCGGGCATCAAGATTTACACCTTCGATGCCGAAGGTGCTACACAGACGGGTGAGACGGTTGATATGTGCTGGCGCATCCTCATCATGACGACCATGGAACTGACAAGAGTTGTTAATGGCGGTCATGATGTATGAAGGAATTTGCCAGGACTTATCATTGGTGATTTCAGGGAGGGTAATGGGTGAGTTTGCAGTGAAACCCGCGGTGGAGCGTTGGTGGACGGTTTGGTTATGGGCCATTTGGTGAACTGGTGGAGGACTAGGTGGAGGGGAAGGTGGTGGGGTGTTGTGGGGTGATGACTTTGGGGTGAAGTCGTAGCTCGGTGGTTTAGATTGAAGTGTAGGGTCAAAAGGGGCTGTAGATGAAGTTGAAGATTTTCGAACCTGAAGATTAGGTGTGGAGAAGGAGGACTTGTCGATCAGTGGCTTCACTGGTCCCTGCGAACGCGTGTGGGGCATGAACTGCAAAACCAAGAACAAACAAGTAAGATGACTCCAACAAAAGACTCTAAAGATACGAAAAATACACTAAAATTACTTGGACTCCTACGACTCACAAACACACAAAAAGCATGTAACGATATCAGTTGAAATCCAAACAAAGTAGTTAACGCAATTGCCAAGAGTCCCCGGCAACGGCGCCAAAAACTTGATGTGGAATAAGTAGTTCAAATAAATAAACTAAAATAACCCTAAATTAAGACTCAAGTAATAAAAATCTAGACTCTCTAACGTGACTAAACTACTCACCGGCAAGTGAACAGGTCGACTCTAGCAAAGAAAAGTAAGTCCGGATGTCGAACCCACAAGGACTCTAATTAATCACGTTAACAACTTTATTTAGACTAGACACTGACACGACTTAACGATTGTTGTGTTTTAAGGGGGGGTTTTACTAAAATCCTAAAATTGAACTTAAAATAAGATTAGACTAAGACACGAACAAGAACTAAGGTTTAATTCAGATGAGATTAATGACTACCTAGGATTGAATCGAGTTTAACTATGAATGGATTTCCAATGGTATTATTGTTGTATGGAGTCGGGATCGTAAAATACTAAACCCTAAGGTATTTCAAGCTAAGACTTCCCGACCCTTCTCAGGAATAAACCTAGGAAACCCTACAAGGCTGTTATGAACACTGACTGTTAGACTTCCTCTCAGTCCTCTAACGACTCTAAAAGTGCCCTAATTCGACTATCTACCTCTCAGCACGATAATCTAAGGCAATTCTAGGTTCTAACTTGGTTTATTAGACACAAATGCAATTAGGGAACTAAAACCGACTTCTCTCAAAACCTGTCTTAGCTATATATTGCACTGAGACCTAATAACTAACTCAAGCCTCTCAACGACAAGTTAAGCAGAATATTTAATTCTAATTGTATTTTAATTACTGTTTCTAAGGCTATCGGCCGATTTACCCAAAGATCACCCGAACCCGCAAGGATGTAAATAATCAACACAAATTTATTATGTGAAAGACATTCACCAAAATCTATGTGAAACAGCAAGTAATCAACAATCAAAAGTAAATACGCACACGCACCAAATTATAAATTCTAGAACAATTTACTTTCAAAGATCAATCCATAACAAACAATAAAAACCGTTAAAAATCCAAACTTGATCAAATATTGTTGGAATCCTTTATGCATTTTGTGTAAAATGTTGATTTTGGATATGTTGTTAGCTTGGTTACCTAGTACTTAGCTAATCTAGGTTAATGTTGGTAGCTTGATCAGCAGATTGATCAACATGGGCAGCACACTCATTGTTTCTTGACATTATGTTTGATCAGCAGATTGATCAAAATGGGCAGCACACTAATGTAAATAACACACACTGGTTGATCACAGTTGTTGTATGTGCCTTTCATGTGCATTTGCAGGTTGTAGGCTAGTAACCTGATGCTAAAATGACAGTTTGCATTACAGTTGGGGCATAAGTCCTGAAGATGACAGTTTGGGCATAAGTGATCTGTTATGACAAGTTGGGTCAGGTATGAATGAATGAATTGAATCAATTTGTGCATTTGCATTACACAGTTGTTGTATGTGTGTACTGATGAATTGAATCATGTGCATTTGCATTACATATACACTAAAATGAATTGAATCAATTTGTGCATTTGCATTACACAGTTGCTGTATGTGTGTACTGATGAATTGAATCATGTGCATTTGCATTACAGATACACTAAAATGAATTGAATCAATTTGTGACAGTTGCTGTATGTGTATACTGATGAATTGAATCATGTGCATTTGCATTACAGATCAGGGGTTTATGTGTATTGAATGTGTATACTGATGAACTGAATTTGCATTACACAGTTGCTTGAATGTGTATACTGATGCTTGAATGAATTGAATTAAATCATGTGTTGTATACAGTTTCTTGAATGTGTATACTGATGCTTGAATGTGTATACTGATGCTAAAATGTGTATACAGTTGCTGCAAATGAACTGATTCAATATGTGAGCAATGAATTGAATCAATGGGTTGATTAAGAGCAGGGGTTATTAATTGCATCAATATGCACCATAAGTTATTAATTGGTTTCGATTATTAAGTTATTCAAGATGCTGCAAATGAATTGAATCTGGGTGGTGGCGGGAAGGGATTTGGATGTCTCAGGGGGTAAAATTGCTTCTTAACAGAAAGTATAGGGGGGAATATGTAACACCTCGTAAAATCATGTCCAATGATGTGTTGACACGTGTAATGAACCCTAATAAAGTCAAACATTGACTGTGAGGGACTATTTTCATCAAAATCGAAAACCTTGATTTTAAAAAGGACTGAAAGCGTCAACATGCCTAAACTAGGCCTCTGAGTGACCTTATACGGTGTCCGTATTCTCAAATGAGCCACTTGTTGGATGAGAGGAGCCGTTTGCGTAATTATGTGAAAGTTTGCGCGTCGAAGGGTTAAAAGTTTCAACATGTTAATTCTTACCTCTGAGTGACCTTTTAACAAACCGAGATCTTCATTATGTTTCATCATATTCTCGGGAATGCCTAATATTGGCTATGCAAGGCTTTTATGCCAATAAGTGAAGTTACGCGCAAGTTTGTAAATTAGAGGGGTTAAAAGTGTCAACATGTTTAATTATACCTTTGAATGACCTTTTAACGAACCCAAAGCATCGTGATGTATTATAATAATCTCAAGAATGCCTAACATGGACTAGATAAGGCTTCGATGCTATTAAACGATGATATGCGCAAGTTTGCGCATTAGAGGGACCAAAAGTGTCAACTTTTGAATCTACGCCTTTCGGTGACCATTTAAGCAAACAGGAGCATAGTAATAATTAAACACATGCTTGGGAATACCCATTATGGGCCATGGAAGGCTTGCATATAATTAAATGACATTTCGCGCTACTTTGTGCGATTAAAGGACTAATTGCGTCAAACTGCAAAAATATACCGATTCGTATGGTATCGAACCTTCCGGAATATGATCATAAGTTAAACATGCCCTAAATATCCTTTACATATCTTAGAAATAGGCTTAGAGGTGTTTGGTGCGCAAAAATAAACTTATTTGGTCAACAGGGGCTAAAAGCGTCAAAAAGTGCATAAGTTTGCATTTTCGCGCATATCTTACGTTCTGAATACATCCGGGTATCCAAAAATTTATGTAAGCACTAAATATTTTATTTTAGTGTTTGGCTTGATAAAATTTCATTCGTCGCATAATTTGGATCGTTTTTCGCGTCCGTTCGTGTTTCGTCGTACTTAGCCGAACAACGTGACCGTACGATCAAACGAGCCGACATCCGGCATGTTTTTGAACATATCTCATGTACCCTATGTTTAGGCATCATAGTGAAGCCTTGAAATGAGATTAACGGGCCTCAAATAAGTCAGAAATGACATTTATCAAGATCAGGGACTAAAACTGCATGTTTTAAAAGTATATTGCTGATCTGTTCTTTCAGGCGGGCCGCGTAGGCCTTGGGCGCCTCTTACGCGGGCCGCGTGGCCTGCATCTGTATATATATATATTTTTTTGCTTGGTGACTACTCCATTCACTTCTAAACCAATCCTAATCGATTCCTTGGGCTCCAAACCAATTAGGACAGCTGTTATAACAAGTGTAATGATCTGGTTGACCCTCTAAACACATGTCTTGATCCAATCAACACCCAAAAACTATAAATAGGATGAAAACCCAACTAGTTCATTGCTCATTTTTCATTCATTCCTCCTCATCTCTCAACCTGGAGCTTTCTAACCTGGTTGGAACTTGTATTCTTGTAGAAAAGATAGCTAGGACCCTTTGTAAGTGTCTTAGCCCTCTCATTAATTCAGTTTTATGATTTAAAAACCGAAAAGTCAAGTTATCATAAATTAACTTTGACTTTCAGTTTAAACTCTAATGGTCCAACCACTGATCAAAATGAATGTGGGTATAAGACCATAGTTAGGTAGGTGATTAACCCTTAAAAGGGCACCTCCTAATTCCTTCGTTTGCTTAGTTAATTGTCGAGTCAAACCATTTAGGTAAAAAGTCAAACTTGGCAGATTTGTGAATATTAATTAAAACCAATGATGCAGAGGTTATAAATCATATTTTAACACTCTAATAACTTGGTAATAATTATTAAAACATGTCTAAGCATGTTCAACCCGACAATTCTCAATTTAGGGTCGGTTCGCAACCGAAAGTCGCAAAAGCTTGACTTTGCTTTGACTTTTAGTTCTGACCCGATTAAGCTTGATTCTTCCATGTTTTAAGCTTCCATTAGGACCGTATTATATAGTAGTATAACCCCCTGAAGTTTTATTGCTTGGTCCTTAGTAGTTTGAAGTATATGCAAGTTTCCGTTATTATGCTTATAAATGCCCATTTTGACCTTTTGACATATGAATGAGATTTTTAGAAATGTGAGAGGACAAAAACCTTTGTTACTGATGTATAAGCATGTCCCAAAAATTTCACATCAGTTCTTGGTCTCAAATAGGAGATATGCTCGATATCGTAAATAAAAGCTTTTTATTAATTAAAAGACGATATCTTGCATAAGGCTTGTTTAAACTTGGATTTTGATCCAAAACTCATTACCTACTGTTAAGATATTATTTTTAGGGATTTTTGGAATTTTTTATCAGATTATAATCCGATCATATCAAGGAGTTCTTGTATAATTCGGTAAATGACAATAATACCCTTTTTAGGCATAAAATGAGATTTACAAATGATTTGAATGCCAAACCTTTTTCTACTTAATTGATACATTAAATAAATTATTTTAAGCATTCAAAACTGATCAAAATCTCAGATTTCCATAAAACCCTTTAATTATCGTCAATTAGCGATCTTACGCTAATTAGGTGCATAGTATGGTTCTTAAACCATATTTAACATCTAAGACTCGTTACCTACTGATTTTATAATTAAATTTTAATATTATTACAGTAGATATAAGTCTTGAACTCAGAATTCCAAAAATATCCGTAAAAGCATATGTGAAATGACCAAAATGCCCTTTCAGGGCATAGTTTGGCCATAAATGGTAAACCTCACATATGTATGATATCTTACTGATGTAATGTGATAAAATAAATATTTTTTACTGATTACCAAAGACCAGAACCTCAGTTTGCTTTAAAACCTCTTTTATAAAGGGTAAAATGACCAAAATGCCCATACGGGACTTAATTTGGTTTTAAATATTTTTTGGGCATATATGTTAACATCCTACTGATGTATTAACATATTCTAAGCATAATAACATATGGGACTTGTATATGATTCATTTGGTTGCCCGTTACACATTCACACGTGCGGATCGGTTTATGTAACTAGTTTACGTAAGTTTGTCGAAACGGGTTTAACCTTATCGTTTTTATCTCAAAATCCAGAATGTGTTTAGTTTACCCATATTATACAAGTCTTCGTACTTGTTGGGTCTAAATAACATTTTATTCCGGTCATCGCTTAATGTGACAACCGGTAATTTACGCCCTTAATTACGTGATTAA
Source organism: Helianthus tuberosus (assembly GCA_030545235.1). Lineage (NCBI taxonomy): Eukaryota > Viridiplantae > Streptophyta > Magnoliopsida > Asterales > Asteraceae > Helianthus > Helianthus tuberosus. The sequence continues at coordinate 44,445,210 of CM060438.1, read as the reverse complement.
CAGGAGATTTACGCGACATTAAATAGTGATTACAGTACAAATTAGCTTAATTAGGCCCTTGGAGTGCCAGGAACGTTTATTTGAATATACAGTGCGCGTGTGGTGTTTTACAGGAAACCTGCTGAATAATACGCGACAACGGACTGAAACCGTACAAAATACTGACAACGCCGACAAATATGGATGTTACACGAATATTTTTATGCTTATGGAGTTTGGGTGGTGATATCGAGTCTCGTAGAAATTACGGGCCACTTACACATGAGATGGGCTTGTAGGCCCTGGGCCCAAGCCCAAAACCCACAAGCCTGAACCTACACATAATAGGCAAAATCTCTACAAACCTTTGCAAAATCTATGCTAAATCTTATAAAATCTTACAAAAGATTTACAAATCATTGCAAGATCTCAACGAATCTAACCTAAATCTCTACAAAATATTTATAAAATCTCCATGGGATTATTGTCTCAAAAAGATGAAACACAGGATCTATGCAAGATCACAAAATCTCTATAAAGGGGATCCTTATGCAGACATTTATACACACACAAATAAACCATTACACTCAATTACCCTCTATCTCTCTCTCTCTCTTGATGATATGCACAGACAAACCAAGTTCACAATGAACCCCCCCCCCATTCATATGATCTGTGCATTCTCTCCAAACACACAAATAAAACAAGAACATTACCTCATAACATACACCTTCACAAAAACTCCTCTATATACCCCTTCCCCCCTCTCTCGATCGAACACAGGAGACCAGGGAACCTTGTTCCGGCTCCCATCCGTCTCCGACACCGATTATGACCGTCCACACACCCAAACACCCACCCCCTTACACCCACACCCCTTGGAAGTCAAAAGAGCCGCCGTGTGCGGCGGCGGGACCAGCGAAACAGGGGCAGAGAGGGACGAGATGGAGTTACGGAGATCGGAGGCGGTGGTTATTGAGTTGTTTGGACTGAAGACAGAGGTGGTGGTGGATCGGAGACGCCGGCGACGGTTCGTGGCGGCGGCGGCGGCGGCGACCCGACAGAAGCACAAAGAGAGGGAGAGGGAGAGATATGGAAGAGATGTTGGTGCATGTTTGTGACAACAGCTTAGATTTGGTCTTTTGATATCTTGTAATTAGTTAAATGATAAACAGTTAGCGGGTTTAGCTTTGTATTAGTGAGATAATAGAGTTTGGGCTAAACAAAACCCAGTTGGGTCAAGGGTGGACGAATTGGGCTTTGCCCATGTAGGAAACCTTAGCCCAAGTAGCAAACCTTGTGTTATATAAACAAGGTTAGGCTTTAGGGTTTAGGTTGATCAGCCAAAACAGTTTTTGAGAGACAGAATTTCGTGAGAGCTTGTGCTTGGACGAAATTGAGTGTGGTTAGGGATCTTGATTAATTGTAATAAGTTTGATAGTTAATCAATAAAGATCCGGTTTGAAAGTGATTTCTGTTCTTCTACTTGTTACTGTGATATTCTGATCAAGAGGATTCCGCACTCTTGATTGGATTGACAATTCTGTGAAAGATTCATACATCAAGGGGACCTACAATTGGTATCAGAGCATTAGGCTCTTGAAGGCTCGGTTCAGAATTGTGTTCTGCTGAAACAGGGAGATTTTCGAATTTTTGAAACTTGATAAAATTAGGGTTTTAAAATTTTCGAAATTTTTTGTGTCTTTGATAAAGTTTTCGAAATTCTTTGGCTGTTTTGAATTTCTGCTTTGTTTGATTTCTGCTTTGCAGGTTTTAGGGTTTTCAGGAAAGTTTTTGGTTGATTCTCGAAGAAATTTTGGCTGAATTTCTTGAAGATTCGAAGACTGTTCTTCGTGTTCTTCATTAAGGTCATCAAAATTTCGACAAAACTTTGCTGATTTGCCTGTTTTGATTTTGCTGGAACTGTTTAAGGATTCTGGAAAATCTTCAGAATTTCGAGCAGATTAAGTTTCCAATTTTACAAGAACCAGCAAATTTGACTATTGACAGATTTACCAAATTCGCAGACTGACTGATCAGCGAAACTGTTTGACCCAGCGAATTTAACAAATCTGCAAATTTGTCGGCGAAGTTAAAATCCAAAGGCGACTTTGGTAACCGTATAATTTTCCATAGCGAAATTACTACGGTTTTCGGCGAAGTTACTGGTCGTCATAATAGCGAACTTGATTTTTAGCGAAATAGAACTAGCGAATTTAATCAGTAAACCAGCGAAATCAACAGAACCAGCGAAATTAACAGGACCAGCGAAATAAACTGCATATTTAGAGTGGTGGAATATTTTCTGGCAAGCGTCGATAAAATTTCAGTGTTTTGCAAATAGGAAGTGATCCGTAGCTTGTTTGACAGAACCGTCTGCACCATTTAATTCCTTGTATTTTTAGGGTAACGGTGTAATTTGGTTTTCGACATTACATATCATTAGACTCGTCTTCTCGAGACGATTGTAACGGTGTAATTTGGTAACCACTGTTTTCGGAAAAATTTTGTACGATTTTTATCGGTACGGTTACGGTAAAACGTGTTTAAAGATGGTCAGAATGGATAAGTTCAGTGAGACTATTAAGAATTGGCCAAAGCTGAGAAACGTCAAAGAATATTCTGTATGGAAGGAGGAATTTGAGGGATGTGTGAAAAGTGAAGATATCAGAATGTGGTATTGTATGATTGATGGATACATTGCTCCTACACGTCGTGTTGAAGGAAGGGTTATAGTGATGTCTTATGACAAGATGGAAGAATCTGAAAGACAGATGGTTGATGCTGAAAAGAGAGCCTTAGCTGCAATAAAGATGTCGTTACTTGATAGCATCAAGCATACCTTCCAAAAGTACACAAATTCAAAGGATATGTGGGATGCACTAGAAAAGAGGTATCAAGGAAATGAAGATGCCAAAAAGAATAAAGCCTTGATCTCTACAGCACGTGAAGGTTCATATGATGGGAGTGTTCATCTGGAAGATAATAAGAGTGCCACTCAGGCATTTATGGCAGAGATAGTGCAAGTTGATGAGGCTGAAACTACTGTGAATGATGTTGAAGCTCAAGTGGAGAATGCTGAAGCTCAAGTGGAGAATGCTGAAGCAAAAGTGGATGCAGAAGTAGAGAAAGAGAGTGAAGCTGAACAGGTTGTTGCTGATGAAAACTCAGAAGTTCATGAGAAAGAGGTACAATCTAATTCTGTGTGTTTGATATGTCGTGAACTACAGGGTGAGGTTGACAGGTTGTCAACACAAAACCAAAGTTTGATAAGCAAGATGTCTAACATTAAGGAGTCAAACTTTTTTGCTAAAAGAAATGAATGGTCATACTTGAAGAAGATAAAAGGTTATGAAGCTGAAATTGAAGCTTTAACTTGCAAACTAAATGAAAAACTTCAAGTCATAGACTTAGCTCATGACATGATGGCTGAGAAAACAAAAGATATTTCTGAAAAATGCAAAGAGTTGTCAGATGCACAACTCAAAATTGTTGAACTTGAAAAGAAATTGAGTCAATTCGGAGATTCGTCTTTTGTAATGAAACACATGATGGGCGGGTTAAAGAAGAGTAATGACAAGACCAGTGTGGGCTTTCAGGGCTTTAATGAAGTTCCACCTCCTCTTAGTCATGACTATTCATTCCTGCCTAGTGAAGATGAGCTAGCAAACTTTATGGCATCTGCACCAAGTAGTTTCGCATCCACATCAAGTGAAGGTGAGGGGTCAGAGAGTGATGATTCTAAGAAGAACAATAACAGGGAACCTTTGAAAAGGAAAAATTCACCGCCTAAGAATAAAAATCAAGCTTTTGTTAAAAAGATTAATTTTGTTCAAGGTAGTGATATGAAAAATGAAACAACTGTTATTGAAAATGAATCAAATGTAGAGTTTGCTAAAAATAAAAACAAAGAAAAATATGAATCCAAGCAAACTAAACAAGGTTCATCCAAAGGATCATCACCATTTGATAAGGGATCTACCTCAGAGACTCCAGCTAAGAAGTCTTTGAAAAGGAGATCGTGCTTCAAGTGTCACATCAAAGGACATGTAGCTAGCTGCTGTCCTAACAAAAAGAGTGAAGCACAAGTGAGTGAGAGGAAGAGAGAGAAGTCACCAGAGAATAGTGGTGATAAACAGGAGAAAGTTGCGAATTCTCCAAAGAAATCTGCTCCTAAGCAACCAGAAAATGTTGCTGTTGGTGTAGATAAGGCTGAAAAAGGAACTCCACAAGTTCCTCGTTTTCAAAGAAATCAACCAAGATTTCAGCCTAGATCTCCACCAGGCAGATATGAGAGACCTAGAAGCAGTTCACCAAGAATGAACAATAATAATTCAAATAATTTCAGAAGTCAAGGTCAATATCAAAATCGATACCAAAATGATGGTGGTCGAACTTTTTATAACAATGGCTTTAGAAATTATAACAATCAAGCTTCTTGGAATCAAAACTCAAGGTATCAAAATCAAAATTTCCAAAGGTCAAATAGTCCAAACATATTTAGGAACCCTCAGGACCAGAGACCTTATGGAAATCAAAATCAAATTCCATCAACAGGTCTGAGATCCAAGACTCCAGTTAGGAGTAATGGATATTGGATGGATGTTCAAATAGTTGGTGAATTTGGACGACCCAAGACCATTAAGGCTTGGGTCCCCCAATCTAACTAATTTCTTAGTTGGTGTGTGCAGGAGCTGCTAAGGAGGATTATCAACTTATGTTGATAGTGGCTGCTCTAGGCACATGAAGGGGAATGTGAGATTGTTGATATATTTATATTGATTGATTTAAATTGAAGTTCAAAGTGCTGAGTCGACACACTAGATAACCTGGCAGATCTTTATACTAAAGCTTTTGACAGGGCTCGCTTTGAACATGTAGTCGAACTCAACGGGATGAGGAATCCTGAATAACTGGTTTTTCATAAGAATTTTGTAAATAGTTTACTGCTTTTCTTAAAAATCAAAAATACAAAAACATTGAAAAATCAAAACCATAAAAAAATTTGAAAATAAAAATGAGTTATCACTGTGTGGAAAAGAAGAAATGATAGTACATCAGCAAGTTAGACTGTCACACTGAAATTGAACCTAAATTGCTTAAGTGTGATAGCAGCTTCATCATATGATGTACCAGTAGGCAAAAAGCATGAAATAATCAACTTACCAATGTGATATAAACCTAAATAAACTGTGTATGAGTGGGGAACACATCAGTGGTGTATGGTTTAATGACCTTAAATCTTGCGTTGATAGATTGCCAAAATCTGAAGTTTTGGGTCTTTATACTGTTATTTCATCTGGGGATATCAGGGGTGTCCTTCTGCTGCATCCAGATACATGCTGACCTAGACACACCCAGGATATCTTAAAAGAGCTAAAAATGCCAAAACCCTTAAATGAAGAAGCTCTCAAAGAGAGTCATTCAAAAAGTGCAAAAAGCACAAATCGTACCAAAAATGGTATTTATCTTAGCCCTCGATAAGATATTTTGGTCTCTCTGCTGTACGGAAGTACTGACCTGTTCACCAATTATCTATCGTTGAAAAATAAAACGGATGAATTCAGTATACTCACCTACTACGATGAATCTTTGTGCATACCTTGATCGCGGGGGTATATCCTGAAGTGGGACACGCTAATATTTCAGAAATAAAATTACCTTAACGTATCATACGGTAATGGTACTTGAAATGTTCATGCATTTTGTTTAAGAGGACAAACATACTGGTAATCGTCTTGGACTGCTTTTCACGAAAAATTAAATAAAGAATTAACTAATTGTGTGAAACAGTTTGATTGTGCTGATATGATCTTCTTACCAGTGATTCTCACAAAAATAGAGTGTTTATTGCTTTTGTTATTTACTTGCTTTCAGAAAATATAAAAATCCAAAAATAGTGTATTTTTCTGTTAAAAATTCTTAACGTACGGAAAACTGTTATTCTTGGAGGAATTGTTACTGATAGACGGTGTTAGAAAGTGAGTTCAAATTTTTAAATCATGCGGGTTATAGAGTGTGTGATTAAAAAGTTTTATGTGTTGGTGATGAAATTGAAAATGCTTAATCTGTGATACAGTTTAACTATCTCTTGAATAATAATAATTTATTTAACTTTGTTGAAAAATTCTTATGGTTTCTCGAGATGTTTGTTTTATAGTATACAGGTTGAAGCTGTGTGTCGCTGAGAAGTTAAAGTGATGAGTTGCTGTGAAGAGATGAGAGTTTGATTGGATGCATGGTAGAACCTCCTTTCTATATTGCAGACAAAGATGAAGAGTTTGAAGATTGCTATTCAAATGCTGAACTGGAGTTTACTCAAACGCTAAAGTTTTGAAGATTTGGTGGTTGGATGCATCAGCTTAGGGGGAGTCTGTTGCTGACAGAGGCTGTTGAAGCTGAAGCTATCCAAAGACCAAAGACAGTGCAAGATTACATGAAGATTGCAAGATGACTGAAGACAAAGTTATTTTATGAAGCTATTGTCAAGGGGGAGTTTGTTGGTGCATGTTTGTGACAACAGCTTAGATTTGGTCTTTGGATATCTTGTAATTAGTTAAACGATAAACAGTTAGCAGGTTTAGCTTTGTATTAGTGAGATAATAGAGTTTGGGCTAAACAAAACCCAGTTGGGTCAAGGGTGGACGAATTGGGCTTTGCCCATGTAGGAAACCTTAGCCCAAGTAGCAAACCTTGTGTTATATAAACAAGGTTAGGCTTTAGGGTTTAGGTTGATCATCCAAAACAGTTTTTGAGAGACAGAATTTCATGAGAGCTTGTGCTTGGACGAAATTGAGTGTGGTTAGGGATCTTGATTGATTGTAATCAGTTTAATAGTTAATCAATAAAGATTCGGTTTGAAAGTGATTTCTGTTCTTCTACTTGTTTCTGTGATATTCTGATCAAGAGGATTCCGCACTCTTGATTGGATTGACAATTATGTGAAAGATTCATACATCAAGGGGACCTACAAGAGAGAGAAAACCGGTGGTCGGAGGTTTGGACCGCCGGTCGGTCCACTTTTTCCGGTGGTCAGTTCGATTATCCAGTGGTCTTTCCTTTGGTTCGACGGGTCTCACGGGTTCGCAGCGGTTCGTGTCTTTATCCAACGAGTTATCCCGGTAAACCTTCCCTGTTCTCTACTTTGGTTTCATCTATGGAGATTTGTTGAAGATAATGATGTTTTTTCTTTTTATCGACTGATGGTTTTGTTTGGGTCAGCTCAAGCCTGTTTCGGTTTCGGTTGACTCGGTCAACCGAGTCAACTCGGTCAACTCAGTCACGTTCCGGGTCAACAACAGGTCAGCTGGTCAACGATCAACAACGGTTCGTACGGTGTGTTTCAGATTTGGTTTTGGTGCGGTTCGGGTCGACTCGGTCAAACCGAGTCAACTCGGTCAACTCAGACCCGGTTGACTCGGTCAACTCGGCATTTCGACACAAAGATTCGGTAAAAGATTTAAGACGAATGTTATTTTCGTTAACTATTCTTCATTTTATATGCAAAAACGAGCTCGAACCGATTGAATCGACGATGATTAGTTGAAATTACTTTGTGTTACTAATTATTTGTTCAATTACACGTAAATATGGTTGAGTAAATTGTGAATTTTGACAAAATAACGACACTTTAGTTGTCGGGGCCGTCCAAAAACAGAGGAAACTCTGCCCGTTTTTCGAGAGAATCCGTAAAAACAACACGCGTTTTATTATATAACGAAAACAACGATTCGGAAACTATTTACAACAACAAACATAGTTGTTTTGAATTTCGGAAATTCGACGAATCCTTTTATAAAAATAAATATAATTTATATATTTATTTCAAACGTAAGCTCGAGTCCTTTTATAAATAAATATAGTATATATATTTATTTCAAACATCGCGTAACACGAATTCGTTTCATCAAAATAAATATAGTTTATATTTATTTCAAAAATCAAACGACACGATGATTGTTTTGCTAAAATAAATATAGTTTATATATTTATTTGAAATTATAAACGACACGAATTCTTTTATTAAATAGATATAGTTTATCTATTTATTTCAAACTTCGAACTACTGGATGATACTATCGCAAAATAAATATAATATAATATTTTATATTTATTACGAATGCCGAAACGGCATATACATATATTTTGGCAAAAATATACAAGACGCAATATATATAATACAAGTTTATTATATAATACTTTCATACGAATATTCCTACATACTCAAACGACTTCTCGCGGCAGTTTAACTTAGTCATTTTCATTAAGTTAACTATTTACCGTCAAATCGTTCGATCAACGATTCGGTAGAGCTCGGTAACACGTAGATTAGTTACCGCATTATTTCGAAACTTATTAGATATTCCATGTTAGGAATATTGTAGAATGCACACTAGCGAGTCTCGCCTTGGAAACGACATCACGAAGTCGTAAATTAGCTAGCTTTGCACAGGAATATTCAGGTGAGTTCATAACCCCACCTTTTACGGTTTTACATTTTTCTAAATGTTTAAGGGGTGGAAAGACATGCACTTTTTGCAAAGCATACAAGAATTACATATTCCTAAGTCATTTTACAAGCAAGTTTTAACGGACACAAATGGTTTACGAAAAGCTTACGTTTTATACCGGTTTTTGCAAACAAGCGTATTTTTTGAAATGTGCATACACACGAATTCTAGTTTTCTGGACTACGGGAAAATACAAATACATGAGTTATGGCATGATGGATACAAGACTACGGAAAAACATTCAAGTGAAACATTCTAGATCATGTCTCGAATAGGGTACCATAAGCACCATTAATCAACGTATACAATCAGACCGCGGAACAAAAGGTTAGATCTAATGGGTTTCAGGCAACCCCACTCTTGGCCTACTTCTACCAATGAGTGCTTCTGTGTCTCAGTCAAAGTCGACAAAAATGCCTAGGTTTGGTGGCTTCCTATGTCGTGACACATGTTAGTGGCCTTGCAAACCACTAGCGATCTCAAACAGTCATAGTACTCAGTTACAGATACATTCTACAGGATACATTCAAACATTCATAGTACTCAGTTACGGATACGTTTTTCAAATTACAGTCAAACATTCATACATTCTACAAGTTATATACCATGCTTTCATTCAAGTATTTAAACATTCAAGTATTTATACATTCAAGTATTTAAACATTCAACAATACAACAAAAACCGGTTATTCAAAAAGATTTATTTCAAATCTTTTACAAATAAACTATGAACTCGCTCAACTTTATGTTGATTTTTCGCATGTTTCTTTCTCAGGTTACTTTTCAGAAATTATGGAACGGTTGGAATAGGAGGACCATCTGGAGTCGAGTACTTAGTGGGCGTTCAATTTCTAAAAGACTTAGCTTATTTACTTCCGCTGTGCAATGAAGATGCCAGTCCAGTCACGCCAATGCTCTGATATTTCGGGGTGTGACACTTAATCTAGCGTGTCGTACCGTTTTAGATCCTTTAAGCTAGCCGGTCTAAGTCTACGACTTAAATAAAGACCGTTAGCATTCTGAATTGGTTATATATTACCATCACTCCAGACTAGAGCCACCCGGTAAAAGCTACCTGCATTTAGATAGATTGGATACGACTGAGTTATTATGCTGTGAATCAAGTATTAGCTCAGGTAAATACTTTTAACTTATTTTTTCCTATACGGGCTTGGGATACGGTATTATAAATACCGCTTGGTCGGGTATGAGATTATTTAGTCGGATTGTGATTTAATAAATCTGCATAACCCGTTTTAATCTGTCTTGTTTGATAACATAAACATTGGGGGTTAACGACTGTGTCCTGGATATCCTCGGCTCATTTAAGTTATTAATGGCCACGACCTATGCACGGGGTGTAGGCATACACCTGACAGATGCAAATGCTAAATATTAAATTACCCACAAGTTGGGGATAACTCCTCTGTGGGTTTTATAAGTGGTGAGTCGGTTAATCATGACCGGTTTCCAAACCGGCCCCATATGTATGACAAACATGTAAAACTGTATACAAGATTTTACTAAAGATTGTCCCAAGTTATAAATGATTTGTGCCTTGTGCACTTAAATCAATTTTCATAAACTCTTTTCAAATGAGTCGGTAATTGTATTTACCAGTGAAAACTGACGTATTTTCAAAAGACTAAGTGGCAGGTACTACTCGTAATGGGCTGGGAGTTGCTCGGTGTCGAAATAGAGGATCTTGCAAATCCTTAAAGATGCCTTAAAGTCTGCTAAACTTCATTTTGCACATTCTGTAAAGATCCACCTGTGGATTTGATATTACAGGCTCGTCTATAATAAATACTTTGATATTTTCAGACATTTGAGTTTGTAATAATATTTTATATTCCAAGACTTCCGCTGTGCTATTATGTGTATGTTTGACCATGATGATATCAACTACGTCACGATACTCCCCACCGGGCCCACCGGTAATATGTGGAAATATCTGGGTGTGACAGAATAAGAAAGGGCATTTTAGTAATTTACCTGTGGGGGGTAATTATGCAACATAACAGGAATGTTGGGGGGTAAAATAAAAGGGTAAAATAGTCATTTCATATTAAATCTAACAGATCAGTTAGCGAAATTAACGTCGGGGGGTAAAGTTGCGACATAAGAGCAAACGTTGGGGGGTAAAATTGCAATTATTTCCTTAGGGGGGGAGGGGTAGACATGCCAGTGACCCCAAACCTCAGGGGGTAAAATTGCAGTTTACTCTAAAAGGTAAGTTCAAAGGTTGTAGAAGCTTTGAGCTATAAATCTACCATTGGACTTACCTTTGAATTGACAAAAATGCCCTCATGTGCAAAGCACATGACCAAATTTAACTGAAAAACTAACTAGGTTAGGCCTAAAGGACAAAACGTGTATGATATGAAAATATAAAGGACAAAACTCGTCAATTTTGAACATAAAAGACAACGCCTGAAAATGGGTATAAAGATAAAAGACGATTCTTGAAATTCACTCTAATATTAATTTAAAAAATCTTGTCTTGACCCATTTTTGGTTGGTTGGGCTGGACTTCAACACGTGTCAACAACCAAATGGTTGTTAATTTGATTTTCTTTTTAACAATTTATTTCACCAATATTATTATTTTTTAACAAGTTAAAATATCCAACTTTTTAAAAGATATAAGAGTAAACTGCCATTTTGGTCCCTGTGGTTTGGGCACTTTTGCCATTTTAGTCCAACTCTCAAACTTTTTACATCTGGGTCCCTGTGGTTTGCATTTTGTTGCCATTTTAGTCCAAAATCCAAAAACCCTCTATTTTGACTGTTGAAACCTGATTATTTTGTCCTTTAGTGCAGGGGCATTTTGGTCATTCTGATTTTACTCTTCTAATAAATTAAAACAAAATTAATTATATATTATACAATATATATATATATATATATATATAACCCTCGATCTCTCTCTCTCTCACTAAAACAACACAGATACACCACATACTCTCTCTCTCAGTTCTTTCTCTCTCTCTACACCATTCACCACCGTCATCACCACAGATCACCACCGTCCACCGCCATACACACACACTCTCTCTCAGTTATCTCTCTCTCTCTCTCTCTATACATATCTCTCCTCCATCCTTCTTTCTTTTCAGATCTGTAAATAGGGGGTGGTTGACGATGACTGATTATGATGATGATGACTGATGATGATGATGGACAGTGATTATGATGATGATGTAAGGGGGTGGTTGACAACGGCAGTGGAGGTGTGATGTGCACAAAATGCAACATATAAATTACATCAATTGTGGCATAAAACTAACCCTTTTTTAGTACTAATGTTGGAAAAAGTGTGCTTTTGTCTTCCTTTTGTATTTTCAGGATTAAATGAGCTCAAATTAACAAAAGAAGCAAAAAGGCAGCTAAATCTGACATAAATACAAGAAAAGGAACAAACGTGGCATGCCCGACCTCCCGACAGCATCTTCCCAAGCAAAACAAGAAGACAGAAGACTGAACACGCCCCGTGCTCAGTGAGCACGGGGGCGTGCCCAAGTGTCAGCAGAAAAGACAAAGTGGTAGAAGCTTCTATTGCCCACCACGGGGCCGTGCTCAGCGGACAAGGGGCCGTGGTCAACTAAAAGATTCGCGAAATCCAGGCAAATCTTGATAGTACAGATATGCTTCTGCACACGGGGTCGTGCTCAGCGGACACGGGGGCTTGGTCAACATTTGCAGACACATTTAATGAAATTGCAATTAATGAAGAGAGAGAGTCGGATGGACACGGGGCCGTGCCCGAGCTTCTGTTCAGCCTATAAATAGGAGTGCTTGGAGCTCTTGCAACTCATCCCTTGGCACACCACCTCTCTCACACTTCACCCACCACCCACCACCATCACAACACCATCATCCACCACCATCATCCATTGTCCATCATAGAGTGTGTGAGTCGTCTCGGGATCCAAGATTGATCGTAAGAGTTCTTGACAATCAAAGGCCATGTTTGCCTAAGTCTCTTACATCACTTGGTGAAGACAAGTGTTTAGTGTAATACTTTTTATTTTTAATCTTTTGCATGTTTTAATTGGTTTTGTATTAATGACTTTAATTACTAGTTTCTTATGTTGAAGGTGATTCTTCCTTATCGTTTGTCCGTGGTGTCTTGGCATTATTTTACTGTCTATATAAAATAAAAGATTTTCACCATTCATATCTCCACGGTCTATATGGAGGTATGTTGGCTACCTGGTCGGGGGTTAAGGGAACGGTTTGGTAAGAGTCTTGCCATTGTTCAGTGTATAGATCATGCAAAGGACCTGGGTCAAATTTAGTAGGACCTCCTTCAATACCCACCGGTATTGGATGGCGGGGGTCCAAACTCTTTGATCCCCTCATAAGTTAAACTACTATTAAAACTTTAACCCGGCTACTTAGGACTGTATCCCTGCTGACTCAGACTACTTAGCCGAGGGTAACATCACCTTGAAAAGAGGGGCCTACCACATTATGCATTAATAACTTAATTAATTATCTTTCAATAATCCGACCCTTTAGGATTGTATCCTTGCTGACTCAAACTACTGGGTTGAGGGTAACGTCACCTTCAAAAGAGGGGCCTACTACAATAACTAAGATAATCCCTTAAACAAGTGCAAAAGTGCGAAAATAATCAAAGGTTACACTACACACGAGTCGGATCCAAGTGATTCATCTTGTCTATCTGTTTTTACTTTTATTTTATTTTCAGCATTTTAGTTAATTTTATTTTTCTAGTTTAAAAACCTTTTTCAAACATTTTGATTTGATTAGACGTTGAGGATAAACCGGTACTAAAAGCTCTTGTGTCCTTGGACGACCTCGGTATCTTACCAACACTATACTACGTCCACGATGGGTGCACTTGCCCATATGTGTGTTTAGTGTTAGTAAATATCGTGTTTATAAATTTAAAACTTGGCTAAAAAGGTGTAAAAGGACTTAAAATATACACCTAAATTATATTACGCCTAACGCACATCAAGGTGGTTATGGCGTGGCTCGGGTTTGGGTTTGCTTTGAGTTTGGTGAAGGTGGTGACGACGACAATTCCGGTGATAGGGATACATCGTCTGGTAAGTGATAATGTGAGTATTTGGGGATTTTGGGTGTTTTATGAAGTTTCTAGTGAATATTTGGGGATTTTGGGTGGTTACGGTGGTGGATTTGAGGGTTTTTCATGGTGGGTTTTCAGATTTGAGGGGTTTTCACGATGGTTGTGGTGGCAGGTGGATGGTGGTGTTGGTGGTTGCAGGTGGGTAGTGGTGACGGTGGTTGTGGGGGTGGGAGTGGGTGATGGCATGTGGCGGGATTTAGAGGTGGTGTAGAGAGATGGGGGCGGTGGTGGCAGATGGGGGCGGTGGTGGCTGGTGTTTGTTGCTGCTGGTGTTCATCTTCATCATCGACAACTTCATGGTTTTATTTGCGGAGCCGCTGTCACAGGAAAACGAGGAAGGAGGTGTGGGTGTGACTGTTGGATGGGACGACGGTGGTGGTGGTGCTATAGAGAGAGAGAGAAGAGAGAGAGAGAGGGAGTAGGCGGCGGTGGTGGTGGTGCTATAGAGAGAGAGAGAGATGTGATTATGTTGGGGATGATGATGATTTATTTCATCTGCTAGTTGCACAAATGAAATTATATTTAAAAATGACCAAAATGCCCTGCACTAAAGGACAAAATAATCAGTTTTCAACAGTAAAAAATCAGGGATTTTAAGTTTTGGACTAAAATGGCAACAAAATGCAAACCACAGGGACCCAGATGTAAAAAGTTTGAGATTTGGACTAAAATGGCAAAAATGCCCAAACCACAGGGACCAAAATGGCAGTTTACTCAAGATATAAAGCCACACTTTTGTTCTAATTTATTTTAATATTATATATATATATATATCTTTTTTACTCTAAAAACTTATCAAACTTCATAATATCAAAAAATAAATATCATAACGAATACATTATATGATAATAAATATATTATTATCGTTTTAGCTTATACTCTGCACAAATCTTATAAAAAAAAAACAATTGGATTTATCACACGAAAAAATTAAATACTAATATAATTTATGAAACAAATGATATACTCATCAACAATACACATATTTAACCGTGTGATAAGATAATAATATTATTACATTTATTAATCGTATTTCACATTTTTACAAGATTATAATGTATATTCTCAACCCGTGTGATAAAATTTTGTGAATTATGAATGTATAAGATTATAATATTATGACTTTTTAACGGTGTGATAAAGATTATGTAGAAGTTTATGATTTACATTCTTTTCGATATCCGGCCTGTATGATACACATGTTTGTAGCATCTATAAATTAATATAATAGTCAATCTATTATTTTTATAGTTGACCGTATAATACACGGGTTTGTAAGCTAGTGCTATATATAAAAGTTATAGTTAAACTATATAAATAATTATATACACGCACAAATAAAATAGTTAAATAATAAATGAATAACAAACAAGTCAAGCTTGAGCTCGAAAACTTTCACAAAGCTAGTTCGAGCTAGAGCTCGAAACGGTTAAACGATCTGAATTTAGGGCTGTAAACGAACCGAACGTTCAGCGAACAGTTCGTGAACCGTTCGGCGGGAAGTTCGTTTATGTTCGTTCGATTAGATTAACGAACGAACACGAACAAAAGATTTCGTTCGGTTAGCTTAGCGAACGAACACGAACATAGGTATCGTTCGTTCGACTGCGCTCGTGAACGTTCGGTAATATGTTCGGTTACGTTCGTCCGTGTTCGTTTGATTATATTAAAAATAATAGAGTAAACTGTCATTTTGGTCCCTGTGGTTTGGTCAATTTTGCCACTTTAGTCCAAAACTCAAACTTTTTGCATCTGGGTCCCTGTGGTTTCAGTTTTATTGCCATTTTGGTCCAAAAATGAAATCAGGTCATATTTGTCTTATAAAATCCTGTTATTTTGTCATTTTTCGCAGGGGCAAAATGATCATTTCTTTTTTTATAAATAAATACCATATTTTATAAGACAAATATGACCTGATTTGCCCCTGAGGAAAATGACAAAATTGCAGGATTTTATAAGACAAGTATGACCTGATTTCATTTTTGGACCAAAATGGCAATAAAACTGAAACCACAAGGACCCATATGCAAAAGGTTTGAGTTTTGGACTAAAGTGGCAAAAGTAACCAAACCTCAGGGACCAAAATGGCAGTTTACTCAAAATAATATATAAGAAACCTTTTATCTAAACATATTGAAAACTTAAAACCCTATTTTTTCTAAGTTAGCTAAAATTTGGACATGCTAAGACGTTTTTGGGGATAATTATGTCTAAGTTAGTTAAAGTTGATTCATCGTTTGGTGGTGTATTAGACTTCTTGTGTTTTGATTTATCATTTAATGGTTGTATTTAACTACTTACATCCAATGTTTAAGGATAACAATAGTTTTATTTTTTTTTATTTTCAAGTTAAATGTTCGTTTGCGTTCTTTTGTGTTCGCTTGCGTTCGTTTGTGTTCGAGACCAGTGTTCACGAACTGTTCGTGAACAACTGAATTTCCTTAACGAACGAACACGAACATACACTTATGTTCAGTATGCGTTCGCGAACATGTTAATTTCCTTAACGAACGAACACGAACGTGACCTTGTTCGTGTTCGTTCGGTTCGTTTACAGCCCTAGATCTGATAATTATCTTAGGTGAGATCGTACGCGGTTTAGATCAGTTCACAGTCCTAACTTTAGCAACCCAAAAATTGTTATTGTTTCAATATGTCGGCCCTTGTTCAAAAAAGAATATCACACGGTGTACTTACAATGTTATTCATTTATTCCCCCTTAAATACCAAGAATAATAAGTACCATATGTCCTGGATTGAGTAACATTGCTCAACTAACTTTTTGTATTGCTCTGTCAAAATTCTCTTCAGTGGTCTCAACTGGCTGCAAGATGAACATGTCAAAACGTGGTTGGGTTGGGTCGAGTCATGCGATTTATCAGTATAAGCCCAAACGGATTGGGCCAGGTTGCGATGATATACATAATTTAAGAAAAAAACAAACAAATATTCAACGTGTTATATATGTTTACAAAAGTATATATTTACAGTAATATTCCTAAACTATTTTTAATATAGCGTGTTTACAAAAGTATATATCCTAAACTATTTTTAATATAGTAATATAGAAGGTTGTATGCATTTAAATACCATTAGGATGACCCGTTAGAAATAAAACATAACTCATTGTCATCTTTACTTTTTATCTTCCTCATAACAAGCCGCACATCAAAATTTACAAATCTTTACCTAACAAAATCATAATGTCAAATAAAGAGTCGTCACTCTATACATCTTTTTCGATTCTGAAGGATTACGAAACAAAAGTGTTCTATGTTTAATTAAGTGAATTTAATGGAACCTCAAACTATACAGGTATCAAGACAACTCAACCAAAACCTTACCAAATAAAGATATTACGGATTTAAGTTATATAGCGGGTTTGATTTACATGACCGGTTCCAATTTTGAAACCAAGCCAGATTGTTAAACTGACAAAACCTTTTTTGATTTCAAACCGGCCTATTATTTGGTTTATCGGTTTAGTCGATTTCTACAATGTGTGACACTCTAATGATATACTAAATAATACAAAAGGCAAACAAACATACTTTTTTTCCTCTACATTTAGGTCTTCTTAGTTCTTACAAATGACTTTTACCACACAATATTTAAAGTCAAACTTAATATAATAAACATAAACAAAGGGCTAAAAAAACAAAGAGGTTGAAACTAAATAAAAAAAAAATATTTGTTTAGCAATTTGAGACTTGAATTTAGTCTAACATTACATTTGCCAAACAAATATTTTTTTAACATATACTTTTCCTATTTTACCCTTCCCAAGACAAATCTTTCTTGTGCTTTTGTTGCTTCCCTCTACTCTTTTCAAGCTTCCCACTTGCATTATTGTGCTTGCTAACACTCCCCTCTTGTGCACTACACATTTGAGACTTAAATTTGAACCCAAACTTTTTCGACATGTTACCCCACGTACTACTGCCGCCACCACCGCCGCCGCCACTGCCGCCCTTAGCCCGCCCCAGTTTTTCAATTTCCTGTTTCATGTTGGAACACTCTTTTTCGAGCTCAGACACCCGCAACCGCATGCTATCCATACCCACTTTTAGAACTTGATTCT
Source organism: Helianthus tuberosus (assembly GCA_030545235.1). Taxonomy (NCBI): domain Eukaryota; kingdom Viridiplantae; phylum Streptophyta; class Magnoliopsida; order Asterales; family Asteraceae; genus Helianthus; species Helianthus tuberosus. Next base: position 44,427,518 of record CM060438.1, on the reverse strand, counting down.
CTCTCACAGCCGTGTTCCAACCGCCCTCCTGTGATGCTGCACCTAACCCGCTTCTAAACTGTCTTGACCCGTCTGCAAGATTGTCCGAGACCAAGAAACAGCCGGCGATAGAGGTCCTGAGCTGCAACTGCTCGAAGAAAAGAACTTGGACTATGATTCTTAACGGCAATCTTTCGTTCTGTGCGGCGTGTGTGCAGGCTTCTAATGATAGTTTTTGGCAGTCCATGAGTCTGCATAGTTGTTCTCTATCTGCATCTGCTAACCATGGATGAGACTGCATTTGTAAAATTAGCAAATATTAGATTGTCGTTTATACCCTTCAAAATACGGTCTTGCAATGTTAAGAAAGAACTAAAATATGTGCTTTTATGGCAAAAAATTCCTCTTCTGTCAGTAACAGATCAAGGGGTATTTTAGACATTTAACCTATAGATAAACACTTTTTTTTAAAACGAACATTGATCAGATGGGAACAGAGTACACTTCAGGAAATCTGTTTCACAACGTTAGGAGAAGGGTAATTTGGTCTTTTACATATTCTTTCGCCGGCGAAAATTGTGATATCTCCTTTTATGGCAATTTTTTGAGCTATCTATTCACATTTCATGCATTATATAAAATTTTCCTACTCTTGTCAACATTGAAGGGGTAGTTTAGACATTTAACTAATAGTTGAGCACTTGAGCACTTCCTCTAAGATGAGCATAGATCAGAATGGACCATTGTACCCTTTAAGACAAGTGTTATCTCCATACTAACACAAGGGTCATGTAGTTTTTTTAAAGTCTCTATTTATCTCATGAAAATTATATCTTCTTTGCATGACAAGCTCTTAAATTTAGGTTATTAAAACTTAAATTTAACACACATGTAACTAACAGTTTAACCGTTTTATCAAACTAGTATTTAACCAACAACAGTGAAAAGATAACACTTTTGACCAATTACTTTTGAATAGGGCAATTCGGGGTTTCTTTTTTTTCTTCTTTTTTTTTTTTTTTTTTTTTTGAATATCTAACGGGCCAAACAGGTCAAATAGAAAATTTCCTAGAAGGAAACGTGTCAAATGGGTCAAAAGTCGCCCAGGGTATATTTTTATGCATAAAGTGTACCAAATGCTATCATTCTAGTTTATACTACTGTTAGAACATTATAATATTTGTAATCATAATTGACACGCTGATTGCTTATAAAAAAATTAAAACTTTTGGACCAAAGAATTTTGGATCAACACAACCTGACCATGATCTGTTTGGACGAGTACCAGAAATTTACCCGTTTTGACCCGTTACCCAACCCGTCCATTTTGCCACCTCTAGTGAAAAGTAGAGCATCATAACTCCTTTACCTTCAAATAAATGTCGATTGCGCGATACAAACCATCATCCAAAGGTCTAGCATACTCGGGTACAGCCTCAGCAAGAGACATAAACTTCGGGAGCTTCAAATTAACATCGGGTGCAACTTCCGCTAAATAACCGTCAACAAGCTTAGCCACCATCGTGACAGGTGTCAAAGATGGTGAACCCAACAACCGTTCATCCTCAATAGAGCAAGGAGATGCACCACCCGTTGCCTGATCAATAGCCATAAAATGCTCAACCATCTGTTGCACGCATTCAATGTTATACAAAGTTTCCATCGAGTAAGAAAAATTCGGCATTAATAAATCTTCAAGAGTTGCCTGATCAAGCTGCATCCCATTTCTTTTTTCCAAATTCAATATGCAAGACTGGCTAGCCCGAAGAATCAATGCGGTTCGTAATAACCCGAATAAGAACTTAGTTGAAACTAGACCTTTTTGCATTGGAAGTAAATGGTCGACTTCTTCGAGTAAAATCTTTTGGTCCTCTTCCGATGGCGGCTCAATGGCGACCATGCCCACCGGTGCGCTTTTCCGGCGACTTAACCCTGGTAAATATTTCTTTGTATAATACTCGAGAGAACCCGCGATGATTTCTTGTTTAATCCCACGAGCTTCCATTGCCAAAGTCAACCTTTTGTAAAGAGGCAAAGTCAAAGATGACACGTCATCATACCACCAATCGGAACTCACGTTTTTAGGCCGGGCCCCAGTGCTTATACCGTTCCACAACACACTACCACCCGGGCTTTGCATGGGCCCACCGTGGTCAATCACGGGCCAACCAAACAAATTTGGGTCGGTGCTCGCCTTGACCGCCAATGACTCTATGCACCGTTTTACAATATTAAGCCCTTCAGCATGAGGGAGAATATTTTCATCACCGCACGTTTGGAGTGCTTTTAAAGAATCCTTCCAATTTTTAAGCACGACTTGATTGAAGAAGATTTCGGTTTGTGAAATTAAGTTATCATCTCCATATTCTTCGGTCATTTCTAGATACTCGGCTGCGCACCAAAGGTGTACGACATTCGAGGCGGTGATTTCGTGTTTTACACCGTAACAGAATTTAGCAACGAGTTCGAATGTTTTGTCCCCACCCGGAATGTCGTTTAGGCTTATGGTACAATTTGTGTCTCCTTTTTCGGATGCATCTGCTATCAATCTTTCCATGACCCCACTTCTTGAAAGCAAAGGGAACTACACAAAAAAAAAAAAAAAAAAAAATCATTATAATAACAATAAAAATAATTTATTTTTTTAGTAAAGCGAGGTGCATTATAAAAATACACTTTAGACGACTATCAAGCCGTCCGGCCCATTAACATATCAGCTAATTTTCTTTTGACTTGTTTAAGACGAAACATAATCCAGGTCAACCCGTCCATAAGTAAAACATGTCAAAATTTGTCAACTTTTGTTCAGAAAGACGACTTCATTTAGCATACATCATATTTACATTTCAGGCACGTTGTGTTTTTTTCGGTGCCATCAATTTTGAAACGACAAATTTTGTTCGTTTGATAGTCAAAGACATAGTATGACAACACATAGAGAACAGAAGAAACAGTAAAACTTACCTTATGGAGATGGAAAGACATATCTTCCACTTCAACAACAATATCACTTGGGAGACCGGTTGTGCAAAACCTACAATAATAATCATATTAGTGCACATGAAATACAGACACAAAATCATGTTTAAAAAAAGTCATGAATAACAGATAATAGCTTAAGATCAATTGTAAACGGAAATCACAAGTAGAAACATGACGTAACATAGCATTTAATAATATTTGGTCTTGAAAAAGTCAAAGATAAGTACATTTTACTTTGGAGGTCCAATTTTGACTTTTAACTTTAAAATTGATAGTTCTTAAAAGATTCGGATATCATTGTGCTAAATACATTAATCTTTATGAACAGATTTGGAGTTAAGCATGAAATAGCATCCCATGTAAGATCAAGTTTCTGTTCCAAGGGCATATGTGTCCTTTGACTTTTGAGGTCAAACATATTACTTTTAAGCTTCGAAATCAACACAGGTTCTATAAATTCTGAAAGACATGGCGGTAATTATACTAAACTTACGGCTGCAACATATGGTGAAAAACCGAAAAATAAAGCCTCAATGTAATCAAGTTTCTGTTGAGAGAAGACATGAACCAACAGTCCGACATACCCTTTGACCTTTCAATGCAATCAAGTTGCCCTTTGACTTTGGGGGTCAAAAAGATAATTACTAAACGTTAACATCGACACAAGTTCTTTAAATTTTGAAAACCAAGACTGTAACTTTTCAAGCTACCCTCAATGCAACCAAGTTCCCTTTGACTGAACAAAATACCCCTTTGACTTTTGAGGTCAAACACATCACATTTTAACTTCACCACCGATACATATGTCATCTAAATCACGAAAAAAAACGCGCTTTTAAAACTTTTAGGAAGACAAATTTGATGCTAACCTTAAATGAATAAACCTAACTGGATAAAGATTAACCCTCTAATGTCTACATATCATATTACTATATTAGTATCATTTTATCAAACATGTTCACAGACCAAGCCCTAAATCATACCCTTTCATGATGCATACACATAAACATACACACATATATATAACCAATTACATGCTAGTGTGAACACTAAAAAAGTGGGGAACAGTGGGGAACCGACTCAAACGAACTCCGATTGGACTCATTCCAGCGGTGTTGGAACCGGCTCGTCGAACCCTAACTAGGATCTCTTAACCCTAACACCTAAATAATAACCTCTAAACCCTAAATATATTAGGGTTTGGCTTTTAGGGTTTAGCTTTAGGGTTTAGCATTAGGGTTTAGCTTTAGGGTTTAGTCTTAGGGTTTAGAGTTTAGCTTTAGGGTTTAGCCTTTAGGGTTTAGCTTTTAGGGTTTATAGTTTAGCTTTTACGGTTTAGCTTAGTTTTAGCCTTATTTTTTAGCTTTAGGGTTTAGAGTTTAGGAGTTAGGATTTAGGGTTTATGGTTAAGAGATCTTAGTTAGGGTTCGACGAGCTGGTTCCAACGCCGCTGGAATGAGTCCAATCGGAGTTCGTTTGAGTCGGTTCCCCAATGTTCCCCACTTTTTTAGTGTTCCCCAATGAACCTTCCCCTTACATGCTATATATATATATATATATATATATAGCATGTAAGGGGAAGGTTCATTGGGGAACACTAAAAAAGTGGGGAACATTGGGGAACCGACTCAAACGAACTCCGATTGGACTCATTCCAGCGGCGTTGGAACATATATATATATATAGCATGTAAGGGGAAGGTTCATTGGGGAACACTAAAAAAGTGGGGAACATTGGGGAACCGACTCAAACGAACTCCGATTGGACCCATTCCAGCGGCGTTGGAACCGGCTCGTCGAACCCTAACTAGGATCTCTTAACCCTGAACCCTAAATCATAACCCCTAAACCCTAAATATATTAGGGTTTGGCTTTTAGGGTTTAGCTTTAGGGTTTAGCCTTAGGGTTTAGCTTTAGGGTTTAGGGTTTAGCTTTAGGGTTTAGCTTTAGGTTTAGCCTTTTTAGCCTTTAGGGTTTATAGTTTAACTTTTACGGTTTAGCTTATGTTTTAGCCTTATTTTTTAGCTTTAGGGTTTAGAGTTTAGGAGTTAGGATTTAGGGTTTAGGGTTAAGAGATCTTAGTTAGGGTTCGACGAGCCGGTTCCAACGCCGCTGGAATGAGTCCAATCGGAGTTCGTTTGAGCCGGTTCCCCGCTGTTCCCCACTTTTTTAGTGTTCCCCAATGAACCTTCCCCTATATATATATATATATATATATATATATATATATATATATATATATATATTCAATAAATCAAAAACAAATTTCACAAAGATTAAAGAACATACCAAGCCTGGCCTTGCTTCTGGAATGCATCAGCTTTAGACCCTAACTTCATACAAGCCATTATTGCCACTTAAACCCCCAAATCAAACCCACAAACCCTAATTTCACAAAGTCAACAAGCCACAAAATTGAACACCAAGAACCCTAATTTCCAACAAAATTAGCAGAACCCAAATTCACAAACCCTATCAATATGAAGAAAACCCACATTACAGAACAAAAAAGTAAGAAACTTGATCCTAACCCACTTGAGAAAACAAGAAAAAGATCCAAATAGGACAATAAATTCAGGTCAACCCCTCCACAAACACAAGGAATAAGTGAACAACCACCCACCCACTTGAAGTAATTATTATTGCAGTTCTGACAAAACCCACCAGAAGATTCCAAAAATGAAGCCTAAAATACCAGTGGAGTCAAAGGGGGTGCGCACATGGTGGAAGGTTACTGAGACTAATGGGTATGGGGGTCGGTTAGCCCCGGCTCGGTCCGACGCAGAGCCCCCACACCGCCCCCCTTAGCCCCGGCCCGGCTCATTCGTCTCCCCCACGCCGATTCAGACGGACCTCCTTTCTTCTCTCTCTCTATCTTTGTCTCTCCTCTCTCTCTATCTCTCTCTAAAATTTTATATTTTTTTATTGTTGTGGGGCCTCATCCTCCATCCCTCTCCACCCCTCTAGGTTCATCCCATCCAAGCCACTCCTACGTGACGCCTACGTGGCGGCTCAACCCATCCGAGCCCATCCTCTCCATACCCTTTAGCCTGAAACACACAATAAAAATCTCTCTGCCCAAGAGTCAACTACTCTTCTTTCTTTCAGTCTTGTTGAGAAACTCAAAGCGGTGGGTCCTTTGGGGTTGTTTAGTCATTAACTTACTTTTTTTTTTTTTTTTTTTTAACGGCAAATTTGGATCACTGACGCACCACTGGAGTATCATCGTGCCACCAGCAGAACCACCCGATCATATCCATCTCCACTAGGCATAATGCCTATACACCAATTCAGGAGGAAACCCAATGAATATGGGAAAACCCCCTTTTGTGAGAATCGAACTCAGGACCTATTGGTCCAAAGTTTTATCTCACCACCAAGATACCACTAGGCTATAAAGTCATTGATAACTTACTTGTTATTAACCTACTTTAACACTATGTTCCCGAGTCATTTAACAGGGGGAGGTGAGGGGAGGGGAAGAAAAATTTTCTCTCCTAATCTCTCCAATTTGGGAGGATGAATATATGGTTATATTTGGTCATATTTTCTTCCCTTTTCCCTCCCCTCCCCCTGTTAAATGAAACTCGGGAACATTGTTTTTCATATTTTCATCTCTTTTCCCTCCCCTCCCCCTGTTAAATAAGTCTCGGGAACAGAGTGTAAAGAATCTTCTATACAATTAGGAAAGGAAAGTTCCGTTAAAAAAAAAAAAACAATTAGGAAAGGAAAGTGGGTGGGTGTGATTATTATTATTATGGCATTTAGGGTTAAACTTTAACTTGATTCGAGTTTTATTTCTGAAGCTCGAGTTTTGCTGGTACTTGTGTTTTAAACTTGGGTTTAGATCAGCTTGTTTAAAGTTTTGTTTATAAAGCTCAAGTTTTGTTCGTGGGTTGTTTTTTTAAACTCAGGTTTGAATACAACTCATCTATTATTTACTATATAATATTTATTTTCGTATTCTTTAATTATAAATTATATATATTTATTTATTTTTATCATAAGTTAATGTATAGTAATATTATAATATAAATATCCATTTAGTATGTTAAATATAAATTTTATAAAAGTAAAATGCTTGTTTAGACTCATGAATCAATCCGAGCTTAGACTATGGGGTATGGGGTTTGGGTTGGGGCGTGGGTTGGGGGAAAATGCCCAAGCCATCACCCCGGGTGGGCTTGGGTTGGGGCGTGGCCCTTGGGGCTTGGGTTTGAAGCCGGGCGTGGGGCGGTCTTGACATCCGATGTGGCGGCCTCATATTCGCTGTCCACCGCCATGTCATAGCGGGTGTTTGAATTTTAAATTCAAACCGTTTGGCCAAGCCAAGCGGTCACCCCAACCCACAACATCCCCTATAAATGTATTATGTAACCCCAACCCCACCGGCTACCCCAACCCAAATCGTCGCTATCCACCTCTACCCCACCGGCTACCCACTTGATCCCACGAACCCGCTACCCCAACCCGAAGAAGATGGCATCTTGGACCCACGAGGAAGAATTGGCTCTCGTCACAAGCGTCGTTGACGCTATGAAGGGGCGGCAACCCGGCCAAACACGATATTGGCCGGAAGCATTCGCAACCTACCGACATAACGTCGGACACGACCGCCACAACCTCAACGCGTGCCAACATAAATGGCGCGAGCTACGGCCCAAGCTCGATCATTTCAACGCTTACTACGAAGCCGTTCCGAGCAGTGAGTTAAGCCACGGGGACCGAGTGGCGGTGGCGAACATTGAGTTTCGAGGCAAGGAGTGAAAGGCGTTCGACAATATCGCCCTTTTTGAAATTTACCTAACGCTCTAGGTTTTTTATTTTGTAATTTTTAGGAATTATGTAATTTTTAGGATTATGTAATTTTTAAAAATTTAAAGAAATTTTAGGTTTTTTTTATAAATTTTGTGTGAATTTTATAAATTTTTTTTGTAATTTCTTTTTAATAATCTGCCAACCCAAGCGGTGCACCCACGCCCCGCCATACCCCACGGACACGTCACTAGGCGGTGGGGGCTCCAACTCCACATGTCAACTCATGCCCCCAACCCAAGCCCCACCATACCCCACGGTCTTAGCTTAATGACTGAAGCACCGGCTCGGGCTCATTTATTATAGACTTAATTTATGCTTTTAGTGAGCTGATTTGGGTGGCTCACGAGCAACTTGACTCGTAACGTCCTTAATGAATGATTAAACAATTGGGATATCTATTATTTAATTTATATACATTTATAATTGTTTATTTTCATGGTTATTTGTTATAACTTTTATATACATATAAATATAGTGGAGAGTTCAAACGAGAAGAATTTTTTTGTAAGAAGAAAAAAGAAGAAGTTTCAACCAATAAGAATGCTTCATTTTACTTCATTTAATATTTGCATTTAATTTTAATATAAGAGTATATTGGTAAACTTACATAAATCATTAATTTGTATTCTTCCCCTTTAATAACTAATTAAATTAAATTTGTAACTCTTTTTTCAAAATACATACATTTTCCAAATTAAAAAAAAAACAGCTTAATTTAAAGTGTAGAATAAATTACTAGTTGTGTAGGATAAATTACGAGTTGTGTAGGATATATTTCGAGGTGTGTATGATAAATTTCGACTGTGTAGGATAAAATTATATAATGTGTAGGGTATATGTAGGAAAATTTGATATGTGTAGGTTTTGTAGATTATATGTAGGATAATTAATGATTAGTTGAATAATTAATTAAAGAGAGAAAAATTAATGATATGAGTTATAAATGAAATAGTATTTTACTAATATGTCATTTCTTCTTTTTCTTCTCACATTAAATTTCTTCTCAAATGAACCTTCCTCTATATATATATATATATATATAATTATTATAGAAATATATAATAAATATGTTAAATAATAAGTATACAAAAAATATGTTTGTTTAGACTAGCAAGCTAGCCCAAGCTCATTAACTGAAGTATGGGCTCGAACTTGTTTAAGCTCAACTCAATTCGATTTCAGTAAGTCGGTTTCGAGTGACTCACTGACATATCATCATAGAGAAATGTTTAAACAAATTTTTTTTTTTGAACGGTGACTTTTGTTAATGAGTGACCCATTGTCACTGAACCCCGTCATAGACGGTTTCCCCCAGCCAAGATCTGCCGACGATGTTCTATCGGGCCCCGTACGGTATCAGACTTGGATGGCGTTCCCCCGGAAACCGTACTGCCTCCACACGAGTTGCCTCGCTGGAGTAACAGCCGGGTGAAAACCGGGGTGACGCTCAGGATCAAACCCTCCTCGGTGGGTTTTTCACCATCATTGCGCACGGGTGTCCCTACCCCCTTTCGCCACAAGCGGGAGTCGAACCGGTGACCTCTAGGAGGACAAACCGGCCCAACACCACTGGGCTATGAGGGCGGGTACAGAAATGTTTAAGCAATTGAGGGTTGTTATTATTCAAATTCATTTAAAAATGGTAAAGAAATGATGCTATTAAATTAGGGCTTTAATTATTTGAGAGTAACAGCTATGGTGATCGTCCAGCGAGGCCATGTGTGGTTGATTGCTTGCAAATTAATTAGTTATCTTGTTTACACGGACCGATGACATTTTGGGCTTTCAATGAGGTTTGGATCCATAAATTCGCCCATTTGGAATATTTCGAGAATCTTTAACTTCAAATATTATCGGAGTGTATCTTTTTGAGTAATACAATAAATCCTTTTGTGAATATATATATATATATTTTTTTTGAAAATTAACTATCATTAACAAACCACCAAACCCGAAAACCGGGCCGGCAACAAACAACAAAACAAAAATTACATAATTACAAATTTACACCAATCGCTCCAACCGATAAATTGAAAACGCGACCTATGTTTAAACCAGAAGAAACCCAAAGCTCTTATATCACTAAAAACGTCCTCCACATTCGCCCGAGAGCCTGAAAAAACCACTTTATTTCTAGCCAACCAAATACACCAGCACGCGATGACAACAATACCTTGAAGAACCGTCCTTTCCGAACGCCCCAGCCTGCTGAATTTATGTATCTCCAAAAGATCTTTAATGGAAAATACAAAAATCGATGGAATACAACACCATCTGCTGACTTTTTTCCAAATCAAGTCCGCGAAACGGCAAGAGATAAAAAGATGGCTCACGGTTTCATCCTCACAGTCGCAAAGGGGACATGCTCTAACATGATTAACAATACCCCTAGAAAATAAGACATCAGATGTAGGAATACGATTCAAGTCTAACCTCCAAGCAAAAATATTACACTTCGCTGGGACCCAATTACACCAATCGAATACAAAGCCGTTCGGGTCACACCTACCTCGAACAAGAATATCCTTGGCTGATTTGACCGGAAAAGTACCCGTAGAATCACCCAACCATCTCCATTTATCTCTACCATCCCTAAGATTAAAAGAGGATAACATACCCGACAAGGAAATAAGCTCCTGTATCTCCGATGCCGTGTCCGGCTCATGTCTTCATAACCACAAACCACCATCAGCCAAGCGATCCCTAACTGAACAGTTTTTGACCGTTTCCAGCCGGAAAAGACGCGGGAACAGATCTTTGAAAGGTGACTCGGACATCCAAGGATCTAACCAAAAGAAAACATCGGAACCCGATGCGACCTCACCTTTGAAAAAACTGTGTAACGGCTTATTATCCACGAGAGGTTTGTTCAAGATATTACAAATATTGACCCAAACACCTCTGACAGATTTATTACAAGGAAGAAACGCCCATTCTAAGCGACCCGAGTGAATGGCAGAGACGATTTTGGCCAATAAGCTATCGGGCTCGTTTTTAAACCTCCAACCCCATTTACTAAGCAAAGCCAAATTGATGTCCAACAATTTATTCAGCCCTAAGCCTCCAGCTTTCTTAGGAAAAGAAACCCTTTCCCACGCCACCCAATGTGTCTTCCTGACGTTATTCGAGCCGCCCCACAAAAACTTTTTTATAATGCTTTCCAAGTCTTTAATAACTTTAATCGGCGCCTTATAAAGAGACATAAAATACGAAGGTAAACTTTCAAGAACCGACCGAATTAGAGTAACCCTGCCTCCTATGGATAATAAAGCTGCCTTCCAAAGAGAGAGACGTTTCTCAAACATATCATAAACAGGCCTCCAGTTGTTTATATGATTCATGTTGGCACCGACCGTCAAGCCCAAGTATTTTTGTGAATACTTGTTAAACGTTATGTTGAATACATGTGAATTTTTTTTTACCCTAATGTTAAAAAACACACACGCAAAAAAAGGCAACTCCAAGGCCCCCTTGCATTTTTTCTATGTATTGTAGGTTTCGTATTTCCCATGTTGTCCAGGATAGCATTCTGATTCGCGCAGAACTGACGTTTAGATTAAAGTATTACTACCTACAGTGGCGGATCTAGAAGAAAAATTCAGGGGTATCCCAATTTTTTTAACCATACATTCATACAATGCAAATAAAAAAAAAACACGATCATAAACCAACATTCACTTTAATATCCGATAAACCAAAAGAAAAGAATGTCTTTTTCTGGTTCCCACCATTAAACGAGCAATGCCACATATTCCATTCTATTTTGCAAATCTACCATCTTCTTCGGTGACGGAACAAGAGCTTTTAAATTGGGGGCCATAAATAGAACTAGTTTACCTCCTCTCGTATGTTACTCGTATAATCATTGATTGGTTTACACAGTCTTGGGTCATCGGCAATTTCGTCTTTAGAGAATTCAATTTCATATCAACTTATTTTATTATTGTCATTCGACTTAACGTATTTGATAAAATCTCTACACTTAGTTTGCGATTTTCAAACTACTTTTCTAAAAAAACCTCCTACACATACAACACAAAACTTGACAAAACTTTTTTTGTAAAATTATCTATATACATAATCAGATATCTAATATCTATAAGAGTAAATTGCCATTTTAGTCCCTGAGTTTTGTCCAAATTTGCCATTTTGATCCAAATAGTTTTTTTTTTGCATCTGGGTCCCTGACTTTTCACTTTATTGCCATTTTAGTCCCTGAGTTTTGTCCAAATTGCCATTTTAGTCCCTGAGTTTTGTCCAAATTTGCCATTTTGATCCAAAAATTTTTAGTGTGTTGGATCAAAATGGCAATAAAAGTGAAAACTCAGGGACCCAGATGCAAAAAAAAAACTATTTGGATCAAAATGGCAAATTTGGACAAAACTCAAGGACTAAAATGGCAATTTACTCTATCTATAATATGTAATTATTTATAATATAAATTCAAATAAGTAAACATTCTTACCCACATATAATGAATTCGTAATTGTTTATGAAAATAACAATTAAAAAATACAAAAAGAAAAAAAAGTTATATACTTACCTCATGATAAAAAATTACAATCTCACATGCAATAATAATCATTCATAGAAAACTTTTCTTGAAAAAACAAAAAACACAATAATAAAATATTAGGTTTTTATTTTAAACTTTATAGTTGGGCCGGACTTCTTGAAGGCCCATAATAACCTTTTCACAGCAATAAATAATTAGGTTTTGTCTACACAACCAAATACATCATCTTCTTCACAACAGCTAGCACAGTATGCCGGAAATCTTTAAAATCTTTCTAATTTTCTTTCTTCTTTTAAGTTTAGCAACACCTAGGGTATCCTAATATTTGCTTAGGGGTATCCCATACATAAATCGTAAAAAGAAAGAGAAAGATTTACACTTCGCCAACAAAGTTGAGGGGTATCCCGGGCAACCCCTAACTACGATACAGATCCGCCCCTGACTACCTATGGCTTTATAGCCTAGTGGTATCTTGGGGGTGGGATAAGGTTTTGGGACCAATAGGTCTTGGGTTCGATTCTCACAAAGGGGGGTTTTCCCATATTTATTGGGTTTCCTCCTGAATTGGTGTATAGGCATTATGCCTAGTGGAGATGGATATGATCGGGTGGTTCCGCTGGTGGCACGATGATACTCCAGTGGTCCGTCAGTGATCCAAAATTTGCCGTTCAAAAAAAAAAAGATTAAAGTATTGCTTGGGTACGAAGGCTTAATCGAATATTTAGAAAGCTCAATAACTATGAAGAACCATTAACCGTGTAAAAGAACGTGTATATAAACAGACCAACGACCTCCCTAGTTCGCAACCATAACGTCCTAGTTGAAACAATTCAGTACTTCTATATTAGTTGGCGGTTCAAACCATTTGGAGTTATCGGCTTACATCATCAACAACTCCTTCAAAATCAATAGTAAATCAATTACTACTGATGATTGGCCTGTCAACGTTAACTACGTTGCTACTCATCGCCATGTTGCTTGCTAATGCTCTTACTTACTGATAGCATGTGTTATTTATAATATAAGTTGTTGTTGACCAAATTATTGTTGATCATAGTTCTCAGAGTCGGCCCTGGGATGGGCGGAAAGGACTTATAGAAAATCTTATATATATCATATAAAACTATCATTCTATAAAACATAGGCTCATTTTAAAGTATCATTCTCAAAATTTATAACTTAAGTCCATTAGGTATTAGTCGAAAACCCATTTTAGTTTCAAAAAAAAAAAAAAAAAATAATAATAATAATAATAATAGTGAGCGGCAAAAAAAATTAGGTTACATTATCTATTTCGTTAACGCCTAAAGGGCACATTTTTTCCGGGCTCAGACAAGGCATCTGAATTCTTAGGACCGGCCCTGATGGTTCTTATCGATAAACCAAGTTGCCTCTGGACCTCCTCCAAGGGAGCCCATTCCTCTTGAACACCCCCCCCCCCCCCCCCCCGGATGGTTGGAGCCTTAAATCATCATCATCATCATACTCAGTAAATCCCACCAATAGCAAAGCAAATGTAGGGTCTGAGGAGGGTAAGATATGGACAGTCTTACCTCTACCCCGTAGGAATAGAGAGGCTGCTTCCAGTGAGACCCCCGGCTCGATAATAGTTTTGTATAATGCCTTGGACATAAGGCACATAACACTCAGCAATTGAGACAAACGCCGATTAGTGCATGTACCCCTTGTCTTTCGGCTATCAACGCCACCACATGATGCATGATTAACCATCCCCTCTTTTAACGTTATTTTTCACAAAATTAGTAAAATAATGTTAAAATTAGAGCCTTAAATCAATAGTCTTGAACAAAAGGGGAGTACCTAATGGAAGCCTTGACTGGGGTTAACAAGAAAGCATGCACAGATGGATAGTTTCAAGGCATTAAGTGCACTCCTCATGGGCCGTTGCTATCTCATTTCCTCTTCGCCGACGACGTGTTTTTGGGTGAATGGTCTCAATCGAATGCGGTGAACTTGAGCAGAACTATGAGATGCTTCTACCAATCTTCTAGGTTACGCGTTAATCTAGCTAAAAGCAAGTTGTTTGGTGTATGTGTAGATGATACTCAATTACAAGCTTTGGCTTCAATTCTTAGGTGTCGGGTGGGTTCGTTCCCATATAAACACTTGGGCTTCCAAGTCGGAGCCAATATGCTTTTTTATTTAAAATTGGAAGCCAATTGTCGATACAATGGTTTTGCCTATAGAAAAAGGTGGGATTGGGGTTGGTGCACTTAATGATGCAAACATAACACTACTAGCGAAGTGGTGGTGGAGGTTCAAAAATGACAAGAATAGCATATGGCGGAAAGTCATTTGGAGTTTTCATCAGGTCTTGGAATTTCATCCCAGCAAAATTCAGTACCGGGTATTTGGAAACAAGTGGCTAAAACTGAACATGACTTGTCTTCTTTGGGCATTGATAATATAGTGGGTTTGTTTAAAGGAAAGGCTGGCAGAAACAGTGAGATGGCGTTTGGAAAGATAGATGGGCTTCGGATGCTCCTCTTGGTGTAATGTTTCCAGCTTTATTTGCACTGGAACGGGTTAAAAACATGACAGTTTCGGAACATATAAAGCTGGAAAACAGGGTTAAAACAGTGAATTTCTGCTGGACCCAATTGCCTAGAAGCACGCTAGAAATACGGGAGCTAAAACGACATCACGCCAATCATAAATATAGCACCTATTGTGGATGGGAGTTACCGATGGGCATGGGAGCTTAGCGGGTCAGGGACCAGACAAAGTCTGAAACATTTGATGCAAACAGGGGCAGGTTGGGGTCTAGTCAAAGCTTTTGCTAGAATAGTTGGACTCCTTTAAAAGTCAACTTTCTAGCGTGACCATCTTCCAACAAAGGTGCCGCGGGTGAGACGACATGTTCTCATACAATCTCCTTGGTGTGTGTTCTGTGAAGAAGTGGAAGAGACATCCGATCACATCTTCACGGCTTGCTAGTTTGTCCAATGGGTTTGGGATATAGCCTTTTGGGGCCATATCCATTATAATAGACCAACTCGTTTCAACATCCATGTATCTTGCTATCCAATTGAGTTCCCATAGTATTTTCGACAGGTCAGTCAACACCTCAACATAGTCACAGATTGACGAGGTGTTTTATTCATTTCCTATCAGTTCTTTATTATTTACAATTAGCAGAAAACTCGTATCTTTATAACCATATAAATCACAATTTAAGAAGACCAACAATATCAAAGTCAAACATTAAACATTGTGAACCATTGTTTTGATTTCGAAACACAATCGTAGCAAATGGTTAAACTTAAAAAAAAATCCTCACAGTTCAGTATAGTAACAGAAAACACGAGAATCAAATTTCTAATAACTTCGTCCCCAGTACGTCCATTTCTTTGCTGGTTTCCCTGATGCAAAGCATAATGTGCCTGTAGCAGAACAAAAAAAAAAGCTACATAAGCATCTCAAAAAGTAAAATACAACTCACTAGTGTTTATCCCAAAGGGTCAGGTAGAAGAAAAAAAATCAATAAATAATTGTTTTTAAAATTATAATGTGAAAATAAAAAAATATAAATATAAAAAAAAAAATAAAGTGTTTGCGGGTCAATTCAACCAGACTTTACGTAGATCCAAATCCGTTTTCACCAGCTACCCAACCCACACATAGCTTCAAGTCTATCTCTAACTAATGAAGCGGAAATTTTGCAAGCCAAACGATGCACATAAGGAAGCTAACATGAGAAACTATTTGCCAATATCGGTTCAAGTCCAAGTGTTTAACCGTCATCTTTGTGAAACTATCAAATGACAGAAAATGTAATAATACCTTCAGGCAGTTCTGGCTGCTCCAATGGAGAACAAAGTGTCTTAGCAGCACCCGTCTCCCCTTTCGTCTTTGCTTTCACCTCCTTCTCAACTTCCTGAAGCATTATTATTGTTAATTATTAATAATATTTAGACGTGAATCAAACAAGTGACACTTTCAACCTAGTTCGATTGATTCAGGTTGTTTCTAATTAATTAATATGGGTCCAACATGTTGCCAGTTGCCCAGAGTCATTTTTATAGCATACAAATATACAACCTCCAAAATGCATGAGTTATTTCTTAAAACATTATTTCTGTAAGCATACTTCATGCAATAATAATTTATCAATAAATAATAATAATGGAGCTAAAAAGTATTACCTCTTCATCACACCATGGAGCCAAGATCAATTTCTTTTGACCTAACGCTTCAATAAATTCATCCCATGTTTTTGTAACTTGAATACAAGCATCTCGTTTTTCCTTAGCAACATCAAACATGTTTTGCTGGATAGTATCCAGCATTCCCTTTACTGAATCGACCAAATCCGCCATCGGAATGTCTACTTTTGCACCATTGTCACGACGAACAGCACGCGCCTGAAATCACATTTGACCCATTTAGAAATGAGTGGGTCGAATTTGGCCCGGTTAGAAGTAAATGGGTCGAATGAGTAACATCTTACCTGATTATTAGCAAGGTCCTTTGGACCTATTTCAATCCTCAGGGGAACACCTTTCATTTCCCAATGAGAATACTTCCAACCAGGCGAGTAATTCTCTCTAAGGTCTGCTTCAGCACGGATACCGGCATCACATAAAGTCTTCACCGTGGCAGAACATGCGTTTATTATTTCCTTAACATCTGCATCTTTGTAAGGCACGTGCACGACGATAACTTGTACTGCTGCAACTTTAGGGGGCAACACCAGACCTTTATCATCACCATGAACCATCACCATCACCCCAATCTGTAAACAGTACATTTATATATTCAAAACTTGATACATACAACTCATCTGTTGGTTACGAAAATTATGAAAAATGGTTGATTACCGTTCTGGTACTATATGCCCAGGAGTTCTGCCAGACCATAGCCTTTTCTCCTTTTTCATCTTCGAAGTTAATCTCGAACATTTTAGCGAAATTCTGACCCAAGCAATGTGAAGTTGCACCTTGTACACCTCGACCAGTATTTGGAATAAAGGCCTACAAACATGAAGCACTTATTATGACATAGCATTACACAATTCATAAATCATAATTAATAAAACAGTATATAGATGGGGAAATTAGTCGGTCAGGTAAAAATCAAAACGGATCATGTGAGGTTGAGCGTGACGCAAAACTTCCATTGTCAAAACTTCTTTATGACTTCCCTATATGTTCCTACTTTACTATTTTACCCATCCACATCCTTATGTGTGTTATGCGGTCGCTGTCTATGCCTATCTCTTGAGGCCTAGTGTTTTTTTTGTGCCAGGGGTCTCTCTGGAAGCGGCCTCTCTGTCCCTAGGGATAGGGGTAAGGTTTGCCTACATCCCACCCTCCCCAGACCCTACCAGTAGCTTTGCTATTTGGGGGATTTACTGGGTATGGTTGTAGTAAGGCGGGTTGACCCATTAGAGAATGGAAAGAAAACCATAAGCCGTTTTGACCCATTCACAAGTAAAAGGTTCAAAATTGCCACTCATAGTATCTCATAAATACCTCAACACTAGTAGTATAGAGCCCGCCAGCAAACTTCTCCAACTCACTCTTTCTCCCTTTCACAACAGGGACAGCCAAGTATTCCTCATACAGACGTCTATACAATTCAAGGATTTCCAGAACCTAAAATACAGATTATAGACAATTAGTTCCTTTTTCTTAAATGTGAAAATGATTTAAAGTGTGTTTTAGATCTTAATTGTATACCTCAGTGTCTGCCTCCTCTTTTGTTGCAAAAGCAGTGTGTCCTTCTTGCCAAAGAAACTCACGACTCCTACAATAATGGGAGGTTTAGCCTTTCGACATTAAACCAAATTCAAACAGAGATCAAAACGATGTGATTCAAAATAGCACCTGATAAATGGAGTAGGATTACTGAACTCCCATCGAACAACATTGCACCACTGATTAAGTCTTAAGGGCAAATCACGGTGTCCCCGGATCCACTTAGAAAAATAGGGATACATGACAGTTTCACTAGTTGGGCGAATGGCAATAGGAACCTCCAAATCAGAGTCACCGGATCTTGTGACCCACGCAACCTGAAAAATATAAATCTCAGAAAATAAAATTCGACAAAAAAATGTTAGGATATGAAGTTTATTAATTTACCTCGGGAGCAAAACCCTCTATGTGATCCTTCTCTTTTTGTAGAACATTATTGGACACAAAAAGGGGGAAATAGCATGTTTTAATGTTCATCTTCTTAATTTCTGGATCAAAGAAGTTCTGCATAGAGATGTCAGAAAACAGTTTATTCCATCATGTTTTCTTTAAGACCGTGCCAGAAAATGGGACAAAAAAGCAACAAAAGTACCAAATAATTAAATTTATAGTTCCATGCTTACTTGCATTATCTCCCAAATGGCCATTGTCCATGGGCGGAGGATGTAGCATCCGGATATTTCATAATATTCGATCATTTCACCGTTTGTAACAACCTATAGGAGTCAAAGAAATCACGAGTTAAGATCCAATTACAAGGGGACACTTTAGTTAGTGGGAGTATGGAACGCTTGTCAAGTTGTCATCAGTAGATGGCGATGTAAAACCACTATAGATTAACAATATAAAGTACATCATCTCTAATGGCTTTAATATATGAGTTCAACTTTGTTCTTCGATTTTTTGCATAAAGACTCCTATATGAATGAAATGTATATCATGTAGATATGAAATCAAACAGGATTAAGTGTACGTGTGTATCCATTACAAATTCAAGCCTCATGCATCTCCTAATTCAAATAATCAAATTATAAAAGTGCAACACAGGTTTTAAAAAGCGAGAGGCGCACAAAAGCGACGAGGTCTAAAATTGAGGCGCGAAGCGCAAAGCGCAAAAGCGGTGGGCTTTTCGTACCCGAAGCGCAAGATGTTTATATAATTTTTTTTATATATCCCATCTATGCAGTTAATTTATAATATCATGCATATATATATATTTATATTCATATCTAGAGCCCATATAATTTTTTTTTATAAATACTTTGTCCCACATCGGTGTGGGGACAAAGTGAGTGGTTGTTTATAAGGTAAAGCATTTACTACTCCATTGTAGCTTTATGACATGTTTTACCACAAGTCCTACCCGCGCGCAGGGGGGGGGGGGTGCAAAAAATGATTTTCTCAGCTGGGATTTGCTTGAACTCGTGCGTGCCCGCACGTCCTGCGGACACGAATGCAGCTCCGAAAACCCAGGCCCGCGTGCAAAAATGGCGCTTCCTGGAAAAACACAAGGCGAAAAGCCCCAAGACCTGCGCCTAGGCGCGCTTTTTAAAACCCAGGCAACACTACAGCCTATAAATTACATGGGAAGCTAGAAAAAACAATACACAAGCCATATACCTCAGAATACCATTCCCCAAAGTTTCCATCTTTAGTATTAGTAAGACCTAGACCAGTCTCCTTCTTCCTTCCCTCTGCATTCACAAGTTTATAACAGAATTACATACGGAACATATATAAACGTTATAAACTCAAGCATGTTTGTCTGTGGGACAAGAGAAGCTGATCTAGAAAAGGCTTTTGAGATCATACACCCCCACCATAGTTGTTAATGGTGAATAGCAACAAATAACGATAAGGTACCTATATGCTACATAGCGATAAATAGCGGGTGGCTATTTTATGAATAGCGATACACTAGACAAAGAGTTTTCAAAAATTTTATATGTATATTATATCAAAATACTCTGGTATATATGCTATTTTACATGTATATTTAACAAAAACCTAAAATCCACCTATTTTATAGCTATATTTAATTGCTATTTACATTTAAAAAATAAATAAATAAAAAAGTGTCACTGTGTCGCTATTCTCGCTATCCATTGCTACAACCCAAATAGCGAAACTATGACCCCCACCACACACATAAAAAGGAAAAAAGATCTGGATCCTATATTCCTATTACTGGTCTAAAACAAAATCTGGCTATTTGACGGATCAGTTACAGAAGCAATCTACCTATCAGTTTTTTCTCGAAACCTCGACAATTTCACATCTATCTCGAAATTAAAAACTACGCTATTCGGTTTCACATCGAACCCTAGTTTATCATCCTACACATCTTTTCCAACACCTTCAGCATAAGTCAATGTATCCAACTATACATCCACAAATGCGGAAACTAAACTAGCATCCATTATGTAAACACTAATTACAATATCTGAGTTAAATAAATAAACTACAACTTACTAACAAAAATTTTCAACAAATTCATAACAAAACCTCATGACTTTCAAGCTTAACATCAAATCAACCAAATCAAACAAACTCACACGCATTGTACAACTTATCCTGTACGCAACATAATAACATAATCTAAATCATATATTAGGCAAACAATAATAAACACTCACTGCTAGATTTCGCAACAGCAGCAGATTTATCTGCTTTCGCAGGCTTATCTCCTTTTCCAGCCATATTTTCAGCTTTCAACTGCAATCAAATGCCGAAATATTAATCTCCGTACAATAAAAAGTAAATTAAAACAGCTACAATCGAAATTACGATACAATTAGTAGAAAAAATACCTAAATTCTAGTGAACTGAAGGAGTACGGTGAGTTTAGATGCGAGAAAACTAAACGGAATCCTCCGCCGGTGAAGTTTTGTTATGGTTTCCGGTCAACGCCGGCGGTGAAACAGTTCGGAATCGAAGCGAAATGAGATGATAGCTGTCGATAAGAAGGGGCTGCGTTAGATATATTCAAAGTCTAAACCCTATTATTCACAATGGTATGTTACAACTATAGTCCTTTTAGTTTAAAATATATTCATCTTGCACCCTTTGTTTTTTCTATTTATAAACGAAACGTTAATATAAGAGCATCCATAACGCAGATGCTTTATCTTGTTCGAAAAAACGTGGAGCACGGGTGAAGGAGCGAGAGAGATGAAAGGGAAGATAGGTGGTGAGGGTGAGGGGTATGGAATTTTGGATCAATTTTGTGAGGGGTAGGAAGAGAGAAATGAATGGGAGGTGAGAGAGGGGTGAGTTGGTTGTTCGGATCTCCTTATGCGATGTGAGAGTTCTAACTTCTAATGCATGTAAAGTTCTTTAACTTTTAAAATAATATGAGCCCGATAAGTTTATTAACAAGATCTAATAAATGATTTGTAACATCAAATATGAGCCAAATAGAGTGTAAAAATTGTAACATTAACATTAGTGGCAGATCTAGGATTCCGACCAAGCGGTAACGTTTTATAAATAAGCGGTAACGAAATCGAAAAAACGTCAAATTTTTCCAAAATTTACACTAAAAACGTCAAAAATTTTCCGACCAAGCGGTAGCGGAGGCTACCCCTTGTTCTTAAGTAGATCCGCCCCTGATTAACATGTATAATAGTATAATGATACTGTAACACTAAAAATTAAAATAATAATTTTTAAGAATGTGTGAGTTGATTAACAAAATCTAATAAAAATAAATGATTTTCCTAGAGAATATGAGTTTATTACATGAATGTATGTAAGCTTTAGAAAAAATATTAAATAGGGATGTGTTTGGTTAAATAGTTAACATAGTGTGGAAATAATATGAATTTGATTATTTTGAACGGCAATAAACTACTTATAGAAATGATATATTTTGAAACAATTTCACCCACGTTCACATGCAAAAGATCTCATTAAAACAATTTGCATGGTATTGTTCAATTTTTATGTTTTGAAAACGATTCATTGCATATAATCGTAAATTTCAAACAAAAAAAAATATTTTTTAATTAAAAAATGCAATAGATGCATCTAGTTTCAAGTTTCAAACTAGAAGAATAATAGGGAAAAATTACCCTTGACTCGTGTTGGATATATTTGCGGTATACAATCATACAATAATTTGGCTTGAATTGTTTGGCAACATGTTGCTTTGCTCCGTTCTATCGGATTCACTTCAAAGATTTAATCGTTCACTTGTTCTTGTTCAGTCATTCCAGACCCCAATTAGACAATTAACATTTTTGTAATGTTCAGTTAACTTTTTTTGTAATGTTTAGGTTAGGTTAGCAAATTGGAGGTATTAGGGTAGTGCATATATAAGAAAATGTATATATAATTTTTCAACTTTTGGTTGTGAGGTAACATTACTATTCACTTTTGTTACACTTTTCTTTTTTTACAACTTTGTCAAAAATTATTTTCCATTTATTAACCCAAACAACTTTCACTTTCAACGTTGGTCCCTTATACTTTTCACCTTTTACAAATTTGTCGTTTTATGTTATGGTCTAAATTTGCGAGTTAATACGCTGCAACGTGCGTGTCTGAATCAACGTTTTTACGTTACTTTTTTTGCGGTTTAACGGCCTCATCGCAATGCGGGGGTCCTTATATAACAACCCTCCTAAACTTTTTCGACACCCTAAAAATAATTAGAATGTCCCAATATGTCCTAAAATACACCCCATATACGAAAACGGACCCTGAATACCTTTAATATTATAAAAATAAAATAAAAACGAAATTAAAAGGGTCATCGCAGGGCGCGACGCCCTTGGCTACTTTAGTAGCGGGGCGCGACGGCCTAAGCCAACAGGCTTAACCCGGTGCCGCCACGTGTCGGACTCGTGTCGAAGCTACATGTCAACTCAGCCAAGCTAGGGCCTACCCTAGCTGGCGTCGCGGGCCGCGAAGCCCTTCGTGGTTTCCGTCGCGGGGCGCGACGATGAGTCTGATCAGCCCTATAAATGGATTCGCAAGGCCTTCAGTCCAACTCGCTCACACTTCTTTCTTTCTATCGAATTTTCACATAGCAATAGTAATTTCCGGGATTAATACCCCCCTAAATAACGAAGTTCTGCCTCGTTGTAAGTATCATAACCCCAGTTACGTATTAGATACGCTGCCCGATTGATCCAGGGTTCCGTAACGGCTGTCGTGGTTCTGCCCGACGTAGTCGTTGGAATGCCGTCTCGGGGAGGGTATTACTAATGTAAATATTGGGTTATTATACTAACGTGTGTGCATTTGTGTATTTAATAGATAATCACCAGGAAATCCTTAAGGAAAACCCTAAGACAGCAATGTGAGTAATCTCCTTTTGTTAACTGTTTTTACAAAACCTCACTTAATTAAATTACATTAAACAGTGATTGAGTATTTATATTCTACAGTTATCGTCGGTATGTTGGGGTTTTGTATACAAAATTTGTTACTACATTGTGAGTAGTAACATGACCACAAGTCGGGTTGACAGTACCGTGGGTGGTAATTAAAGTAGATGGAAACAAATGTAATTGCGCGACCGCCCTCAATACTGTACAATGGTTTTTACTAAACTTGATTAAACTGGGATTAACTCACCAGTATTTCCCACTGACAAAATATTTTTCAACGCGTTTCAGGTAACAAAATGTGAAAGCCAAATAGAAGCCAGCTGGACAGCACTGAAGGCTTGGAAAAGTGGCTATAAAGTTACCTAAAATAAAGATGATGTTTTTATCTAAATAAAATAGGGTTTATTCCTATAAAATGTGTGTACTTGAAACTTGGGATTTTCCCATGTGTTTAATATTATAAAAGCGTGGTATTTTACTCTGATAAAATATTTCCTAACTACGGTCCTGATGTAATTTCCGCTGCCAAAATGATAAACACCGATACCACCAAAAATGGTTGCGGCCGCCCATTCCCGGATAATTAGGGGACGGGGGTTGCGACAGAAGGTGGTATCAGAGCTAAGCCACTGATTCAGCGACAGAAGTGTTCTGCTGACACCAAGATATTATTTAATATGTTAGGAAATTTTATACGGAACTACATGCATAATTGTATTTTATTGTTGTGTGTTATTTGACTATTTGTTAGTTTACAGTATGAGCGACCAAGGACCTTCCGACGCCTACCGTCAGTTGTCCAGCTCACCTAGGAGCGAAGGCACCTCTTCACAGCCTGCCCTCTCAGGGTATTCAGCTGACAATGAAGATGGGATATTCGTGTTTAAGGCTCAGTCTGAAGAGCAATTCCCTCATAAAAAGAGAGGATGATTCAGTAGGGGAGCGCATGAACGTAGGAAGAGAATGAAAAAGTTGCAACAACAGCGTGCTATAGCAGCCGCCAAAAGAGAAACAGATGCCCGCACACAGGATATGCTTAATAGGAGTCTAGCCAACTTTCATATCCTAGCAACCACAGCTGCCGACCCTAACCTGGAGCAACTCATAGCACCCCAACCATTACCACTGTTCCCTACCCAGCCAATGGAAATAGAAAACAACCCAGAAAACCAATTCCCAGCACCAGCCTTTGACCCGGCGGAGATACCTAGAATTCCAGCATTCAATCCCGTAGACCCAGACTACGACCCGTGGTTAGATGAACATAGGGATTACCAGCAGCGTTACCCAATACCAGAAGACGAACCCATGCCGAACCTAGCAGCCTACCCAGGTTTGGACCCTCTAGATCCCTACCATGATAACGATGAATACATCAGGGAAATTTTAGAGAATCCATATCCGTACCAGGAACCCATGCCCCAGTTTTCAAACCCAGTCCCAACACCTACACCCCCAATGAGTGCAGAAAATGTGCAAGAACTCCGAACCTTCGGTGAGGAGATTTTAGAAAGTAGCGAGAGGATGAGGCAGGTTGGAGAACGACTCGTCTGGAAGTATGATGAGCGTAATATGGAATTCTGGATGAACCCATATCAGTGATGGTGGTGGTAGTAATAATAATAATATAATATATATATATATGTGTGTGTATGTTTGAAAAAAAATATATCTAAATATATAGCTATAGATGCCTACTAGTATTGTAATTTTTATTTCAGTTGTATTGTAATATATATGGATGCATAGTATAAGAAAGAGTAAGTCGCAATGTTAGACGTTTTTTTATCAATATGCGTGTCATATGATTGGTTGTGTCAAATATTATCTTGTGATATTAATACGTGGTAAATGTTTAAAATTCAGATGGAAAACGAAGTGAACCAGGAAAACCAGAATGACAATAACCCGAATAATGATAACCAGAATATCAACGACAACCCGAACCATGATAACACTGGAAACCAAGTGGATAACAGTGCCATCCAACACATAGTGGCACAAGGGATAATAGATGCAATGCCATATATTATCAAAATAGTTAGGGAAGCCGATAATAAAAGTAACCATAGCAGTAAACGACCCACTAAACCTGAACACAGCGTAAACAATGGACCCTTCCTTCAAGTACCCATTCCCAAAAGAAGAAGAACCATACCTCATGGTTGTTCTTATAAAGAATTCTGGTCTTGTAAACCAATGGAATTCTCGGTCAATGAAGGGGTCGTTGCAACTCTACGCTGGATAGAAAAGACCGAGGTTGTCTTAAAGATAAGCAAGTGTGCGGAAGAGGATAAGATAATGTTTGCTTCCAATCTGTTAAAAACTCAGCCTTAGAATGGTGGAACACTATCATCCAGTCTAGGGGAAGTGGTAGGGTTTACAATATGGAATGGGAGGAATTTAAGAACATGGTGGAAAGGAAATTCTGCCATCCCAATGAAAAAGAGCAGATAACAAATAAGTTCTTAAACATTAGAATGACTGGAGTTGATAGTAAAGGGTACACTACATTATTCTTTGAATATGCTAGAATAATACCAACCCTTGCATCACCAGAACCAGTATTAATCTCCTGTTATATCTGGGGATTAATCAATGAGATTAGGCATGTAGTCAAGGCAGCTAGACCTCAAACCATAGAAGAAGCTGTAGAACTAGCAAACACCTTGACTGATGAATTAGTGCGTACTCGAGAAGAAGACCAAAGAAAGAACCTAGCACAAAGACTTACCTAAGAATTTCGTTATGGAAATTCCAACTGTGGGAAAAATGTAGGTTATACCTCTGCACCCTACTGCAAGGCCTGCAAAAAGAAGCATTCGGGAAAATGCTCCACTTACTGCAATTTCTGCAAGATACCAGGACACAAGGAAGAAGACTGTAGGAAGAAACCTAATAATGGAATGTGCTTCAACTGTGGAGAAAAAGGTCACATCAAGTCGAATTGTCCAAAACTAGTTCTAGCCATGGGCAATAAGACTACAAAAAATGCTAGAGCATTTGTTCTGACTACAGAAGAAGCCAAGATGATTCCGGACGTGATAGCCAGTACGTTTTTTAGTTAATGATGTTTTTGCTAAAGTATTATTTGACTCTGGTGCAAACCAAAGTTTTATTAATACTTCATTCTACAAATTTCTCAATCAGCCATTAACTAAACTCCCACAAGAATGTCTAGTAGAGACAGCAAATGGATAAACCATTAAGATTTCTGAAATCTTGCAGTGAGGAAGAATAGAATTTCTAAATCAAAAATTTATTGCAAACCTTTATCTAATGAATCTGGCAGGATTTGATGTTGTATTAGGAATGGATTGGTTAATAGCCAATAAAGCCAGTATTTTATGTGATCAAAAGTTAATCCAAGTAAAATCACCAAAGGGTGAAAAGATCACAATTAAAGGAGATAAGCCATATAGATCCACGGAATTCATCTCTGTGATGAAAACAACAAGTTATATAAGAAAATGGTCCTTAGTGTATTTGATTTCCATAATCACTAACACTAAAGGAAAAAAACTGAAAGATATTCCAGTAGTATCTCAATTTTCAGATGTGCTTCCAGAAGAACTACCAGGACTACCTCCGGACAGGGAAGTTGAATTCAGAATCCACCTACTACCAGGAACAGCGCCAATTGCCAAAGCATCATACCGTTTGGCACCCCACAGAAATGCAGGAACTGAAGAAACAGTTAGAAGAATTGTTGGCAAAAGGATTTATACAGCCAAGTTCATCGCCATGGGGAGCACCGATCTTATTCGTTAAAAAGAAAGACGGATCTATGCGTATGTGCATTGATTACCGTGAATTGAACAAGGTCACGATTAAAAATCGGTATCCATTACCAAGAATCGATGATTTGTTCGATCAATTACAAGGAGCTTGATTTTTCTCGAAAATCGATTTAAGGTCAGGATATCATCAATTAAAAGTACAGGAAGAGGACATTCCTAAAACCGCTTTTAGAACAAGGTACGACCATTATGAATTTACTGTCATGCCATTTGGTTTAACCAATGCCCCAGCTGCGTTTATGGACATGATGAACTGAATATGTAAGTCATATTTGGGCAAATTCATAATTGTCTTTATAGATGATATTCTCATTTACTCTAAGAATAAAGAGGAGCATGCAAAACATTTGCACGCACTTCTAAGTTTATTGAGAAAAGAAAAGCTTTATGCGAAGTTTTCAAAGTGTGAGTTTTGGTTAGAACAGGTACAGTTTCTTGGACACTTAGTCAATCATGAAGGAATTCATGTGGATCCCACCAAGATCGAGGCGATTACCAAATGGAAAACCCCTGAGTCACCAACCGAGGTTAGAAGTTTCTTAGGATTGGCCGGTTATTATAGAAGATTTATTCGAGATTTTTCTAGAATAGTCATTCCCTTAACTAAGCTAACCTGTAAATCTGTTAAGTTTGAATGGGAACCAAAATAAGAAGAAGCTTTTAGAATTCTTAAAGCAAAGACTAACCAATGCGCCCATACTAGCGTTACCAGAAGGAACTGAAGACTTTGTAATCTATTGTGACGCCTCTAAGTTAGGTTATGGATGTGTATTGATGCAACGTCAAAAGGTTATAGCTTATGCATCTAGACAACTTAAGAATCATGAAGAGAATTATTCAACCCATGATCTAGAATTAGGAGCCATAATTTTTGCTCTAAAGATTTGGAGACATTACCTTTACGGTAGTAAGTTTACCATTTTCACCGACCATAAGAGTTTAAGGTATGTTTTAGGGCAAAATGAATTGAATATGAGACAAAGACGCTGGATGGAGATACTTAGTGATTATGATTGTAATATCCAGTATCATGCAGGAAAGGCAAATGTAGTGGCTGACGCTTTAAGTCGAAAGTGTCATGAAAAGCCAAAAAGAGTGCGTTCTCTTAAATTAAATCTGCAGATAGATTTAAATGAACATATTAGAAAAGCACAAGAATACAGTAATCAAGGATGATAATGAGAAATTAAAAGGAATGATCAAGGAATTAGAACAAGGAACAGATGGAATTTGGAGATTCCATAAGAAAAGAATGTGGATACCTAAATTAGGAAACCTACGCCACCGTATACTAGAAGAAGCCCATAAGTCTAAGTATACGATGCATCCTGGAAATGATAAAATGTATCAGGATTTAAGAAAGAATTTTTGGTGGATAGGAATGAAAAAGGATATAGCAGCTTATGTTTCTAAATGTTTAACCTGTTCACAAGTCAAAGCTGAACACCAGAAACCCTCAGGTTTATTGCAGCAGTTAGAAATGCCAGTATGGAAATTGGAATTGATAAAAATGGATTTTGTTACCTAATTACCCAAAACAAGAAAAGGTAATGATACAATCTGGGTGGTTGTAGACAGGCTAACTAAGTAAGCTCATTTCCTACCAATGAAGGAAACTTTCAGTATGGAACAGTTAGCTAAGTTGTATGTAAATGAAATAGTTTCATTACATGGGATTCCTTTATCAATTGTTTCTGATAGGGATAGTCGTTTTACCTCTCATTTTTGGGCAAGTTTCCAAAATGCAATGGGAACCAAGTTAAATCTAAGCACAGCCTACCATCCTTAAACAGACGGACAAAGCGAGAGGACAATTCAGACAATGGAGGACATGCTTAGAGCTTATGTAATTGATTTCGTAGGTAATTGGGATGACCACTTACCATTAATAGAATTTTCTTACAATAACAGTTATCACACAAGTATCAATGCTGCACCCTTCGAAACACTTTATGGACGAAAGTGCCGAACCCCAGTCTGTTGGGCAGAAATTGGAGAAAAGCAACTATCCGGACCTGAGATAGTACAAGAAACAACTGACAAAATTTTTAAAGTCAAGGAACAACTGAAAGCAACACGTGATCGACAAAAGAGTTATGCTGATAACAGACGAAAACCGTTGGAATTTCAGGTAGGAGACAAAGTGTTATTGAAGGTCTCTCCTTAGAAAGGAGTGGTAAGATTCATCAAAAGGGGAAAGCTAAGCCCTAGGTATGTTGGACCTTTTAAAATTATTAAAAGAATAGGACCTGTAGCCTATCAGCTACAACTGCCAGAGGAAATGGCAGGAATACATGATGTATTTCATGTATCTAATCTCAAGAAATGCTTAGCTGATGAATCGCTAATGGTACCTCTTAAGAATATAGAGGTAAATGAACAACTTAAATTTGTAGAAAGACCTCTACAGATTAAAGACATGAAAGTTAAGAACCTCAAGCACAAAAGATTGGTTTTAGTCAAGGTAAGATGGGACTCCAAGAGAGGACCAGAATACACATGGGAGCTTGAATTAGAAATTCAAAGGAAATATCCACACTTATTCCAGTAGACCTCGAGGACGAGTTCTAAAACAAGGTGGAGAGGATATAACAACCCTGCTAAACTTTTTGACACCCTAAATATAATTAGAATGTCCCAATATGTCCTAAAATACAACCCATATACGAAAACGGACCCCGAATACCTTTAATATTATAAAAATAAAATAAAAACGAAATTAAAAGGGTCATCGCGGGGCGCGACGCCCTTGGCTACTTCAGTCGCGGGGCGCGACGGCCTAGCCACCAGGCTTAACCCGGCGCCGCCACGTGTCGGACTCGTGTCGCAGCTACGTGTCAACTCAGCCAAGCTAGGGCCTACCCTAGCTGGCGTCGCGGGCCGCGAAGCCCTTTGTGGTTTCCGTCGCGGGGCGCGGCGATGAGTCTGATCAGCCCTATAAATGGATTCGCAAGGCCTTCAGTCCAACTCGCTCACACTTCTTTCTTTCTATCGAATTTTCACATAGCAATAGTAATTTCCAGGCATAATACCCCCCTAAATGACGAAGTTCTGCCTCGTTGTAAGTATCATAACCCCGGTTACGTATTAGATACGATGCCCGATTGATCCAGGGTTCCGTAACGGCTGTCGTGGTTCTGCCCGACGTAGTCATTGGAATGCCGTCTCGGGGAGGGTATTACTAATGTAAATATTGGGTTATTATACTAACGTGTGTGCATTTGTGTATTTAATAGATAATCCCCAGGAAATCCTTAAGGAAAACCCTAAGATAGCAATGTGAGTAATCTCCTTTTGTTAACTGTTTTTACAAAACCTCACTTAATTAAATTACATTAAACAGTGATTGAGTATTTGTATTCTACAGTTATCGTCGGTGAAGGGGTAAGGTCCCAAAAACCTCATAATAAGTATTTGAGACCGTACCATAACCCTACCTTTTCACCTTTTAACCTTGCGCGGCCGCGCACTGGTCTTACAAAAAAGGAAGAAAGACATCAGCAATCTATAATCGCGCGCCCAAAGGAGAACATAAATCCCTGCGCCTTCTCCCATTAGCAAAGGATAAAAATCCAGAGATCAATACTTCCGCCCAAATATCCAGACTTGGATATTATTTTACCCAGACTTGGGATTTATTCATCTGTGTCTACACAGTAAGGTGTCACACCAGATTACAGCAGTAATCTTCTAGAAGAAATGCAATCGTGCACTACCCAGACGGTTATAACCGTCTGGACACGTGTCATTACCACAGGCATCCCTGGAATCACAACAAAGGCATGCAATTGGAGAGTAATCTCCACTTAATCACTTTCCACGTGGCAACTCCCCCATCCATAGATCAAGCCACGATCCGTGTGCATTCACATCGGATCGAGACAACTTGACGTCGGATCAAGGAGATAGATGGAAGGAAACGTAACCAATTACGGAAGAAGCATTTTCCGTTATCTTTTCAATAACGGGTTTTCCCGCCCAAGAAACTCCCGGCTATAAATACAGGAACTGTTCAGGTATGAAGCAGATTACACACACTTCTCAAATACTCCTTCTTCTCCATTACCAATACTTATTCTCATGCCGGAGTCGGGTCAAGGAGAGAACCCTCTTCTCCCCTTGACGAGGCTAACGGTGTTCTTTTTTGCAGATTCACCGGAGAAGGAGCTCAGTCACCGGTGGTGAAGTGGTGGCGGTAGTGACGGTGGTGACGGTGGTGGCGGTGGTGAAGTGGTGGCGGTGGTGAAGTGAAAGCAGAGAGAAATAATCTGGTGTGTGTTGTGTGTGTAATGTGTGTGAAGAGGTTTATGTATAAAAAAAAACAAACCCTCTTCTTCTTGCAGACTGCAGACCTTTGGTCCACCTCTTCTCCTACAGATGCCTGCAGATGTGGTCCGCAGACTGCAGACCTTTTCCTACAGAAAAAACAAACACCACCTAAAAGTCAATGTCTATATTTGAAAACTTTTACTTTAAGTGTTTTGATAAGTTTCCCTTATTTAAACAGGAAATAAAACAAATAAGTTAATTGGTTAAATTCAATCAATATTTTTTTTTTATCTAGTTAACGTTTTATGTATTTAGTAAAAGAATATTTTTTATCTTCATAAAACCAATGGGCAATAAGATAAAATATTTGTCATAAAACCTATTGGTCGATCGTAAAGAAAGATTGGGGTTACTTGAAATTCTTGTGTTATGCGTTCTACATGAAATACAAAACAGAAGGGGGTCAGTTGACCTTGATCCTCCCTTCCTAGCTCTCCCAGTGAGTTAGAACGTGAACTCTGAATGTGAAATCTGACTCTGAAGTATGAACGTGTTACTATTAAACTACTACTTTGAATATGATTAACTTAGTATTTTTTTACTCTTAATATGATAAGTTGGTTCAATGTATGTTAGTTATCATATATGTTATAGTTGTTACCGCTCGCTGAGCAAATACAATTTGCTTAAACGTACATTTCTTTCATTTATGTCAGGTTACAAGGCTTTGGGAAAGACATGGAAAAGTTCCCGATGATATTTGAAGACGTAAATTTATAGATATAACATGGCTTATTTTATAAGTTTTAATATATACTGTAACGATTTAAGCATTTATGTGATTATGTCACACCCCACCTGATGGGTGTCAAGTGTTATATATATTAGGTGTATATTTAAGCCCCTTTAACACTTTTTAGTCAAGTTTTAAATTTATAAAACACGATATTCACTAACACTAGACACTCATATGGGCAAGTGCACCCATCGTGAGCGTAGTATAGTGTTGGTAAGATACCAAGGTCGTCCAAGGACACAAGAGCTTTTAGTACCGGTTTATC
This sequence comes from Helianthus tuberosus, assembly GCA_030545235.1. Lineage (NCBI taxonomy): Eukaryota > Viridiplantae > Streptophyta > Magnoliopsida > Asterales > Asteraceae > Helianthus > Helianthus tuberosus. The sequence goes on along the minus strand of CM060438.1, from coordinate 44,395,038 downwards.
CTCAACGTCTAATCAAATCAAAAAGTTTAGAAAAATGTTTTAAGCTAAGAAAAATAAAAACTAACTAAAAATGCTGAAAATAAAAATAAAAATAAAAATAAAAACAGATAGACAAGATGAATCACTTGGTTCCGACTCGTATCTAGTGTAACCTTTGATTATTTCCGCACTTTTGCACTATTTAAGAGATTATCTTAGTTATTGTAGTAGGCCCCTCTTTTGAAGGTGACATTACCCTCACCCCAGTAGTTTGAGTCAGCAAGGATACAATCCTAAAAGGGTGGATTATTGAAAGATAATTAATTAAGTTATTCATGCAAATTATGGTAAGCCCCTCTTTTGGAGGTGACGTTACCCTCGACTAAGTAGTCTGAGTCAGCAGGGATACAGTCCTAAATAGCCGGGTTATAGTATTAATAGTAGTTAACTTATGAGGGGATCAAAGAGTTTGGACCCCCGCTATCCAATACCGTTAAGTATTGAAGGAGGTCCTACTAAATTTGACCCAGGTCCATTGCAGGACCTCTAAACGCTGAACAATGGCAAGACCTTTACCAAACCGTTCCCTTAACCCCCGACCAGGTAGCCAACATACCTCCATATAGACCGTGGAGATATGAATGGTGAAAATCTTTTATTTTATATAGACAGTAAAATAATGTCAAGACACCACGGACAAACGATAAGGAAAGATCACCTTCAACATAAGAAACTAGTTATTAAAGTCATTAATACAAAACCAAGTAAAAAGTGCGAAAAGATTAAAAATAAAAAGTATTACACTAGACACTTTGTCTTCACCAAGTGATGTAAGAGACTTAGGCAAACATGGCCTTGATTGTCAAGAACTCTTACGATCAATCTTGGATCCCGAGACGACTCACACACTCTATGATGGACAATGGATGATGGTGGTGGATGATGGTGTTATGGTGGTGGTGGGTGAAGTGTGAGAGAGGTGGTGTGCCAAGGGATGGTTTGAGCTTGAGCCAAGCACTCCTATTTATAGGCTGAACAGAAGCTCGGGCACGGCCCCGTGTCCAGTGGGCACGGCCCCGTGTCCACATCCTTCTCTTTCTTCATTTAATGCAGCTTTGTCTTATTAGTTGACCACGCCCCCGTGTCCGCTGAGCACGACCCCATGTGCAGAAGAATCTTTGTACTATGAAGATTTGCCTAGATTGTGCGAATCTTATAGTTGACCACAGCCCCGTGTCCGCTGAGCACGGCCCCGTGGTGGGCAATAGAAGCTTCTACCACTTTGTCTTTTCTGCTGACACCTGGGCACGCCCCCGTGCTGGCTGAGCACGGGGCGTGTTCAGTCTTCTGTTATCATGTTTTGCTTGGGAAGATGCTGTTGTGGGTTCGGGCATGTCACGTCTTGTTCCTTTTCTTGTAATTATGTTAGATTTTGATGTCTTTTTGCTTCTTTTATTAATTTGAGCTCATTTAATCCTGAAAATACAAAAGGAAGACAAAAGCACACTTTTTCCAACATTAGTACTAAAAAAGGGTTAGTTTTATGCCACAATTGATGAAATTTATATGTTGCATTTTGCACATATCAAATACCCCCACACTTGAATCTTTGCTTGTCCTCAAGCAAAACTCTTTAATATGTGGCTATTACACACCCAAATGGAATGGGTAGAGAAGATGGTTTTTGGGCTTGTCATAGAGTGTCGGGATTTCCAAGATTCTTTATTTAGTTTTATTTTTATTTATTTACAATCATATTCGTCATGATTTATTTAAAACTTTTCATAAGATAAATTACTTATTAGGGCATAACATGCTTCTTTAAAATTCTATTTATATACAAGTTCACATACCTCACGGGGATCACTCAACACTCGGCCGAAGATGTATTTTTGTGGATCACTCGAGAGCGGCATGGAACTTACTCCTACCATAGGCTTGCCAATCAATCAATCCTCCTCCTTTTTAACTTATATACCTTTGTAAATATCAAGAGGACTTTGTGGGCGAAGGGTTAGGCTTGGGTTAAAGGTAGGTGGTTGGGTTAGTGATTAGTGGTTAGTAGAAAAGGGCGAAAAGCGTAACAAGCGTCGGTTTTCGTAAGACTTTTTATTTTTGTAACTTTATTTTGATGAAGCTTTTATTCAAACAAAGTTATTTTTGATGAACTTGTTTGTTTATTTTCTTTTGCTTCATCATCAACACACTTTTTTTTTTTTTTTTTGAAAAGTCATAAGAAAACCCGAACTTGTTACTAAAACAAAGGGTTAAAAATGAAAAAGGTTTTGGTGGGTAAAAAGGTGTTTGGTTTGGGTTATGAAATGAAAAGGTTTAGGTTCAAAGGGGCTAACTAGGGGGATTTTGGGTAGGTGGTAAAAAAAAAGAAAAATAATGGTGTAGAAATAAAAAAGGGTTAGTCCTAATGCCTCCATCATTTACTTACTCGGGTTTAAGTTGGTAAGGACCAGGAATGTATCGTCATGGCAAGTTCTAGAGTCGTAAGAACCAAACGGCTATTCACACAAGAAGCGAAAAATGAGCATTTAATCTAATGATATGTAATTGTATGCTCAATAAAGGCTCAAAACTCACTTTTGTGGGAATGAGTTTTTTATGTGATCAAGTATATATAATCAAATTTTAACTAAGTTTGTCATGCATTTTCATAATTTTCTTATGTTGGTTGTTTTTATCACGACGCTATCGGTTGTAAATTCGTAAAAATATAACCTTTTTAGAACTTGAAATCCCCGAGTTAAACCTAGACAAGTAAAAAATGAAAATTTTTGAAAAAATTTGGGGTGATTAGCGGTTCCAATAGAGTTTTGTGTAAGACTTGTATTTAGGACTTGCAAGATTCAAGGTTTTAGCATCCCCCCATACTTAAATTACACATTGTCCTCAATGTATCCCAAAAATAAGTTTTTAGGTTGATTGAATGTGTAAAAGGTGTGAAAAAGCAAAAAAATTGTGTTACTGGGCGCTGAACACGGCCCCGTGTTGTCCGGGCACGGCCCCGTGTTCAAGTGCCAGTAACAAAATTAAATCAAGAGAAACAGAAGCCTAGACACGGGGGCGTGTTGGGTGAACACGACCCGTGTCCAGTTACCTGAACTGGGTCTTTTTCTGCAGACTGTGCAGCAAGGGGCCGTGTTGGGCAGACACGGCCCGTGCCGAACCTACTGTAAACGAAGAATTTCGTCGGACGGTCCTGTTTTCCTGCATGGGGTGCTGGTTCAAGTTTCCCTTGTATCCTTTGCCATCTCAAGTGTGTTTTATTCCTGAAAATTAAAACTAACTAGAAAACATAATTAATCTAAACTAAACTAAGGATAGTTCCGCGGAATGCCTCCGTGGTGCGCCACGTTTATAAGGGTCCTTGGCTAGACCCAAAGCCTGGTCATATTTTGCCTAAGTGGGATGTATTGCATCCCATGTTACACCGTCAGAGAGCGTCATCCAAGCTTGAGTCTATGACCTTCATGTAGTTGACCGGGTCTTCGTCCTCTACTCTCTTTCCACATTCAAACTTCACTTCCTTGTCCACAAACTTCAATGTTAACGTTCCGTCATTCATGTCCACCACTGCTTGGGCGGTGGCTAGAAATGGCCTCCCGAGGATGAGAGGGACATCGGTATCTTCCTCCATGTCTAGGATGACAAAGTCGGTTGGAAACACGAAGTTGTCAACTTTGACCAGTAGATTTTCAGCGACACCCTGTGGAAATTTGACGGATCTGTCGGCGAGTTGTATGCTCATCTTTGTAGGGCTTGTTGTTCCTTGGCCGAGCCGTTTGAACATTGATGTGGGCATGAGGTTAATGCTAGCCCCAAGATCGGCTAATGCATTACGAACGGGGGATTCCCCGATCGAGCAAGGAATCGTGAAACTTCCGGGATCAATTTTCTTTTGTGGGAGTTTGTTGAGTACTAGGGCGGAGCATTCTTTGCCTAAGTTAACTAATTGCAATGATTCAATTTTCCTTTTGTGGGTGAGGAAATCCCTCATAAATTTTGTATATTTAGGCATTTGGGTTAGGACCTCAATAAAAGGAATATTAACATGCAATTGTTTTAGTAAATTTTCGAACTTTGCGAATTGCTCATCGGTCTTTTGACGATTTAACCGACCGGGGTATGGAACTGGAGGAGTTTTGGTGGGCTCTTGATTTGGTGGAGAAGCCTTTTCTGGTTGAGGTGTGGGTGAAGTCGTGCTTTGACTTCCTTCAACCGGTGGTAATGGGGCATCCTCGGGTCCCACGGTTCAGTTTCTTAATGTGATGAGGTGTACTTGCGCCTTTGGGTTGGTTTCGGTATTGCTAGGTAACGCGCCTTGTGGTCTCTCGGAGAAATTTTGAGCTATGTGATTTAATTGTTTTTCAATGTTTTGAATGCTAGCTTGTTGATTTCTAAAATTCGATTCCAATTGTTGAAATCGATCCGAGTTTTTCTTTTCGGTGTCGGGGATGAGGCGAGATACAGTATCCTCAAGCCTTTCTCTTCCACCTTGTTGTTGAGAGAAATTTTGTGGTTGTTGAAAGTTAGTTCGTTGGTTTTGTTGGTTACTACTATTGCCGGGATCTCTCCAACCAAGATTAGGGTGGTTACGCCATCCTTGGTTGTAGGTACCCGTTGGTGGACCCGACGGCCTAGGTCTATTGTCAATGTAGTTTACCGTTTCCGTTTGATCATCTACTTCTTTCATACAACTCCAATTTTCATGTGGTCCACCACACCCTTCACAAGCCATGACCGAGGCCGTTTTTGCCATTTCTAATTTTTTAATTTTTGAAGAAAGGGCCTCGATTTGGGCTTGTAAAGAAGTGCTTTTATCAACCTTATGGGTGCCCGGGGCAATAGACTTATTGCCTCGGGGAGTGTGCCACTGAAAATTGGTTTGAGCAATTTTCTCAATTTGATTGTATATTTCATTTGGGCGACGATTACCTAAAAGTCCCCCGGAGCTAGAATCAAGTGTTTGTCTTATGTGTGGCAACAACCTATTGTAGAAAGTGGATACTTGTTGCCACATCGCTAGACCGTGATGAGGACACTTTCTTAGTAGCTCCTTGAACCTTTCCCAAGTTTCATATAAGGATTCCCCATCCTCTTGTGAGTATGTATTAATTTCAGTCATTAATTTAGCCGTTTTAGCAGGAGGGAAATACTTATATAGAAACTTTTGGGCTAGTTCATCCCAGGTGTTTACCGAGCCAACTCGGAGGGTGTTGAGCCAAGCCTTAGCTCGGTCCTTTAGCGAAAATGGAAACATTCGAAGGCGGATGGCGTCATTTGATGCTCCATTGATCCGAAAGGTATCACATATTTCTAAGAAATTAGTAATATGTAGATGGGGATCCTCGTCCGCAAGCCCATGGAAGGTTGCGGAGTTTTGGAGCATTTGTATCAAGTGCGGTCGAAGCTCGAAGTTATTGGCTTCGACATTCGGCGCATTGATAGCGGCGCCTAGATTACCCACGGTGGGCCGAAGGTAATCCATGAGGGTACGTTGGTCCGCCATTGGAAGTGGGTCCCCCGAAACTTTCTCTTGATTTTTAGCTTTAAGTCTTTTTCTGAGAAAGCGTTCGGGTTCTTCTAGAGGTTCTTTTATGTCTCTACTAGAACTGGAGCTCATGCACTACGTAGGAAGTTCAAATGCGGCGCCTGGATTCCAAGTCCTGCAATAAAAACAGAAAAGAACGTTGGTCAGAATGTTCACCACGGCCCCGTGCTCAGTGAACACGGCCCGTGGTCGGAGGTACAGTTATTGTTTTCCGGATCCCTGTTACTGGGAGTTGGACACGGCCCCGTGTTGCACCGACACCGCCCCGTGCTCAGCTCTCTATAACTCAGAAAATAAAAACTGCCAGTAATGGTGCTGGGCACGGCCCGTGCTGAGCTCTGCAGAAACTGAAAAATTAAGAAAAAAATCCTAAAAAAATGAAAAATAAGAAAAAAGATTAGGCCGTTGATTCCTAACTTTCTTAAAATCCTTGTGTCCCCGGCAGCGGCGCCAAAAACTTGATGGGTGTCAAGTGTTATATATATTAGGTGTATATTTTAAGCCCCTTTAACACTTTTTAGTCAAGTTTTAAATTTATAAAACACGATATTCACTAACACTAGACACTCATATGGGCAAGTGCACCCATCGTAAGCGTAGTATAGTGTTGGTAAGATACCGAGGTCGTCCAAGGACACAAGAGCTTTTAGTACCGGTTTATCCTCAACGTCTAATCAAATCAAAAAGTTAAGAAAAATGTTTTAAGCTAAGAAAAATAAAAACTAACTAAAAATGCTGAAAATAAAAATAAAAACAGATAGACAAGATGAATCACTTGGTTCCGACTCGTATCTAGTGTAACCTTTGATTATTTCCGCACTTTTGCACTATTTAAGAGATTATCTTAGTTATTGTAGTAGGCCCCTCTTTTGAAGGTGACGTTACCCTCACCCCAGTAGTTTGAGTCAGCAAGGATACAATCCTAAAAGGGTGGATTATTGAAAGATAATTAATTAAGTTATTAATGCAAATTATGGTAGGCCACTCTTTTGGAGGTGACATTACTCTCGACTAAGTAGTCTGAGTCAGCAGGGATACAGTCCTAAATAGCCGGGTTATAGTATTAATAGTAGTTAACTTATGAGGGGATCAAAGAGTTTGGACCCCCGCCATCCAATACCGTTAAGTATTGAAGGAGGTCCTACTAAATTTGACCCAGGTCCATTGCAGGACCTCTAAACGCTGAACAATGGCAAGACCTTTACCAAACCGTTCCCTTAACCCCCAACCAGGTAGCCAACATACCTCCATATAGACCGTGGAGATATGAATGGTGAAAATCTTTTATTTTATATAGACAGTAAAATAATGTCAAGACACCACGGACAAACGATAAGGAAAGATCACCTTCAACATAAGAAACTAGTTATTAAAGTCATTAATACAAAACCAAGTAAAAAGTGCGAAAAGATTAAAAATAAAAAGTATTACACTAGACACTTTGTCTTCACCAAGTGATGTAAGAGACTTAGGCAAACATGGCCTTGATTGTCAAGAACTCTTACGATCAATCTTGGATCCCGAGACGACTCACACACTCTATGATGGACAATGGATGATGGTGGTGGATGATGGTGTTATGGTGGTGGTGGGTGGTGGGTGAAGTGTGAGAGAGGTGGTGTGCCAAGGGGTGGTTTGAGCTTGAGCCAAGCACTCCTATTTATAGGCTGAACAGAAGCTCGGGCACGACCCCGTGTCCAGTGGGCACGGCCCCGTGTCCACATCCTTCTCTTTCTTCATTTAATGCAGCTTTGTCTTATTAGTTGACCACGCCCCCGTGTCCGCTGAGCACGACCCCGTGTGCAGAAGAATCTTTGTACTATGAAGATTTGCCTAGATTGTGCGAATCTTATTGTTGACCACGGCCCTGTGTCCGCTGAGCACGGCCCCGTGGTGGGCAATAGAAGCTTCTACCACTTTGTCTTTTCTGCTGACACTTAGGCACGCCCCAGTGCTGGCTGAGCACGGGGCGTGTTCAGTCTTCTGTTATCATTTTTGCTTGGGAAGATGTTGTTGTGGGGTCGGGCATGTCACGTCTTGTTCCTTTTCTTGTAATTATGTTAGATTTTGATGTCTTTTTGCTTCTTTTGTTAATTTGAGCTCATTTAATCCTGAAAATACAAAAGGAAGACAAAAACACACTTTTTCCAACGTTAGTACTAAAAAGGGTTAGTTTTATGCCACAATTGATGAAATTTATATGTTGCATTTTGCACATATCACCACCGATGGTGGAAACATCAGGGTGAGGCACTGAGCGAAACAGATTTTCCAGGAGAATCCATAACAGCTAATATTACCAGATATTTAACATTATGTCTCATACCATAACATATCAAATAAAATAAGTTATTACAGACATAGTGTTCTCAAAGACAACATTGTTCTGACAACTCATTAATTATTTAGTTTGTTTCTAGACTCCCCTAGCTTGATTCCACAAAAGCAAGGTAACGTAGCAAGTATCCTAAACACCTGTCACATACATTAAAATAGGTCAATACACATAGTGTAAAGGTGAGCATACAAGTTTAATAGCATGGATAGTAGCGAAAACGGTTTACGCATAACCAACATGTAACATGTTGAAATGTGAAGCTAGCAAGTTATCGACAATGAAATATGCACAGACATAACTGCGAGTTGTAGAATGCGCAACACATATCACCACTGTGACACGTGAAGAAATACCCTTAACAACCCCTGTCCACGACAGGTGCTGAGTCCAAACTATAGTACTATGGTTGCTAAGGTGTCAGGCAACAATCACTGTGTAAACATAACCTACAAGCATTCATCGAGTAACACGTATAACATGTTTAGCGGTTAGCGTATAAAAAGTGTTTGCGTTGTGTGATCAATGTGATTTGATATAGGTAACGTATGTAACACCCAAAAGTGCGTTAAGCAAAAAGGGATCGAGTATACTCACAGATAGTGGTTAATAAATAAACACAGTCTTGGATTGAAGGGATCGGGTATACTCACAGTTAGCCTGATCAGATAACGACAGTATATGCGAGGAACAGTGCGTTAAACAGTGTCGAGTGGAACGAGTGACGAATGGTGGTTCGGTCAAATGACCGTCCGGACGGATGGTCATCCGAACGGATGGTCATCAGGACGGATGACCATTCGGTCGGATAGTCATTCGTTTGGAAAGGATGTGTTTATGTATGATTCGTGCTTTGAAGTTTTTGTTGTAGCATTTTAAAAAGTGGGAAGTATCTCTACCTATTAGGTCGTCCGGTCGGACGGTCATCCGGACGGATGGCCGTTCACTCGGATGGTGATCCGTCGAGGTGGAACGTTACAAAGGTTCAAGTATCTTGGTAGGACAGTCATTCAATCGGAGGTTCGTCCAATCGGATGACTATCCGTTTGGAACTGATATCCTTCAAAGTTTTGTAAAATGTTCAAGTATTGAAAATCACAAGTCACCCGTTTGGATCGTCGTTTGATCGGATGGTGATCCGATCAGACGTCAATCTGTTCGGTGACCTGTTCGTTTGAAAACTTGCAAAATCCGTTAAGTTTAGAAAGTTGCGGTTTGACCGAGACGATGTGACAACGTGCTAAACAACGAAAACCTCATCAGGTCCAACTTATCCGGTCGGACGGGAATCACCCCGTTCGATCCGAACCAACTATTTATGGCGGTGTTTCATGTTCAACCCGTGAATCGGTTGTCTCTTTGATTGTAATCCATTCTCAGACCGACACTTCACTAGAAAATGGGTAGGAGGCCTGAATGAGCTCAGATTCTATCGTTTTGAGTAAAAGTGAATAATGTTTGAAGAAAAGTTTGAAACACTTTGATTATGCTTAGATTTAGGTGAAATCAGTGTTTAAGTATTGTAGAAATCCTTTAGATCTGAGTTGTTCTTGGTGAGATGAGGTCATACTCCGATGTTCATATGAACCTGTGATGACATCACTCGATAACAGCCCAAATCAGGTGGATTCCATGGTTAAAAGTTGTGATTTGATGAAGATGATGAGAAAGTGTGTGTTGATTAAGGAAGTACAAGATTTGAGATGAAAACTTACAAGAATCGAGAGAAATCGGGAGAAAAGTGGCCTGAGAGTGCGTGGGTCGGGAGAGAGTTGTCACATCATGAACAGTGATGTGATAGGTGGGTATTTATAGGTGAAGAGGAGAGAAAGGTGGTGCAAGTCAGGGGGTTGGATGGCCTTTCGATCGGATGGCCAATCGGATGGTCATCTGGTCGGATGACTATTCGATCGAAGGGTCATTCGATCGGATGGCTCAGGTGAGTTAGTTTCCGACTTTTGTTTCGTGCGTTGAGCGTTGCGATGCGTTTAATCGAGTTGCGAGTAAGCGATGCGATAGTTTTAAATAATGGTTACACAAATAACATAACTAACATACAACAACATAAATAATCTTGCGTTTCCAGTTCGTGATGAGATTGCGTTGTGATAGAGTTGCGATCGCGTTTGCGATTAACACCTTTAACATAATTAAACATGCACAAGTAACACATAATAGCATACACACACGTAAAACAATATCCATAACTGTGATTCGAGTTGCGATGCGATAGCGATGAGATAGCGTTTAAGTAGATTAGCGTTCAATTGCGTTTATTGCATTGTTACTTCACATAATACAACTAAAATAACGTAAACTAAAGTATCGCTTAGCGAGATCCGAGAGTACAAGTAATAATTAAGCAAGGAATGTCATATCTGATTAGCAATCTTTTCTTCCTTTGACTTTGACTTCAAAAAGTCGGGTTGTTACAATTTATGGATTGAGTTTTGATTTATAATTTTGTATAAGTGACACCCATAGTTGGGTTGGTGTGCTACATAAATTATGCGTGTTGGTTTAAGGTAACTGAAGAAGGATTGGTACACGAAAGGGGCATATTTGCTATTAAAACATGGACTACGAAGAAGAAAGTGTAGTTAGTTTCATCAATGGAAGTTGACCTCTTGCGACTAGCCTTTGATTTAAGAATAAATATGGGTTTTGTGAAGGCAAGGATATAGTTGATAGTGAGAGTTGCGCAATTGAGTAATAGATGATACTTGAGGCGTACCAAGTCCATTTACATAACCTTCTTGTCGTTATGTCTAAATCCTATTTTTGGGCACCTTAAAATGCACCTTTTGAGGTGAGTTGCCTTTAACAAATCCATTATTTTTTTCATGCAAACGATTTCCTCGCCACTAGTATAGACAAAACACATTGCTTGACCTTGGGTGACTACTTTGTTGCACTCATGCGCCGTAGTCTCCCTCCTCAAAACCTACAGGTTGACTACCTAAAAGGATATTTTAGTTGGATCCTCGTTAATTCGGTAGTAGGTCTTAGCCTTGTCTTTGCATGTCTAGCTTCCTTAAAATGGTTAGTTAATGTGATCGGTTTTACTACATACACTGTGAAGATAATAAATTGTTTATGTGATTGAACGTATACCATATTGTTCCCGTACAATATTTTTTACTATTAAATCGAAGGAATGAAGTAGCTATTTTGTATTTGAGTTCCGTATCCACAAACTTAATTACCTTAATGTTTAATAAGCCTTTAAACAAAACTAAAAGGTTTAATATGTAATTCAATATTATAAAAGGGTGAGAAATAGAACTTTAGAAAAAAAAAAAATAGGAAATAAATCACACGTCTTTGGCGTTTAAGTGGTGGAATAAATGGACTTAAAAGAATACATATATTTAACTAGGTTATAACCCCGTGTATTACACGGGATTAAATAAATAAATTTTATATACTAAATAATAAAACAATATATCTTTAAAAACTCATTTATTGTACGGGTTGAATAAATATAATTTTATATATTAAATAATAAAAAAGTTATATCTATAAGAACCATATTGTAAAGGTTGAATAAATATAATTTTATATACCAAATAAAAAAGTTATATCATTAAAACCACGTGTATTACACGGGTTGAATAAATGTAATATTGTTTACCAAATAATAAAATAATACATCTTTAAAAAACCTCATTTATTACACGGGTTGAATAAATGTATTTTTATATACCAAACAATAAAAAATTACATCTTTAAAAATATGCGCATTACACGGTTTGAATAAATGTAATTTTCTGTACTAAATAATAAAAATATATATCCTTAAAAAACTCTGTGTATTGTACGAATTGAATAAATCTAATTTTATATATCAAATAATAAAAAAAGTTATATCTTAAAAAATCTCATGTGTTACATGGGTCGAGTAAATGTAATTGTGTATAGTGAAAATAAAAATATTTAATATATTAATACAAAGTTTGGTTTTCGTGATAAAATAGATTATTCTGTTGTTGCAAAATTTGTTAACGAAGTCTCAATAAATTTAACCCTTTATTTAAAACTCTGTAAATGTATAAATGATAAATAATATTAGTTAATTTTATTTTAAGTTTCATAAAATTTATTCGATACCAAACTAAACAAAACGTTCAAATATATTTAATTCAAATAAATAATATTATAAATGAGAAGGAGATTAAACTAAATAATAATTATCCATAAGATATTAAACTAATAATATTTAGTAGGAGGGTTATCTATAATTAATTAGAAGGGATTAAATTAAAATAATAATTATCTATAAGAGATGACCTAATATGATGAGAAGTATCCCTAAAGTGGTTTCTTTTATTATATAGTAAGATAAGATAAGATTAATTAAGCGTTTAAGTAGTGGAATAAATGGACTTAAAAGAGCTCTAATTACATATATAATTATTATTAGTTAATTAAAAAAAGAAAATGAGTGTATGAATGCTAAACTTTCGTTTTTTTAATGTAAAGTGTTTAAGTTTCGGTTTTTTTATAGGAAGTTTTGAATATTATCACTGCCACCATCGTAACGCATAGAAATTAATTAATTTTAATCAAATTACTCAACAAAAACTCTAATCGTTCGTAGTCATGCCGACATGAGACAAGTCCCACAATTACCTAACCTATGCTTTATGTAACCATTAACAAGAACACATAGCATCCGTATGGATTTGATGAGCAAGCTCAAGTTCAATCTCAACTCTCAAGTATTGTAAAGGAGGGATTTAATTTAAATGGAAAATAATTTACCTTTCGGTTGATCTGGACTTCTAGACCAACATCTGAGTGGACTGATCAACAAGATTGGTTTACTATTACATGATGGGCCAAATATGATTTGTATGGGCCGGTTGTGGTGGCCAAATAGAGGTGCACAAACCGGTTAATTTCAATAACCGGTTATATCGGTTAATTTAACTTTTTGACTTTAACCGGTTAATTAAATTAAACGGTTCAGTTAATTCACCGTTCACTTCTTTCTTTCATTAAAAAGGACTCGGGAGCACAACGTTAAATAAGATTTAGGTGAGAATAGTAGTTAATAAAACTAGAAGAGAGCATTTGTAATATAGACAAATCTTGAGGGGAATATTTACAATCTCAGACACCCAACGGCTGAAAGAAAGTCAGAAACACCACGAAATCTTCCATTCCATCAACATGCATGCAATGCAACAACAAAAAAAAAACTTATTATTTCCAAAAAACCTAACAATAATTAGGGTTTGTTCATCCAGATTTCATCCTAATTTTCGTCTACAATCGCCCACACTCGTTCCACAAGTAACAAAACAGATTCATATTCTCGATATATCATCACAAAAAAAAAAGCTCTAGATTTGTTGTGGATTTCTGATATATATATTGATAATTCATTCGCTGAAATTTAACCTGCATCTCGTTGTTAAATGTTGATGATGTGGTGTTATCCTGAGCGGTAAATTAATCGAATACACCTGGAGTTTGATATAGATTTTGATTTTTCCTAAGACTTGTGTGATTTAAATTGCAGATGAAAATGCAGATAAATCGAATGTTTACGCACATGTTTATGTATTTCGATTGATGAGGAAGAATGTCTACGAGGAATGAAACGACGGGTAATGATGACCCAATTTTATTGTTTTCTTATGTTTTGCAATTTATATTGGCTGTATGATCTTAGGGTTATGAATAAGACCAATTTGATGGTGAAGTTGTAGGTTTTTTTTTTATTGGAAAGGTGAAGACAATTGATTTCATATGAATCAGTTTATTTTTTAGGGTTTTTAGAGTTGGTAAGAGGGTCTATTATGCGACATAACAATGAAACAAAGTAATTGATGGTTAAGGGCGTTCAGAAAGCTCGAGGCTCGCTTGAACAAAGCTTGCTCGTAAATTCGTAACCATCTCGGTTTTAAATGAGCCGAGGCTGGCTCGTTTAACTTCGAGCCCGAGCTTAAGCTCAAGCTGGTTTGGCCCAGCTCGCTCGATAAGCAGCCCCATTGATGGTTATCTTTATTTTTCTTGGTGCTACTTTGACTTTTTTGTAAGTGATGCAATTTGCAATGCTTGTTTGTTATGTTATTGAGAATCTCCATGTAAATTGGTAAGATATATTTAATATATACAACATTGTTCTTAGAACTCGTGACAAGGCTTGCACCGACAAGTATATTGATTGTGTCATTGTAACATTTGACCCTCGTACCAATCAATAATGTTTTTTCTATATCTACAAGGAGCTCATGCCTTTGTTTTTGGTTGTCTGACCCAAACACGTTTAACTATGGAGTTCTTTTCTCATCTGCAACCAATGCGCCCAAAGCGTGTTGTTATGGGACATACTTTATGTCTATATCTCTCCTTAGACAAAACGATTTGAGATTTGCCTAAGGTGTCACAATCATTGTCTTTGTAGACTATAAAACTGTTGATAGAACAGAAATGCATCCAAAAAAAAAAATATGGAATATCCAACTCTCATGTCTTGACTATTGATACAACTGAACGATGAACGTCTGATAAATACACGTATTATTGCAGAAGCTTCTCTCTTTGACCTCTTAAAGTTAGATGACGATGAAGAAAATGGTAGCGATGAGTTAGATGAAGAGACACCTGCCGTCGGTTAGTTAAATTTTGTTATTGTAATATTCACACTCAATTTTCATCACCTGTTGGAGATTTTATAGTTTTCTGACTTGCTTGGAACTTTTTACATACCATACAGTATGAGGATTTAGTTTTCTTTCTAAATATACATGATCATTGTATACAACAACAAGATGCCTATATAAAAAAGCAGTGGTCAAACAGACATATCAACATCTTAGGTGTGTTAATGTTATGCATATTGCATAATCTATTTTTAATGCATACAAACTCCAAAATCGTTTTATTCAAAATTTAGATTATTGTTGTAATATAGTTAACACATTAAGTTTTTACAAAAAAATTGGCCTGACCAGACCAATTTTGAGGCGCTACCCAACCTGCCCATCTTGCCACCTCTAACATGCATGATCTCACCAGCACAAATTGCGGTCACTGCTTTGAACAAAGTGAACTTATGTAAATCATTACTAAGGTCCATAACGAATCATATTTATACTTTTTTTTTAATTGCATATCATCTGGTTTAGGATAAACTCTACTTATTAGATATAACCAACCATATATTTGGGTTTGGTTGCAATGTGATATTCCTCATCAGGTGCAAAACTGAGGCTGGCAGATTTTTTATCTGAATCTGGTAATGAGTTATGTGCAGATTGTGGATCTCCAAATCCAAAATGGGTGTAAGTGTATTCATATTTCTACTTATGCATCCCTTTGCGTAATCTATTTTATATTTTTCTCTACTTAATTAAATTTCACCGTGTGGGGGTGACTAGATCGGTAAATCTGGGATCATTTGTATGCATCAAGTGTTCCGGAGTGCATAGAAGCCTTGGAGTGCATATATCAAAGGTGTAGTAACCACTACTTGCCTTATCTACCATATTGTATGCGTTTGATTGACCCCAAAACACCTTTTGTCAATAAAAATAAGTTTTTAATAAAGTTCAAGTCTGTTAAACATGATTACAAAAGTTATTTTAATTTAACAATAACATAGTTTTTTATACATTAGTAGTAAGTACACTGTGGGCAGCTTTCGAACACACGTTCCTTTTATGCTAATATATATGTTTTACATGTTAGCATTTAATCATAACCAACAGTTTCAACTTCTTGTTGCAGATATTATCAGTGAATCTGGATGAGTGGACTGAGGAAGATGTTGATAATGTGATAAAAATTGGAGGAAATATTGAAGTAAATATGAAATATGAACACAGCATTCCAAACAGCTGTAGAAAACCACAACCAAATTCTTCCATAGACGAGCGTACCGATTTTATCAGGTAATCCAAGAACTACAATTGTCATACAAAACTTGTGATACATTATGTACATTTACACTTAACTTTATTAATAATACTCAGGAGAAAGTATGAAATGCAACAATTTTTAAACACAGAGGAACAATTATCTTGTCCCTTCAATCCAGCAGCCTTCCACTGCAGTTCAACAGGCTTAAATTCGATGGTGGATAAGAAATATTTAAATAGTATGCGTATACATAATATTGGTCAAGCATTTATCAACAGCCGAAAAAGAAAAGACGTTGAACTAAAGCCTTCAAAGAAAAGTAGCTCAACGGTAATTACTTTGATTATCTTAACTTTAGAGGCGAACAAGGATATTATTTTGCGGTAAATCAATTTTTTCTCTTGTGGCTCCTAAATCGACAATTCTGATGCCTGGTATCTCTTCTATAGGCAGGTATGGTGGAATTTGTTGGGTTGATAAAAGTCAAAGTGGTCAGAGGCATTAACCTTGTTATTAGAGATGTGAGGAGTAGTGATCCTTATGTTATGCTCTCACTGGGAAACCAAGTAAGCCTAAAATTTTAATATAAATCTGTCTTTTGATGCATAATATTGATGTGGTGTGAAAATGAGAAGATCGCTTGATTTGTTTGCAGTCGGTGAAGACTCGAGTTATAAAGAGCAACCTCAATCCTGTCTGGAATGAGAAGTTAATGTTATCGATTCCTGAAGATGTCCCGCCTTTAAAAGTGGTAAGTCAAAAGTATGGTTATGAAGTTTATTGGAAATAATGTTATTCAAGAAGGACAAACATACTACCAAGTTTTTTTTTTAATCCACTTTTTTTGTAAAGCATATTTAGGAATTGTGAACCATTCATTATGTATGTCCCATTTTCTTTTTAGGTATGTCTTTTTTTTAATAAAATGACCCGAATCAACCCATTTCACATAAACGGGTTAGCAACATGTGTCATAGTAGCATTATTTGTCAATGACAATTTTACCCTTTTTAGAACGTTTTCGACAAGGATAAGTTCACAGAGGATGATCCTATGGGTGAGGCTGAGATTGATATCAAACTCTTGGTTTCCGCTGCTAGAGCTTTTGAGAATGGTAATGCCAACGAGTTATCAAAACAACTTGAAAAGATGACAGACGGAAAAGACAAATATACCCTCGGTATGATCAAAGTGGCGGAAGGGAAGACAAAGCAAGACGTTACTCTACAACTGCAAAATGTTGAAAGCGGTGAAATACAAATAGAGATTGAATGTGTGCCTCTAACCCAGTAGTATTGATAGATATGACTGAAAATTTAACTTTATGGATCGCGATAATCGCGAGTTGTCGAATTATAAAGTTAACTTTGCTATAGCTTTTGCTACCTAAGAAAGGCTTGTTTTTCTGCAGGGATTTTATGATATGAATTTGCTACTAAAGGGTGATTAGGGTGATCAATGCTCTTATGTATGCAATTTTCATGTGTAATTGCCTCTTTGAATCTTTATATAATTTTCATTGCATAAGATACATAAACAAGGTTATTTGGGGAACCATCAAAAATTAAAGAACACAAGAAACCATTCTTATCCCTTTTTTTATTTTAATCTTAAATCCAATCACTAAGATTAAAAAGGGTAAAAACTATTGATTTTCTCTTCTTCCTTTGGCATGCACACAAAACTCTGACCTACAACTCATCACAATCCATAACAATGATAATTGAATGTACGTTGTCGCGTATTCCCCGTAGTAGTGGGACATAAACCCGGCCAGTTTGTTGGTCGTTTAAAGGGTTCGAGTCTTTTTGCTCCTTTTAAAGAGTTTAAATTTGCGTCTTTGAGGTTTCCATGACTAACTTTTACCACTTCATTGTAGGGGGTAACAAATTAGCTAGGTATGGTGGCCAAACATTGTCTTATGTTGGTTTTGTTTTCAACTTACTAATCTAGCATCGAACTTATTGTAATACGTTTTCCCCGATAGAGAAACATGTTGGGGAATAGGACAAAAAATAATCACTTTAGTAGGAGTTTATACAATGCCAAAATATATCGGTATAAAAACGCAAACTACGCAATGTAGATTCACTATGTGGGTATACAGACATCACAGGAGTACGCTTTGCAGATTCGTGTATGAATTGAGTTTCATCATAAAAATGTACATTTATTGATAAAAAGCTGATACGCGATAGTATATTTGTGTACAATGAGGATGTAATCCTACTTTCATGTAATGAAGTGGACGTGTGAGTTAGAGTTGATACGCGACCAATATGTCATGTAGCTCTTTTGTATATTGATGATTTCTTTCTAATATGACTATACATTAAAGTGTTTAGCCTTTTTTGGATTAATAATAGATCGCAGGTTAAGGATTTAGTTTAGAGGGAATGGGTCAAGTGCCCCTTGTAATCGCTTGTTTGTTTTGTCGCTCTTCTTGTTTCTAGCTTCTTGCTAGCTTGGTTTTAATGAAATTCGTCGTTCCGTTCCATTAGGTGTAATAAGTGCTATATTGATTATTTCAGTCACTTATCCTATGAGCCACTGTACGGCGATTGCGTGTGCATCGAAATACAAACAACAATCAGACAATACTACTGAATCATTGACTGGTAAAATTGTTTTACTCGAATGCAAGTTTGAAGTAGTTTCAGAATATCCATTCACCGAAACCTATACGAATACATGCTTTGGCATCTGCTGAGTGGACGAAGTAGCGAATAAAGGGTCCCGTGTACACACCGCATTGTTTCAAATAAAAAAATTAGATGTAGTTATTCATCAAATTAATTTCACTGTCATAGTCAACTTCTAAATTTGTATTGTTAAAATTCCATTTTGCCCGAACCAAATTAATACTTTGTTAAAATGACTCGTTAACGAGCCAAAACAGTTTCAATCAGTTATTTGTTTAGCTTAAAAATAATCATATATTATACAAAAAGCAGACAATAAATCACACGATTAATCAAACCGAGCCTAAGAACGATGAGTACACTTACAAGTAGTTCCCTCTCATGAATTCGTACAAATGTGATGCCAAAACGTCAAACGGTTACTACAGTTGGCAAAAACAATATGAACTTCAATTAAATAATTCTATAACATATAATTCTTCATATAGTGTAGCATAATGATGAGTATTTGGTGTAAATAAGACTTGCAAGTGGAGCAATCTTTGGCGCAGCCACAAACGCCGGTGGACCATTGGCTGGGGGCATTCATGGTTGTGAAGTATTTGAATTGTGGAACAGCGTCTGAGGTAGCTTGATTCTGTCTGGCGAAGATGACCACAATACACCATTATCTTTGTTGTATACGGAGCAAAATGTTATAAATACGAACGTTAAGAGAGAGTACATGTTAAATGAACCTATCGGATTCTGTTTCTATCAACAATGTCACACCCCCAAAATACCACATGCGGAAACCCCCACAAGGCATGTGACCTACCAGGATCTAGCCACCAGTCACATTGAACTCATAACAATTATTCCAAGTAAAACTTTCATTTATTAAAAGAAGCGTTACAATTCATTATTTATCGTTCAGCGGAAGCAAAGTACATTAGTTGAGAACTTCATAAACCAAGTGTGTAAAAACCATTTGACTTGTCTCGTGATTCCAAGTATCTCGACCCATGACCACTCCAGCATCCCAGACAGCAAGTTCCAAAGACATGAACCTATAAGCCTGCAAGCATGCAGAAAAGTGTATCAGACAACGTTGGTGAGTCCACTGATTTGTTAAACCGTTCGTTACCGATTACTGATTTATGTTATGTTGATAATAACTCGATACCGCAGACGGCCCTTTTTGCCCTTCTCCAATGCTCTATCAACCATTGGTCATGATTTAAAGTTATTAGTTCACGCCCGTCCTATCCAGGTACGTCGTGAGGGTGCCAAACCTAATAACGCTATCAACTAATAACCCCGTTGCCCTACAAGTAACTAACCCGGTAGTATGATGGGACTTAGGTGATAGAAAGTGAGTATATTATCCAACATCAACGTTTACTGAAAACCGTTGCATATCCCCTGCAAGGATATGCGTTTGTGAAATCCGCCTCACATCCCCTACAAGGATGTGGGTAATTGAAAACCGCCTCATATCCCCTACAAGGATATGGGTTTACAAAAATCCGTTTACAAGTTTTTTCAGTTTGATTGTCCCCACCGGACGCATGCTTGTTTTAAGAGAAGTGAACTCACCTTAGGTTTGCTCGGTAAGACTAGTTACTTGTTTACGTTTACAGTTGGTCAACCAAATCCTAACATAGTTACCAATGATAATCAGATTGTATGCACATAATTCATATATTCCACATTCACATTACACAAGTAGCATACACATAGTCACACATCGTTATACAAGTCGTAACAAGAGTTCACGTAACACAACAATTCATAACAGCATGTTCAAGTAATTGAGTCTCATGCAAGGCTCACATCACATGTTCATAATTCACCATAGCACATATCGATAGTTCAGTTCTCAATCAAGTGGATATGCAAGTTCACAACCATGTAACAACTTAGCAGTTCAGATCATTAAACATTCAAGTGTTAAATCATATCATGAATTCGTGCGGCCCAAACAACTTACAGCCCAACAAAATGTGTGATCAAATTAAAGTGTGTGTGTATAGTCCAACACAAAGGTTCGAACCAACATGTGGAGTCCAATCCCCAACTTGTGCGATTGAACTGGACTTGTGCGACTGGTGTTTCGTTAGTGGGCTAGGGTGCAGCGCAGTGAGATGTTTGGCCCAAACATGCTTGTGCGACTGAACCCTCTTGTGTGACTGGATCCTCTTGTGCGACTGGGCCACTTGTGCGATTCGTGTGTGTGTGGTTGGCCAATATGTGCAACCTGTGCTTGTGCGACCCAACCCAAACACCCGTAGCCCAATGACGTGTGCGGTCCATAAACATTAAACTAATGAACTTCTTATGCGACTACCTTGTGCGATTGCTATTATGTGATCAGTTACAATTTCCCTAAAATCATGAAATCAGTTATCTAGTTCCCATTTATTCTATCCAATCAAACTATTAACAGTTTCTAATTGCTCCTTTATT
The DNA here is from genome assembly GCA_030545235.1 of Helianthus tuberosus. NCBI lineage: Eukaryota > Viridiplantae > Streptophyta > Magnoliopsida > Asterales > Asteraceae > Helianthus > Helianthus tuberosus. The sequence goes on along the minus strand of CM060438.1, from coordinate 44,374,199 downwards.
CGATCAAATCAAGGGATTTCCAATCATTCTCATGAACCCTAATTAACTATCTAACCATGAACAACAACTTATCATGCACACATATCATCGGATCATCAAGCCATAGATGAAACGCCCAAACATTTCTCATTCGACTATTAACATAAAATTCGTACAATTTTTACAAAATTTTGACATGACCCGTTTGCATTAAGAACTTTTCCACCTGCTTTTAACATCATCAATTTAATTAAGTTCTACGACATTTTTCAAAATAGCAAAGTAGTGACCATATAAGGTTCACCATAAACATTTTGTACAAACTACACTAAAAGGTTTAGAAATCCAAACTACTTACTAACATACTAAACACAAGTTTAACACCATATCACAAAATGAAAACTTTGACCCACACATAATAGACAACTTGAACCGGAAGCGTGTAAAAAAGTCGACATTGTGTGTTTGGTCCGAGCGCGCCGCAATCAAGCAAGAGATTTACCTATCATTCATAACAACAAAACATTGTTAGTTCGTAATACATAACAATTGAAATCCTTTAATTCCGTATCATTATTTGACCCATTAACATATCATATTACTTTACTAACATTATCACCTCCATTCGGAAACATTCATCATACCACTTTCCGATTCATTTATAACGAACCGCTATGTACCATATCTTTCACTATACTTACATTATTTGACCCGTTATGAACAAGTCAAATTCTCAAACATTCTAACAATCATTCTACTTATCATTCCAACCCATTAGACAGGTTATTTCCAATTTACTTCAAACATTATCTTTTGGACATTTCTCCATATAAACCCTTTGCATCTATTCAATCATGAATCATAAAGGAAACTTACACTAAATTTATAGTACTAAAGATTATCATTCATAAATCTACAAGTAGAGTATATAAAGTTCATATGAACTTACTGCGATCTTGAGATGCTTGTGGCTTCGAGTGACTTGTTCCTTCTTCCTTCTTCGTGCCTATATGTCATAACTTTACACTTTTAGCTTTTGTATGCTTTACATTACTTATGCATTTTATTCATTGGTCATGGCGTTATATGACTAGGCATACATTCATTTTCATTCAATAACATCATTTTATCAAAACTCCATATCATAACACAACTAAATTATTCTATGGCATTTCTTCAAACACTTGGCGTGCACACTAACAATTAAGCATAGTGTACAAGTACTTAGAGCATGTTTTCTCCATAGTTCATCCATTGATTAACATAACATTTCCTAACTTCACAATTTACCATTATGAGCATATACACATTATTCTAAATCACCTATCCATCATAACATCATCATCAATAATCTAACAAACATATAGAATTTCACAATATTCAAGTCATTCATGGTGTATAAGTGGGGTTTTTTTCCAAATTCATCATCATATTCAGAATTTATCATATCTTGATGTCTACACAACCATAGCAACCATTATCCATACTAGATTTAACATTGCATTCACGAATTACACTAAACCCACTAAATTAAACATCACCAAATCATGAAATTAAACTTACTTGACACTTATAACACTTAGAGGATCATGATTCCTAGCTCATGCATTGAAATCTCAGCCTTTTACTCCTTCAATTTTGTGGGGAATTGAAGAACTAGGGTTATGAAGGAGAAGTTCCCCCTGGCCTCTCTATCTCTCGATCGAACATACACCCACACACACATACTGGGCATTTTTTTGAGTTAGGTGTTTTAATCTCATATTTTCATTTAACCCCCCTCATCTTTTTAGAACATATCACTTTCTTTTTTTATTTATATAATTCTCTAGTAAATATCCATGCAACAACGTGTTATATGACTGATAGAGTGGTATTTCCCTAACCATTCGTGACTCACGTTTTATGATGCTCTTTGCTTGTTACTCGAGTTTGAGGAACCATTCGACATGAGTTAGGATGAGCTGAGATGAGCATGCAAATCACAATATTATTGTGGGTGCACACATAATAATAATGTGGGGTGCATGTGAGTCCCAGTGAGGCTTAACAAGTGAAGAAGGGGTTCCGCTCTGTTATTTGATCAGTGTGAAACGTAACAAATTTATAGGAGTCATAACAGTGATCGTCTCCTACTCGAATGTGACTTTTTCACCTCTCTCTGAATCCTTTCGAATCTCGATGCTATCGAGTATTACCTGAACACCCCTCTGAACGCCTAGCGAACCGTGTAGAATGTTAGGTGCTGGTACAAACGTCCCTGAGTTGGATGTTGCAACGTCAATGATTAACGTTTCTCACTTCTTATCGTATGGTGGAACTCAAACATTTGGCGCATTAGATCCAGAAGTGCGATCACTTCTGCAACACTCTCGCAGCAAACCGTGTAGTATTTGATCAACTTGGAAGAACGATAGACAAGAGGGTAAATGTAGTAATCTACCGACTTCCGCATTTGAACGACTCTAGTTACTGGCAACGAACATCAGGGATTTGACTCCAAACGAATCCTTAACCCTAGTCAACAACTTATGGGAACCGACTTTTACGAATCAATCGGGACATAAACGATGACAATTGACCATGATGTGGAATGTGTAACTGCCAGCACAATGAGTAGCGCCTTGGAATGTGGCACGGAATGTGAAGGGATGGACATTGTTGGTGAAAGATCGCAGGACTCCATTTCGAGCAACAGCACTGGAAGCAACAGTCACGATGCCAGCAAGGTACTCGCAAATCATGACTTTCGGTATGGAAATGATGGTGGCTTCAACAGGGAATGGCCGATGTTAAGGCAAGACGCCAACAACCCAGGGAGCAATGACAGTTTCGGGAATTCTAGTAACAGTAGCAAAAACACTGGATATGGTACTCGCGAAGGACATTTAGGATTGGCGTGGGCGACACCAGGATTATAACAACACGGTGGCCTACACGTTCTTAGTAACTAATCACTTCATCACTGTTTTGCATAACCCTGATGCTTCTTGAAACCGAGCATGCAGTGGAATCGGCTGATGGCAAGACAGATGGAACCGCATATGTTAGTTGGGATGCAAACTCGACCTGGTGGGGCAGGTATTCGACACCGATCCTCTTTCTACTATCTTAGATGGCTACAATGCAGTAGTTAGTGTGGACTGGTTATCCAGAACTCGCGCGGATGTACCCAGTGGGGAGAAATTTTGTGTGGTGAATTGTTATTGTTATAAAGCGTTCGACTGGTGCAAGGGTTAGCGCCATTATGGCTATGAGGGCCCGAAAGTGTCTACGGAGGGATGACCCCGCTATATTAGCAATTGTTTCTGATGATAAGACTAAGGAAAATAGGATCGAGGATCCATCAATTGTTGTGACTCATCTCAATGTGTTATTCGAGGAACTTTCAGGTTTACTACCACAACTGTTAGTCGGAATCTCAGTTGATCTCACGTCAGAGGCAGCTCCGAATACTCGTACTCTTACCGTCTTGCACCAGGAGGGTTGCAAGAACTATACAAGCTACTACAAGAACTGTTGGACAGGAGTTTTGTCAGATCTAGTTTTCGCTTTGGGAAGCCCCAGTATCATCTGTGAAGATAAGCCTTTGTGCGGGTACTGGCTATCGAGAACTCATCAAGGCGACAGTTGGGGAAACTGTTTGCCTCGACCATGTATTGAAAACCTGTTGACCAGTTACAAGGGACGAATTTCCAATCGAAGATGGATATATGAGCGAACTATTAGCAGATGCAAGTCCAAGGGGAGGATGTTCTTAAAGCGGCTTATCAGATGCAATTCGGCCATACGACTTGGTATTCCATGACCATTGGAGTAATTATCATACCAGCAGCTTTATGGACCATGTGAACCGACCATGCTATTGGGAGACGTTTTGAATCCTTTCCAGGAGAAAAGAGCATCACGGACAGCTTTGTATCTTATTTGAGAGCTCCTGAGGGAGGAGCCACACCGTTCGAAGTTTTAATAAACGTAACTTCTGAATTCGAGAGATAACCTTTTTGGGTCATATAATCAACGAAGTGGGAATGCACGTGAATCTCGCTAAGACCCGTTCGACAGTAATTTCTTGATCTCGCTTGATGATATCGCAGATTAATCGCAGGATTTTTGGAGGTCACGCAACTTAAATCTCCTTACCACAGCCGGGTGCTGTGTTCGTGAAAGACAGGTCAGGAGGACGTCTTTTCAACTTTCGAATACCAACTCTGCAATGCACTGAGCATCGTCTTTACCCGAGGGTGTGGGTAATTCAATGGTATATCATTATGGTTCGAATCAGAGTCTTAGTTACACGTCGACGCAACACGAGAGAGTGATGACTTACGTAATGGAGTTACAAAGGGGAAACGCACGACACATAACCGGCGGTGGAAACCGTGGTCTTTGGATTTACTTGGAGGTATTACTTGGATGGTACCGAATGCGTTACTTAGACCGATCACAAGGGCCTCCAGTGGACCCTGGTTTCGAAAGAGTTAAATCAGTAAATGGCATCGTGGGATGGAACTTTTGGGAGAATTACGGGTGTGGAACTTGAACGTGTATGAGCTTTGCAGCTCATTATCGACTCTAACTTAAATGATCAGACTCGCTCTGTTCGAACTGGAAGGGGATTTTCAAGTTGAACCCATGTGGGGCATGGAGAAGCAACCTTTGGCAGGACGGACGATATTCGCTACCTCAAAGAACGGGTGTGGATCTCATTACATGGCAACTTTAGGAAACTTGTGATGGGCAAAGCATACCGGTTTCGATATTCTAGATGTTTGGATTTTGATGAGAGATGTTAGGATCTGTAAATCTTGTACTGGTGATCGGGCATGAAAGCCCACCTAGCTATGCATGGGAATGATATTTGACTAGTCGGAAAGTCAAGGTAAGGTATCAGCAACCAGAAACACCCATATGGAAATAAGAACAGACTGCCGTGGAATCTGGCACTAGACTGCTTACAACTCGAAACAGAAACAGTATCACTTGGGTGATCGTTGATTGTCTCACGCTACCAGCACGCCTTCTTGCAATTAAGGAAACGGACGAGTCGTCACAGCTGTAAATGCTCCTCTGAGAGAGGCGACTTTTAGGCACGAGGTGCCAACTCCTGTTACCCCTGGTTTTGATCTATACCTGATTTGTGACAGGCACTACACAACACACGTGGCTCACGTCTAGACATAACTATTACTTATCACTGTAGGACAACCGAGCAGAGTAACGAACCATCCGGACACACGAAGACATGCTGCGAGCATGTGCGTGATTGATTTTGGTAAACATTTGGAAAGGACACTTATCTTTGGGAGAGCTCTACTGCAGCTGTCACCATATTAGTACGCATACAACGCTGTTTTAGGCATCACATGGACAGTAACGCTAATCTCCTTGTTGGATTAGATGGGTGACAACCTACTCGCAAATCCAGGACTTGTACTCAAAACTCTTAAAGATTGCTTGGATCGGAAATTGTTTGATGGCAATGCGTGGTCGTCAGGAAAGCTGATAAGCTTACTAAACACTAGAAATTCGCTGTAGGCGGACGTGTCATAATCAAAAGTCCCACCCTGGGAGGGCACGGTACACTATAGAAAACGTGGCAAGCTTAGTTTACGATGCGTTGGGACATTCGGATTCCTGGAGTGAATCAGCAACGTGACCTACAAACTCGAATTACCCGACGAATTGGGTAACGTACATGATATCATTTATGCCTCGAATCTAAGGCAGTGTTTGTTCGATGAAACGCTTGTGATACCTTTATTAGCATCTGAGGTTAAAGTCTAGTTGCGGATGTGAGGAACCTATCGAAAACATGGACCAGGAAGTCAAGGTTCGTCGTATGGAAATTGTGAGAGTTCGTTGGATCTCAAGATATGGACCGGAGTTCACATGGGAACATAAGGATCTGATAAAACTCTAATATCCTCAATTGTTCAGGTGCTTGAACCAACTTTTGTCGTCATTAACGAATTTCGGGACGAAATTCTCTTTCAAGTTGGGGATGATGTGGTACCCGTGGAAAATCCTCAGTCACCCTGAGTTAACATCTCGTTTTTTTGGATTATAAGTTAATATTTTGCCGTGTTGGACTAGCTACTTATCAAATTTCGGGACGAAATTTCTTTCAAGTTGGGGATGATGTGACAACCCGAACTTTCAAGGTCTTTCCTTGGCAAGTAACTTGTTTCACACCAGTGTTTGTATAATTGTGTTAGCATTGTAAAATTGTGCACGTTTGATATATGATTGATATACTGTGTTACTGTGTTAATTGTTACTGTGGTACTGTATTATCGTGTTAATGTTTGGTGCATTATATTATAGTTTGGTGAGTAAGAAACTTATGAACGTAAGAACTTAACTGTTGGAGTTATAAACTCTACACATGTGTTCTCATCCTTTTGACTACGAAACATCACCCACTCGACGAAACCTAGGGGTTTCGCCATGCACATCACGACGAAACTTATGTGTTTCCTCGGCTCGGATCCATTCAAAGCCCAGTAAGGGCCCAACACTTTCTCGCACATATAAACTGATATCTTGAAAGCCTAGACACTCAACCACACTTCTGATCGACGGCAGTTACCCCCTCCCACTCTCGAAGCTTTCTTTCCTGCCAGACTTATCTCTCCCGTGTTTGCTAAACTCAATTCTACGGTTAGTACACTCATTACTAAATTGATTTACATGCTATGATCTATGTGTTTTAGTACTGCGTTTGGGGATAGGAGAACTGGCAAATGAACTAGGGTACTGTAATAGATGATGTTTGTATTATTCGATCTGAAGATATACTGATTCTTGTATGATGAATGATATTGATGATCGATGATGATGAACAGTGAGTGTGTAATGAAAACTGTGATGATGACTGCTCATATTAGGGTTTGTTATGTAATAAAAACTGTGATGATGATAATTGTGCAACGTAAAAGTCATTGACCCATTACTCAATCTTTAGAAATATGATTAGGCTTACGATTAAATCTGTGTAATTGTGTTTCAACGTTAGGAATCATGTGAATTGTTAGGGCCCTGGTAAAACTCCCGTGCCGGTGAAAATCCCATGACGGAGAAACTTCCATGTCGGCGAAACTCCCATGTCGACGAAACATAGGGCTTTCGTCGACAGGGATATGATGGACTATAGTGTTTCGTCGGCTGGTCTTTCGCCGCCTGGCAATAGTGAACCTTTCGTCGTGAACTCGAGCAATGACAGTAAGTAATATATATGGTGTTGCATGAGATGTAGGATAGTTATGTGGACACTGTGTTACGTGATAACCTTACAATCTGAAATTTAGAACCTCGGGTTGGTTGTGTAAATAGAACATTTCCTTATTATTAACTGTTAAGTGAGAATATATGAAATGAAAACTTGTATGAGTATGATGATATTGTAGGATGTGATGAGTATGTTAACATTTGCATGGGTTGAAAAGAGGGTATAACACAGCCGTGAGTGGGAAAACCTGAATTGTCAAGGGTAGGCAGTAGATCATCTATTGTGTGCGTTATGTGCTTGAAGTATTTGATACCTGTTAGGCAATATGCACATTATGAAACTTAGTGTGAATAAACAGTATAACAAACCACATCTGTTATGTTCTGTGTGACTTGTGATAGAATCATGAGATGTAAACTTGTGTTGGAAAGATGCTCTTGCTATACTGTGAACTGGTGTGTGTGATGCAATCTGTGAGGAGACAATAACCTGTTTAATCATGAAACTGATATTCATTGGTAACCACGGTAGGGTTGGTTGATTAACTTGGATAACGGGTAACTAGACAAACCGAGCAAACCAAGGTGAGTTCACTACTCTTTTCCAAGCATGCATCCCGGGAAGGGATATCGGGTAACGTTCCAGGGAGGAATGCAGGTTAATGGGATGTTGGTTATTACTCAGTTTCTATCATATACGACCCCTTACATCTACCGATTGTTGCCGGTAAGGCAACGAGGTATTTAGTTGATAGCGCTATTAGGTTTGGCACCCTCACACCGGGCCGGAATGGACGGGCGTGAACTATTTACCTTGACCACTTGACCAATGCTTTGATAGAGGCATTGGGGTTTGGGCAAACACATCTTGTAGCTACATACGGTAATCGAGTTAATAACAACATCAAAACAAAACATTGAACTATTTCAAACACACATCTGGTAACTAAACGAGTTAACAAAACTTTGAACTCACCAGCGTCGTCTGACACACTTATCTGCATGCTTGCAGGTTGTTAGATTCTTGACATGGACTTGCTATCTAGGATGCTGGAGTGGTCATGGGTCGAGATACTTGGAATCCCAAGACTAGTCTAACGCTTTTGTACACGTGGTTTATGAAATTCTTAATAAATGATTATGCTTCCGCTGTATACAATGAATGATATGTAACGCTTGTAACACTTTATGTTAATGAATGAAAGTTTTATTTAAATATATTTATGAGTTCAATGTGATTGGTGGCTTGGATCCTGGTACGACACACGTCTCGCGGGGGTTCCCGCATGTGGTATTTTGGGGGTTTGACAGTTGCCACACAAGAATACATTCGTGTAGAGAATTCTAATTACAAATCCACACAATATTTATCTCTCCACCTATATGGGACAAACTCAATTTCCCACATATTTAGGGTTCCAACACACAAACTTAATGCCCAAGATCTCTCATTCATCTTGGCTTAATTATTAAATAATCTTTATATTAACTCATAATATAATATTATGTATAAAATTTTCAACATGGACCTCTTTTCGACTTGTTGCTACAGTTCACAACCTCTTTTTGCACGATCTCCGTATGATCAACTAACACCAACTGTAGTTGCTAATCAGCCTTTGTGCTGGACACATTGTTATTTATAGGCAAACCAGAACAACATGAGACAACAAAGAGAAACAACAACAGTTTGGCTTTGTGATTCTATTCTTGTCGTACATATATTATTCTTTGATGTGCGTACGGCTTTTTGGCTTGCATGATTTTCCAGATGTAGTTTGACTATAGTTAGGGTGATATTGCTTTAGTTACATGTGCTTTGTGGATCAAATATTGTATTTATGGCTTGTGATTGATTATTTCAGATTTCAAAATGTGAAACCCATATTGCAAAGAAAGGGGTAGGAAAGACTGCGTTCTTTGAAAAAGTTATCTCTTGGAGGCAGCATTTTCTCTTTCTGGGTTTTTTTTTACCATGGTTTATACCGTGCAAAAGTGTATATATAGGATAATAAAGTAAGAATAACATACCAAAATTGATTACTTATTGACGGTAAAATTACTAAAAAAATATTGGTAAGGGTTTGAAGAATCTATATAAGTGCATAGATCCTTACGAACAAATTACGTCATGATCACGGGAGTGACAATCTTGGCCTTCGTCTTAATGATGATCGTTGTGATGATTTAACGTGTCGTATGAATACTTAATTTTAAAGGTTACATGAAGGATTTTTGATATGCATAAGACTAATATCCCCTATAATTGCACCCTTGGGTCAGTTATTGTTTATGAAAACCTAACACACATCATAATGTGTTTTTTAAGATCATTTATATTGTAACTTGGCACTTTTCAAACAGTCTAACAAAGATAATGAAATCAAAGCATCACATTGCGCCCATCGCCCTCGTCCAGATCCCGGTCTTGAGCCCGGACTCGGGCGTGGGCGCGTGTCGGTTGCTTCGCACCTTCCTGGCTACCACTGGGTGTGAGTTGTCACACAAGAATACATTCATGTAGAGAATTCTAATTTCAAATCCACACAAGATTTATCTCTCCATCTATATGGGAGAAGCTCAATTTCCCACATATTTATGGTTCCAACACACAACTTAATGCTCAATATCTCTCATTCATCTTGGCTTAATTATTAAATAATCATTATATTAACTCATAATATAATATTATGTATAAAATTTCCAACAGGGACCTCATTTCGATTTGCTGCTACACTTCACAACCTCTTTTCGCACCATCTTCGTATGATCAACTAACACCCACTATAGTTGCTAATCAGCCTTTGTGCCGGAAACATTGTTATTTATAGGCAAACCAGAACAACATGAGACAAAAAAAATAGAAACAACAATAGTTTGGTTTTGTGATTTTATTTTTGTCGTACATATATTATTCTTTGATGTGCGTACGGCTTTTTGGTTTGCATGATTTTTCCGATTTGGTTTGACTATAGTTAGGGTGATATTGCTTTAGTTACATGTGCTTTGTGGATCAGATATTGTATTTATGGCTTGTGATTGATTATTTCAGATTTCAAAATGTGAAACCCATATTGGAATAAAGGTGTAGGAAAGACTGCATGCTTTGAAAAAGTTATCTCTTGCAGCAACCTTTTCTCTTTACGGGTGTTTTTTTACCGTGGGGTTTATACCGTGCAAAAGTGTATATATAGGAAAATAAAGTAAGAATAACATACCAAAATTGATTACTTATTGAGGGTAAAATTACTAAAAAAGGATTGATAAGGGTTTGAAGAATCTATATAAGTGCATCAAAACTTACGAACAAATTACGTCATGATCACGGGAGTGACAATATTGGCCTTGGTCTTAATGATAATCGTTGTGATGATTTAACGTGTCTTATGTATACTTAATTGTAAAGGTTACATGAAGGATTTATGATATGCATAAGACTAATTTCCACTATATTTACACCCTTGGGTCATTTATTGTTTATGAAAAGGTAGCACACATCATAATATGTTTTTTAAGATCATTTGTATTGTAACTTGGCACTTTTCAAAAAGTCTAACAAAGATAATGAAATCAAAGCATCACACTGCGCCCATCGCCCCCGTCCCGATCCCAGTCTTGTGCCCGGACCGGGGCGCCAGCGCGTGTCGGTGCCTTCACACCTTCCTGGCTACCACTGGGCATGAGTTGTCACACAAGAATACATTCGTGTAGAGAATTCTAATTACAAATCCACACAATATTTATCTCTCCACCTATATGGGACAAGCTCAATTTCCCACATATTAATGGTTCCAACACACGAACTTAATGCTCAAGATCTCTCATTCATCTTGGCTTAATTATTAAATAATCTTTATATTAACTCATAATATAATATTATGTATAAAATTTCCAACATGGACATCTTTTCGACTTGTTGCTATAGTTCACAACCTCTTTTTGCACGATCTCCGTATGATCAACTAACACCAACTGTAGTTGCTAGTCAGCCTTTGTGCCGGACACATTGTTATTTATAGGCAAACCAGAACAACATGAGACAAAAAAGAGAAACAACAATTGTTTGGGTTTGTGGTTTTGTTCTTGTCGTACATATATTATTCTTTGATGTGCGTACGGCTTTTTGGCTTGCATGATTTTCCAGATTTGGTTTGACTATAGTTAGGATGATATTGCTTTAGTTAAATGTGCTTTGTGGATCAAATATTGTATTTATGGCTTGTGATTGATTATTTCAGATTTCGAAATGTGAAACCCATATTGCAAGAAAGGGGTAGGAAAGACTGCGTTCTTTGAAAAAGTTATCTCTTAGAGGCAGCATTTTCTCTTTAAGGGTGTTTTTTTACCATGGTTTATACCATGCAAAAGTGTATATATAGTATAATAAAGTAAGAATAACATACCAAAATTGATTACTTATTGACGGTAAAATTACTAAAAAAAGATTGGTAAGGGTTTGAGGAATCTATATAAGTGCATAGATCCTTACGAACAAATTACGTCATGATCACGTGAGTGACAATCTTGGCCTTCGTCTTAATGATGATCGTTGTGATGATTTAACGTGTCTTATGAATACTTAATTTTAAAGGTTACATGAAGGATTTTTGATATGCATAAGACTAATATCCCCTATAATTGCACCCTTGGGTTAGTTATTGTTTATGAAAACCTAACACTCATCATAATGTGTTTTTTAAGATCATTTATATTGTACCTTGGCACTTTTCAAACAGTCTAACAAAGATAATGAAATCAAAGCATCACATTGCGCCCATCGCCCTCGTCCAGATCCCGGTCTTGAGCCCGGACTCGGGCGCGGGCGCGGGCGCGAGTCGGTAGCTTCGCACCTTCCTGGCTACCACTGGGTGTGAGTTGTCACACAAGAATACATCCGTGTAAAGAATTCTAATTTCAAATCCACACAAGATTTATCTCTCCTCCTATATGGGAGAAGCTCAATTTCCCACATATTTATGGTTCCAACACACAACTTAATGCTCAATATCTCTCTTTCATCTTGGCTTAATTATTAAATAATCATTATATTAACTCATAATATAATATTATGTATAAAATTTCCAACAGGGACCTCATTTCGATTTGCTGCTACAGTTCATAACCTCTTTTTGCACCATCTCCGTATGATCAACTAACACCCACTGTTGTTGCTAATCAGCCTTTGTGCCGGACACATTGTTACTTATAGGCAAACCAAAACAACATGAGACAAAAAAGAGAAACAACAATAGTTTGGGTTTGTGATTTTATTTTTGTCGTACAGATATTATTCTTTGATGTGCGTACGGCTTTTTGGTTTGCATGATTTTTCAGATTTGGTTTGACTATAGTTAGGGTGATATTGCTTTAGTTACATGTGCTTTGTGGATCAGATATTGTATTTATGGCTTGTGATTGATTATTTCAGATTTCGAAATCTGAAACCCATATTGGAAGAAAGGGGTAGGAAAGACTGCATGCTTTGAAAAAGTTATCTCTTGCAACAACCTTTTCTCTTTACGGGTGTTTTTTTACCGTGGGGTTTATACCGTGCAAAAGTGTATATATAGGAAAATAAAGTAAGAATAACATACCAAAATTGATTACTTATAGAGGGTAAAATTACTAAAAAAGGATTGGTAAGGGTTTGAAGAATCTATATAGGTGCATCGAGCCTTACGAACAAATTACATCATGATCACGGGAGTGACAATCTTGGCCTTGGTCTTAATGATAATCGTTGTGATGATTTAACGTGTCTTATGTATACTTAATTGTAAAGGTTACATGAAGGATTTATGATATGCATAAGACTAATTTCCACTATATTTGCACCCTTGGGTCATTTATTGTTTATGAAAAGGTAGCACACATCATAATATATTTTTTAAGATCATTTGTATTGTAACTTGGCACTTTTCAAAAAGTCTAACAAAGATAATGAAATCAAAGCATCACATTGCGCCCATCGCCCCCGTCCCGATCCCGGTCTTGTGCCCGGACCCGGGCTCGAGCGCGTGTCGGTGGCTTCACACCTTCCTGGCTACCACTGGGTGTGAGTTGTCACACAAGACTACATTCGTGTAGAGAATTCTAATTACAAATCCACACAATTATGATCTCTCCACCTATATGGGACAAGCTCAATTTCCCACATATTAATGGTTCCAACACACGAACTTAATGCTCAAGATTTCTCATTCATCTTGTCTTAATTATTAAATAATCTTTATATTAACTCATAATATAATATTATGTATAAAATTTCCAACATGGACCTCTTTTCGACTTGTTGCTACAGTTCACAACCTCTTTTTGCACGATCTCCGTATGATCAACTAACACCAACTATAGTTGCTAATCAGCCTTTGTGCCGGACACATTGTTATTTATAGGCAAACCAGAACAACATGAGACAAAAAAGAGAAACAACAATAGCTTGGGTTTGTGGTTTTGTTCTTGTCGTACATATATTATTTTTTGATGTGCGTACGGCTTTTTGGCTTGCATGATTTTCCATATTTGGTTTGACTATAGTTAGGGTGATATTGCTTTAGTTACATGTGCTTTATGGATCAAATATTGTATTTATGGCTTGTGATTGATTATTTCAGATTTCGAAATGTGAAACCCATATTGCAAGAAAGGGGTAGGAAATAATGCGTTCTTTGAAAAAGTTATCTCTTGGAGGCAGCATTTTCTCTTTATGGGTGTTTTTTTTACCGTGGTTTATACCGTGCAAAAGTGTATATATAGGATAATAAAGTAAGAGTAACATACCAAAATTGATTACTTATTGACGGTAAAATTACTAAAAAAAGATTGGTAAGGGTTTGAGGAATCTATATAAGTGCATAGATCCTTACGAACAAATTACGTCATGATCACAGGAGTGACAATCTTGGCCTTCGTCTTAATCTTGGCCTTCGTCTTAATGATGATCGTTGTGATGATTTAACGTGTCTTATGAATACTTAATTTTAAAGGTTACATGAAGGATTTTTGATATGCATAAGACTAATATCCCCTATAATTGCACCCTTGGGTTAGTTATTGTTTACGAAAACCTAACACTCATCATAATGTGTTTTTTAAGATCATTTATATTGTAACTTGGCACTTTTCAAACAGTCTAACAAAGATAATGAAATCAAAGCATCACATTGCGCCCATCGCCCTCGTCCCGATCCCGGTCTTGTGCCTGGACTTGGGCGCGGGCGCGTGTCGGTAGCTTCACACCTTCCTGGCTACCACTGGGTGTGAGTTGTCACACAAGAATACATTCGTGTAGAGAATTCTAATTACAAATCCACACAAGATTTATCTCTCCACCTATATGGGAGAAGCTCAATTTCCCACATATTTTTGGTTCCAACACACAACTTAATGCTCAATATCTCTCATTCATCTTGGCTTAATTATTAAATAATCATTATATTAACTCATAATATAATATTATGTATAAAATTTCCAACAGGGACCTCATTTTGATTTGCTGCTACAGTTCACAACCTCTTTTTGCACCATCTCCGTATGATCAACTAACACCTACTGTAGTTGCTAATCAGCCTTTGTGCCGGACACATTGTTATTTATAGGCAAACCAGAACAACATGAGACAAAAAAGAGAAACAACAACAGTTTGGGTTTGTTGTTTTATTTTTGTCGTACATATATTATGCTTTGATGTGCGTACGGCTTTTTGGCTTGCATGATTTTTCAGATTTGGTTTGACTATAGTTAGGGTGATATTGCTTTAGTTACATGTGCTTTGTGGATCAGATATTGTATTTATGGCTTGTGATTGATTATTTCAGATTTCGAAATGTTAAACCCATATTGGAAGAAAGGGGTAGGAAAGACTGCATGCTTTGAAAAAGTTATCTCTTGCAGCAACCTTTTCTCTTTTGTAACAACCCTAACGTAAACCGACACCCTCGTAATTTTTCCGACACCCTAATATATTTTAAAATGACCCAATATGTCTTTAATTATACCCCGTATATGAAAACCAAGCCTGAAATACAATATAGCATTAAAAATAAATTAAAAACAAGTTTAATTAAGCTGAGGCGGGCCGCGTAGACCCACCCTAAACCTTACGCGGGCGGTATCAAGGTTGGAACCTGATTTTGCTGATTTCTTTAGTTCAGGCGGGCCGCGTGAGACCCTCATAAAGCTTACGCGGGCCGCTAGAGCTCGAAATGGTGGCGCAGCCTGGTGATGACACGTGTCATCATCGTGTCAAGGCTAGTTGGTGATCCGGACGAGCTACGCTTTGACCGGGATTTGACGCGGGCCGCGTAGCCCTTTGGCTACTCTTACGCAGGCCGCGAGAAAGTCAGATTTCAGTCCTATATAAGAAGGGCATCGGCTTTCAGTTCCGATCGCTCACAAACTTTTCTCGAATCTCAAAATTCTGATAGTAGGCTTATTATACGCCGGTATTATACCCCCCTAAATAGCGAGATTCTGCTACGATGTAAGTATCATAACACCTGGAGACGTATTAGATACTCTGCCCGATTGATCTAGGGTTCCGTAACGGCTGTCGTGGTTCTGCCCGACGTAGTCGTTGGAATGCCGTCTCGGGGAGGGTATTGCTAATGTTAAAATGGGTTATTATACTAACACACGTGCATTTGTGTAATTTATAGATTATTCCCAGGAAATCCTTACTGAAAACCCTAAGACAGCAATGTGAGTTAATCCATCTTTTTATGTACTCATTTTTGTGAGTAATCCTCTTTTTGTTAACTGTTTTTACAAAACCTTAAACATTTTTCATGCGAATAGCAGTTATTGAGTATTTGTAAGAATACAATTATCGTGCAAGATAAAAGCTTTGTATCAACAAAGGGAGATTACAAGTGTGCTAGATGTTTACAAGTATTTGGGGGATGCTTCAAATGATCCCCCATGATCCCTATTTATACTACATTGTCACCATCTAGAGTGTTCTATATCTAGAACACTCCTTACAAAATATCATGCCTAAATATCTAAGATATTTGTTACTAAATATCATGATATTATGTTGAATTCTAGAGGGTTGTTGTAGCAGATTTTTAGGGCTGTTTTGACCAGCTTTCTCCAGCGTTTTCTAGACCCTTCTTGGCTGCATTTTGGTCCTCATATTATCCCCACGTTGCTGGAATAATACAGGCTGTTCCGGAACCTTCCGGGCAGCTCCAAACGCGACTAGATGGCCCCAGAAACTTCTAGAATGCTGAAATTTTGAGCTGAATTTATGCGGGGCGTGACATCAATTTCGTCGTTCAAGTTCGGTTTTGGCCCATTGTTGCAAGCCATCTACATTATGTCACTAAGCGAAGCAAAAAGACTCGGTTTAAGGATTACCCCACAAGAAGGTTGGATTAAAGCCGCTGATGGAGAACCCATACTGATCGAGGGTATTGCATGGGGCGTAAAGGCCAAGATCGGGGAATGGGCAGGCAAGTTACACTTCTCGATTGTACCAATCGACAACTACGACATCATACTCAGGATGGATTTCTTTGAGAAAGAGAATGTCTTCCCAGCACCATTTCTAAATACACTTTACATCCTCAAAGGAGATGAAGTGTACGCCACACCCTTGGAGTCCAACATAAGGAACCGAGGCAAAACGTTATCCGCAATACAACTCATGAAAACTCGTGAGGCATTCGGGCATCGCAACGAGGACGTTGCGAATCTAGGTGGGGGAGGATGTCACGCCCCGCATAAATTCAGCTCAAAATTTCAGCATTCTAGAAGTTTCCGGGGCCATCTAGTCGCGTTTGGAGCTGCCCGGAAGGTTCCGGAACAACCCGTATTATTCCAGCAACGTGGGGATAATATGAGGACCAAAATGCAGCCAAGAAGGGTCTAGAAAACGCTGGAGAAAGCTGGTCAAAACAGCCCTAAAAATCTGCTACAAGAACCCTCTAGAATTCAACATAATATCATGATATTTAGTAACAAATATCTTAGATATTTAAGCATGATATTTTGTAAGGAGTGTTCTAGATATAGAACACTCTAGATGGTGACAATGTAGTATAAATAGGGATCATGGGAGATCATTTGAAGCATCCCCCAAATACTTGTAAACATCTAGCACACTTGTAATCTCCCTTTGTTGATACAAAGCTTTTATCTTGTATACTTGTGTTCAAGTATTACAAGCAACTTCCTTGCGATCCAACGTTCCCTTTAGCAACTTTCATAACCAAAACCCAACGACACTAATTCGGCTAGGCTTACTTAGACCGTGTTCTCAGGTCGCACGCGAGTTGAAAGACTAACTCCGTGACACTAAGCCAAAATAATGTTTTAAAATTAGTTATCCCGAGCGCTGCGACCGAGACACATCGGGAACTTGGTCGGCTATAAGCTCAATTTAGTAAGGGATTGATAAGGTACACGTATAGTACCACTATCGCTATAACAACCAAAAGAGAAAACACATACAAAATAAAGTCGTAATATTGCCTAAAGGATATCAACATGTGCTCGATTTGTTGATTTTTTTTATTTAACTCAAAACAATGAATGATTTCATTAGGTTTAATTTTGAATTAAATAAAAAAAAAGTGATAGATATAAGAAAGAAAATAAATCCCGCCCGCTACCGCTACCTGTGAGGTGAACTTTATTACGTGAACTTTAATTTGCAAATGAAATCCAAATGAAATTAAAAAAGTATATCAAAAGTTGCCCACAGCAGGTATCGATCCTGCAACCAGTCAATCAAATGGATTATGATCCCTAAAAAAGCCCACTCGGACAGATGGATTTTACAATCTTTGTTTGTTTCAGGTAGTATATATAATTTATATAAATAAAGTATATAACATTTTTAAAAATTTCGGGCCCTTTTACGATTTTGGCCCTGAGCGGACGCCCACCCAGCACTTGCTCAGGGCCGGCCTTGATTTCCTTTTTGAACATTGTAATGTTTGATTCGAAGATATGAAAAATGAAATTTTAAATTTTAATATATTATTGCAATTTAGTGTTATGATGTATTTGAGTAATCTATTATGTCTCACTTCGATATTTTTACCATCGGTTGAATTTTTTGCAGGATTAGGTGGTTTGACCACCAAAAGATCACCTCTAGGTGGTCTTGGAAGAAAAGAGTGAAACTAGGTATATAGTGATATTATATAGCGATATTCATTGGTTTTCTGACACAAATTTGCCATATATATCAATATCGCTATTTGGTATACATATATATATGAATATCGCTAATTGGTTTACATATGTATATGAATATCGCTATTTGGTATGTGTATATATATGAATATCGCTGATCCATGTTGATATATAAATGAATATCGCCAACTCAATTACATATATATATCAATATCGCCATTTCATATGTTCTGATCCATGTTGATATATAAATGAATATCGCCAACTCAATTACATATATATATCAATATCGCCATTTCATATGTATATATTGATTGAATATCGCCATTTCATATACATATATATACATTGAATGACACCCATCAAAAGAATATGTAATTAAAGATCGCTGTTTGCCTGTTTCAAAGCAATATGTATGTATTGTTCACTGTTTCAAATAGAAATTTAATTAAAGTTCTCTGTTTAATAACATTATGTATATAATGTTCGCTGTTTCAAAAATAAATTTAATTAAAGTTCGCTGTTAGGTAGTTATTAATATATAATATGTTTATTATTTAGTCGACGTCGTACGTAACGAGCGTAGGTCCGTATCGAGCGTCGAAACGTAGGTAGTCGTTAATATATAATATTTTATTATTTAGTAGACGTCGTCCGTAACGAGCGTAGGTTCGTATCGAGCGTCGAATTTTAATTATTAGTTCATATATAATATTTTTATTATTTAGTCGACGTCGTCCGTAACGGGGCGTAGGTCCGTATCGAGCGTCGAAACTGTACTAGTCGTTAATATATAATATTTTTATGATTTAATTGACGTCGTCCGTAACGAGCGTAGGTCCGTATCGAGCGTCGAAACTTAACGAGCGTCGAAACGTAGGTAGTCGTTAATATATAATATTTTTATTATTTAGTCGACGTCGTCCGTAACGAGCATAGGTCTGTATCGAGCGTCGAAACGTAGGTAGTCGTTAATATATACTATTTTATTATTTAGTCGACGTCGTCCGTAACGAGCGTAGGTCCGTATCGAGCGTGGAAACGTAGGTAGTCGTTAATATATAATATTTTTGTTATTTAGTCGACGTCGTCTGTAACGAGCGTCGAAACGTAGGTGATCGTTAATATATAATATTTTATTATTTAGTAGACGTCGTCTGTAACGAGTGTACGTAAAGAGCGTCGAAACGTAGGTAGTCGTTAATATATAATAAAAAAATTATTTAGTCGAGCGTAGGTCCGTATCGAGCGTCGAAACGTAGGTAATCGTTAATATATAATATTTTTATGATTTAGTCGACGTCGTCCGTAACGAGCGTCGAAACGTAGGTAGTCGTTAATATATAATATTTTATTATTTAGTCGACGTCGTCTGTAACGAGCGTTGGTCCGTATCGAGCGTCGAAACGTAGGTTGTCGTTAATATATAACATTTTTATTATTTAGTCGACGTCGTCCGTAACGAGCGTAGGTCCGTATCGAGCGTCGAAACTTAACTAGTCGTTAAGATATAATATTTTTATTATTTCGTCGACGTCGTCCGTAACGAGCGTAGGTCCGTATCGAGCGTCGAAACTTAACTAGTCGTTAATATATAATATTTTTATTATTTAGTCGACACGTCCGTAACGAGCGTAGGTCTGTATCGAGCGTCGAAACGTAGGTAGTCGTTAATATATAATATTTTTATTATTTAGTTGACGTCGTCCGTAACGAGCGTACGTAACGAGTGTCGAAACGTAGGTAGTCGTTAATATATAATATTTTTATTATTTGTCGACGTCGTCCGTAACGAGCGTAGGTCCGTATCGAGCGTCGAAACGTAGGTAGTCGTTAATATATAATTTTTTTATTATTTAGTCGACGTCGTCCGTAACGAGCGTATGTCCGTATCGAGCGTCGAAACTTAACTAGTCATTAATATATAATATGTTTATTATTTAGTCGACGTTGTCCGTAACGAGCGTATGTCCTTATCGAGAGTCGAAACGTAGGTAGTCGTTAATATATAATATTTTTATTATTTAGTAGACGTCGTCCGTAACGAGCGCAGGCCCGTAACGAGATTCGAAAGTCATTTGAAAATGTATTGCATGTGAACTTTACTAACATGCTGAGGTAAAAAGTCACGTGAAAATGCAGCCTTCTTGCAGATTCCCATGTGAACATTTAATTCAAACAACAAAATTAGGTAAATATTAATATATACATATGAAATGGCGATATTGATATATATATGTAATTGAGTTGGCGATATTCATTTATATATCAAATTGAGTTGGCGATATTCATTTATATATCAACATGGATCAGCGATATTCATATATATACACATACCAAATAGCGATATTCATAAATATATGCATACCAATTAGCGATATTCATATATATGGCAGATTTGTGTCAGAAAACCAATGAATATCGTTATATAATATCACTATATACCTAATTTCACTCTTTTCTTCCAAGACCACCTAGAAGTGATCTTTTGGTGGTCAAACCACCTAATCCTGCAAAAAATTCCCATCGGTTGGGGTGTGACACCAAAGGGTTCAAAGGACCACAAAGAAACCAATATACGTTTCAACTTCCATCATCACGTAAATAAACGAACCAAATAATCTGCATAAACCAAATTGTCTCGGATGAAACAATAAGTCCATCTTCATCCAACAATAGATTACAAGTTCCTCAACCAAAAAGAAAACAAAGTCTAGTCTTAAGCAAAACAAAGAGCTCAAAAAATAACATAAAAAAACAACATACACCACAATCAAACCCCAAAAAAACAAACCGTGCAAAAAAAAAAAAAAAACAACCGAAAAAAGGCCTTAAAGGCCTAGCCGGTGTAAAAGCAACACGCAACCATAAACAGGTCAAAGACGAACCAACATCCAAACCCTAATAGTTCGATAAAAGATGCTATTACCTTCAATAGACCAAACGATGGCGGCTAAAATATGTGGAGAAGAAATACACAATCACCAACGGCTAGAAGCGGCAATAACCGATGTGGGTTTGGGTGGTGGAAAGAGGAGAATGGGTGGGAGCTTCGGATCAAAGGGGTATCTAAATACCAAAAGAGTTTACAACCCAAATAACACAATACAACCAACTTAAGCATAAACAAACATTGATGCAAGAGGTACAATGAGGTCATGCCAAGATATGTTACTAATTAGTAGTATTTAAATTAAATTAAATTAAATTTAAATTTAAATTCTGGTTTGATTTCATTATTAACACACTTTATTCTAAAAAGGGTAAATTATAAAATTTTGGTAATTGCATAAAACTATAAATATCAATAGAAATCTAATACATATAAACATTATTTATATACACGAAGGTTAATTCAATCAGTCTCCGTCTCATAAGTTTTCTTGGTTTTGTTCCATGGTTTAATTTCTTCGGAATCATCGAACCTTTTCACATAGTAATGAAGTCTATCTATCATCAATCCGAGAAATAGGCAGAAACCTGCATTACATGCATTAAACCAAACTTAAACGAGTCAAGTTAAGTAACGACCGAATCAAAGTTATTTTAAATCGGAGCGATATAAATTATTAGAGTATCCATATCATAATAGTTAACATGAAAACCTCGAAAATTTTAATAAACTTGTGTTAGTAAATTACAATTTGCATCCTTTAATTTAATTATGTCAACATAGGTTTATATAACCACTCCGACAAAAGTAGTATAGAGTCTAGCTTAGCTCGAGTCTATCAATCTGATTAATACCGACATTAGGTATTAATTTTGGCACTTTTTAATAAAAAAAAGTTGAGTCGATCATGAGCTCAAGTTTTAAAATAGAAGAGTAGATGAAGAATGAATTAAGTTTAAATATATGAGTTTTAAAAGCCAGTCAAGTTCGAGCTTGACGATATCTCAAAATAACTCAACTTGGTTACAACCCTAACCCCTATTTGGGATCATAAATTGGTAAACAAAATGGAAAATGTACCCATGAGAGACGAGACGAGTCGAGAATATGATTGGTCAAAAGAACATGGTCAGTTGGATTAATGCCTCCCGTCTCCATGGAGCGTTTTTGAATCCTCACTATACTATACAAACTCGACATCAAGATCGCAAACAATGTCACTCCAACCGTTGACATTACGGGACCTTGGCCCTCCTTTAGACGAACCAATACAAACATTACTAGTCTCCTTAGAGGTGTCCTAAACAAAAGGACCAAGATCACAGTTATTTCGGCTATTACGAGCAAGCATAAAAGAGGTGTCATTTTTATGGTTTAGCTCTAAATAATTCTTAGCAAATGGAGAATAAATAGATAGATACTTTAAAACTAAATGAGGAATGATATAAAATGGGCAATTGGTGATATGGGTTTCCTACCATTTTACCTTGGCATTACTTGTAGTTCCAACTTAATCGTAAACTTACACATCAATGAAAGAATCACATTCTAACCTCTAGATTCAAGCATCCATATTGTAAGTAAGCTTTGATAATTAACCAATAATGTAAACTAATATGGCTCTTTTCACATCAAGTGAAGAGAACATTTTATAAAAAGTAAAAGTTAAAAGTAGAAACATGGTAAAAACTTTTGATATCTAAGTCACGTGCATGTGCCTTAAAGTATTAACTATGGTCAATGACTCAACAAACGTGTTACATGTTGGTCAAACTTCCTTTTCCCCTTTGGTGGAAGTAACATGAAAACTGAAAACACTTTCGTCCGTGTGTTTGTTTACTAATTATATTTACTTTCTTTAAAAACAAACGTTGTTAACATAAGTATATAAAGTAAAGCCTTTTGGCCTTCAATGGTATTTTAAAGGCTCTCTGTCTCATGGGCTCTAGCACAAACTAGCTCGGTTTATCAGGGTTGGCCCATTACCAGTTCCGGCAGCTTGTGTTCAACCCTAACCGGCGCTTGCCAAACCGGTTTCAATACCGGTTCTGGTTCAGGAACCACGGGGGTTTTATAAACATCTAGCAATATGCACCAAGTAACTATTTCGGTGAGCTCGCCTAGGGGAATGACTTATTTTTGGTACAAGACCAAACCAGACCTAGCAATAGTTGACCCATCATCATGCCAGTCAAACATGAGCTATCAAGTTGGTTAAGCAATGTGAATAGGTTCAGGGTTAAATTGTGGACACGTTGGGGTTCATTGCTTCACAAAAGTACACATTTCATGAAGAGGCAGTTAAGACATTTTTTTTATTAATAGCCAAACCTTTTCATCCATGAAACTGATCAATGATAAATGCCTACTGAATGTTGCTTGCATCATAAGGTAAAATATGTAATATATTTATATATACAAAACATAGTCGTTAAATACAAGTTTGCATTCAAAGTCAAACAAAGATGACCCGAGACGCAAATTTACCTTGTGGACCTTTGCATTTGCCACATCAGCATAAAACGGAACAAAATTTACGGGTTTAGTAAAGCCTAATGAAACAATATACTAACCGCTTGCAATGTTCATACTCTCAAAATTCGGGTTAATTTGTAAACCTGAGCGCTTCTACTCGGCAATGGTACTTCTATGCAGTTACGCATACCATCAACTCTGCAATGAAACAAAATTTCAACAATTCAAATCAAAAGAAGCATTATAGTTTATTTAAATTGCGAAGAACATATCAAACGAAACCAAACCTGTTTTGACTTGTTATTTTAACATATAATTAGACAAAATGTCATTAGCTTACCTTCTACTAATAGTTTTCCTAAAGTACTGATCCTGCCCTATCGATCCCTGACCACTATACTTTTTTTCATCCGAGTTCAGAATGACCTGTGTTGACATAAATATAAAAGATCATAAACTGAATACGAAAAATATTAAATAAAAAAGAAAGAAATGACATTATATTTACTTGATACTCTCCGGCTTCTTCCACGCCTACACTATATCTCTCATATGAATTTGTGGGATGAAAATTGAAAATAAAGAGAAACGGGCCTCGTAAATATGATATCACCTGTACGGCCACATATAAACATTAGATGTTGTATTCGAAAATCAGCTGATGAAACTTGACATTATTCAAACATGGTCAGAATCACCTCACCATATTAGTGTCGTTGACATGGTGAATATTCGGAAGCCATCTAGAAATTACTTTTTCTGTTTTTTCCAAGTCCATCATGTCCTGTAAAATAAGTAAACAGAAAAACGGGTTGGGTCGGACAAGTCGGGTCATAGGTCAACATTCATGTCAGAATTTAGTTTTCTAGTACGGATCCAAGCGGGTTGGGGCGCGCTGATACAACCCGCAAACACTCTTTGTATTTCCTTTTTTGGAACTTAATAAATATTTAAATTAACCTGTTAAGAGTGAATGTATAACCAAAACTAACCTTGTTTACCTACAAACGGGTCAAAATAACTAAATACCTTATCAAAGGAAAGCAAGTTTTGATGGACCCCTTCTTTAGCAAGTAGATCCCAATCCCGGTTAGCAAGTGAGAAGGAAAACCCGTTACTTGACATGGGAAATTCCACCCGCTATAAAATACAAATAGCAACAATTAATCACTTGCAATTTTCATGGGGTTTCCGAAAACAAATAATATTAACAAATTCAGATAACGGCTCACCTTCGGATGCCCAAATTCGTTACCCATGAAGTTTAGGTAAGCACGCCCACCGATCGAGTATGTAATTAATCTGATCATCTACATAACAACACAAATAAGTATTAAAATATATATTTTACACAAATTTAAATGTTCAATGTCGTAAATGTTTCTAATATGACTAAACCAACCTTATGCAGAGAACAACCTCTAAGTAACAAGTCATTCATGACCGGTGATTGCTCCAAGGTTTGACCATATAATATTTCAGCAAAAGACCGCCCTCCCGAAATAGACTGCAAATAAATTTAACAATAAAATTAGAAGAAACAAATAAAAAAACAATAAATTTCCAAATAATGATTTACCTGGTTGTGGTTTTCAGTGTATAAAAGCATTTTATCGGAATTTCTGTCGATCCCTACCAGCGTGTCAACGATCTGGGATAAAGATTGAATTTTGATCAAAAATTGATAAAATTTTTTGGGTGTTTGGATATGTGCTTTAAACTAATTAATTTAGGGCTATAAACGTGTTCGTTCGTTAAGGATATAATGTGTTTACGGTTCATGAACACTTACCGAACGAGATTTTATGTCCGTGTTCGTTCATTAAGGAAAAGGAAACGAACGTGTTCACGAACACAAACGAACAAAGACAAAATCGGCGAAAATGACGGTGACTAGAGGTGGATAGTGAGAGGGAGCGGCGCTGGACCTTGAAGCCCTAATTGTTGAACGAAAGTCGATAATATTTTTTGATGTGAATGATGAGAAGGAAAGCGTAGCGATGCATAAATAAGGTGGAGATAGGGTTTCCTATTTTATTTGTTTGGGTAATGAGATAAATAAGAATTAAAGAATATAAAAAAGTTTAGATAAAATAAATAAATGCTAAAAAATCTTTAACGAACAACATAAACAAACGAACATGAACGAATGTTCACAAACACATTACAAAACTTCACGAACGTCATTGAATGAACCAGACATCTTTTCGTGTTCGTTCATTTAACTAACCTAACGAAATTTCTTGTTCATGTTCGTTCATTAATTAAATGAACAAACGTAAACGAACTTCCCCCGGACGGTTCATGAATTGTTCGCTGAACGTTCAATTCATTTACAGCCCTACTAATTATGTAATACTTTATAATCACAATCAAGATAATCAGTTGTAAATCATTGTAGTCAACACTAAAAATTAGGGTTGCAAATGAACTGAACGAACACGAACTGTTCATGCAGAAGACCTTGTTCGTGTTCGTTTGTTAAGGAAATATATGTGTTCACGAACTGTTCATGAACACTTCCCGAACAAGATTTTATGTTTGTGTTGTGTTCGTCCGTGCTCGTTTGTTAAGGCAATATATGTGTTCACGAACTGTTCATGAACACTTACCGAACGAGATTTTATGTTTGTGTTCGTTCGTTAAAGAAATGTACGTGTTCGTTTGTTAATTTTAGGTAACGAACACAAACGAACGTTCATGAACACAAACTAATGTTCATAAACACAAATGGAAACAAACGAACACTAACAAGTGTTCATGAACAGAATACATAATACACCGATACTTATTAAATTTTTTAATTGCCCGAATTTTGAAGTATATAAATAAAATATAAACACTAAAAACACTAATGAACTATTGAACACAAACGAACACGTTACCGAACGTTCACGAACATAAATGAACGAATGTGGCCTCTGTTCATGTTTGTTCATTTAAATAAAGGAACGAAATATCTTGTTCAGATTCTTTCATTAATTAAACGAACGAACACAAACAAACTTCCGGCCGAACGGTTCATGAATTCTTCGCTGAACAGCCCTACTAAAAACTGATTAGATGATCACCATTATGACACACATCCAAACCCCCCTTTTAAAATATAACAAGTTGGAAATTTTCACGGTTAAAAACTGCAAACCTTGCTCATGCTCCAACTAGAATCTTGAGCATTCTCTAAAAACCACAGCCACATTTCGGAAGCATGCGGGTTCACGAAGTAATCGAACCCTAGCCCACCTTGAGAAGTAGGTTCACATAATCCAGGATAAAGTGTGGCCTACGCGGTTAATAAAAAAATAAAATAAAAATGTTGCCAAGATTCATAAAACGCAATAACAATATATACTTAGTTACTTACATCTTCTGCAATGGTTATTATATTAGGATGAAGAGTATGCAATATCTCATTTGCCAATATGAGATATAATATTGCTGACCGGTCAACGTATTGGTTATAGAACCTGAAAAAAGTTTGAAATGTTATTAAATTTAAATATTTGACCCCAGAAAGAGAGATTAATATGGATGCCTTACTCCTCCATATCACCGGTAAATGACGCAAACCCGTTGTGTGAATACATCATTGATGCAAGAGAATGAAAATTGAAACCATCAACATGGTACTCAACTACCCACCTGGAAAATGAAAAAGAATGTATGTCAATAGACGGTATTTTGCACTGTATAATTCTCAAAACGAAAAGAAAAAACGCATTGCAAATTTACGAGTAAACGAACAATGATGATTGGCTCTTACCAATTTAAATTGGAGAGCAAATAATGGAGAACATCAAGATCTTCATATTTGAACATTCTTGTACCCCAAAACTTATGTTGTCCTCGCTTACCTAGTTAGTTGGGGAATTATGAATACACAAATGAGTATACATGTTTTCTTATCCAAAACATAAAGAGTAAAGTACGCGAATGGTCCTTGTGGTTAACCAAAATTTTGGATTTAGTCCCTAGTTTTTTTAAAGTAAACGGATGGTCCCTGTCATTTGCACTTTGTATCGCATTTAACCCCCAATTTTCAGCACATGGACGGTCCCTGTGGTATGCACTTTGTAACGCATTTAGTCACTAAACGTTGGGGACTAAATTGTTACAAAGTACAAACCACAGGGACCATCTGTGTCCTTTGGGCAAAAGTTTTAGACTAAATACGTTACAAAGTGCAAACCATAGGGACCATTTGTGAACTGTTGAAAAAATAGGGATTAAATCCAAAATTTTAGTTAACCACAAGACCATACGTGTACTTTGGAAAAACTAGGAACTAAATCCAAAATTTTGGTTAAAACACAGGGACCATCCGTGTACTTTTGAAAAACTAGGGACTAAATCCAAAATTTTGGTTAACCACGCAGACCATCCATGTACTTTACTCGAACATAAAGCATCGACTCTGTTAAAAGAGTGTTAACCTGTATGAAAATAGCAGTCGTTTGATCCATCAAAGAGTGATAATCCAACCATCTCATCTGCAGCTGAGTAAGAATGAACGATATCCATGAAGACAAGCAATCCAAGTCCTGTTCAGTAGAAAGATCAATTACGTTAAGGTAATATACGCATAGGTCAATGCATGGTCAAACATTCAGTTTTAAGGTTTTATGCATCATATGATATTCCGGTGATCACCATGTGCTACATCAACTAAGCGCTTAAAATCTTCAGGTGTCCCATACTGACTGTTGACTGCAAACATATTAGTTACCTGCATTGAAACCGATAATCTCATTAGTGGCAGCCCATTTACTTATATATAAGTAAACTCCTTATATTTTATCTATGACGGGCCAAACAAATAGCTTAAAAGAAATGGGTCAAACATATTAAAAGTCGCCAAAGTATATATCTAATGCAAAAAACCTCCTATAACAATTTATTGGAAAAAAATCATATTACAATCAACTAATATAATTAACAATATTCGACACAGTTAATTTTTATTAATAAAAAACTAAGGACAAATCGTGTTCTGGGGTCAAGTTTTAAAAACCGGTTTTTAAACTGTACCGGGTAGGGCTCAGAAATGGTTTAACTAGTAGTGCCGGGCGGTAATCTAAAAGTACATGATTCCATAACCATAATAAAAAAATAATAATCCAAAAAATACTCCAAAAGTACTCGATTTGAACTTGGAACGCAACAATGGAATGGACAGGTAGCCTCGACGGGAAGCCTCGAACTCTTTGCGGCAAGCAATCAATGATCGCTAGGTTTTTTCACCTTTTTACCGAAATATGGAAGGTAAATCTTGGAATTATCGGGATTTTATTAAAAATTTAAAATTTAAAAATCAAATTTGTAGATTAGCCGGTATTACCGGATTTACCTCCTGCACATAACATTTACCATTTGCTAGTTTAACCGGCCCTTATCATACCGGGGTCGACGCCGGCTGCCGGTATTATCGGCCGGTATGAACCGGTATTTAAAATATTGGGGTCAACCCAACCTCGCATGTCCCATTTCCACCCATACAAAATGCACATTTTGACCCAAACCCCCTTTAACTTGTTACCCAGTCCAACCAGCCCATTTTGCCACCTCTTGTTCTCACAAAGAGAGTAATAAACAGCAAGGGAGATAAGTTGGACTCACTCTGTAACCAACTGTGAAATAATCTTTGTGCTCAACGACCCCAATTAATTGTATTGCATTGTACCCGGCATCCTTAACATAAGGGAGAACCTGTAGTTATAATGTATTTAGATGGTTTTATGGATACCAAAAGGGGAAAAAATATTATGAATCAAAATTGATGATATAACAACATAAAACAATAGATACAATGTATAAGTAATGAACCTTCTCGGTGAACTCACTGAAAGACGCGATTTTTGGCTCTGATCCACTAATACCAATATGAGCTTCATATATACGCAAAGATTTTGGAACTTTTGGACTATTATGTTTCCATTTATATGCATGTTCGGGTGGAGGCTCCCAGTGGATTGCATATCCTTGGTTTCCATCAGCTTCTATATAATCAAGTACCATCAAGAACAAACATATCATAAGATAAAAGGCGGCAATTTTGACTTTAGGTTATATTTTATATATAACAGATCAAACAAAAAATTTCAAACTTATATAAAAATGAAACAAGCATGGTCAATCATGAAAGTGACCCAGAGTGCGAAGGTACGAACTGAGCAAATAATGTGTGTAATATGTTTTATAACATGCGTAATTCGGGTTAACCCAACCCATGCATAATTTGAGTTTAAACCTTGCGTAATTTTCATGTTTGATGGCATGCGGGATTTGAATTTTGTAACGTGCGTATTTTAAAAATGAACATGCGTCATTTTGAATGTGCACTTTGTACGCTTCGCACGTTAAGTGCCTATTGTATGCTAACCCCCCCCCCCCCCCCCTACTTATATATTCCAATAATAGTATAATTTCTGAATAGAATGACTATGAAGATGTAAGCAATAAAAATACACTTTGAACAACTAAAAGCCAATTTTTAGCTAACCTTTTTGGTTAACCCAATATAACATGAATTAACCCATTATAGCCATTGATAAGTAAATGCGTCAAAATGCGACATCTAAAACAAAGATATAATGAGAATATGGTACCAGGATTCACATAAGTAGCCCAAGCCGGAATCCGTTCTAAGGGCCCGTTAGGAGTGTTAAAATACACTCTATACTTGCTTCCATGAGGAATAGCAGGTGCATACTTCTTTAACCACGCTTTTCTTCCTTTACGGGTCTCAAACCAGTAAGCAATAGGAGGCTTTTTAGCCCGGAACTTAGCCTTTGAAACGGGATCATCAATAACATTAAAGAGATCATACTCTTTTCCACTATCAATCACATGCAAATTAAAGTTAGGATCGTCTTTATGTTTTTCCTTCCACGTTTCATAGTCTGTCTCACGCTCTCGCATTTCTTCCAACTCCTCTTCCGTTTGAGGCCCATTTGGCCCGAACATTTGCTCGTATAATTTAGCAATAATTTCAAAGCGTGACTTTACAAACCGATCTTCTCCGGGCTCCCAATACTCATCGTTTGCTTTTTGGAAAACTTCGTCAGCAGTGACACCACTATCACCCTTATCGTAATCATCGACGTAATTATATTGTTGAAAATAGAGTTCATCTGGTTCTTCACCATCTCTTAATTTATCTTCAAGAATCACGAACCAATACCCGTAATCATCATCTCCGTAATGCCCCTCTCTTGCACAATTTTCAGTCGGAGACCAATCGTTGAAATCCCCAACAATTGCACAGTAGCGCGCACCTGATTTTATTTTCAGTATTAAAAGTAGAACCCTTTTTAAACAAAAACGGATCATTATCTTGGTATGAAGCCAAACCTGGTGCCCATTCCATGAAATCCACTCGATGTTGCACGTTGCGGTGCATTCCTAACAACTCAAACCTGTAACAAGATCGTAAAAGTCATGATCAACATTGAAAAACGAAGAATATTTCCATACGTAAACATTATAGGTGGTGTTTATATGTGCTAGTGATTATTGCAACTTGAACAATCAGAATCAGATCATATAATTTTACATTTATTTCAATAATCATTTGATCTTCAAAAACAGGTTATATGATCCTAAATTATCAGATAGCCATAATCAAATAAAATATTCACCACAATCTTATTATTACTTATAAAACACAATCAACCTAGAAAATTAAAACTTTTTCCACTCAATGTTGCACGTTACAGTGCATCCCAACAACTCAAACCTATACAAAGAACGTAAAAGCAACACGATCAACATAGAAAATGAAGATTTTTTCCATACCTAAACATTACAGGTAGTGTTTACATGTGTTTCTAAACTGATTATTGCAACTTGAACAATCAGAACCAAATCAAATAATTCTACATTTACTTGAATAACCGGTTTCAAAAACAGATTATTAGACCCTAAATTATTACATAACCACAATCAAATATAAATATTTAAGATAATCTTAATTCTTATTTACTAAAAAAATAAGATGAAAGAATGCATTGTAAAACTAACCCAGAAGCCATATCTCTGAAATCAATATGGCGCGTCAATATTTCATCTTTTAGGTCTTTCAGAGACTTATACCTGCACCCGAAACAAAAAATATAACCAATATCCAAAAAAAAAGAAATTGTAAGTAAGGGATGTCCGTTTTACTCGAAACCTGACCGGAATAAGAAGCCACCTGAACCCGAATTAGAGAATGCCCGAAAAACCTGAACCCGACCAACCTGAACCTTATATGGGTTGGTTATCAGGTCACTTTTTCCCCGTCAAAAACCCGAACAACCCAACCCAGAAAACCCGGGACACGAAAAAAAACTAACTGTATTATTCATAGACAGGGGCGGACCCACCCCTTGGCCAAGGTGGGCGGGCGCACCCCTTGAAAAAAAAAATTCAGTGTTAATTTCCGGCAAAAATCTCGACAGCACCCCTTACGAAAAAAATCTTATGAATTAATAAAAAAAATAAGTAAACTCTGACTTTTATTAAAATACAACCTATATTCCTATTCCTAATTTATATAATTATTAACCACTCTAAACTAACCCAATTAACAATCACATAACCTTTACTCCTTTAGCCCAATAAAGAATACATAACCCAATTACCCAAGCCCAATACATTCTAATTTGAATTTGAACAAAAATAAAATAACCCAACCCACCGCCGTTTCCCCATCTCTCTCGGCTCCCGCTCTCTGCGATCCCCAGACCCACACGCCAACTTGGATGGTTTGTCAAGTCTTGTAAGGTTAATGGTTTCAACAGATATTTACCTATCATTTGCATTGGTGTATCGTTTATTGAAGCTTGTTCTCTTATTACCCACAGCAACCGTCGAAATATGTTTTTCGGCAATGAAGAACGTGAAGACCGACTTGCGAAATCGGATTGGCGATGAGAATTTAAGTGATAGTTGAATATGTTATATAGAGAATGACTTGCTTAGGAAAGTAGACCATGATGTTTTGGATAGATTTCAAAAAATGAAAACCCTTGTATCGACGTTTGACATGTTTTTGATGATTATATAAATTTTAGCTTGGTGTTTTTTGTTTTACATAACCTGGCCAGAACCGACCCGATATGAACCGAATTTTTTTATATAACTAAGTGCCTAAAATTTTTAAAAATATTCATGACCCCTATCGAAAAATTCCTTGGTGCACCACTAACTCGAAGCCTACCAACCTGAACTTTAAATGGGTCGATTACAGGGTCAATTTTTCCTAGAAAAATAAAAAAAGAATATACCTTTCGCGAAGATAAAGGGCGAAACCTTTGTGGGTAATTCCAGATTTAGATAAAAACCCAACTGGGTCGATTCCTTTTTCGCCGGATTCTGGGTTCTTGGACTGACGCTGCCGGTGTTTGGGCGGTGGTGGCTGGCCGGGAGAGACTGAACACCTCCATTTCTTGGTGGGGAAGACGACGGATCTCCGGTAAGTGATGCTCCGGCTACCGGCGGAGCCGTCGGTTGTTGGCGGGAGTGGGATTTGAGTGAGAAGTGAGAGTGATGAAGTCATTAGATAAGACCATGTGTAGTGGGACGTTATTTTTAAAAAAAATTGAAAAAAAACGCCCTAAAACGCCCCCCAACCATTACATAGGGCGTTATTTTTAAGATTTTTTGAAAAAAAATGTTACCAGCGTTTTAATAAACACGCCCAAAATTGCTTTGACCTTTTAGTAACCACCAATCACTTTTTGAGAGACTCTGACAGCTTTGACTATTTTGTCCACCCACCAATCACCATTTTGTCACCCACCAATGCACAGGGACCTCACATGCACATGACCTTTTTTTTTTTTTTTTTTAATTGGAAGGGGGTTATTGGTATAATGCCCTACTACGTCACTTTTGCTATAATGCCCCTTCGCTGACTAGGACGCCACGTGTCGGATAATGCCCCATGGTGGGGGCATTATAACACATTACCATTACACATGGTCTAAGAACGGTGGTGAAGAAGAAAATGGGGTTTTGGGTTTAACAGACAATGTTGTTACAAAGATTCATAAAAGACCCTTTGAGAATTGTTGTTTTCAAGAAAAGCCCTTGAACTATATAAATTAGTACAATATGCCCCTCAATTTGTGTATATATTTTTTCTTTGCTGAAGGCAAATTTTATTAGCACCAGGCACAAGGAAAAATGGGGACCGAAGAACACAACTCAATACAACTCAAAACAGAACTACAACAAACCAAGACTAAACCAATCTTTTCAAATGAGACATTTGTGCTTAGATCTAGATTTGAATAATAGAAACCCAAGAGTAGGGGTGTGACTTTCTGATACGACACGAACCTAACACGAAATTCACGGTTTTAGGTTTAGTTTAAACGGGTTCGGGTCCGTTTCAGGTTGAACCCGTTTAGCTAAACGGGTCGGGTTCGGGTCAACCCGATCGGTTTGGCCCTTTTAACCCATTTATCATTTTTTTTTATTTTTTTTACAATATGTTTTGCCATAAATTAATTTGTGTGTATTTTATGCATAATTATAACTTAAAAAGATTGACACAAAATTGTATTATATGCATTTTTGTTTTTTGTAGTAAAATTTTAATGTTAATATATTAATTTCGGTAAAATAATTTAAAATTTGAAAATTCGAGTTGAATAGGTCGTGTTCGGGTTAACCCATTAATATTTGGGTCGTGTTCGGGTTCATATGTATGACAAAATTTTCAGGTTCAGGTTTGTCCAAAATTTTCAAATTCAGGACGGGTTAAACCCGCAAACCCGGCTCATTTAGCACCCCAGACCTTATGTATTCTATAATTGTTCCTTAATGTGTTGTTTGAAAATTTTCAAGCTTTTCATTTACAGCAAGAAGCGATTAAGATGATGCCATGCAACATTTCTGATTATTTATATCTATACCTTATAATAAAACAAAACAAACTTGTGCCATTTGTCCTATTCTTAAAAAGCTTATTGCCACGTGTCATCTGATTGTATGTCTGATTTTTCTTTTGAGCGGCAATGTATTGGAGGTCTTTTGGCATCCCGCTTTTCACTTTCAATTGACAAACTAATATTTTCCTAAATCTATACGCATATATCAGTTTCCATCCTTCTCTCATATTATCTCAAATAATCCTACCAGAGATCCGAATTCCATCTTTCTCTATGATCATCTTCCAAAATATGAATGAGTTTCCATATTTAAGGATCATTGGTTGCATAAACCCTAGATCTATAAATCCATACGTATTCAGTCGTTTCTTCACATCGATTCGGTTGTTAATCGATTTATCAATCATCCTTTGTTTCTTCACATCGATTTGGCTGTCAATCGATTTGTCAAGCATTATTTAAGGTACGATTCTTTAATCTGTATGCATATTTCTCTGGTCGTTGACATCTATGTTGTTATCAATCATTATCTGTGTTCGTTATCAATTCTTCTGATATGTATGCAGGCCTTATAATTTCTACTGAATTGTATAAGCAAACATATGAATCTTGTGTTAAGCTTCTGATGTTGTATCAATTTTTAGGGCTTTTTATGAATCTGTTTTTGTATCAATCTCTGATTTTGTATCGATTTCCACTGAATAACATAAGTAAACATATGAATCTTTTGTGAAGCTTCTGATTTGTATCAATTTTTAGGGCTCTTTTATTAGGGCTTTCTTATCTTGACTTATTCGACGGAATGATATAAGTAAACATATGAATCTGTTGTGAAGCTTCTGATTTGTATTAAATTTTAGGGCTTTTATTTGTAGGCTTTTTATCTTGACTTATAAGACTGAATGATTGGTAGCTAACTTAATGTTTTATGTGATTTGTAGATTGAGTGATGTAAATCAATGTGATTGTTTACTTAATATGCTATAGTTCTATATATTGTGAGCGAATTTATTTGGCCTTTATTTCTGACATTCAAATCTGAGCATTAGACACTCTGTTTATGTGATATGTAAGGGATTGTTTTATGTGATTTGTTAAATATGTTATTCATAGCCAACTGTTCAGATTTATAAGTCTTATAAATATAAACATGTTGGAAATTGCTTTTAGATCTTTTTCAGTAATTAAATCCATTTTCTGCTGTTATATTATATTGACTCAAGTGGTTGTCCGGTTCTATTTGACTCATTTATTATTCGCTCTTTGATATACCAACCAACCTTTTAATAACAAAGTTTAAAGTAAAAGAAAAGGAAGTTGCTTTTACTTGGTCACTTCCCTTCTCTCATAATAAATCTATAGACGTCCACATAGTGTAAGATTTAGTATCTTAAATGTTTATATCACTGTTACTTACGGTGTGTTCCCGAGTTAAAAATCCCTCCCCTTCCCTCCCCTCCCCTCCATGTCTTTCCAAATTGGAAAGACTATTTTCAGGCAAAAAAAACCCCCATTTTCCCTCCCCTCCCCTCCCCCTGTTAAGTGGATCTCTGGAACACAGCCTTATTGATTGCATTAGATACATGTTTCGAAAATTACTAAACAGTTTTATTCTATGGTTTATAGAGTCATGGCTCCAGCGTTTGTGAAGGTTATTTATGATGCTTCACCGTCATGTCTGGTAAATTTTTTATTTAAATTTATTCTTATTTGTGTTATATTTAGAAAACTTATTGTTTCGTTAAATATTACAGCCGTTGCCGCCGTTTTACATTGATGGCGCTGGAAACTTAGGCTATCCTGTTGGGCCTGTGATGTTGAGAACAGGTTCTCAGCTCTGGCATGTTTACATCAAAGTGACGATTAGCGGATGCTTTATCACGGATGGATGGTTAAACGTTTTTACGGATCTTGGAATGGAAGAGACGGATTTTATTTTTTTTGAGGTCGTTGCTGATAACACAATTGATATCTACCATTTCAAGATTGACCGTGATTTGGATGTGAAAGATAAGTTTTATCATATAATGATGTTTCCAGAAGCGAAAAATCTGGTAACTTTTCAAATATATGATTGGCTATGTTATGTTTATTATATACTTTTGTAGTTTATGTTTCAATTATTTGAGATATTTTTTAATTGTTTGCAGTGGTTGCCAAAAAAATTCATGGAACATAATTTCAATGACGACCTTCTAGAAAATATTGTCACGATTCGTTATAGTCCTACTCAAGAAAGGACTGTAAGGATTAAAAAGTTGTGGAATATTCATTACTACATCCTCGACTTCTCACAGATTTCAACTGATTTGTCTTTGGTCAAGTGGGATTTTCTTGTGTTTCATAGAGTTGAAACTTACACATTTAATCTCATAGTTTTCCGTCTACACGATGATGGGTCGTTAGTTGCTGAAATGGGAATTCCAGTGCCTGAACAACAACCTATACCTGAACCTGAACCAGAATATGAAGCAGAAAATGATATTGAAGAGGGAATTCAACATGGCATGGCTGAGGATCACTTTCCGCTTGAAGATGTTAATGTTGACACTCATGTTAATGTTGACACTCAAGTATCTGATGATGAAGACCTGCCTGTTCACGGGAACCCGCCTCTACCCGTTGACGATGTGTATGAGATTGAGTGGGTCCTTACTTACCGATTTGTAAGTCAGTCGTAATCTAACATAAGTTGATTTTACTGATTATTTTTAATTGTGAATATTGTCAGTTAGATTGTCACTTATACGTATTTTTTTTAAATGTGATGTAGCGCTTCCCACAACGTTTTGTTGAGAATGTGTCGCTACTTGATGTTCAAGCGATGACCGTTCAGACTATGAATGGTGTTTCTATAGTTTTGGAAATGCGTTCCGAGCGTGCACATGGAGGACCAAGGTATGCTTTTAGAGGCTGGGAGAGATTTATGCGTGAAGTTGGTTTGGTTAGTGGTCGTGCGTATTTGCTGCGTTATGAAAGGAACAATGGAGTTTTGGTTATTTCGGAGGTCATATAACCATTTTTTCAAAACCGAGACAAGTGAAGATGAAGTATCATCCCTTTTTTTCCAAACTACTATGTTTTTAAGTTATTTTCTACTAGGTACTACGTTTTGAAGGATGTCACTTTATGTTTTCAACACGATAACGGTTGTTTGAGTATGAATAGACAATGTTTTTTGTTTTTAATTTTGACATGTGTTTGATTTGAAATGCAATGGTTTTTATTGGCTGTTTACCATGTTATAATCACCTTTCATATTGTTGTTGTTTACCTTATATATATTTATAATGTATAATGTATAGATGCATCCTATATACAATTGTAATGTACTATGTTTTTAGTTATTTTCTACTTGGTACTACGTTTTAAAGGATGTTACCTTTGTTAACAGTTGTTTGATTATGAATAGACCAGTTTTTTTCCAGTTTACCATGTTATAACTAGATGTTATTGCTTTCACTGCAACATTATTTGCATTTAATCTCAAAGTGAGTCAGACTTGGGGAAGCCACTCACCCGGCTTAAACCTCTTGAGTTACTTCTAATTTACCCCGGGAAGCAGTTAACATTAAATCCCATTGGTAGAACTTAGAAGGTGATGAGTATCTGTTATAATATCCTAACTAGCGGTAATTTTGAATTTTGTTTGTTGGTTACAAAATAGTGTGGAGGCTATTCCTGAGGTATTAAAGACATTTAATGAAAAGATCAGAAAGTATTGTGATATAACTGCTGTTTTGCGCATATGCTGGACTGGAACAAGCATTGTTTTGAAGGTAATTTATGTCTAAATCTTATCTCCGTGTAAGTCCTATAATGAAATTATTGTTGAAATTGGTAATGGGCTCCTTTTTAAGGGTTGTCACACCCTGATATTTCCACGTATTACCGGTGGACCCGGTGGGGAGTATCGTGACGTAGTTGATATCATCATAGTCAAACAACACAAATTATAAATGCACAGCGGAAGCAAAAGGTATGAATCACATTACAAACCGAATAAATAGTAATATCAAAGTATTACAACGGACTGTAAAAGATTCACAGGCGGATCAAAATATAAATAAGATCATTGTTCAACAGACTTCAACATCTAGAGCTTGCAAGACTTGATTATTGATGCCTGGAGTAGCCAGCCTATTTCGTATAGTACCTGCACTTAACCTTTTTGGAAAAATACGTCAGTTTACACTGGTAAATACAATTAACTGACTCATTTTGAAAAGAGTTTAAGAAAATTAGTTTGAATGCACATGGCACAAAAATATCTTTTATAACTTGGGATAATTATTTAGAAATAAACTTGTATACAGTTTTACATGTTTGTCATCCATTTAGGACCCGGTTAGAAGAGCCGGTTTAACAAGATTAATAGACACACCACTTGGTATAATACCCACAAGAAGATACCCTTCTTGTGGACTACCTTTTTTCATACGCATCTGTCAGGTGTATGCCTACACCCCGTGCTTAAGTCGTGGCCATTTCTAATGAATGAGCCGAGGATATCCAGGACACGGTCATTAACCCCCCAAAGGCATTGCATCAAACAAAACAGAATAAAACGGGTTATGCATCTTTTTAATCAATATCTGATTGTACGACTTCATACCCGACCAAGCGGCATTATTATAATACCGTACCCCAAGCCCGTGTAGGGAAAATAAGTTAAAAGTATTTACCTGAGTAAATATTCAAATTTATCTCAACCGTATTCAATCAGCAAGTGCAGATAGCTTTTACTGGTCCCCTAAATCTGGAACAAAGGTTTTAATAACCTATTAGATTCCTAACGGGTCCTAAACTTAGACCGGTTAGTTTTAAAGAAAAGTATACGGTTCAAAACGCAAGATTAAGCGAAGACCGGATTAGAATGTGATTTAGTCCCGACAAGTTTAAAGACTTGTATAATATGGGTAAACTAAACACATTCTGGATTTTGAGGAGAAAATGGTAAGGGTTGACCAGTTTCGGTCAATTTACGCAAACTAGTTACATAAACCGAACTGGACGCGAATAACGCATAACGGGTAACCAAAAGAGTCATGAACAGGTTTCCTATGTTAATAGGCTTTAAATATGTTGTGATATCAGTAGGATACCTTCCATTATGCCCAAAACGGGTTTAATCTCAATTTAAGCCCCGTAGGGGTATTTTGGTCATTTTAAAGATTATAAAAGAGATTAACTAAAATGCTGATGTTCGGGTCTGAAGTAATCAGTAAAATTACTTATTTTAATAAGTTATATTAGTAGGTGATAGGTCTTATATGACAAGAATGGGTTTAACCTATACTATACGTTTAAAACGCGTAAAAAGTCGTTTTAAGCGATTTCCGGGTTAGAATAGGAATCTGAATTTTCTGATCAGTTTATAAGGTTCAAAATACTCCATTTATCATATAAAATCAGTATCCAAAGATTTGGTATCAAATTGTTATGAAAAACTCATTTTATAAGCATAAGGGTATAATCGGCAATAACCGAATCAAGGCGATAACCCTATGTTGTGATCAGTTTAAAAATAATTAAAAATATTCAAAAATCCCAAAATATTATATTACATCAGTGGGTAAAAGGTTTGGTGTCAAAAATTGGGTTTAGATAGGCTTTATGCTAATTGCGTCGTTTAATTAAATAAAAGCTTTCTAATTACGCTATTGAGCATAACTCCTAATCTAGACCTCCAACTGATGTGAAAATTTAGGGACATGTTTATAAATTAGTAACAAAGATTATTGTACTCTCACATTTCCAAAATTCTCGTTTTAAGGTCAAATGGGCATTATGGTCAACATTATGCAATTAACGGAAACGTGTAAATGAATCGGACAATCAACGAGCCAATCACAGAGGGTTATACTATCATATAACCGGGTCCTAATGAAGCTCTAAGGCATTTCTAAATCATTCTAAAATGGGTCAGAACTGAAAGTCAAAGCAATGGTCAATTTATGCGACTTTCGGTTCCGAACCGGTCCTAAACTGAAAATTGTCGGGTCGGACATGCTTAGACATGTTCTTGCATTGGTTACCAAGTTATATGAGTGGTAAAATAGGTTACACGTCTTCTACATTGCTAATTATGTGTTAATTCAAAAATTATGTTTCTGTTGACTTTTTCGGATTAAGTTTGACCCGACATTTGACCTAGTTAGAGTGGAATTCAGAGGGTGCCCATTTAAGGGTTTATTGCCCACATAAATACCAGCTTATAACTACTTTCAATTTGGCTAATCACCAGACCATTAGTGATTAATCGATAAGTCAAACCTTAATTATGACGGTTTGACTTTAAGCTAATTAACTAAGTAAAACACGATTAAGGAAGGTCAAGGAAGCTTACCAAGGTCCTATGCACGACTAGTGATGCTTAGGGAAGGCTCTTGTGCTCAAGAAATGATCAGAAGTGAAGTTATGAATGAATGATCAAAGTTTGCAACAATGTGGGTCTTATATAGTGAGTTTAATCTCACTAGATCATGCCAAGCAAGTCTACAATTGATCTTTGATGCATCCCAAGTGTCCCTATACTCTAAAAACCAGTTGAGGTTGCACATGGTATTGAAAACTAGCAATATAAGTCGGTTAACTTGTTATAACAGGCACCTGTCATGTTTCTGATGCTGGGACTGCCTTACGGACCGTAAGGCTAAGCCCATACGGTCCTTAACCGATGGCCAGAAGACAAAAATTTGAGAATCTCTTGAGTTTGACCATGCAACTTTGATATTACAAATTAGGGCCTTTATTATTAGCATGGGGCCACTTGATCATGTCCGAACAGTTATGACCACCTTGCCATGCTTTAAAATTGCCTTGGATTCTTTTACAAGGGGCCATGAATGAAGGTTTGTCGCATACGTTCTCATAGGATCCCATCTTTGCAATTCGAATCAATTATTACTGGTATTAACCGGATTTGAATGTATATCAGATGTTTATAATATAGATTTGGGTCTTGGGATTTATAACAAGGTCGTCTCCAGAACTATTTCAGGTCCTGTCAGCTGGACATCTCCAACTTCCGCCCAACAAACGGGCGTTCTGCACTTTCTACCGTACAAGGCCTCGAAAGGCGCAGCCTTAATGCTTGTATGATAGCTATTGTTATAGGAGAACTCGATTAATGGCAGGTGGTTATCCCAACTACCACCTAAGTCAATCACACATGCATGAAGCATGTCTTCCAAAGTTTGGATTGTACGCTCACTCTGCCCGTCCGTCTGAGGATGGTAAGCCGTACTAAAATTTAAGCGTATGCCCAAAGATTGTTGGAAACTTTTCCAAAAATGTGACGTGTATCTAGTATCTCTGTCAGAGATAATAGACACTGGTACACCATGCAGAGATACAATCTTATCTACGTATGATTGGGCTA
Organism: Helianthus tuberosus; assembly: GCA_030545235.1. Taxonomy (NCBI): domain Eukaryota; kingdom Viridiplantae; phylum Streptophyta; class Magnoliopsida; order Asterales; family Asteraceae; genus Helianthus; species Helianthus tuberosus. The sequence goes on along the minus strand of CM060438.1, from coordinate 44,332,216 downwards.
ACATGTCGGAGCTAAAAGTCTCCTTAATGGGTAGGAAATGTGCTGACTTAGTCAATGTGTCAACTATTACCCATATAGTATCATTTCCTTTCTTTGTCTTTGGCAACTTGGTGATGAAATCCATTGTAACACCCTGTGTTTTCACAAGTCAAAGTCAAAGTCAAGGTCAAAGTCAACGACCGATCGTACGAATTTGACTTATAGTAGTTACTTTATTTTAGTTGTATTATGTGGAGTAAGTGTTGTTAATTGCTAAAATCGAGGTATGTTAATCGTTATTCTAATCGACTTACGACTGTGAATTATAGGAAGTAACAATGCGATAAAGTTAACTAATCAATAATCAAGCTATGCTACTCGACATCGAATCGTGATACAAACCGCAACTTGACTTAATCTGGTTAATTATACATGTGTGTGTGCCTTATGTGTTACTTGTGCATGTTATATATATATATATATATGTATATGATGTGGAAATCAATCGAACTCAATCGAAACTCGAAACTCAATCGAACCCGAACTCGAATCGAAACCGAACTGTGATAGATAGTGGAGAAAAGATTATGCAAGATATGAATTAGTTGGGACTGAAAGTAATTTGACTAGGAAACCCTATCGTGTCGAACCGCTCGCAATCGAAATCGAATCAGCGCAAATCGTCGCGTCAAATATTCAAGCCAGGCCTCATCCGATCGGATGGCCATCCGATCGGATAGTCCTTGCCACCAGGTCAGGTGTCATCCGACCAGGATGTCATCCGACCGGATCGTCATCCGGGCGGGATGTCATCCGACCGGATCGTCATCCGGGCGGGATGTCATCCGATCGGACCACCCTTTCCTCTTTTGAAAGTCTATAAATACTCCTGTCCTTGTCATTCTTTCCATTTTTGGAAGCTCTTGTCCGAACAGCTCGTGCACACCGCCTTTTCTCAGATTTCTTCCGATTCCGGTAAGATTTCATCCTAAATCTTGTACTTTCTTGATCTACACACACTCCTACACATTTCTATCTTTTAAATCCTAACTTTTCACCATGAAATCACTAGATTTCGTGTGTTCTAGGATGACGTCACCACATGTTCTTCATGTTTTGACTTCAATCCACCAAGAATAACCGGAATCTAACCGATTTCCATACAAACAACGAAGATCTTACTTAGATCTATATAAATCAGAGGTGGAAAAGGATTGAGAGAATGGTTTTTAACTTTCTTTCAACTCTTTTACACTCAACACACTCAAAACCGATAGAATCGGATGTTGTTCTAGTCTCCTACTCGTTCTTAGTGTCGTACTAGTCCAAGGTCTAAATTCTACACACGAGACACTGACCTCGGGTTAAACTAGAATAACCGACTCGAGCCGGTGACGGGCCGAACTAGGGTGATTCCTGGTCGGTTTGGTCACTTGGGTCGAGGGGAAGTTTCATTGGTTAACACGTGGTCAAAGCGCCTTGATAAAACGAAAACAATCAAAACGACCAAGTGAGAGAATAACAGAGCAACTGAAACGGATTGCCGTCCGAGCGGATAGCTCATCCGAACGGATTGTCATCCGATCGGATCACACTTGGGTCCCACGATTCAACAACTTTAACTTAAGTCAGAGTATCGAACGAATTGCTATCCGATCGGATTACGATCTGGTCAGATTACTCTTCGGATCATGAGATACTAAGACTTTAAGGACTTAAACAATTTCCAACATGTTCAACAACAAGGTTACCATCCGATCGGATGACCATCCGATCGAGTGACCCTTCTGTTGTAAACTTGACCTCACTAAGTAACTTTGTCACATGGTCACCGTCCGACCGGACCATCATCCGATCGGATGACCATCCGAACGGATTGTCATCCGCACGGAATGCTATCCGATCGAACGACTTGAAAGATAGAGATACTTCATTGTTTTCAAAATACTACAACGAAAACTTCAAAAGTCAAGCTATCATACACAAACACATTCACATTATAGGAAGAAACAATCCACTCGAATAGTCATCCGACAGGACAAGCTATCCGACCGGATGACCATCCGAACGGATTGCTGTCCGATCGGATTACCATCCGATCGAACCATCCTCCGACCCACTCACACTTCGTATCGTTAACCGTGTCACTTATCGTTATGCTATCGAATCTATTCAGGCTAACCTTACTCGCTTAGCGCTCCCTTCAATCCATCAACCGCTGTGAGTATACTCGATCCCTTTTTGCTTTAAGCACTTTTGGGTGTTACATACGTTACGAATATTCAAACTACAATAATCACACTACTCAATGCTATTTGAAAGCTAACCGTTAATGCATGTTATACGTGGCCTATGAATGCTTGTTTGTTAAGTTTACACATGGAATGCTGTCTACCTGCCTTAGCAATGATAGTACTATAGCTTGGACTCAGCACCCGTTCACGGGGGCTGTTAAGGATCTTTACTTGCATAGATTACGGTGGTAATCATGTATTGCGAACTGCCTTGGGCAGTCAACCCGCAGTCATTGGTATCGATGAATCTATGTCGATAACTAACGTGCTTCATTTCACTATGTATACGTGCTGGTTATGCGTAAACGAATTCGAACTCTATATGCTATTATCAAACCTGTATGCTCACCTTTACATTATATGTATTGACTTTATTTTAACGTATGTGACAGGTGCTTAGGACGCACATGTGGTAGGAATTTGAAGCTAGAATAAAGCTTTAGAGCCCAACAAATAGTTGTCTGTAGATAACGTAACGAGGGTCTCTAGAAGCAGATAAACAATTGCTGTCTATTTAAATCTGAGTTGTCGGAACAGAATATTTGCCTAGTTTTTGTCTGTAATAATTGATGTACTGTTTGAGATACGGTATGGGACGTATTATTTAAATTGAATAGTATTGATAATTGTTATGGAAACTTCTGGACAATCTGTTTCGCTCAGTGCCATGCCCCGATGATTCCGCCATCGGTTGGGGTGTGACAGATTGGTATCAGAGCCATAACTATAGGGAATTAGGCGAGACTCGACCTAGACCGGGTCGATGCCTTAGAAACCTAGTCTATAGTTAGGAACCAACAGACCAACTTGTGCATATCCAGTAGGGATTATGTACGAGCGTACTCCTCACTATCCTTGCTTATGCTACACTATCACTGCACTCGAACTTTTCAACTATAAATAAGCGATAAAGGTTGAGATTAGGTGTGAAAACCGCAAACTCTCGACTAAAATTGCTTAATCAACCCGCAAATTCTATTTACAAAACAAGGAGAATTATGACAAATTAGGAGTGAAATCCGTATTTTGATGAATAATCTCCTCTATTTTATCAAAACCGGAGCGAAGTTATTGAGATTGGGGTGAAACCCTAACCTTGATGACTTGTTTCGCGCTTTTTCCAAAAAACTCTCACCAAGGTCTCAACGGACTCCAACGATCTGAAGTCACAATACGGCTAACGGAACATGTGCCAAACGCCCAAGAATCGAGGCCAAAGCATAGTTCCGGAAGCTAACTGTGCACAATCAATCCTTGGGAATAGTTGAACCACCTTGGGTAGTCGAAGTCTACTAGCCGCAGACAATCTATTTCTCGATTTTATGTGTTTTGATTCTGAGCCTGCAACTACCGACTCTGATGACTCGTCGATTTTATGTGCTTATATATGTGTTTACCTGCTTATGTGTTTAAATTTTCGGAATTTACTCGATTTATGCTTTCACTTAGATCGACACATACGACACGCCTTGCAGTTCTACCTCAAAACGTTAACAAATCGTTGAATTGTGAACGACCATACTACTCGATATGCTAAAACGCGATCGCTAAATTCGAACACTCGCGAACTTTGAATGCTAGGTTTTTGTATTCTGAGGCAGTCGAAATACTCTACGTGTTTCTATATGCTCCTATATGTCTCTGCGACTACATATCTCTATGCTTTTGTGCCTCTTATGATTACATGATTATGTGCCTTTGTGGAATCTGTGCTCTACGTGTTTATATGTCTATGTGATTCTGTGCTCTACGTGCTATGTGTTTATATGATTATGTGATTATATGGAATCTGTGCTCTTCATGGTCATATGTCTATATGTTTACGCGGTGCGTGTTCCTGAGCTTTAGTAATAGTAGACGTGTGAGGTGAGATTCGGATACATGTGTTGAGTTCTGTGTTGATGTCTGTGCAGACAATGTCGTCTGGATCCCGTCATGCACTCTCCCATCAAGAAAAGAGAGACAAACGCCTTGCTTTCATCATCGCTAAGAGTGTAGTAAAGGCCGTGAGTGATGTTATGAGAACGCCAGCAAATCATCTGAGGAATCGAGAACCGAAGCTCCTAAAGCTGTTGCAAAGACCTTCAGTTTCAAGCAATTCAAGTCGTGTGGGCCAAAAGAATTCACTGGCGAGGGAGGTCCCACTGCATTATTTCACTGGTTTGATTCCATTGAGGTTACTCTACGAGAGAGTGGCTGCCCCGATGATCTCCGTACTCTGAATGCTACCGGTGTTTTCCAGTCACGTGCTCTAGACTGGTGGACAGCCGAGAGGAACAAGCGAGGGAACGATGCAGCCTACGGTCTGTCGTGGGACGAGCTCAAGGAGGTCATGCTAGAGGAATTCTGGCCTCCTCACGAACGTCAAAAGCTAGAAGATGAATTTTGGCACATATAGCAAAAGGATGGTGACAATGCTGGTCTCACTGCTCGTTTCAAGCAGCTCAGCATTATCTGTCCCGATCAAGTCAAGACCCCAGATATGGTAATCAAGAAGTATATCCGGGCCCTGCCCGACTGCGTTGCTGATTTCGTGCAAGCGGCTAAGACTACGATGATCAAGGAAACATATCTACTGGCCGCTGAAATCAACGACAAGCGGGTTAAGGCTGGCGTCTTAGATAAGACTTCGAAGCATCTGCATCAAGCTACCGCTACCGCACCAACTGCTGAACCCACCTCATCGAGCAACAAGAGGAAGAACAAGAGAAAGAACAGCTCCAGCAACAAGAACTGTGCGATCACTGCTGCACCAGTTCAATCCGTACCAGCTCAACAATGCCAAGCGGCAGCGCCTGTGGCCAATGCACCTCTTACTAAGCGTGCATACACTGGGCCGCATCCGCTCTGCCCTACTTGTACCTACCATCATCCGACTGCTATTCCTTGTCGTTTTTGTGCTCATTGCAATGTGTACGGTCATTTTACTGCCAACTGCTGTATTCGCCAAGCTCCTGCTCATCAAACTCTACTCACCGACCCACAGGGTCAACAAGCTCCTCCGGCACCCGCAGTCAAAGCCAGAGCCTGCTTCGCATGTGGCGACCCGAACCATTTCGCCAACATGTGCCCAAACAGGGTTGTGAAGCAAGAGCCCCAGCAGCAACAGCCTCAACAGCAGCAGCAACAACAGCAACAACAACACCAACAGCAACAAGAGGCCGCACGCGCCAGAACTTTCAACCTCAACGTGCGTCAAGCTCAAGCCGACAACAACGTAGTTAATGGTACGTTCCTTGTGAATGGTATTTATGCATCATGTTTGTTTGATACTGGAGCCGATAATTGCTTTGTGTCGTTCGAATTCGAGAAATTCCTTAGTCGAAAACGCTCCAAACTCTCCTCGACATTCGAAGTTGAAGTCGCTACTGGAAGAACCGTCGCCGTTAATTCTGTTCTCCATGATTGTACTCTTGAGCTCAACAATCACATCTTTCCAATCGACCTTATTCCGATGCAACTCGGAAGTTTCGACGTCATAGTAGGCATGGACTTTCTATGCGAGAACCATGCTGAAGTTGTGTGTTTCGACAAGATGATTCGATTTTCACTCGCAAATGGTGATCTATTGTGTGTCTACGGTGAAACAGCCTCGAAAGGTCTCAAACTCATGACATGTGTCCAAGCAAGTATCTCCGCGAGGAATACAGAGCTTTCTTGGCTAACATTGTAGTAGCAGAGAAGGAAAAGAAAGAGAAGAAGGAAGTGAAAGACGTTCATGTGGTTCGTGAATTTCCTCATGTGTTCCCTGACGATCTTCCAGGTCTTCCACCGAGTCATGATATCGACTTTCGAATCAATCTCATTCCTGGAGCCAATCCTGTTACCAAAGCTCCTTATCGACTCGCGCCGTCTGAAATGCGCGAACTCTCAAACCAACTCCAGGAATTACTAGAGAAAGGCTTCATTCGCCCGAGCACCTCTCCATGGGGCGCGCCAGTCCTCTTCGTCAAAAAGAAGGATGGGTCGTTCCGAATGTGCATCGACTATCGGGAATTGAATAAGTTAACTATCAAGAACCGCTATCCCCTACCCCGAATTGACGATTTATTTGATCAACTACAAGGTGCCATGTGTTTCTCGAAGATCGATCTACATTCAGGATATCACCAACTGCGCATACAAGAGGAGGATATACCCAAAACCGCATTTCGAACCCGTTATGGCCATTACGAATTCGTTGTCATGCCTTTTGGCTTAACCAACGCACCAGCGGTTTTCATGGATCTGATGAATCGCGCGTGTAAACCATATCTCGACCGTTTCGTCATCGTATTCATTGATGGCGTCTTGATCTATTCCAAATCGAAAGCCGAACACGCGCAACATCTACTTTTGGTTCTCGAGTTACTCCAGGGGAACCAACTCTATGCCAAGTTCTCCAAGTGCGAATTCTAGTTGGAGGAAGTTCAGTTTCTGGGTCACATTGTCAATAGTCAAGGCATTCACATCGATCCTACGAAGATTGAAGCTGTCAAGAGTTGGGTTACGCCTAAGAACCCGTCCGAAGTCCGTTCTTTTCTCGGATTAGCGGGCTATTATAGACGATGTATCGAGGGATTCTCAAAGATCGCTGTGCCGCTTACCTCTCTTACGCATAAGGATCAGCCTTTTGTCTGAGGAACCAAACAAGAGACTGCCTTTCAAGCCCTCAAGCACATGCTTTGCAATGCTCCTGTTCTCACACTACCCGACGGAAACGACGATTTCATTGTCTATTGTGATGCTTCCAACCTTGGTCTCAGTTGTGTTCTCATGCAACGGAACAAGGTTATAGCCTACGCATCTCGACATCTCAAAATTCAAGAGAAGAACTATACAACCCATGATCTCGAGCTAGGCGCGGTTGTTTTTGCATTAAAGATTTGGCGACACTACCTGTATGGTACCAAGTGTACGATCTTCACCGATCATAGGAGCCTACAACATATCTTTAATCAGAAGGAACTTAACATGCGTCAACGCCGATGGGTAGAACTTCTCAACGATTATGACTGTGAGATCCGTTATCACCCAGGCAAAGCAAATGTTGTTGCTGACGCACTCAGCAGACGGAGTTATCTGCTTAGCACCCGTAATGTTCAAGCCCAGCACGATCTCAAAACCCTTATTCGTGAAGCTCAGCATGTGTGTTTTAACGAACGCACACTGAAGAGGGAACGAATCTACCATGATGGAGCCCAACTTGTGAGCAAATCCAATGGAATATTCCACTTTCTGGACCGAATTTGGATCCCTAAGCGGACCGATTTGCTACAGATTCTGATGGACGAAGCCCATAAATCCCGGTACTCTATTCATCCCGGTGCCGATAAAATGTACCAGGATCTTCGCTACAGGTACTGGTGGCCCGGCATGAAACGGGATATTGCCCTCTACGTTGGAAAATGCCTAACTTGTGCAAGAGTCAAGACTGAACATCAAAGACCCTCCGGCTTACTTGAACAACCACCAATTCCTATGTGAAAGTGGGAAAGTATAGCTATGGATTTCGTAACAAAGCTTCCGCACACGTCATCAGGTCACGACAGCATATGGGTTGTAATTGACCGTTTGACTAAATCAGCTCACTTTCTGCCGATACGAGAAGACTACAAGGTAGAACGATTAGCCCGAATCTACACCGACGAGATCATTTGTAATCATGGGACGCCTCGTGACATCATCTCTGATCGTGATGCTCGGTTTACCTCACGACTGTGGGAACGTTTCAAACGGCACTCGGTACATCGCTTAATCTAAGTACCGCTTTCCACCCTCAAACCGACGGTCAGACTGAAAGAACGATTCGTACTCTTGAAGACATGCTCCGTTCGTGTGTCTTAGACTTCGGTGGTAATTGGGATAAATACCTGCCATTGGTCGAATTCTCGTATAACAACAGCTATCATTCTAGCATCCAGATGGCACCATTCGAGGCATTATACGGAAGAAGATGTCGATCGCCTATTGTGTGGCACGAGATCGGTCACTCGCAACTAACCGGTCCTGAGCTACTGCAAGAAATGACAGACAAAATTTTCCAAATCCGAGACAATCTAGTGAAAGCTCGGGATCGACAGAAAAGTTACGCCGATAGGAAATGCAAGCCCTGAGAATTTGACGTTGGTGACTACGTACTCCTAAAGGTATCACCTTGGAAGGGTGTAGTCCGATTCGGCAAAAAGGGAAAACTCGCGCCTCGATTTGTTGGACCTTTTAAGATTCTGGAAAGGATCGGAAAAGATGCCTACAGACTCGAACTACCGGAGGAACTTAGTAACGTCCACCGGACTTTCCATGTGTCAAACCTCCGAAAGTGCCTAGCCAACCACGATTTACATGTCTCTCTCGATGATCTGCAAGTAAACGAAACATTACGCTTTGTGGAGAAGCCTGTCGAAATCATGGATCGCCAAACCAAGCAGCTCAGACGCTCTCACATTCCTATTGTGAAAGTCCGATGGGAAGGCAAACGAGGCGCAGAGTTCACTTGGGAACTCGAAAGCGACATGAAGGCGAAGTACCCGCAGTTGTTTCAATAGAGAAGCTAGAGAGAGAAAGTGGCAATGTGATTCTAGTACTTTGTACGATTTCATACATATTAATAGAATCACCGATTATATTACGTTCTTGTGTGTTTGATCACGTTCTTGTACGACTTCCACACGTCACGCGTTTGAATTCACAATCGTTTCGGAGTCAAAACCGGTCTAAACAGAAAAGTTCTCGAACGTGATTCTCGGCGTTGTACAGCTTTCAGCTTAACTTCGGGACAAAATTCCCTAAACAAGGGGAGGCTGTAACACCCCGTGTTTTCACAAGTCAAAGTCAAAGTCAAGGTCAAAGTCAACGACTGATCGTACGAATTTGACTTATAGTAGTTACTTTATTTTAGTTGTATTATGTGTAGTAAGTGTTGTTAATTGCTAAAATCGAGGTATGTTAATCGTTATTCTAATCGACTTACGACTGTGAATTATAGGAAGTAACAATGCGATAAAGTTAACTAATCAATAATCAAGCTATGCTACTCGACATCGAATCGTGATACAAACCGCAACTCAACTTAATCTGGTTAATTATACGTGTGTGTGTGCCTTATGTGTTACTTGTGCATGTTATATATATATATGTATATGATGTGGAAATCAATCGATCTCAATCGAAACTCGAAACTCAATCAAACCCGAACTCGAATCGAAACAGAACTATGATAGATAGTGGAGAAAAGATTATGCGAGATATGAATTAGTTGGGACTGAAAGTAATTTGACTAGGAAACCCTATCATGTCGAACCGCTCGCAATCGAAATCGAATCAGAGCAAATCGTCACGTCAAATATTCAAGCCAGGCCTCATCCGATCGGATAGTCCTTGCCACCAGGTCAGGTGTCATCCGACCAGGATGTCATCCGACCGGATCGTCATCCGGGCGGGATGTCATCCGATCGGACCACCCTTTCCTCTTTTGGAAGTCTATAAATACTCCTGTCCTTGTCATTCTTTCCATTTTTGGAAGCTCTTTGTCACACCCCAACCGATGGCGGAATCATCGGGGCGTGGCACTGAGCGAAACAGATTGTCCAGAAGTTTCCATAACAACTATCATTACCATTCAATTTAAGTTAACATGTCCCTTACCATGTCTCAAATAGTAGATAAATTATTACAGATAAACATCAAGACAAATATCCTGTTCCGACAACTCAGATTCAAACAAAGTAGTTTATTTATTGGTTTCTAGGACTCCATTTCCTAGCTTCAATTTCATCACAGCGCGCTAAGCATGTAAACTTCCTAAGCACCTGTCACATACGTTAAAATAAAGTCAATACATAAAATGTAAAGGTGAGCATACAAGTTTGATAATAGACTATAGAGTTCGAATTCGTTTACGCATAACCAGCACGTACACATAGTGAAATGAAGCACGTTAGTTATCGACATAGATCCATCGATACCAATGACTGTGGGTTGACTGCCTGAGGCAGTTCGCAATACATGATTACCACCGTAATCCATGCAAGTAAAAGATCCTTAACAACCCCCGTGTGAACAGGTGTTGAGTCCAAACTATAGTACTATCGTTGCTAAGGCAGGTAGACAGCATTCCATGTGTAAACATAACAAACAAGCATTCATGAGCCACGTATAACATGCATAATCGATTAGCGTTCAAATAGTTTGAGTAGTGTGATAATTGTAGTTTGAATATTCGTAACGTATGTAACACCCAAAAGTGCTTAAAGCAAAAAGGGATAGAGTATACTCACAGTGATTTATGGATTGAAGGGAGCGCTTAGCGAGTACGGTTAGCCTGAATAGATTCGATAGCGTAACGATAAGTGACGCGTAAAACAAAACAGAGTGAGAGTGGGTAGGATGACTGATCGTGCGGATTAATCATCCGTGCGGATTGGTTATTCGTGCGGATTAGTTATTCGTGCGGATTGGTCATCCGTGCGGATTAGCAATCCGTGCGAATGGTAATCCGTCCGGATTAATCATCCGTGCGGACAGCTTGTCCGTGCGGATAACTTGTCCGTGTGGATAACTATTCGAGTGGATTGTTTCTTCCTATTCTAAGGATGTGTTTGTGTATGATGGCTTGTACTTTGAAGTTTTCGTTGTAGTATTTAGAAAACTTTTAAGTATCTCTACCCTTCAAGCCGGTCGCGCGGACGACAGTCTGTGCGGATGGTGGTCCGTGCGGACAACAGCTTTTATGGTGAGTTCGGATGATAGACCGTGCGGACAACGGCAATCCGTCCGGATAGTCTGTCCGTTCGGAAAACGACAATCCGTCCGGATAGTCTGTCCGTGTGGACAAACGGTCCGTGCGGTTGAATATGTTGAAAATTGTTTAAGGTCTTAGTATCTCATGATCCGAAGAGTAATCCATTCAGAGCGTGTCCGGGCGGATTATCCATTCGTCGATACTCAAACCTTGCTTGATTGTGGGTCCCAAGTGTAGTTCGTCCGGATAACATCCCGTCCGGATTGTCTATCCGTGCGGACAGATTGTCCGTGCGGATAGCATCTCGATCTGGTTGTTCCGTTCGTCTACTCTTGGTCGCTTTTGTCGTTCTTATCGAGACGTTCTGATTACGTGGCAACCATTTGGAATCATATTCTTACCCGCATGACCAAGCCGGCCAGGAATCACCCTAGCGTGGCCGGTCAGCGACTCAGAATGGTCATTCTGATTTGACCCGAAATCAGGTGTCTTGTAGGTATAATCCGGATCTAGGACTAGTGCATCACTAATGTTGAGTAGAAGACTAGGACTGACCCGATTCTAACCGCTTTTGAGGGTAAAAGAAGGAGAAAACTTGTGTTTATTTCTTTCAACTCTTTTATCCTTTGAAAAGTTCAGATTTAGGAGAGGTTGTTGTGAAATCTTGTGGAAACCGTTCAGATCTGAGTTATTCTTGATGGAATGAGGTCAAGCTTGAAGTTCATGAGAACTTCATGATGACGTCACCCTAGAATACCTCAAATCTTGATGATTTCACTGTTAAAAGTTGAGATTTGAAAGATAGAAAGGTGTAGAAGTGTGTATAGATCAAGAATGTACAAGATTTAGGGCGAGATCTTACCCGGATTGAGAGAAATCTAAGAAAAGGTGAAGAAAGCGTGCAGTTCGGACGTCACTTGCCAAAAGTGAAAAGTTTGGAGGGTGGCCCGTGTATTTATGGGATGCCAAAAGGGGAAAGGGTCGTCCGTGCGGATTGCACGTCGCCCGGATTGGTTATCCGTGCGGATTGACAATCCGTACGGATTGCACTCAACACTTCCCCAGCGGCTATCTGTGCGGACGGCCTGTCCGTGCGGATGGCCTGTTCGTGCGGATGGCACCTGGGTGGTGTGTTTGGTGAGACGATCTTGTGACGTTTCGATTCCGATTGCGAGTGATTCGATAGGGTTTCCTAGACAAATTACTTTTAGTCCCAACTACTTTGTATCTCGCGTAATCTCTTCTCCGCTATCTATCCTAGTTCGATCGTGATTCGAGTTCGAGTTCGATTACATTCGAGTTAGATTTCGAGTTCGATTGAGTTCGCTTGATTACCACAACATAACATAAATAAACATGCACAAGTAACACGTAAGGCACACACACACGTATAAATATCAAGTAAAAATTACGTAGTTCGAGTTACGATTCGATGTCGATTTGATTAGCATAGCTTGATTATTAGTTGATTAACTTTATCGCGTTGTTACTGCCTATAATTCACAGTCGTAGGTCGATTGAAATACGATTAACACGATTCGATTATTGCAATGAACAACACTTACTCCACATAATATAAATAAAATAAAGACATTTCTACGAGTCAAGTTGCGCGAAATCGGTCGTTGACTTTGACCTTGACTTTGACTTTGACTTTCGAAAACACGGGGTGTTACACTCTTGTCCGAACAGCTCGTGCACACCGCCTTTTCTCAGATTTCTTCCGATTCCGGTAAGATTTCATCCTAAATCTTGTACTTTCTTGATCTACACACACTCCTACACATTTCTATCTTTTAAATCCTAACTTTTCACCATGAAATCACTAGATTTCGTGTGTTCTAGGATGACGTCACCACATGTTCTTCATGTTTTGACTTCAATCCACCAAGAATAAGCGGAATCTAACCGATTTCCATACAAACAACGAAGATCTTACTTAGATCTATACAAATCAGAGGTGGAAAAGGATTGAGAGAATGGTTTTTAACTTTCTTTCAACTCTTTTACACTCAACACACTCAAAACCGATAGAATCGGATGTTGTTCTAGTTTCCTACTCGTTCTTAGTGTCGTACTAGTCCAAGGTCTAAATTCTACACATGAGACACCGACCTCGGGTTAAACTAGAATAACCCACTCGAGCCGGTGACGGGCCGAACTAGGGTGATTCCTGGTCGGTTTGGTCACTTGGGTCGAGGGGGAAGTTTCGTTGGTTAACACGTGGTCAAAGCGCCTCGATAAAATGACAACAATCAAAACGACCAAGTGAGAGAAGAACGGAGCAACTGAAACGGATTGCCGTCTGAGCGGACTGCCGTCCGAGCGGATAGCTCATCCGAACGGATTGTCATCCGATCGGATCACACTTGGGTCCCACAATTCAACAACTTTAACTTAAGTCAGAGTATCGAACGAATTGCTATCCGATCGGATTACGATCTGGTCAGATTACTCTTCGGATCATGAGATACTAAGACTTTAAGGACTTAAACAATTTCCAACATATTCAACAACAAGGTTGCCATCCGATCGAGTGACCCTTCTGTTGTAAACTTGACCTCACTAAGTAACTTTGTCACACGGTCGCCGTCCGACCGGACCATCATCCGATCGGATGACCATCCGAACGGATTGTCATCCGCACGGAATGCTATCTGATCGAACGACTTGAAAGATAGAGATACTTCATTGTTTTCAAAATACTACAACAAAAACTTCAAAAGTCAAGCCATCATACACAAACACATTCACATTATAGGAAGAAACAATCCACTTGAATAGTCATCCGACAGGACAAGCTGTCCGACCGGATGACCATCCGAACGGATTGTTATCCGAACGGATTGCTATCTGATCGGATTACCATCCGATCGAACCATCCTCCGACCCACTCACACTTCGTATCGTTAACCGTGTCACTTATCGTTATGCTATCGAATCTATTCAGGCTAACCTTACTCGCTTAGCGCTCCCTTCAATCCATCAACCGTTGTGAGTATACTCGATCCCTTTTTGCTTTAAGCACTTTTGGGTGTTATATACGTTACGAATATTCAAACTACAATAATCACACTACTCAATGCTATTTGAACGTTAACCGTTAATGCATGTTATACGTGGCTTATGAATGCTTGTTTGTTATGTTTACACATGGAATGCTGTCTACCTGCCTTAGCAACGATAGTACTATAGTTTGGACTCAGCACCCGTTCACGGGGGTTGTTAAGGATCTTTACTTGCATTGATTACGGTGGTAATCATGTATTGCGAACTGCCTCGGGCAGTCAACCCGCAGTCATTGGTATCGATGGATCTATGTCGATAACTAGCGTGCTTCATTTCACTATGTGTACGTGCTGGTTATGCGTAAACGAATTCGAACTCTATATGCTATTATCAAACCTGTATGCTCACCTTTACATTATATGTATTGACTTTATTTTAACGTATGTGACAGGTGCTTAGGACGCACATGTGGTAGGAATTTGAAGCTAGAATAAAGCTTTAGAGCCCAACAAATAGTTGTCTGTAGATAACGTAACGAGGGTCTCTAGAAGTAGATAAACAATTGCTGTCTATTTAATCTGAGTTGTCGGAACAGAATATTTGCCTAGTTTTTGTCTGTAATAATTGATGTACTGTTTGAGATACGGTATGGGACGTATTATTTAAATTGAATAGTATTGATAATTGTTATGGAAACTTCTGGACAATCTGTTTCGCTCAGTGCCATGCCCTGATGATTCCGCCATCGGTTGGGGTGTGACATCCATTGTCACCATCTCCCACTTCCATGTGGGAAGTTCAGGCTGTTGTAACAAACCTGACGGCTTCTGGTGTTCAGCCTTGACTTGTGCACACGTCAAACATTTAGCTACATAGGCAGCTATAGACTTCTTCAAGCCTATCCACCAAAAATTTGCTTTCAGATCCTGGTACATCTTGTCAGCTCCAGGATGAACAGAGTATTTAGAACTGTGGGCTTCCTGGAGGATAATATCCCAAAGTCCTCCATAAACTGGAACCCATATTCGTCCATTTATCCTCAGAATTCCGTCCTTGCCACAAGATAACTGTTCTTCGGTTACTCCTAGCTTTTCATCAGGATAGTTAGCTTCTAGCACAGCTTCCTTCTGCGCAGCTAACAACCTTTCGTTCAAACTATTCTTTATCTCAATGCTCTTGGCATTGATTCTTATAGGCTTCACTCTTTCCTTTCGACTCAAGGCATCGGCGACTACTTTCGCCTTGCCGGGATGGTATCTTATCTCATAATCATAATCATTCAAAGTTTCCATCCAACGTCGTTACCTCATGTTTAGGTCCTTCTGATTAAACAAATGTTGAAGGCTCTTGTGATCAGAATAGATCACACACTTAGTTCCATACAAATAATGCCTCCATAGTTTTAGTGCAAATACAACGGCACACAACTCCAAGTCATGGGTGGTGTAGTTCTTTTCGTGCACCTTTAACTGTCGAGAAGCATAGGCAATGACCTTGCCTTTCTGCATAAGCACACACCCCATACCGGTGTGTGATGCATCACAGTACACTACGAATTCTTCAATCCCTTCAGGCAATGTCAACACTGGTGCATTGCTTAGCTTCTGCTTAAGGATGTCAAAGGATTTTTGTTGCTTCGGTCCCCAGTCGAACTTAATATTCTTCCTAGTCAAAGAAGTTAGGGGTGCAGCAATCCGTGAGAAATTTTCAATGAAACGCCTGTAATATCCTGCCAATCCCAAGAAGCTGCGAATCTCTGTGGGCGTCTTCGGTTCTTGCCAATTCATGACAGCTTCAACCTTATCGGGATCTACCTGGATTCCGCGTTCACTAACCACATGTCCAAGAAATTGGACTTCACGAAGCCAAAATTCACACTTAGAGAATTTGGCGTAGAGCTTTTCTCGATGAAGCAGTTTCAGAATGCAATGGAGGTGCTTCTCATGGTCAGTTTGACTCTTTGAGTAAATAAGAATATCATCGATGAAGACGATGACAAATTTATCCATGTAAGGCTTGCAGACGCGGTTCATGAGATCCATGAATGCGGCTGGTGCATTAGTGAGTCCAAAAGGCATCACTAAGAATTCGTAATGACCATAACGAGTCCTAAATGCAGTCTTATGTACATCTTCATCCTTGACTTTCAGTTGATGATATCCTGACCTTAAGTCGATCTTGGAAAAGTAACTCACTCCTTGAAGTTGATCGAACAAGTCGTCGATCCTGGGCAATGGATACCTATTCTTGATAGTAACTTTGTTAAGTTCTCGATAATCGATGCACAGACGCATCGACCCATCCTTTTTCTTCACAAACAGGATTGGTGCTCCCCAAGGAGATGAGCTAGGTCTAATAAATCCTTTGGCTAGCAAATCATCCAGTTGAGTTCTCAACTCTTTCATTTCCGTTGGTGCCAATCTGTAAGGTGCTCTTGCAACAGGTGCTGCTCCAGGAATAATGTCAATCCTGAACTCCACTTGCCTATCTGGGGGTAAACCAGGTAGTTCTTCAGGGAATACTCCTGGATATTCAGAGATAATAGGTATGTCTTCGATCTTAGGCTTTGTTTCATCAATAGTTACTTGCGCCATGTAGATAATACAACCCTTCGTCAAACACCTTGATGCCTTGAGCATGGACACTTGCTCAGGCATTCCGTACTTAGTATCTCCTTGGATTGTCAAAGGCTCGCCACGAGGAGTTCTGACAACTACTTGCTTCTTAGCACAAACCAATCCATGCCTATTACTATATCGAAACCAGCTAACTTCAAAGGAAGTAAGGATAACGGAAAAGAGTGGTTCCTAATGGATATGAAGCATCCATCTAACACGGTTGAGGCGGTTTCTAAGGTACCATCAGCTAATTCCACCTCATATTTCACACTTAGGGTTTTAACGGGTAAATTCAGCAGCTTACAGAACTTATTATCTACAAATGACTTATCTGCCCCTGAATCAAACAATACCCTCGCATAAACATCATTTATAAGAAAGGTACCTGTTATTACGTTATCATCCTGCACTGCCTCCTTAGCATCCATTCTGAAGACCCTAGCGTTGGTCTTTTTACCTTCTTCTGGTTTCTTGGCATATTTTGGGCAGTTCGACTTAATGTGCCCTTTCTCGTTGCAGTTGTAGCAGGTCGCATCCTTCAACTTTTTGCAATCTAAGGTCTTGTATTCCTTGGATTTGCAGATCCCACATCCAAAAGTCCTTGATTGTGTCTGCGAGTTCGATTCCAATCTACACTTGCCAAAGTGATGTTTCTGACAAACTTTGCATCTGGGTTTCTCACCCGACTGTTGGTTACCTTTGTTGAACCCCGAACTCTTCTTGTTCTCATGGTTCCCCTTGTGTTTCTTGTCTGAACGACGTGAGTTATCATCCTCACGCTTTCTCTTACCTTCTTCAGAATTCCTTAGCGATTTCAATCTAACCGCATCTAAGGTAAGAGACAAAGATAGATCAGCTACTGATCTAAAAGTAGCAGGTCTTGAAGCCTTAACACTGGCTTTGATTTCTGGGGCTAAACCCCCAATGAAGCAAGTAATCCTTTTTGGTTCTGGTGTCACAAGGTAAGGAACCAATCTTGACATCGTGTTGAAGCTTGTAAGATAAGCTTGGCAATCTAGGTTTTTCATAACCAACGATAAGAAATTTGACTCAATTCTTTCAACCTCATGCTGAGGGCAGTAATTCTCCTTAATAAGAGCAACAAACTAATCCCATATCAGATTGTAGAGTGGGATCTTTCCAGCTGCTTGAATGAGAGATTTCCACCATGCTAATGCCTCTCCCTTGAATGATTGGGATACATACTTCACTACATCCCTTTCAGCACAACCGCTGATATCGACCACGGTGTCCATTTCATCTAACTAAGTCATACAGTCAATTGCCCCCTTCTCCCCAGTGAAATCCCAGGGTTTGCAGGAAACAAAGTACTTATAAGTACAAGACTTGGTACGTGGTTTATCATCAAATACTATCCTCTTGGATGGAACACTGTTTTGGTTTGAGGAATGTTGATCATCATCTTTCTTTGGCTCATCTTTCTTAGAGGGCGGCTTGCTGTGAGCCTCTGAATGAGTCTTAGGCTTGGAATGCTGTGCGGATAGGGTCCTACTTCGAGTCCCGCTAGATTCATTATACTGCCGCTCTATAGCTTTTGTAACAGCATTGTCTATTAATGCTTGCAGTTCTGCACCCGCTATGTTAATTCGGGTATTATCATGATCCTCCCTTGGGTGACTATTGATCTCATCCGAGTCAGCCATGTAGTTTGAACTGTTACATAAGATATTGACAATAATTTATTTGGGAGTTTATTATGGAATTGTCTTTTATGGCAATTCATCAACCATGGTAAACACAGACCATATTTGGTTAATTTGTTATCATATTTATTTAGGATTTTTATTATAACTTATCCTAATTATAAAACAATAACAGTATTATTAATGGCATAAAAGGCCTAGTCACAGGGACATTCTAAATCATAAGCCATGATTTCAGAGAATCAAGGCATTAAGGTTTGAACATAGTTCCTTACCTTTTCCTGACAGGGAGTCGTAGACTACAACTGTCTTTTGCCTTATATGACAATGAATACGGCCCGTAGGCACTACATCACTAATGGATGTTTAATATAGGATCATCTTAATTAATGATTTAAACCCAAGATTTATAGATCATCAGGTTAGGTTAGGAATCTTTTGAAGAATCCAATTGTAAGAATGACGTGTGTGATTTTTAACGAATCACGTCTGTCAGGAGCGTTAACATGTTTTCAGATGTTAACAGGATTTTGAATCTTTTTAAACGGGTCTTACCATCTTGGCCAAGTCTTATAATGACATGCAGGCTAGGTTTTACCTTTAAGATTCTTATTTAATATTTAATAGGCAGATGATCATAAGAGGAATGATTTTTGATTTATTTATCTCATGTATAATATGTTTATGCATAAAAACGAAATTTTTAAATTTAACATTCCATTAAACATTAAAAGGAGTACACATTGCCCTAAACGGGACTTTTAACAGAAATAACTTGCCCACGCAGGGGCTAAATTAATAATACAAGTCCTCGCAGGGACTGATTTCTAAGATAGGTGTCCACGCAGGGACTAAAAAGACAAGTCCACGCAGGGACTAAAGAAAGACAAGTCCACGCAGGGACTAGGTACATAGATAAATGTCCACGTAGGGACTTATTTGAAATAAGGAAATACAACAATACATATAGGGATTCAATGATCCCTCTTCTTCTTTCCTTTTAACAAGCTTGCTAGGCCCTTGAGAAACCCACGGTTGTTCCTACGCTCCTCTTGAAATTCTCGTTCCACCATGTTTAGCCTGTGGAGGATTTCCTCCTGTTCCGGTGGGGAAAACCATGGTGGCTGTGGCTGGTGTTGAACCGGAGGTCGAGCAGGTATTTGATACCCATGAGCTGGATATCCCACTCCCCAGGGAGCCCCATATGGTCTTTCAGGATGAAGGGCATTGTAGTTTGCTGCTACGAGGTATGGGTCGGCTTCAGCATAGTTGTAGTGAGTGTGGGCCGGCTGCTCAAATGGATCATACGCCGTTGAACCGGCGTATGTAGGAATCGGGTTACCAAATCCCAATGGTGGTAGTGGTGGTGCAACCGGTGCAGAATTCACCTCTGAAACTGGGTTTGAAGGCCTACCCATTTGGGGGTCTTCATGCAGTGGCGGATAGTGACTACCACTTGAGTGTTCGGGGGTGCTAAAGTGAAAACCCCTTTCTCACACGGACATTCGTGCGCCTGTTCTTCTACGCCTTGGTGGTTCTGGAGGTACTTGATGAACCGGCGGTGGTGGTGGCGGTGGCGTGACTGCCACGAAACGCGAATCCTCGGAGGGATCCTGCTGCTGGTGGGGCGATGAATGGTGAGAGGGTGTAAAGTACCATTCATACTGGTTAAATCTTGCCTGGTAGCTGTCTGGGCCTTGGTAAGGTGATCCATGGAAGGATAACCCATCCGAAATCTCGATGGGGTGAGTAGGTGTCCCAGAAGGTGGTTCGACAGGATCCATGTCCTCATCTATATCCATTCCCTGAGCTTCGGGGAAATGGTCTTCAGGTCCTAGTGGTTAAAACCCACTGGTTCTTCGATATAGTTTGCCGGGTTGAACCGGCCCTGGAAGACAGGAGTGGGGTCGCCAAAGGAATGGTGCGAAAGGGATCGCTGCAACGGCAAGAAGGAGTGGCGTGAGTCTTCAGGCTCATTCTCTGATTGCGGCCCAAAGAAATGGTGGTAAGGAGGCGTTGAGCTAAACGAAGTAGATCGCCTAGCGGGCTCTGAATGGATCCTCCAGTCTCCTTGAGGACCGGCACTCATGGTAGCAGAAGGAGTTCGCCGGTGTGAAGGCCCGGCCTCGTGATCGTTGGGGGCGTGGATTGGCCCCTTGCCTCGTCCTCCTCTTCGGAACCTCGGTGGCATATTTCCTGTCAAACTAATGAAAGATACAACAAAGGAATATAAAGGACAAGTTAGAATTAAAAACAATTTGGATTAGTCCTAAGTTCTTTGTCTAGACTCGAAAATTTAGGAATGTGCAACTGTGTAACTGAGATTAAACACAAAAGGCTAGTGTTTAATTCACTCAGTTTTCGCTCTGATACCAACCTGTCACACCCCGATATTTCCATGTATTACCGGTGGGCCCGGTGGGGAGTATCGTGACGTAGTTGATATCATCATAGTCAAACAACACAAATTATAAATGCACAGCGGAAGCAAAAGGTATGAATCACATTACAAACCGAATAAATAGTAATATCAAAGTATTATAACGGACTGTAAAAGATTCACAGGCGGATCAAAATATAAATAAGATCATTGTTCAACAGACTTTAACATCTAGAGCTTGCAAGACTTGATTATTGATGCCTGGAGTAGCCAGCCTATTTCGTATAGTACCTGCACTTAACCTTTTTGAAAAAATACGTCAGTTTACACTGGTAAATACAATTAACTGACTCATTTTGAAAAGAGTTTAATAAAATTAGTTTGAATGCACATGGCACAAAAATATCTTTTATAACTTGGGATAATTATTTAGAAATAAACTTGTATACAGTTTTACATGTTTGTCGTCCATTTAGGACCCGGTTTAACAAGATTAATAGACACACCACTTGGTATAATACCCACAAGAAGATACCCTTCTTGTGGACTACCTTTTTTCATACGCATCTGTCAGGTGTATGCCTACACCCCGTGCTTAAGTCGTGGCCATTTCTAATGAATGAGCCGAGGATATCCAGGACACGGTCATTAACCCCCCAAAGGCATTGCATCAAACAAAACATAATAAAACAGGTTATGCATCTTTTTAATCAATATCTGATTGTACGACTTCATACCCAACCAAGCGGCATTATTATAATACCGTACCCCAAGCCCGTATAGGGAAAATAAGTTAAAAGTATTTACCTTAGCAAATATTCAAATTTATCTCAACCGTATTCAATCAGCAAGTGCAGATAGCTTTTACTGGTCCCCTAAATCTGAAACGAAGGTTTTAATAACCTATTAGATTCCTAACGGGTCCTAAACTTAGACCGGTTAGTTTTAAAGAAAAGTATACGATTCAAAACGCAAGATTAAGCGAAGACCGGATTAGAATGTGATTTAGTCCCGACAAGTTTGAAGACTTGTATAATATGGGTAAACTAAACACATTCTGGATTTTGAGGAGAAAATGGTAAGGGTTGACCCGTTTCGGTCAATTTACGCAAACTAGTTACATAAACCAAACTGGATGCGAATAATGCATAACGGGTAACCAAAAGAGTCATGAACAGGTTTCCTATGTTAATAGGCTTTAAATATGTTGTGATATCAGTAGGATACCTTCCATTATGCCCAAAACGAGTTTAATCTCAATTATTTTGGTCATTTTAAAGATTATAAAAGAGATTAACTAAAATGCTGATGTTCGGGTCTGAAGTAATCAGTAAAATTACTTATTTTAATAAGTTATATCAGTAGGTGATAGGTCTTATATGACAAGAATGGTTTTAACTATACTATACGTTTAAAACGCGTAAAAAGTCGTTTTAAGCGATTTCCGGGTTAGAATAGGAATCTGAATTTTCTGATCAGTTTATAAGGTTCAAAATACTCCATTTATCATATAAAATCAGTAGCCAAAGATTTGGTATCAAATTGTTATGAAAAACTCATTTTATAAGCATAAGGGTATAATCGGCAATAACCGAATCAAGGCGATAACCCTATGTTGTGATCAGTTTAAAAATAATTAAAAATCTTCAAAAATCCCAAAATATTATATTACATCAGTGGGTAAAAGGTTTGGTGTCAAAAATTGGGTTTAGATAGGCTTTATGCTAATTGCGTCGTTTAATTAAATAAAAGCTTTCTAATTACGCTATTGAGCATAACTCCTAATCTAGACCTCCAACTGATGTAAAAATTTAGGGACATGTTTATAAATTAGTAACAAAGATTATTGTACTCTCACATTTCCAAAATTCTCGTTTTAAGGTCAAATGGGCATTATGGTCAACATTATGCAATTAACGGAAACGTGTAAATGAATCGGACAATCAACAAGCCAAACACAGAGGGTTATACTATCATGTAACCCGGTCCTAATGAAGCTCTAATGCATTTCTAAATCGTGCTAAAATGGGTCATAACTGAAAGTTAAAGAAATGGTCAATTTATGCGACTTTCGGTTCCGAACCGGTCCTAAACTGAAAATTGTCGGGTCGGACATGCTTAGACATGTTCTTGCATTGGTTACCAAGTTATATGAGTGGTAAAAAAGGTTACACGTCTTCTACATTGCTAATTATGTGTTAATTCGAAAATTATGTTTTTGTTGACTTTTTCGGATTAAGTTTGACCCGACATTTGACCTAGTTAGAGTGGAATTCAGAGGGTGCCCATTTAAGGGTTTATTGCCCACATAAATACCAGCTTATAACTACTTTCAATTTGGCTAATCACCAGACCATTAGTGATTAATCGATAAGTCAAACCTTAATTATGACGGTTTGACTTTAAGCTAATTAACTAAGTAAAACACGATTAAGGAAGGTCAAGGAAGCTTACCAAGGTCCTATGCACGACTAGTGATGCTTAGGGAAGGCTCTTGTGCTCAAGAAATGATCAGAAGTGAAGTTATGAATGAATGATCAAAGTTTGCAACAATGTGGGTCTTATATAGTGAGTTTAATCTCACTAGATCATGCCAAGCAAGTCTACAATTGATCTTTGATGCATCCCAAGTGTCCCTATACTCTAAAAACCAGTTGAGGTTGCACATGGTATTGAAAACTAGCAATATAAGTCGGTTAACTTGTTATAACAGGCACCTGTCATGTTTCTGATGCTGGGACTGCCTTACGGACCGTAAGGCTAAGGCCTTGCGGTCCGTATCCGCTTTTAAAAAAAACTTTCGCCCAGGTGACATCCTTGCGGACCGTAAGGCTAAGCCCATACGGTCCGTAACCGATGGCCAGAAGACAAAAATTTGAGAATCTCTTGAGTTTGACCATGCAACTTTGATATTACAAATTAGGGCCTTTATTATTAGCATGGGGCCACTTGATCATGTCCGAACAGTTATGACCACCTTGCCATGCTTTAAAATTGCCTTGGATTCTTTTACAAGGGGCCATGAATGAAGGTTTGTCGCATACGTTCTCATAGGATCCCATCTTTGCAATTCGAATCAATTATTACTGGTATTAACCGGATTTGAATGTATATCAGATGTTTATAATATAGATTTGGGTCTTGGGATTTATAACAAGGTCGCTCAGAGGTATATAATTAACATGTCGACGCTTTAAATCCTACCATACATCTTTAACTTGATCCGGGTTTATAACACTTCTGCCTTACATGACACGTGTCGACATAGTATTGGACATGAAATTTCGAGGTGTTACAAGGGTGATACACATCAGGCGCCTAAAAGTACAACACAAACGACAGTGCGCCGACATATCTAAAAGTTATTATGTTTTGGTGAAATACTGAATGCATACCGTCTCAGTGTTCTGTATGATTCTGGTCGTCTTAAAGTTACAAACTTTGGAGTGTCAGCGAGTTACTTAAAGGAACAAATGCAGGCAAACATAAAAAGGTTGATGAACCATCACGATACTAATTGTTGTTAAAAGATTTAAGTGCCTAATTCGATGTTGAAATGATATTTGTTATTACATCCAAACATAAGCACAATTTACTGCCAATACAAGGTAATAATTTTATTCGAATTCCTATTATTATTTATAATATAAAGAATTGTATATCCAAACTTTAAAACCATATTTTAAAAATGATATAAATAGGATTAGAAAATTGTGCTTATGTTTTGATTAAACAGTGTCTTTAGACAAAGACCTCTTGGATAGATATTCTATAGTACTTTAACTTTTATAAATTTTTATTTATAACAGAAAAAGTTAAAGTATTATATTATATAATTCTATATATTAATATATGGAAAGCGGTATTTAAGGATGTGATTTAAAGAAATCAATCAATTCTAATCACTACCCTAAATAATTCAATTATGTCATATCAAACAAATAAACTAAAATTCTAAGTTATCACGGTATTTTGGTCAATGATTTTAAATGAATTTGGAAAGGTATTAGTAATTTATATAAATCACTTCCTTAAATATGTAAATCATTTCATTTTTTGTTAACGTTACCACCATTACATCAATTAGTTACATCATTTCCAAAATTATATAATCACTTCATGCATTATATATACTTTATGTTGTATGTCATTCAAACATATCGTTTTCCTGTGTCAACATCACAAAAGACATACGTAGGTCTTTCAAATGTCATCGAACTTTATTCGTGTTTCTTAATTATACAATGCATTTTTTACTTACCTTCGATATGTGTTGTTTTTAATTTTTGTCGTTGATCATACTAACTGTTTTGTTTGACACCATTTAGAAATGGAACAACAAACAATCACACTGCTGAATGATTTGGATTTGAACCAAGATAACTACACTATCAAGGTTCGCATTGTCCGATTATGGTCAAGACCATCGTTTAACAATCCAAGACAGGTCTACTGCTATGACATGATCATTATGGACCAAGCTGTAGGTTTTCCAAACATAAATTCTATTTATTATATTTACCTCTTTAAAATAAAGAGCGTTGATAGTGTAAATTTATTTGTTTCATTATTGCTTATGTAACAATTTATTTTTCATGGACAAATGCAGGGTACTAAAATGCAGGCGTTTGTTTTAGCAAAAAATGCGCGAGAGTATGAACATATGCTGAAGGAAAACCACTGTTTGGTTATTCGTAATCCATCGTTGGGCGAAAATCGGCAAAAAGTTAAGTACGTTTCGTCGGCATTGAAGATTAATCTGAATGATAATACGGTTGTTACTGCTTGCAACGAGGCTGTTGGCTCTGAGTGGGGATTTGAGTTTGTTCCGTTTGACTCTTTAGTAGAGGACCCTGAAGATGACAACAATTCATTCAGATCTTCGATTGGTATTTTCTATATTTTCTTAATTCCCAAAAAGTACAACTATATAATAGATATATGTATATATAAATATTTAAGTTGGAATATTCTTATGATATGCTACACTGTATAGCTATATGTTATAAACCTTTCTGGATTTAACTTTCTTCTATACTTTTTCTTAGACGTAATTGGCTATGTTGTTAAAAGCTTTCCGTTTGAACTTAAAGATAACAATAACAATGGTAAAGAGGAAAAGAAGCTAACGTTTATGCTTGAAGATTTGAGGTAAGTTATATTTAAGGGATTTTTGTCTTTTATTATAACAGTGGTTTTTATGTTTACATTAACATATTATGTTTATTATATTGTTCAGTCATAAGCAAATCTATGTCACACTATGGGATGGATATGCCGAGCAAATCTTGGATTTTGAAAGGAACAACAAAGATGAAAAGAATGTTGTCATCGTTCTTCAGTTTGCAAAGTATAGGTTTTGGCAAGGTATAACATATATGTCTAACTAATATCTTTTGGAATAACTTTCAACTGAGTATGTGAATTTGGTTACATACAGGTTTTGTGTACGTCTCCAACCTATATACGGTTACTCGTGTCTTCATCAACAAGGATATTGATGAGATTAATCTGTTTAAGAAAAGGTTTGCTTTTTTTTTTTTTTTTTTTTTTTGTGTAAATTGATTCAGAAATGTAGACATTATGTTTTTTTATATTCAATGACCCCTTATTTTGTTACAGTTTCATTGCACAACTGTCCTCCGAGAAATCCTCTGAGTACTCTGGTCTGAGTTCTTCTGTAATGAAATCTCATACCGACGAATTTCTCACAGATATTAACTTCAGTACTATAGGTGCCCTTACCGAAATAACTGAGGTATTATTTTTATTAAATTGTGTATTATGTATTTTCGTTAGGTGAAATGCCACATATATTAATTTTTTGTCTTCATTCACAGAAAAAATTTGTAATCATTCTTGGCACCATAAAGAGTTTTGCTTCGGAAAATGAATGGTTTTATAATGCATGTAAGAACTGCAATTGCAAGGTTTCCACCAAGACGGTTCAAAAAGATAAAGCTGATGGAACTGATGGGTTTGAGGAGGTTGTTATCCTGGAGTGTAAGAATGCCCCATGTAACAAGAAGACCGTTTATTCCGTTCCCAGGTATTGCTAATAGTTTTTATGTTACCAATTTTGTGGTTAGTATTTTATTTGTACAATCAGTTATCAATGAATAATTTATGTTGTTCAGGATAAAGGTTCTAATCCGTGTTCAAGATTGTACGGGCATTGTTACTCTTACCATGTTTGAGCGTGAGGTCGTAAAGCTTCTCAAAGTTAACGCCAATCAGTTGCTAGACAAGAACTTGGAGGTATTTCATGTATAAATTAATATTGTAGCAATGCCGACATTTTGTGTATAAACTATAGCATGTTATTTAGATTAATTTTAACCTTCTCATGTTTTTTTTTACAGTTGGCCAATGAAGGAAGTTTCCCAGAGGAACTTAAAGCTTTACTCGAAAAGAAGTTGGCCTTCAAGATCGCTATAAGTTTCTATAACATCCAAAAGAAGTCTGATGGATACTCTGTTTCCAAATTAACAGATAATCCAACCGTGATCTCGGAGCTGGATAGGAATTTCAATGTATTCCAGGTAGGATAAGGTTAAAAAATACTTAGTCGTCTATATGTTTTAAATTTTTTATCTGTTATACGTACTATGTTTGAAAACAATCACAGCATGCTGATGAAGACCGTGAAGATGGTGGTTTGCCTGAGATAGACCCAACGAATGAGGATCTCGCCAAGGTATACAGTTTATCAAATCATCTGTTATAAAAAAATACGCTTTTCTATAAATTGTATATGCATTTCAAGTATTTATGTTACTTTGTAGGATTATGTTTCCCGTACTGGTGATGATGTAACCCCAATATCTAATGTGTCCAAAAGCGTTTTTACAACAAACATGTTGGATGGGGACAATACCTCTCTTATGCGCATGGAAAAGGAGTTAAAGCGAAATTTGGATAGCGTTTATGAGTATGATGGGATTTCTTCGCAATCGTCTTCCAAACCAAAAAAAGGTGGCGTTGAGGTAGAAGACGGTGTTGATCTTGATGTGACCGTTCGTCGTTTGGTTCCGAATGTTGAAGAGTAGTTGCTGATAACAAACAAATAATGAGCATCTCATTTGCTTTTACTTTTAATGTTTTGGTTTTATCAGTCTCATTACAGACGTTTTAATGTTTTGGTTTTTTTTGTGTTCGAAGCTAAACTCTTTATTGTTATGAACAATTGAAATGAATAAGAGATGTTCTTTATTATGTATAGATTGTATGTATATTACCGACCATTCTTTTATGGTTTTTTTTTTGTAGGACATGCCAAAATATCACACCGTTGACCTGTTTTCCAATTTGAAGGAATATGGTGTATGGTACTCTATTATATTTGTGACCATTGATTTTGTTTGGCATGACAAAGACAAAAACGTGCTGTTAATAGTACTACTTGATCAACAAGTAAGTTACCCTTGCTAATGAGATTAGGAATCACTTTTAAATCATTTGAACGTCTTTTAATATTTATCAATGTCGCGATTGTTGATGTGATATTGTAGAGACAAAAGATTGCAACAATTGTTCCTAACAATTTGATTAGCTTACACCCATTTGGTAAAATGGTCGGTGGTGTGTATTCTTTGTCTCATGTCCTCATTAAAGATTTCAATAGCTACGAGTATCCGACATATGAAGGTTACATCATTATTTCAACACAACATAAGATTTTCTTTCATGAGATTTCAAAGCTAACACCCTTTATCATAGATCCCCCTAGAGGATTTATGTTACACCCTTTGACTCCTTCCATCTATATGTTATCTCATGATCGAAGACATCAAAAGTACATTGTAGGTACGTCTAAAATAATATTGTAATGTGTATATACATGTTTTATATTTTAAATACATAATCTGCCATAATATGATATAATCAATTAATGTGTAGATGTAGTTGGAAGAATTATTGGTAGCGAAAGAGACTATGACAAACAATTTTTTAGATTATTTCTACAAGATGAAACGTAAGTTAAATATTTTTTAACAAAATATTATATTCAAATATTGATTGTAATTATGATTCTTCTCATTAAATGTTTGTTATACATACTTACATTATACTTACAATCTATTTAAATGTGAAAGTGGACATGTGATAGAAATGGAGTTGTATGAGAGCAAAGATATCCCATATGTTAGTACTCGCTTGAAAATAACGGAAAAGCCTATTATATATGCCGCTCGTGTAAAGTTGGTTAGATGGGAATCAAGTAGGTTGTCCTATTATATGGTTTTTTTTTACCTTTTTCATAAATAAGTTGTAAAAAATTTTGTAACATCTATATGCATATACACCTATATAAAACCATGTTTGTTTTTTATTTTGTAGGAAACATTTTGAGGTCGACAGACTTGACGTCCATCGTCTACAACCCTCACATTCCTGAAGCGTACGCCATTGGCTATAAAACTCGAACATGCATTCCATGTATTTGTATTTCAAAATAACACAATCGTTGGTCTGTCTTATTCATTCAAATTTTGTTTTTTGGATTTTTTTATCACTTTTGGTTTCCTTTTTTGATGAACTGTAATCAACACTAAACAATTTATTATTTACAATCTTTTTTATACTTGGATGTTACTCGTGTTTCGTTTACGGATTGTATAGTCTATCTAACGTATATGGCAATTTTAACCATTTATAAGATTTAGTGATATACGTATATATATGTAAATATGTGTGTATATATATATATCAATATAATTTTGTATAAAGAATAATACACTTTAAGTAATATGTCTATACTAAAAATAACCAAACATGGTGTTGACTTACAATCAAATCATTTATATCATACCAAAACGTAAAACCATATTTTTGGTAAGAAATTTAAATTACAAGATTGTTATGAAGGAATTTAATATAATAAAGGAAATAATATTTCCATAATATTTAACATACTTTCTTAAAATACTTTCACTACAACAATTGTTTATAAGTAGTCATATTCTACATAAGTTTGCAAGAGAAAAGCTCTCAAGTCATTCCATCTACTACGATCTCATATTCATCAACAATACAATTCGGTTAGTTGATTATTTGGTTGTTGTGTTTTGTTTCTCTTACGTTGTTTTTTCATTCGTGCTTAAAATACAAAATTGATTAGTTTTCATGAACTGGTTTTCTACAGATCTTAGTTACTAACTGAGCTGTTTAGTTTGTCTATTTTGTTACAACTTTATTGCTGTCTTTCAACTACTCATTGAAATCATAAACCTATGCATACGACCTATTTTATGCTTGCAATATAATTTAAATCTAATTTATGTTTTTGAAATGTAGTTCATGTCATGGAAGGTTTAGGATTTGAAATGGTAGTTAATGAAATTGTGTCCAGACTCCCAACAAAGGCAGTTGGTCGTTTGAAATGTGTGTGTAAACAACAGCGTCATGAATTGTGTACACATCTCTTTGCATTAAGGCATTCTCGAGAGTTGACTAATTCTCAAAACCGAAAACTAATCTTGCTGATTCTTCTATGGATGATGTTTCTTTTGCATATTATTTTATTGATGTGTATAATAAGTAATTATGAACTCTACTCTTTATTCAATGAGTCGCACAATGAAAATTGTATAAACACATTTATTGTCAATCATACGAACATGTATTTAATGGTGTAATTGATGAATCTATATTTTTTTCAATGTGAAAGCCATGTCTAATAGATCAAAGCACCAACTTTCGTCTTCATGCAATGATCAATGGAATTTAGATACTTCAAAAGGTAACAATTTTGGTTAACGAAATATAGTCTTTTATTAAGTAACTGTTCATGTGACGTGTTTACAAACTACTATTTTATGTATGTTTTAATTACAGATGTTGCCGGCCCCATGTCAAGGATTCCGTTTTCAGATATTACGAATGGTATTATATTAACCAATCTTTTTTGTTATATATCTATAATATATATATATATATATATACATTATAGATGTATATGTAAAAGTATTTTATTTAATTAACTGTTGTAGATCTAACATGCATTCAACGGTTCTTAACGTTTACAGTTTCTACTCCGGACAGCACGCAAAATGAGGCAAAAGATAGACGTAGAAAACGAAAATTATACTTGGATACTCGGAAATCTCATAATCTGCATGTACATTCAAATTGTGCAACGAACATATTGTCAAGTACTATTCCAACAGGTAACTATACTGATAATCGTAAAGTGACGTCCTATTTGGGAGATGACCATTCAAAATCAAGTAGTGAGGCTGAAGTCTAATTATTTAGCAGGGTAACAAACAACAACACATTATGTAGAAGCCACTAAATGTATAATATATTACTTACATATGAAGGGTCCCAAACAAACATAAACCAAAATATTTAAACAGGGTCCAC
Source organism: Helianthus tuberosus (assembly GCA_030545235.1). NCBI lineage: Eukaryota > Viridiplantae > Streptophyta > Magnoliopsida > Asterales > Asteraceae > Helianthus > Helianthus tuberosus. The sequence continues at coordinate 44,301,185 of CM060438.1, read as the reverse complement.
AAAAACCATATCTACATACTTATCTACTTTTTGCCAAAACCGTTTGTTAGCCAAAATTACCATATAAAATGGTTGAACGGTTGATCTATGATACTAACACCATTATTCTTCGATTACATCCCTAAGAAAGAGCGTAGGCATATCCGGATACCACTCTAAAACGCAAAGATAACCATTCTTGATGTCGTTTTCACGAACCCATGCTGGCCATCCCAATACACTATACCTGTTTTTCTTTTTTTATCTTTTTGGTTCAGCCGTGACGTTCAAGGTGGTTTCGACACCACGCCTATTTTTTATTCTTACCTTTAGGCAGCTATCGATTCCCATGGCTTTTGCGACCTTTACCGGTATCCACTAAAAATGCCAAAACATTATTCAGACTGTAATGACAAACAAACTAATGACGCCATAGAACACCAACAGTTAACTTATTATACAAAGAATCGAGCTAACGACTTACAAAACGTAATCTGTACGGTATAAAAATGATATTTGGTTCTGGTTCGTTCCAGTTAAAGTCTTCCGAAGAGAAAGAGTCGTCTGAGTCCGAATCCGTTAGCACTATCACTTCCTTTTCTTTCTTTTCTTTCTTTCGCTCATGTGAAGAACCCGCCATTGACTACATATAATTATTGTGATAAATACTCGATGTTGATTATCACTGAACATGTCGATTAAGGAAAAACTCCCAAATTGAGATCGCAAATATGTAAGACTAATGCAATTAAAGATCTAGGTTATGTGAGAACATCAGTTGGAATCGTACCTGGTAGTGATTTCTCTTTGTTTGCCGATAATGTGAATGCCGAACCAGAGATACTGAGTGTCTCCGTATGAAGTTTGAAGCTTTATCTGTTCTTTTTACTTTGTATACACATATAGAGGGGCAATGTACAAAGAGATAAGAATCCTTGTAGAGATATCTGATATGTATATTATATTCATAAAGACAATTTTTACTTTAGTTGATTTACATAAATAATCCCTTTGTTTACTTAACTTTTATAAAGTTATATCTATACACTATAAAATCTATTTGTTTCCTAAATGTCATTACATTCTACATAGAAAACCTGTTGTTTTATAATAAAAAAATAATAATTATAACAGATTATTTTATAATTAAATGAAACAAGTAATTTATAGTATAGCGATTCACTAATTAATGGTTACATTTAATTTGTATTATCTCAGATCTTTCCTACCCAGCACCGCTTACCAATATTTCAAACGGTATGACTTTCTGGTATTTTATTATTTTAGCATTTTTTCTTAGCATACATTTAAACTCATAACATTACTACTTAATGTGAGATTTTTTAGTATTAGTATTCTTCATTGTATTGGTCGTTTGACAGTTGTTATACCAATTGTTACCCAAGAAGAGTACAAAAAGAGGCGTAAACTAAGAAAACTATATTTGGATAGTAAACGCTCTAATTTTAAACGAGTTGCATCGGAATCCGCAAGTAATTTAACACCAAATACCACTTTGACGTCCACTCCGTACAACACATGCAATGCTACAGCTGAGGGGCCAATTACATGTGCAGGTAAAACTAAATAAATGCTTTTAATTGTCATATACGATTTTGTGTAAACAGTAAACATTAGCTTATTTATTGTTGTTTGTTCATACTATCCCATTTTTTAATACGACACGTTATGCAAATGATGTTACAGAAAGACGTAGATTAAGGAAGCTATATTTGAGTAATAAAAGATCTATCACACCAGGCGGATCAATCTCCAAACAAAATTTATCTTCGTCTGCTGATCCCAAATCCATAGACCCCAACACGCACAATGTTACACGTACCCCCTCGGTTTTACCTACAAGTAATTTTTTTCCAATATTGAATCAATTGATGATGTTTAGTACATTTTTTTTCTTGCTAACATATAAATCACTTTGGTTTTTATATTATATTTTTTAGGTAATGTTGGTTCTGTTAGAGGTAACTCTACTCCTCATACAAATATTGTTCGCTTTTCTTTATCTTCAAACCTCACGGTAACGAATAGTATATCACCTATTCTTGAAAATTCTACTTTACCAAGACTATCTTTGGGAAATTGTAAATTAGTACGCAAAGCACGAGTTACATCTCCTATACCAATGATTGATTTGTCTACAGAAGAAACTATAGTTGAAGATCCATACAAAGGTGTCTCACAAGGTAATTTGGTATTATTTCTTTTTCAAGTTATTTAACGATTTTTTTTTCAAGATTCCTTAACGATATAACTAACTTATTTTACTGTTACGCCTAGCCAACTAAACAGAATATTTGGACCATGGTGACCAGTGTATTACATGTGACGTATGTAATGCAAAGTTATGGGATGCAGAAAAAGGCAGGGGTAAACACGAGGATGGAAAAACGTCCTATTCCTTATGTTGTGGATACAGCAAGGTTGAGCTTCCGGATTATAAAGACGCACGACCAAATTATGAAAAACTTTTTCGGTGCGTTGATAAAGAAAGCAAGCACTTTTTGAAGAACATTCGACGTTATAACTCTATGTTTGCTTTTACTTCAATGGGTGGTAAGGTTGATCCGACTGTTAATAGAGGTAATGCTCCCTTTTGCTACCGAATCAGTGGTGAAAACTATCATACCATTGGGAGTCTCTTGCCAGAAAACGGATCAAAACCTAAATTTTGTCAGCTCTACATATACGATACAGAGAACGAACTTTCAAATAGGCAATCCATATTTAGGTAATTAACAGACAATATTATTTTTTTTATTATTAATGTTACTTTATATTAAAATCCCTTCTCATCTACATAAATTAATTGTTCACAACAACTTATTTATGTACACAGTTCCTCAAAGGATGCATCTTCGTCGTCTGCCGCCGCCCTTGATCGTCAATTGATAGAACATATAAAGGGTGTTTTAGACACAGACAATCAGCTGGTTAAAAGTTACAGAATGGTCAGGGATTCTTTTCAAGATAACCAGCAACTATCTCTAAAGTTACGCCTTATTAGAAGAAGGGAGAAAGATGGTAGGATGTATAACCTACCAACGGCTGGCGAGGTCGCTGCTCTTATAGTTGGAGATCTTGACAGCGCGATTGACAGTAGAGATATTGTTGTGGAAACCCAAACAGGTGCTCTAAAACAAATAAGTGAATTGCATCCTTCTTATCTTGCTCTTCAATACCCGATTTTGTTCCCTTATGGGGATGATGGTTATAGAGTTGACATCCCACATAGAGGTGTCCTAGATGTTACCAATAAGAAGCGGCCAAATTGTACTATGAGAGAATTCTTTGCGTATCGTGTTCAAGATAGGATTAATCAATTTTCATTGATTCTTAATTCAAGGAGACTATTTCAACAATTCTTGGTTGATGCATATACGATGATTGAGAGTGAGAGACTCAACTATATACGTCATCAGCAAAAGAATCTTAGATCTGATACATATGATAGTCTTCAAAAGTTAAGAAATAACGGTCAACAAGATATATCTAAGGCTGGTAAAAGTGTGATGTTGCCTTCTTCATTTACCGGCGGTGCTAGATATATAATGCAAAACTATTTAGATGTCATATCTCTATGCAAGTGTTTTGGATATCCCGACTTTTTTATAACCATCACATGCAACCCAAAATGGCCGGAGGTAACAAGGTTTCTTAGAGACACCACACTTAAACCTGAAGATAGACCAGATATTCTGTCAAGATTATTTAAGTTGAAATTGGATGCTATTTGCAAAGACTTAAAGGAACGCCATCTATTGGGAAAAGCTGCCGCAGGTTATTTTATCTATATATTGTTTAAATTAAACTATTGGCTATCATTTTTAAACGTATATTATTTTTTTTCCTTTTTTTATGTAGTTGTTTACACTATCGAGTTTCAAAAACGTGGATTGCCTCATGCACACTTATGCTTATTCATGGAGGATGAATATAAACTTCCTACAGTGGACCATGTTGATGCATTTATATGTGCTGAGATTCCAAACAGAAATGAGGACCCGGAGTTATACACACTTGTGAAAGACTATATGATTCATGGTCCATGTGGTCTTGCTAACCTAAGCCGTCCATGTATGGTTGATAGAAAATGTTCGAAAGGCTTTCCAAAAAAGTTTCAAGATCATACGACATTAGATTCAAATGGATTCCCAGTGTACAGAAGAAGAAACGATGGAGCAACAGTTATAAAGAACCGCATTGAGCTAGATAGTAGGATGCAATTCACTTATTCGTTTAAATACATCAACAAAGGACCTGATAGAGCAACTGTTGTTGTTGTGCAAGGCGATAACCAAAACGAAGAACCATCAAAAGATGAGATAAAAGAGTATTATGATTGTAGGTACATCTCAGCTTGTGAGGCATCTTGGAGGATATTCTATAATGAGGTACACTATAGGTATCCTTCTGTTACAAGGTTACCTTTCCATCTTCCTGGACAACAAAATGTGGTTTTTGGCCCTGACGAAGATATAAATTTCGTCCTTAACAAACCATCTGTCAAAGCGTCAATGTTTTTGTCTTGGATGGAACGTAACAAAGACCCGAATGACACAGTGGCCCGTACCCTTACTTATGTTCAGTTTCCAATTCTTTATGTATGGAAGATTGAAAAACGTTGCTGGGAACCTAGACAAAAGGGAAAAGCGATTGGCAGAATTCACTCTGTACCCCCTTCTTTTGGTGAAGCATATTTTTTAAGGATTCTTCTTAACAAAGTCAAAGGGCCAAAATCGTTTGATGACATTAGAACCGTTAATGGTCGTGTACACGATACCTTTAGAGATGCGTGTTACGCACTTGGTCTTTTGGACGATGACACGGAGTACATTGAAGCAATCAAGGAAGCAAATGAAACAGCAACATGTTCATATATTCGTGTTTTGTTTGCAATGATGTTGTTATCAAATACTCTGTCTAGACCTGAGGTGGTATGGCAAAGCACATGGAAATATATGACGGATGACTTTATTTACAGATTAAGAAAATTTCATTGATCTGAAGGTAATTTTTTTTTAATTATATTTTTTTACAATTTGGTTATGTTACTGTTACTTTAAAGTCATTTGTTATGATACAATAGTTGTTTAGTCTGTTTGTATAATTTATTTAATGTTTGTAATTAATTATATTAACTTGATTTCACATTTTACAGCTTTGTCAGTTCCTGAGGACCACCTTAAAAACTATGCTCTGGGCGAAATAGAAAAATTTTTAGTTCGAAATAACTCATCTCTACGAAGGTTTGTAACAATGCCATATCCTGATGAAGCGTCTTTAGCTAATTCACAAAATCGCCTGATATATGAGGAGCGTTGTTACACCCAATTAGATCGCGGAAACGAGTACGAAAGCCAAATGAGTATGCTAAACGATGAACAACGGTCTGTTTTTGAAGAAATACTGAAAGCCGTTGACGGTGACACAGGTGGTGTATTCTTTGTCTATGGATATGGTGGAACCGGTAAAACCTTCTTATGGAAGACACTGTCGGCGACAATTAGATCTAAGGGTCAAATTGTATTAAATGTCGCATCAAGTGGAATTGCATCGTTGGTACTGACTGGTGGCAGGACCGCACACTCCCGGTTTCATATTCCTTTAAATCTTACTGAGGATTTAGTTTGTCATATAAAACCAGACAGTGACACAACTAGATTACTACATGAAACCAAGTTAATTATATGGGATGAAGCCCCAATGGTTCATAAACACGCCTTCGAAGCTTTGGATAGAACGATGAATGACATATTCAATATGGACACTTCCATAGGTTCTGAAATATCATTTGGAGGTAAGGTTATTGTTTTTGGTGGTGATTTTAGACAAATTCTTCCTGTTGTCCCCAATGGTGGAAGACAAGAGATAGTGAATGCCTTGCTATGTTCGTCATATTTGTGGAGTAAATGCAAGTTGCTAAGGCTAACAAAAAACATGAGATTAACCATTGGACGCTCTACATCGGATATTGAAGAAATCAATAATTTTGACAAGTGGCTTTTGGATTTGGGTGAGGGAAATGTTGGTTGTCCTAATGACGGGGAAGCAACAATTGAAATACCACCGGATCTTCTAATTAAGGACACCTCTGATCCCATTTCATCTTTAATTGATTTCGTTTATCCTTCAATTTTAGATAACTACAACAACCATAACTACTTTAGCGAGAGGGCTATACTTGCGCCTAAGAACGAGGTTGTGTATGAGATAAATGACAGGTTGTTAGCGTTATTCCCAGGCGAAGAAAGAGAGTATCTAAGCTCTGATAGTCTTTGTCAGACTGAGAATCCTAATTCAACACAGCTAAAACTATACTCACCAGATGTGTTGAATGGTCTTAAAGTATCAGGTTTGCCTAATCACATGTTAGTACTCAAAGTTGGTGTGCCAGTAATGCTATTACGTAACATTGACCAACAAAATGGTTTATGCAATGGTACGAGGTTACAGATAAAAAGATTATACAACCGTGTCATAGAAGCAGAAATCATATCTGGAGGAAATATCGGCACTCGCACCTACATACCGAGACTTAATTTGATACCTTCAGACAAAAAGATTCCTTTTGCGTTTCAAAGGAGGCAATTTCCGATAGCTGTGTGTTTTGCGATGACTATCAACAAAAGTCAAGGGCAGTCGCTATCAAGGGTTGGTCTGTACTTGAGACAACCTGTTTTTACGCATGGTCAGTTGTATGTGGCTTTATCAAGGGTAAAAACCAGAGACGGAGTCAAATTGCTTATATTAGACAAGGACGGCAAACCTACCGATAAAACATCAAATGTCGTTTATAAGGAAGTGTTTAACAAATTGTGAACTTTGTCTTCTTTGTTTGTTTTCAATTACGTGTAATGTTGATAAAGATGTTTGTAGTTCAACGTTTATTTAATTAACATGTTTACTTAGATGGTGTTGAATAATATTAATTATTGTTGGTCCACCCGTGTGTTACACGGGTACTTAGACTGGTACTCTTAAAAGAGAGTCGGTGGGCATCACTCCACCGACTTTTCCTTAATGAGACATTAAAAGTGAAGTTCTTAAATAACAACTGTAAGTTTTGCAGTGGTTAATGAGTTTACCTTTTATTGCTGCACCCTAGATCGATCCGGCCATTCCCAACTTTAGTTTTTTTTTTCTCAGTTTTGCTCCTATGGGCTTGGCCTAATTTTGTTATTTTATTTTCTTCGCATGCAATTTTACTTATATTTTAAAAACCAATGAACAATCATAATAAAATACTACTTTTGTCAAATCTTACTTTCACCCCTTAAGTTTAGAAAATATTATTTCACCCCTTAACTTTCTATAAAGTTTGTAAAATGTCACTTTACCCCCCTCAACAGTATATATAATCTGATTTTTCATTAATAACTTTCGTTCGTTAACTTAAAAAAAAACACTATTTGTTGCGTGCTTATTTTTATATACGTGTTTGTATAAATTCGAGTTGTTCCACGTTTCGACGTAAATTTTGTTTGGAAACGAGTTTTTTACCTTTCTACCCTTAAACTTTGTGATAATCTCAAAACTAATCCCTCTAATTTTGTAAATGTCACTTTAACACCTATAAGTTTCTAAAATTTCGTGGTTACCCTAAAACTAATTTCTTAACGTTTATATTTTTTTTTGTATGTGTCGATATAAATTCGAGTTTAACTATGCTTTAACGTAATTTTTGTTTGGAAACAAGTTGAGTCAATTATACAATGTTTTGTTTTTATGTATGCTTGGAGTCGGACTACGTTTTAACGTAAATTTTGTTTGGGAACAAATCGGGTGAAATATAATACGTTTTCATTCGACGATATAAATTTGAGTTGTTATACGTCTCGACGTAATTTTAGTTCGAAAACGAGTCGATTGTAGTCTATATTTTATCACGTCGTGTATGATGCCAACGTACGTGTTTATTTTATATACGTTTTGAGTTGGTTTACATTTCGACGTAAATTTTCTTTGAAAACAAGTCAGGTCAAATAAAATACATTTTCATTCAACGGTATGAATTCGGATTACTTTACATTTAAACGTAAATTTAGTTCGGAAACGAGTCACGTCGATTGTAGTCTACAATTTATCACGCCGCGTATGGCGCCGCCGCAACGCGCGGCGGGTAAAAAAGCTAGTTTTAATTATTTTAGAACATAGTATATTGGGAGAATAAAAAGAATAAACTTAAAATAATCTAATTTCTTTTATTAAAGATTTATGATTTTATTTTTTGTTTTTTTGAACGGCTAGATCACCCGGTTAGCTTTGGCCTTTGATCATCCAGGTCATGAGTAGGAATCTCGCGGTTGGCATATTATTGCCAGTTTGAATCGGTACCACAGTTCGGTTGAGTTGAGTTGAGTTCAGTTGAGTTCAAATCTAATTTCTGCCTAAGACCAGATTCTAAAAATCAGTTCAGTTGAGTTCAAATCGATTGTTAGGACTTGGACACAAATATCAACACCACGGTTAACGTTTTTCGAAATTTAAGGTTGTTACTTTTATTAATTATATCGAATAAACAACATAGTTGCATTTGGTCCACTTCCAAGATCCCAATTTCCCGCCTCCGTGAATTTGAGACACAGGCGACAGCGTAAATTTGTTGGCTAAAAGTGGAAGTTAAATATTTTAAATTTTTAGTTGACACCTTAGATTAGAAGACACATAATTTAACGGAATTACGTGTGTTTACTACGTTCATGGCATCTTGCCATGTTAAAAATAACATTTAGTATTTTAGTTTTGTGGTTGTTAATATTATTTTAGCAAGACGAACAAAAACAACAAATCAATTCTTAGTTCTTACCCAATTAACAACGTGCAATGTATTGGTAAATTAATATATTAATCACATATTCACATTGTTTTTTATATTATAGATAAACCCTACACCTCTCGTGATATTTTGAAGCCTCGATATAGGATCAAGCATGTTAAAAAGGTTTTAACAGGTTAAACCAAATAAGATAAACGACATCTGCTTAAAATGAACTCAGGTCGAAACATTTAAGGAAAAAAATACGTTACAATGATGATATGACAATTTTGGTCATGCGTATTCACTCATTAGGAAACATCAAAAGTTAATTTGCAACTTTTATGCATTCAATATGTTTTTTACTACGATTGATCAGACTATGAATCTTTTTACCAATAGTTTCTCCTCCACTCGGTTTAATTATCTATGGTCTAACATTCATGTTTCTTTTAATGTTTCACTTGTTAGGGGTATTTGAGTGCATAATTAGGGGACACGAAGTGCGAGATGGCGAAATCACTCCCTTACAGGCTACAACAGGTGAAAATTTTCCACGGGTAGTCACATCGTTTCCCTGGTTTCTGGGGATCTTTTTCCCCCAAATCGGTAGATACTCACCGAACATCACACACATATATATACATACATAGATGGGAAAAAGTGAGACGACTTTTTCCAAAAGGGAACAATATGGGAAACTGAAAATATGTTGAGGTGGTGCTGATGTGACGTGTACAGAAAATGATAAATTTTGAGATGACTCCCTCCCTCCTTTGGGCTTGGCATTGGCAGATATGCTGACACAGGGTCGTCTCCGAAAATGATAAAATACTTTTGGGCCCCGTGCGACAAAAAATATTTGGGCCCATTTCCTATAACACAAACTCATCAATCATATATAAAAAGATCACAATACGACGATAATTATTGTCAAATAAACAAAACAAAAGTAGTGTATCAAAATGAACAAAATTACTTACTTAAGCGAATCGTGAGGCTTTTTGAGCATTTTTAAAAGTAAAGTTCTCGATCAAGTATTTATAATCCATGCCGATTCTTCTCTATATTTCAATGTATCATAACTATCCATGTTCATAGAGTGAATTCTAGCATCAATTAAAAACAATAAATCCTAGTTTTATATTACAAATAAATTAATGCACCTAACATTAGTTTCAACACCCTCCGGGCAAGCAAAAATAACTAACATTTGAATCATTTGAGCAAAAAGATTTGTAATATGTGTAAACATAACCAAACTAATTTGGCAACACGAACCTTTCATACAAATAAAATAAACCGAGCTAAATACTAAGTTCTTCTAAGTTTATATTATAGATGTTTAAATGAGAAATAAAAAACCTACAAATTTATACAAGAAAACATGTAAAGTTTATTATATAAATGGTTAATGAGATGAAAAAAATTGAAAGAACCTACAAATTTTTTTAAGGCCAAATTTAAATGTGAAAAATTAAAACTAAAAAACAAGAGCTTGCAAAGTTGCAATTGCTAATTGTTGTGACAATATGGGACCTAGAGGTGCACAAAATAACCGGTTAATTAACCGTAACCGGTTATTAACCGAAACCGTAACCGGTTAATAACCGATTTAGGAATAACCGGTTAGTGGTTATTTTTAACCGTAGGTTAGTAACCGGTTATAAGTGTTTAGTATAATAACCGGTTATTAACCGGTTTTTTTAAACCGGTTTTTTAACCGATAGACTGGTTAACCGAAAAAATAACCGAAAAATTCAAAAAAAAGGCAAAAAAACCGGTTAATAACCGAAAATAACCGGTTAATTAACCGAACCGGTTAAAGTAATTAACTGGACCAGTTAAAAAAATAACCGGTTAAAGTAATAACCGGTTAAAGCATTAACCGGTTAAAGTCAAAAAGTCAAAAAGTCAAATTAACCGGTATAACTGGTTAACCGAACCGGTTATTAAAATTAACCGGTTTGTGCACCTCTATTGGGACCCTTCCCCTTGTTTTATAATCAGCCCTTGAGGCCCAAAGAAAAACACAAAAACCCTTGTTTTATAATCAGCCCTTGAGGCCAGAGAAAAACACAAAAATTTAAGAATAAAAAAGTGATCAGTGTGGGGTTCGAACCCAGCATGGCCGGTAAACTAGATAATTGCCGCATTCAATTGAACCAAAGGGTGAACGTGTGTATTAATACCTGTCTACACTAATTATATATATAAAGTATATATATGTTTTAAACAATTTTAGGCCCCTTGATATTTTGGGCCCTGTGCAGTGGCACCTCCAGCACAGGCCGGCCTTGTGCTGACATGTTAGCTATTAGCCTTTCCTTTGTCTCTGCATGACACATTAATAATTAATGTGACACATCATCAAATTTAGTTAGATTTAGTATTAGCTATAATATCAACGATATAGCTTGTTTAAACAAATTTGGTAGCTAGCATTAGACTTGCATATGATTAAGGCAAAGTTTTGTATCCATTTAACACTCATTGTTTTTGCCGTTCAAAAAAAAAAAAAAAAAACACTCATTGTTAGTGCATACATTTATGAAATACATATCTTTTGATGATAACAAAAACTATTAACATGAGACATAAGTGGTAACTACAAATACTCATATATATGTTCATAATCCATGCCCAACCATGACAAATAAATAGACCAAGACCATAACCCTAAGATCACAAGTTGAAGAAAATCAAGAATGATGCATAATTGTAAAAAAAAAATCACAAAAAGAGAACACAAGAGAGGACAATTGACTCATTGTTTGATTGTGGATCGACCATGCTTGGTACCACGACAAATGATGATGACTGGTATTTGCAGCGAGCATGAGGGTAGGTGGTGGCGGTGATAACGTGAGGGTAGTTTGGTCCAGACAAGTGACGGGTGGTGAAATGATAGGGTGCTTGTGGTCAGTGATGATGGAAGCGACACCGGCGATAGGTGGTAGATGGTGACGACAACCAATGATGGTTGGTGGTGCTTAGTGTGTTGTGGTGTTTCAACTATAGTGACTAAAACAGTTTGTGAGAGAGTGTATTAGATTTTAAAGTACATATACAACCATTTGAACCCGGACTAAGTTAACAAGTTTAATTACTAAAACCAACATGTCTACCCCTTGTTTTGACACATGAATTCATAACTAAGCAAAAATTACTCAAATCAAGCCATTTATATCATTTACATAAACGAGTGATCAAAATAAACTAAGTAATTGTTTACACTTTACACTTACTATTACACAAATAAAAAACTCAAACATAAAATACATGTATATGTTAAAGCACAATATAGCAAGGTAAGAAACCTAGTTGACAACTAAACTAGAGTGTACCTAAATCAACACCATAATATAGAAAGAGTGCATGGCAAGTGGTCAACTCCTCCCCCCTTTACCCCCCCTATAAAACCTCCAACACATCGGATCCATATCATCCTTAACCCAAATCACAATCAAACACAAGCATCACAATCTCAAAATCAACCATATTCTGATAGATCTTCATTCACTCATCAATCATCATGAAGATTATGCAAATAATCTTCATGGTATCCATCACCCTCACCATTGCCACAACCCTCACCATGTTCATCTCCACCCCCACCACCACCGGGCCACCATCTCCATCAACCACGACACCATTTCCCGCAAGGCCCAAAAGCCGTTTCCTCGCGGAGAAACAACCAAACCCTAGAGCAGCCGATCATTGCAAGAACGACGATGAAATATGTTACATCTTGGAAGGAAAGAACTCAACTTGTTGCAACAACAAGTGCATGGATTTGAGTGAGGATAAACACAACTGTGGTGCATGCAAGAAGAAATGCAAGTTTACGAGCTCGTGTTGCAACGGTGAGTGTGTGAATTTGGCGTACGACAAGAGGCATTGCGGGTCGTGTGGCAATAAGTGTATGCCGGGTGGTTATTGTATATATGGTCTTTGCAACTACGCATGATCGACGTGTTATCATTCTTCAATTGCGATCTTGATTTGATCGTTGATGATTCGTGCATATGTGATTTTAATAAATAATAATGACCGTATTGTGACGGTCAACACGAAAATTGTTGTTGAATTGTGCTTATACTATGTGTTGTTTTTAAAGTTTCCTATAAAAAAATTTGTAATGATGGTGTTTTTGTGAAGTGGTTGTTCAAGATCTTAGGCAAATTTTGCTCATTTTTTTATTATAAAACTTTGATTGTTTTGTGAATGATTAGTTATGCTTTATGAATTTTGAGTAAATGTGACGATTGAGGGTGTCACATGACCGATATTTTGGGCATTAAATGAGTGGTACATAGACGTGTTGTTGTTGTTCAATCTTTGCTTTATTCCAGCTTTTAAATTCGGCATTGGTCGGTATCAGCACGTTATTTCTTGAATATTAGTGCAGACTATAATCAACAATTGGGCTTATAAGGCTTAAAATGTTGTTTATTGGTCCAACCCAAAAATTACAAACTGTCAACTAGAGGTGTTAAAAAAACCGGTTTGGGCCCATCAAACCGGTTTATAACCCAATCAACCGGGTTGTTCAAACCGGTTTGGACCCGACCCAACCCACCAATTCATAGTCTCATCTCATGAAACCGGTTTGGACCCGACCCAATTTGATAAACATGTGAAAAAACCGGTTTGAACTCGACTCCAATCGATTTGATAGGTTCGGACATTTTCCCTCGAACAGGGTTTTTACAAACTGTTTTTTTTTTTTTTTTTTTGTTCACCAACCCAGTTTGTTAATAATACAAACTGGTTTTTCAAACAAAAAAAAAAAAAAAAAAAAAAGATTTGTACACCTCTATTGTCACCCCTTAATCAAAATTAAAAATCGTTTATACAAACCAAGAATAACTTTATTAAAATCGAACGAGAACAACTAAATCTGAACTGAATTTACGATACTACCAATTATCATTTTTCTATATTTTTCAGCAAATAATTTGCATCTAACATCTCACTTAATTACGAAATGTCACCGCATGATTTATTTTAATCTAGAAGATAGACAATGCAAATGTAGTTCTTAATCGTTCTCGTTGTAACTCACCCCTATGTGTAACAATAAGCATTACTAATTACAATAAGCCTAGTATTAACTGTTAAACACGTTATTTAGAGACCCGTATTTGAATTTGTTTCCCTTTTTTTCTTCATTGTTTTGTAAAACCGGTATAATATGTGTTTTAAATCTGCTATTCTTCTTAAGTGGAATAAAAAATCAGTCTGGACTATGAAATCAAGCAAAGTAGCAAACTAACCATTTTTGGTGTTAAAAGGCATGATTATGTGGTGTTGGTCCAGTGGTCGAATGGCCTGATTTCCTTAGTGGAGATGCAGGTTCGATACCCGATTGGGACATTTTCAAGAGACATTTGGGTGAAAGAACGAATCGGGGCTTTAATCCCGGGTTCGAGCCTGACGGGGGACGAGGGTTTACGGATTCCATCCGCGGTCGAGGAGTTGACCTTGGGGCTTAGACATAGCCCACAGCTGGGTGGGTTTACATGTGAGATTATTTGTCGTTCAAAAAAGGCATGATTATGATGACTAGGGGTGTGCAAAAAAACCGAATTAACCGAACCATAACCGAATTAACCAACAAAACCGAACCGAAAAAACCGAACCAAATAAAAAACCGGTGGGTCGGTTAATGATTTTATTGAAAACCAAAAGTAGCGGGTCGGTTATGGTTATCATTTTTTCGATACCCACCATAACCGAACCGAACCGACATGTAGTAAATCTTTGTAGGATTTAGGGCTTTTCATCATATTTTTAATATTTGATGTTTTTGACTGAAGATTTTTAGTACTTATGGGTTTTTCATTCATTTTGTGGTTTTGGTTGAATGTTTATTTGAATTTATGAAATGTATCATATCACTTTATTTGAATATTCGATAACAATTGGTATTAATATTATAGATTCTATGTATTTTTTAATACTATGTAATATACTAATATATACAAATATGCAATAACAATTTATTCCATGTTAAATTAAGCTATTTTTAGCTAAGCTAAATACACGGTTAACCACCCATAACCGATTCGCTATAACCATCAAAACCGAATAACCATAACCGACATCGCGGTTATGGTTATGGTTTTTGGTCAAAACCGACCCATGCACACCCCTAAATTGATGACTAATACAATAACTGAGCTTAGTGAGCCTTATAGTGTGTTAATGAGTTGGCTTTAGTTATGCAAATTAACATTAGGCTTTAACTAGAGATGGGCATAATCGGGTATTATTTAATACCCGGAACCTGTTCCTACCCGTACCCGGGTACTGATACTAGTTAGGGAAACCGGGTTCTCTGAAGAACTGGTTCCGGGTTGAACCCGGGTAGTCGTCAATAAAACTAGAACCGATATAACCGGTTACGGGTACTCTGGACCGGGTTTCGGGTACTGTTTGGAACCGGTTCTGTCGGGTTTTTCAAACCAAAAAGCTGCCACTTACTGTTGGAACCGGTTCCAACGGATATAATACCGTTGGAAACCGATTATATAACATAAAAATCGTTTTTTTTTGTATATTTACCCCATCTTCTCCATTCCCTTTCCTTACTACTACAAACATTCAAAACTTCAACAATGATTTCATATTTTCGAAGATACAATGACATGCAATGACGAGGTTGTTATGGTTTTGGAAACCAAACGAAACCCGTCAATTTGGAAGCATTTCGATTTGTGTTTGATGACCGATAACCATGAGATGGCTAGGTGCAAAGGTTGCGGAAAGTTCATGAAAGCGGCCGCCAACTCGACGCTAAAGAAACACATCGACCGCCATTGCATTTAATGCTTTTTTGCAACCTCCAAGAATCGATTCTAACGGCTAGTAACTGGTTCTAACGGTAACTTATTACCGGGTACTGGAAGAACCGGGTACGGCTACTAACCAGGTACGGGTAGGAACCGGGTACGACCCGTTTATTATTAAGAAATATGGAACCGGGTAAGAACCGCCGAGTATTTTGAACCCGGAACCGGTTCTTCTATACATCGGGTTGGAACTGGAACCGGGTACGAGTCGGTTCTACCGGTTCGGGTTTGGAACCGGTTATTATGCCCATCTCTAGCTTTAACAAGTCATTTGGTGTTAAAATACATGTTTATGATTAGTTGTACACTTTTGGGCTATAAGGGTTCACGGAATTATATGGAATTAGAGTTGAATTGGATTGTTTTCCACTATAAATCATGTTTGGTTTGCTTTATAATTGAAATGTTTTCCTCCAAATTCCTTCAATTATAAGATTTTCACATTTCTTCACTTTTTTAATGGAATTTCAAACTTTCTATTAGAATGTTATATAAGTACTAGTATCAAATAAACCCTCACATCTTTAAATAAATCTTCATCCCAATATACTAACTTGAACATATTACCCAACTAAAAATCTTCATTCGATGCAACAATACAAAAGAATTTATGTCAATTAATTTTTTTAACATTCCAGGTGAACGTAGATGATGATTGAATTATTCTGGGGAAGGGGTTATCAAAGATATTTATGTCATTTAGTTTTTTTTTTTTTTTTTTTTTGACATTCCATTACCATTTATAAATTTGCAAACCAAACAATATAAAAATACAAAGGAATTTCATTTCAATTCCTTTCTTGAATTCCAATTCCTATAAAAAACCATCCGCCATAAGGGTTTTGCCATGTGTTAATGCCTTAGTGGGTTACTGTAGATTATACAAACTCAAGTTATAACAAGTCATTTTGGTGTTAATAAGTAGATGAAAGATATGTGTTAATTACATATTCCGAGTTATTGATTTAGAGACAAAAGAAATTTTGTTGGACTTGTGTTAGGTATTTTTTCGTAATAAGCCGGTAAATGTTAATCCAAGGACACAATGTAATTAAAAGTCCACCACCGATGCTCCAGTTCCAGGCACACCTAAATTCGGTACCACCATTTCCAACATACTAGTTGTACTAAAATAACAAAGAGGGTATAACATATGTTTTGAGGAAACGACAGAAACCATTTGTAGAACGAAAATGATGGCCCATTTCTTGGTTACCATATGAACGTTTGAATTGATTGATGATCGATAACCAACATTTTGGTAAGTTTTTGTTTCTTCTTATGTGACATCAGTGGCGGAACTAGACCTTCAACTCAGGGGTATCCCAAAATTTTTTAGGGGTGTCCTGTGTATAAAAATCGGAAATTTTTTTTTTACACTACTGGTAAAAACTTGAGCCGTAGCCCGGGCTACGCCCGTTTACACTACAGGTCCGCCCCTGTGTGACATATCAACAACTAATTACTGACGCAGTTGCAATAGTGACTGAATAGTCTAGGCAAGAATCTTATCCGAAGTGAATAAGGACGATTTGCGTTAAGTTTAGCTTTTGGTTGGATATATTCATATATTAACAATATGTTTTTTTTTTGTTTGATGTGTTAATAGAAAAACATAGTTATTGAGGGAGCACCATAATGAGGAGTCGGTTTTCATAGGCCAAGTTGGAGTAGCATTTCTATGTAGCTTTAGATACAAGTAAGTACTTCTAGAAACAGTTAATATAGTATTAACTAAAGTCCAACTGTAGATGAAGAGTACCAAAGTTCAGTTGTTAACATTGTGTGTAGGCATCAGATTCTGCTAGCTGCTTGGTTAAGTTTTGCTGTATACTTTTGTTCTTTTCTTTTGTCCGGCTACATTCAGACTGAAATTGGTTATTTTTAATAAAAAATTTAATAAGATAATATAAATAATATGATAAAAAAGGAAAGTGTTTTGGGATGATCTCTGCCTTTTAAAAGTAAAAGATGGGTGTAAACTGTAAAGGGACAATATGGTGTGCAGAAAGTGTGGAATTCTGTACAAATGATTGGCGTTAAGTTTGCTTGCCGGTTAAACATTCAAATTTACAAATCATAGCCGATCATATCTAGATCAAGTGGTGGAAGGCTTGTATTTCTCTTAAAAGATGCAAGTTTAACTCCCATTTTGTGCAGAGTGAGGCACTGGTGGACAATGATAGGAGACCCGGGGAAATAGTCTCTTCTTTTTCTCTAGATTTCTTAAGTAAGATTTCTAGATTTTTCATACTTTCTATATGTCTTGCGGCTTCGGGGATGATTGTTGGTGGAGTGCCGTAATCTTCAAACGGATTGGTATCCCAAAAGCTTGACTTTTGGGACTTCAAACCTTGGTTCTTCATAAGTGATGTATGAAGAACTTGGAGTAGTGTACGAGGTTGATGGTCTCTTAAAAAAGTCGCAATATTGTACCGAATGGGAATTTTCGCAAATGGTACAATAAGGTTCCTCATAATCATTCTCTATATAGTAGGTGTAATCTTCTGAATAGTAATCCATTGTATTGGAAGATACCCAGAAGAACAACGAGCCTCGGGATCAAAAACAGAAATAAAAAATTTAACAGAAAGTTGAGCACGGCCCCGTGCTGAATCGGCACGGCTCCGTGTTCAGTTCTGTATCTGGGCGTTTTAAAAAAGTTTTAGAAAAATCTGCAGCACGGGGGCGTGTCCCAGCAGCACGGCCCCGTGTTAACCTACTGAAAAAAGAAAAAATTTAAAAACGAGCGCGCAGTTTTGAAAAAAATATTAGAATTTGATTAGGCCATTAATTTTAAACTTTCCTGAAATTCTTGTATCCCCGAAAACACCAAGACACGTGTTACCCGAGCGCGACGTGTGGTAGGGCTACACGTGTGACGAAGCTGGTCTAGGTGAAATAGGCACCACAGGCGACACGCGGAAGGTGCCCCCTGTTCCTGGCTCGACGCGCGGGAGATGCCCATTTGGGCTATAAATGCAGCAACTTGGGGCTTAAGCTTCTGCACAAATTCGATTTAATTTTGATGAATTCTGCTCTCGTTCTGCTTGTTCTTTGTACAACACCCCTCCCTAAACTGCGAAACTATGCCCCGTTGTAAGTGTTTTAACCCTTGATCACTGATTCGATACCCTGTCCGATCGATCCAAAACCCAACAACGGATGCCAATGTGTTGCCTGAATAAGACTATACTTTGTTAACTACGTTGGGGTTTGATCTCGTGATGTATCGATAAAGTTTGAGTTGGGTTATTGACGTGCGTGCGGGTGTATATATTTTTTAGTTATTTTTAGCTCTTTTTACTCGCCAATTTCAAGTTTTAAATTTATAAAACACGATATTCTACTATCACTCTACACACACGCTAGGGCAAGTATACCCATCGCGGATGTAGTATAGTGATGGTAAGATACCGAGGTCGTCCAAGGACACGAGAGCTTTTAGTACCGGCTTATCGTCAACGTCTAATCGAACCAACTTTAGAGAAAAGATTTTAAAGCTAATAAAAAGATAAAAACAGAAAATAAAAGTAAAATAAAAATGATAGACAAGAAAGAATCACTTGGATCCAACTTATCTTTCATGTACCATTTTGATGATTTCCGCAATTTGGGCATTTTAAAATATTATCTTAGTTATAGTAGTAGGCCCCTCTTTCAAGGCGACGTTACCCTCAACCTAGTGGTTTGAGTCAGCAAGGATACAATCTCACTAAGTTGGATTATTGAAAGATAATTAAGTAAGTTATTAATCCAAAATGTGGTGGACCCCTCTTCCGAGGCGGAGATCACCCTCAACCCGTTGGTCTGAGTGAGCAGGGATACAATTCTCGTGGGGTTGGTTTATTGGTTTAATAAAAGTTTAAGAATAAGGGATTCAAGCTTTTTGCACCTCTCCCGTGGTGGGTAATGCCCGCTCCGACTCGTGAGGTGTTACTAGGCTTGAACCAGGTTCTCGCATGATCTATACACTGAACGAGACATAGAATTACCCAAACCACCCTTCTAACCCCCTTCCAGGCAATTAACATGTTTTATATAGACCGTAAAGACATGAATATGTTGAATCAACGAACATATGAAGAATGATTGCGTAAATTCGCCTTCAATATAAAAAAATATTTATTAACGTCATTAATACATACCCAATTAAAAGTAGCCAAAGTTTGGAAATCATAAAAGAAATACATAAAAGAAAAGTACTCACCAAGTGATGTAAGAATTTAGCCAAGCATGACCTTTGTTTGACAAAGATTCTTACGATCAATCTTGGATCCCGAGACTACACACACACTCTAAAGATGGAAAAATGGATGATGGTGGTGCATGACGGTGTTGTAGTGGTGGTGGCAAGTGAGAGAGAAGTGGGTTGCCAAGGGATGAGTTGAAGTGGAACCAAGCATCCCTATTTATAGCTAAAAATAGAACATCTAGCACGACTCGTGCCCGCCTGGCACGGCCCCGAGGTCATCAGTCTCTCTCTTCTACATTAACTGCAGTGTCAGACTTGTACTAACACGGCCTCGTGTGTCAACGGCACTGCCCGTGGCCACTGTACTTGCTGTACTTCTTCAGATTCTGGAAATCTAAGAGTTGACCACGCCCCGTGTTACTTTAGCACGGCCCCGTGTTGAGCTTAAATTTTGTCTTTTGTTGTTGTCTCTTTCTGCTGCAGTAAATTCCCACCGGGCACGACCCGTGCTAGGTGAGCACGGCCCCGTGCCAAAGCTTCTATCTTCGTTATTTTTTGGGTTTGGATGTGGACGGGGGTTTGGCAGTTTGGTCAATCCTTCTTTATAGCCTTTTATGTTGGTTTTTGCTGTCTTTTTGCTTCTTTTAAGTTCATTTAACCCTGTTTATTCAAAAGGAATAAAAACGCAAGTTTTTTTCCAACATTAGTACTAAAAAAGGGTTGATTTTAGGCCTCATTTGATGTAATTTATATGTTGTATTTTGAACACATCAGTTATTCCACTAACACATGTGCATTGTATATTTTTATTAGTAACTCAGGAATTATACCAGAAATTATACAAGGAGGCTTTAAGTTAAAACCCTAAGTTTACAAAGTGAGTCATTTTTCTTTTTCTCACAACATTGTGAGTCATTTTCTTTTTACCAAATGCTTTGCAAAACCCTAAATGTTTTTCAGTTATACTTACAATGATTAAGTTTTTGTATTCTGCAGTTACTACTCGTATGTGGGGTTTTGTATACATTACTTGATAATCTTCACCATTGGACAACGGGTTAGCCAATGTGTGATGTGACCATAGGCACAGATCCGATTGAGTGACAAATACCGAATGGAGTATTTGTTAGATATAAACAATGTAATCACCCTTGATACAATAAAATATAACAATGTGTCTTTTTATAAAATTGAATGAACTCACCAGTATTTTTCGCTGATAAAATGTTTTTAAACGCGTTTCAGGTAACTTACTATGAAGGTAATAGAAGTCTGCTATGAAGCACTGAAGGCTTAAATAAAGTGGCTGGAATTACATGAATAAAAGAAGAAATTTATGTTTTATCAATTAGGGTTTATCCTACAAAAACCTTTGATTGTAATATGGGTTTTATCCCATTTGTTTAATATTAAAGTTTGGTGTTTTACAAACTCTGAAATATTTCCTAACTACGATTCTGATGATATTTTCCACTGCAAATTTAATAAAACCGGTACCACCTGACTGTTCACGGCTCCCGCCCAGGGTGGGGTCGGGGGCTGTGACACAGAGCCAACAGTACAAAAACAGTAATCTGTTTCTAAACCCCACTCCACTACTCATAAGACTGAAAAGTCTCATTGCTCCTCAACTAAGAGTGAGCGAAGTATCAAGAGTATCAGTAGAACTGAGCCTCGTGACTCTAAGAAGGGGTGCACCTATAAGTACTTCGTTTCTTGTAACACCTCGGAAAATCATGTCCAATGTAGTAACGACACGTGTCATAAGCTTTAAACATGTAATGAATTGATTTCGAGGGACTAAAGTCGACAAACAGAGAAAGTATATATGTGAAAGGATCCAAAGTGTCAACATTTGAAAATTTTGACTATCGACGACCCTACACGATGTTTATACCCTTAAACGAAATAATTGGGAAACGTATGAAGCTATTTGTGAAAGAAAGAGAAAGTTTACAAGACGCGAGGGTTAAATGTGTCAACATGTTAAATAAATACATCTGAGTGACCTTTTAACGAACCCGGAGCTTTGTAACAATTAATTAAACTTTCAATATCAAGTGACGAAAAATTCACGAGGTTTCGATATCGTTTCATATTAAATACGTTAACTTTCGTAAATAAAGGGTTAGAAGCGTCAACGAGACAAAACTTGTGTTTTTGGTTATCGTTTAACGAAACCGTACCTAGCGATGTTTGGTTATATTCTAAGGATCATCAAAATATAAATTTTTATGGGTTAAATGTGCTTGAAATGAAAGTTGTTACGTTTTAAAAGATCCACGAGGTGAAACTGCCAAGTTTGAAACTGGTTTGGCTGGTAATCCTCATGGTGGCGTCGCGCCACACCTCCATCCCTCTGCCGTCACGCGACGCGACAGCGTGACCTAATCAGAAAACATGCACAGGTGCAGGTTCTACACCTTTCTTCTCCAAAACAGTCATGCACTCACAAGAACTCGATACTAGAGACTATTTGACGGTATTATAAAACCTCTAGGCACCTGTATGCATCAGATTTCACTTGGGGGACACCTGCATTGATCCTATTTCACCCCCTTCACTGTATAAAGGGCCATGTTTGGAGCTCATTCCTTGCACTTCAAAAATTCTCAACTCTCAATCTCTAAAGCTTTCAAACTCCTTCTCTGGAGCATTCTGACTTGGAAGGAAGCTCTCTTAGTCTAATTTTTCATTCTAAGGACTCTTGTAAGTGTTCTTAGCCTCTGTAATTAAGTTTTCATTAGTGTAATGACCGAAAGTCAAAGATATCATAATTATACTTTGACTTTGTGATTAATCACTAATGGTCCAGCCATTATTCGAATTGAAAGTGGCTATGTGTTGGTAATTATGTAGGTGTTAAACCCTTAAAAGGGCACCTTCAAATTATCACGTTATCTCAGTCAATTGTCGGGTCAAACTACTTAACAGAAAAGTCAAACGAGTCAGTTTTTGCAAAATAAAACATAACTAATAATGTAGAAGCTATAAATTACATTTTATCACTTAAACAACTTGGTAAATAATATAAGAACATGTTTAGGCATGTTCAACCCGACAATTCTGAGTATTAGGCTCAGTTCGCAACCGAAAGTCGCAAAAATAGACTTTTGCTTTGACTTTCAGTTCTGACCCGATTTAGTATAGTTTAGATATGACTTAGGGTTCATTTGGGACCACATTACATGTTAGTAACCCTCTGAGATTATACTATATTGTTCCATAGAAATCTGAATCATTTGCATGTTCCCGTTAAATGCTTAAAAATGAACCATTATGCCCTTTTGATATAAAAACGAGATTTTTGAAAATGTGAGAGGACAAAAATCTTTATTACTAATTTATAAGTATGTCCTAAAACTTTGACATCAGTTTATGATCTCAAATTAAAGTTATGCAAGATATCGTAAAAATGAAACTTTTTGTTAATTAAATGACATTTTCAGCATAAATCATATTTAAACCCAATTTTTGGCACCAAACTTGCTACCCACTGTTATGAAATAATAGTTAGGGATTTTTGGAAATTTTTGTCAAATTTTATACTAACCATAACATAGAGTTCTAGCATAAATTCGGTAAATGACGGTAATGCCCTTTTTGTTAATAAAATAAGTTTAACATATGATTTGAATACCAAACCTTTTCCTACTGATATCATATGTTAAATAAAATATTTTAAGCTTTAAAGACTGATCAAAACTTCAGAATTTTATAAACATCTTGAATACCGTTAATTACCGACTTTTACGCTTATTAAGCGCATAGTATGGTTTAAAACCATATTCAACGCCTAAGACTTGTTACCTACTGAGTTTATAAATAAATTTTTGTACTTTAACAGCAAGTATAAGTCTTGAACTCAGATTTCCAAATTAAACCTTAAAAGCTTATGTGAAATGACCAAAATGCCCCTACGGTGCATAATTTGGCCATAAATTATTAAACACATATTTGTATGATATCTTGCTGATATAACAACATAAAATAAATATTTTTACAGAATGTTTGAGACCAGAACCTCAGTTTATGTTTAAACCTCTTTTATAAACTTTAAAATGACCAAAATACCCTTTCGGGGCTTAAAGTGGTTTTAAATTCGTTTTGGGCATAAAGGGAGATATCCTACTGATATCATATCGTATTTAAAGCATATTAACTTATGGAACTTGTACATGACTCATTCGGTTACCCGTTATGCTTATACGCGTACGGTACGGTTTATGTAACTAGTTTGCGTGAATTAGCCGAAACGGGTCAAACCTTGTCATTTTTACTTCAAAACCAAGAATGTGTTTAGTTTACCCATTATATACAAGTCTTCATACTTGTTGGGTCTAAATCACATTCCAATCCGGTCATCGCTTAATCTTGCGTTTCGTACCGTAAACTTTCCTTTAAAACTAACCGGTCAAAGTTATAACTTAAATAAGACCCGTTAGGAATCTAATAGGTTATTAAAACCTTTGTTCCAGATTAGGAGCCCAGTAAAAGCTCCCTGCACTTGCTGAATAGAATATACGGCTGAGTTTAATTTACATTTTTAGCTCAGGTAAATACTTTTAACTTATTTTCCCTTATACGGGCTTGGGATACGGTAAATTATTACCGCTTGGTCGGGTATTGAATATTTAATCGATTAGTGGTTAAATCATTGAGATAACCCGTTTTAATCTGTTTTGTTTGATACAAAGCCTTTGGGGGTTAATATGACCGTGTCCTGGATACCCTCAGCTCATTCATTTGAAATGGTCACGGCTTAAGCACGGGGTGTAGGCGTACACCTGACAGTTGCGTATGTATAAACGGTATCTCACTCGTGAGGAAACTTCTTGTGGGCCTATACTTGTGGTGTGTCTATTAATCTTGTACCGGCTCTTCTATTCCGGTCCTGAACGGACGACAAACATGTAAATCTGTATACAAGATTATTTTAAATAATTATCCCAAGTTATAAAAGATTTATGCCTTGTGCATCCAAACCAATTTTATAAACACTTTTCAAAAGAGTTAGTTAATTGTATTTACCAGTGTAAACTGACGTATTTTTCAAAAAGATTAAGTGCGGGTACTACACGAAATGGGCTGAAGCTCCTGAGTATTAGTTAAAGAGTCTTGCAAGCTCTTGATATTTTAAGTCTGTCGAACAATGTTTACTTTTGTTTTAGATCCACCTGTGGATCCACTTATCGACCGTTGTATAATATTTTATTATACTTTCAATTCGGTTTGTAATATTACTTTTAGACTTCCGCTATGCATTAACTGTGATCACTTATCTATGATGATATCAACTACGTCACGATACTCCCCACCGGTAATACGTGAAAATATCGGGGTGTGACATTTCTTGTAAACCCCGTGACTTTATGGGTGAGAATGGA
Organism: Helianthus tuberosus; assembly: GCA_030545235.1. NCBI lineage: Eukaryota > Viridiplantae > Streptophyta > Magnoliopsida > Asterales > Asteraceae > Helianthus > Helianthus tuberosus. The sequence goes on along the minus strand of CM060438.1, from coordinate 44,275,991 downwards.
GCCATTGATGCTCTAAAGTGACTTGATTAAATGTGACCCTTATTGATATAAGCGGTTGTGCCAATAAGGACACTATTAAATATGTGTCCCAATCCTTCAAGTATGATGCTCTAACTTGGTGGAAGACACTGATCCAATCCACTGGTAAGGTTGCACTGTACAACCTAAGTTGATCTAAATTCGTGAAACTGATCCACAAGACCTACTACCCACCTCACGAGGTGGAGAAAGTTGAATCTGACTTCCTGAAATTAACTATGAAAAGTCTCGACTCTCGAGCTTATGTATCTGATTACAATTCTCTTTCAAGACCCGTTTCTTATCTAATTACTCCTGAGTCTAAGCGCATTGGTATAAGAAATTGTGTTATGGTCAGTAATTACTTATAAAAATTGCTTATAGGTATTGTTAGTGATGATTTTATGAAAATCCAAGGTTTAAGTATAAAGAAAAATCTAATTGAGATTATTACTTTGGTTAAAATTGACCTAAAATGATAATTTGTTTAATGGATTGACATAAGTGACAAAAAAAAATTAAATGGTTAATCTATGAAAGATAATCTAATTCATTGGAGAATGGAGACTATTGAAGAATATTTATCGGATTAAAATTTGACCCTGGAAGTTTCTTGTTCTTGGTTTGGATCTTTCTTATTTGCTTCATTTCAAGTTAACGTCTTTGTTGACCCATTTATCATCAAGTCATTAACTTTCAAGAAGGTCAACTTTATAATTTATTGTTTTCTCACACATATGAACACTATTAAATAAAAGTCTGTGTGTGGCTGGGTCAATATGTTTGCATAAATTTAATTAATATCTTTCAAAAACATGTTTTATAAAAGATATTTTACATGTAATACAAAGTATACAAACAAATGAAAAGTCGTTATTTTTACATAAAAATATTACTTTGTGTGTTTCAAAGTAAAAGTCCATTTTTTTAAATTAAGTTTACTAAAAAAAATTATATAACCACTTACCTAAATCCCTTTCGTCAAGTATTTGTATAAAAAGCCATTTTTTTTAATTCTATATTTAAAAGTTTTTTCGGTTAATTATAGATGTGTTACATTGGTGCTATTATTGAACTACATTTCCTGCATATTTTTAAACCAGCTATGTGGAGAGACTTTAAAAACATCCATAATGGTTAATGTCTTCTAAAGGGTATTTTTCAAGAATATTGGATTTAATAATCTCAATTACTCGTCGTTGGCCGCCAACAGTCTTAACTTCAAAAATAACCATTGGCAGTCCCAACTATTGACATATTGGCCACCAATGGACCCTGACTAACAGAACCCTAACGTCGTTAGTCTCTAGTCGTCGGAAAACCATTTTTGTCCATAAAAAGGTTTCTAAAGGTCCGATCTAAGGTTACAAAGAGGTTTGAGACAAAAATATTAAGTTTTCCGGCCAAAAAATTGACAAAGGTTCACAAAGGTCCATAATAAGGTTACAAAGAGATTCGAGACAAAAATGTTGAGTTTTCCGGCTACAAAACGTTTTTCCGGCGACCGGAGACTAACGGCATTAGGGTTCTGTTAGTCAGGGTCCATTGGAGGCCAATATGTTAAAAGTTAGGACTGTCAGTGATTATTTTTAAAGTTGAGACTGTTGGCGGCCAACGGCGAATTTGGGATTATTAAAATCCAATATTCCTATTTTTCGTCACATCAATGTTATAATGTTCTTTAAAAAATGTATAATGGTTAACACCCCTTAATGCCCATTTAATTATTACTTACCAATTTTTTTTCTTCTTATTTGGAGTTATACCAGAAACGTCCTCTCGCTTTTCATGCCTTATAACACCCAAGTGGGTGGTGCTAAGGACGTTATTAAGCTCATTCATGCCCCTATGATCAGGGTCGGCCTGGAGAATTCGTGTACCTTGTTCGAGCTCGATAAAACGTGTCCTTAGGCCTTAACAAAATTGAGTATTGGGCTCACTAAAGATTTAAACCTAATGTCAATGGGCTAATAACTAAAATAAACCATAAAAATAGTTTTGTAAGTTGACTTATGTTGGTGTTTGTATGAGTATACCCTATTAATTTATATTTTTACATATGCATATCGGATTTTTTTTAGAATAATGTGTCATTCGAAATATCAGGTCCTGCCTGGTAGTCCTCCCTCAAGACTGGCCATGCGTATAATGCCCATTACGCATGAACTAATGGTTTAATCAAATGAGTCAATAATGTTTTACAATTAACGGTGAAGCCTTGACATGTCAAATTGGAAGTTTCGTTTGTTTTGTTTATCTTTCCAAAAAGTAAAGGAAAATTAAAAGATGGTTTGCAATATTGACTAATCGTCTTTTTCATTTTATAAACTCAATTAGACTAATGGGTATGGTTAGGATAGGCTTGGATGGGTTGAGCCGCCACGTAGGCGTCTCGTGGGGGATGAGCCTCCATCATATTTGAGGGGGATGGAGGCTCGTGGGGGATGGGGCCCCACCTCATTATTTTATAATTTTATAAGTTTTAATTTATTAACTTAATAAAAACTTTATAAAAATTAAAAAATACAACATAAAACAACATAAATAATTTCATTTCATAACATAAAAAAAAATTACATTTCCTAAAAAAAAAAAAATTACCGAAAAATAAAAAAAAATTAGATTTCCTAAAAATAAAAAAACAACCTACGACGACCATTTTTTCATCACTTCTTCCTTCATCTTCTGATAAACCATTTTTTCAACCTTCTTCCCCTTCCCCTTGTTTTTTTTTCGGTTGAGCTCTTGCGGTGGCGATTCGGGGACGACTTCATCATCATCATCATCAAGGTTAACCGGTTGGGAAGTTGGTGACATCACCTTCATCTTCTTCCCCATACCCATTAGTGATATATATGCTGAAACACAAAGGCGTAGCTTTCAAGGGGCCGGGAGGGGCGCCCGACCCCCCGAACTTTTCGCTCAGTAGTGTTATATATGTACATTTCGTGTAGAATTTTTTAGGTATATACGTTTTCCACCCCCGGTTTTATAAAAAAAAAAATTACTTGTATAGAATTTTTAGGTTCGGTGACTTCCGACCCCCCGGTTTTATAAATTTCTTTTTTACTTATATAGAAGTTCTAGGTTCGGTGACTCCCGACCCCCCGGTGGAAATTTTCAAGCTTCGCCACTGCTGAAACATATGGGTGACATCAGAGATAATCTCGCATGCAATGACGTGCGTGACAGGTAGTGAGGTACAAGTGGGTGACATCACCTTCTCGAACTTTTATTTTTAAATTATTTGGAAGGTTTAGTATGAGTTATGATTTAAACATTTCAGAATAAAATATATAATCATTTTGTCAATTCAATTTATCTTTCCATATTTCTTACACTCCAGAATTTGTTTACGTTGAAACAGATGTATTCTCTACGGCAATCACATTCACATATTCATGAAATCTTTCTACTAGTACTTCTTGAAATTACTTGCTGAATTATCATTATTATTGAGTGTATGATACTTATAACACATAAAAATAGGAGTAAATACTATATAATACAGAATTTTTTTACTGGTGTCACGTGATTTGCTCATGCGTCATACCTGTGACATTCTTATGAAATATGAGAAGCCACCCCGTATTTTTTTCTGGTAAATTTCTATATAGAGTTCTACCATATGAGTAAATAATAAAAATCTTAGTAAACTAACCCGAATAGAGATAAATAAAAATACATTTTGTATCAATAGCATTTTGGTATTGTAAGAGCTCAAGGAAAAGAAAAAAATGAAATCTTGAATGCCCAACTCTTTAGAAGATAAAACCACTTGGGGTGTCCCAGTGGCCAGCCTCACCCACCTCTTCCAAGAGGATCCCGGTTCGAATCCTGGCAGGTACACCCTCCATGTCACACCATAACTTTTGCGGAAGCGTGATTATTGGTGTGACTTTCTTAATACCATAGCATTCAATCATAACAATGCTATATGATAAAAACCATAAGATGTTCATCCATTACTTACGTTTGAAAATAACATAACATACTTGTCTGAAACATCGACACCAAATTCAAGTTACAAACCACAACATGTTTTAAATGAGTTCACAAAGACTCGACAAAAGTACTTAAACAAACCCGAGCTTAGGACCATGTATCTCGTCCAGGAGTAAGATACACCTCCTAAACCCTAAAGACTTGGATGGCATCTTTTATTTATGACGCAGCTTGAACATGCAAACACCTGTCAGATCCACTTAGTTCCCTGAAATACATGTAATTTAAAAACATCAACAAAAGTTGAGCGAGTTCATGTGTTTGTGTATGTGTATGAATAAACCTTTAAAGTATGTCTGTATGTATGTATGTCCCTGTTATGTACCAATAAGGAAAACAGATCACCAATGGTTTGCAAGGCCAATGGCATGTGTGAAATGGAGCAGGAAAACTCAAACCTAGCGGAATTTTGCCACGGCATTAGTATGTGGACATAGTCACCACATGGGCCACCCTGGTCCTCATGGGTGTGGGCTCGCTACACCCAAATAGATCTATCACTCATATCCCTCAGTCCTACGACGAGGATTAATGGCCTTAAGTGTTGTACCCACCTTTCACATGATCAAGCAGTAACCCTCTTTAGCTAACCATACCATGTATAAAACGTTTGTAAACAATTGTAACATGTATTTCACCCCCGAAGTTATAAAACTGAAAACAGTTAAAAGAAAAGGGGGACATGAACTCACGGTTTTGCGTCTTCAGAACTTGTAACTCAAATCCCCTCAGCAAACACGACTCCCTACAATGTACTAGGGTCTATTAGACGAACGGGCCGCGCCTTGCCTTAGTATTTACGTTTTTTAGTTACGTTTCTTTTACATCTCCAATATTATTCCAAGTTATAATTTCTTGTTAAAATAATGATTATTTTAACTTTAAATTATATTTAATTTTGGAATAATTTGTTAAACAATATTTTGTAATGATACTTCTCAAGTATTTACTTTTGTATTTCCTTCCCAAGGATGGGGGTATCTCATACATGTATCTTCGTATTCTTGTATTTGTAATCCCAAAATAATATATTTTCAAGTCTCACTTTAGAAAATATATTTAACTTATTTTGTCCAAAAATAATGTATTTCAAGAAAATATATATTTTTCTCAAAAATCATATATCTTCTAAATATTCTAAGAAAATATATTTTAACTTTCAAAAATAATATATTTTCTTCTTGTCGAAAATATGATATACTTTGGTAATATTTACAAAAATCATATTTTCATTTCTTGCATCCAAAATAATATTTACCAAAAATATATTTATAATGGCATTTTCCGGAATATTTTGTAAGTTACGTTCTTACGTTCGGTTTCACAATATTAAGTGCGTAACTTATATATATTTACTCCTTGTGATTTTTGGTATTATTTTGGATTGTAAATTCTTGGTATTTTGTTAAGTTATATTACTTTAGATCGTATAATAATATAACTAATACACCAAGTATACAAATAATCACACACAATGTGCCTTCTAAATATATATCCTTCAAATACATATTTAGTTATTTTTATCTACAAAAACCAACTTCCAATACTTGTATTTTGTAACAAAATCTATGGCAAGGTTTATATTGAAAATCATAGTTGAAACTCACTTGTAAATATTTGTTTAGAGAATATTTTTCTAAGTGTTTGTATTTTTAGAAAATTTCGCCATAGTTTCCTCTAAATATGGAGGTGCCCATGCTATTTAAGCATATCATTTTCTTTTCAAAAATCATCATAAGCAATCAGCAATCAATCTTCACTTACCAAGTGCTAAAACAAAGCTATCTACATAATAATCATGAACTTGAACTATCATAAAAACTTGTAGTAACTTGGTAGTGTATTTAGTAGGTTTAGTTACCCTTTAAAGTGTGTTTATTTCTTTAAAAATCTCATTCTTAAAGGATTTAGGTGTTTACAACTTACTAGATGATTTTTCCAAAAATCATTCTTTTGAAATTTTCTTGTAAACAAAGTGTTCTTATACTTGTTTCACCACTAGAAACATGATTAGTTCTTTTAAAACAATGTTCATGTAAATCTTTGTGATTTAGCTTGGTTTCTTTGGAAAACTATTTTAGAAATCGTCCACTCACAAGACTTAGACTGGTATCTTGTTTAAATCATCATCACATGAAAACAACTTTTATTATTCAAGTTCATGTAAACATAAGGCATGATGATCTTGGTCTTTCACAAGATTATCACATCAACTTACTAGATCATGTGTTTAATCATAATCTAGTAGGTTCCATATGATGTCTAACATCACTAACACTAGTAATCAATCAACAAGAAGCAAATAAACACAAATCAACAAGTATTCATATGTTTATAAGCTTATGTTAGAGATTTATGATTATGTCTTTTAGTGTTCATCATGTTTAACAATGTATATCATCTTTTAACCAACAATATATGAAGTAACAAAGGGTTATGAGGGCCTTACTACTAGCACAAGGCTAGGGAAGAACACTTGATGTTGTAGATGACAAATGTGGAGGATAAAAGCTAATGGGAGAGGTCCTTCAAGATCCAAGACCACCAAACCTTCTTTTATGGTTCCTTACACCTTTGTGAGTATATGGATCGAATGGAAGTGAGATGATGATGGTGGGGTGGTGGGTGCTTGTTCTCGACCGAATGGAGGAGAGGGAGGAAGGAGATGGATGGTGTGTGTAGTGTGTGTGAGAATGAGAGGATCATGGCATCTTATAACCAACTAATTCTATTCTCCAATGTGTATTATGTCTTGTAAGTACACAACACAATCTTAATCAAATCTTAAGAGATTTAAGGAGATCAAGTAAGATCTCACAAGATCAAAGGTGGGGCCACTAAGGTGACCGTCCACCATGGGGGGGGGGGGGGGTCTTGGTTAGGTTTAAATGGTAAGTTAGATTGTATAGTTGGAAGTTAAGTGTATTAGTTAGTGTTCATGTGTATTAGATGTTATATAGTGTGTTAGGGTGTTCGGGGATCATAACTGGCTTAGAAACACTAAAACAACGCTTCTAGTATAATTTTGGTGTTTCAGGTAGTGTCCGGTTGTTTGGTTAGATACCGGTTCGTTAAAGTGTCAAACTATTCCGTTTAGTGATCTTTAAGTACCCTTTTGTGACACTTTTAATTCCCGACACATAGGAAAGCATTCAGGACCATTTAGTCATGTTTTTGCATGTAATTAGCTTATTAAATTGCTGAATTTTGCTGAAATGTGCTGAATTCAGCACTTTAACTGGGTTTTAGGCACTTTCCGGCACTTAAACTATCACCTAGTGAAGCAGTTTTATGATCCTTACTTTCCTACACACCATACTAGTGTGAAACTTAGTCTCTAGCCCATACTGGGTCTCAAAACACTGTTTGTCTATGTACTGAACCTCGTCAGCATATTCCTGTTTTATCCGTTAACTGTGCTAACTGTGCTTTGTGCATCGTGTATGTCAATAAAGTTTGCATGTGATAATGAGGTGACATTATGTAATATGTGATGCACATGTAAGTATGTTGCAGTAATCAGAAAGCAGTTTAAGTCATTGGTTGTAATTCAGCACAGTCATTAAGCACTAATCAATATTAATTAGTTGTACGGATACCTGTATTTTTTACAGTTGTCACATTCTCCCCCTGTTAAGAAAATTTCGTCCCGAAATTTTAAGCTCTGCTACTAGCTGCAGGGGAATTGGGGAACAAGTGTGGGTATTTCGCTTTCATGCGATCCTCACGCTCCCAAGTGAATTCTGGGTCGTGACGCGCGTTCCATGGAACCTTGACGAGTTTAACACTACTCCTGCGTGTCTTGTTAACCTTCCAGTCAGTAACCTCAACAGGTTCTTCGGTAAAGCGGAGTGTGTCGTCAACGTGGACTTCATCGGCAGGAATGACAATTGTTTCTTGAGTTGGACTCTTTTTAAATTAGATACATGAAATGTATCATGAACACCATTCAGTTCTGCGGGTAGATCCAACTTGTAAGCTACAAGACCAATCCTCTCTAGGATTTTGAACGGTCCAATGTATTGCGGGTTCAACTTTCCACGCTTCCCAAAGCGTGCTACACCCTTCCAGGGTGAGACATTTAATAAAACCATATCTCCCACTTCAAATTCCAAAGGTTTCCTCCTTTGGTCCGCAGAGCTCTTTTGTCGATCACGAGCCGCCTTGATGCGCTCTCGGATCTGCATAATCTTGTCAGTCGTCTCTTGAACCAATTCGGGACCAACAAGCTGTCTATCACCCGCGTCTGCCCAGCATAACGGTGATCGACACTTGCGTCCGTATAGAGCTTCAAACGGTGCAGCTTGAATGCTTGCATGGTAACTGTTGTTATATGAGAATTCAACCAAAGGTATATGGTTGTCCCAACTGCCACCCAAGTCCATAACGCAAGCTCGTAACATATCTTCTAGCGTTTGAATCATTCGTTCGCTCTGGCCATCTATCTGCGGATGAAAAGTAGTACTCAGATTCAACTGAGAACCAAAGGCTTCTTGGAAGGATTGCCAAATCCTTGATATAAACCTTTCGTCTCTATCAGAAATAATCGAGATAGGCACTCCATGTCGTGCAACAATCTCTCTGAGGTACAGCTCAGCAAGCTTGCTAGTGTTGTCTTTTTCTTTGATCGGCAGAAAATGTGCAGATTTCGTCAGATGGTTTACGATTACCCAAATCGTATCATGACCTCTGGGTGTCCTTGGTAACTTCGTTATGAAATCCATTGAAATCTGCTCCCATTTCCACATGGGTATTTCAGGTTGTTGCAGAAGACCTGAAGGCTTCTGGTATTCGGCCTTTACCTTGGCACAAGTCAAACATTTGCCAACATATGTTGCAACATCGCCTTTTAATCTTGGCCACCAGTAGAAATCCTTTAAATCTTGGTACATCTTATCCAATCCTGGATGGATCGAGTACCTTGACTTGTGAGCTTCATCGAAAATTACTTCTCTAATACCACCAAAGAGGGAAACCCAAATTCGTTTCATGAAGCACAACGTTCCTTCCTCATTGGGTACTAACTGTTTCTCCATCCCACGGAGATATTCATTCACAAGGTTCTCCTTCTTAAGAGCTTCTCTCTGCGCGGAACGAATGCGCAACGAGAGGTCCGTTTGTACAATCATTTCTAAAGCCCTAACTCTTATGGGCTTAATCCTTTCCTTCCGACTCAAGGCGTCTGCGACCACATTCGCCTTCCCTGGGTGATACTTGATTTCACAATCGTAATCGTTTAACAGCTCCACCCATCGGCTCTGTCTCATATTAAGCTCTTTCTGATCGAATATATGCTGCAGGCTCTTGTGATCTGTAAAGATCGTACAGCGGGTACCATACAAATAATGTCGCCAGATCTTTAACGCAAACACCACCGCACCTAATTCCAAGTCATAGGTGGTGTATTTTTTCTCATGAACCTTCAACTGGCGCGAAGCGTAGGCTATAACCTTGCTGCATCAGCACGCAACCTAAACCTTGATGCGAGGCGTCGCAATATACCACGAAGTCATCAGTGCCTTCGGGTAGGGATAGGATCGGTGCATCGCAAAGCTTGTTCTTCAACAACTGAAAAGCTTCTTCCTGCTTATCTCCCCATTCATACTTCTTGTCTTTTTGAGTGAGGGAGGTCAACGGTTGAGCGATTTTCGAAAAAATCCTCAATAAATTTGCGGTAATATCCTGCCAAACCTAGGAACTGACGGATCTCGGTTGGTGTCTTCAGAGTCTCCCAATTCTTGATCGCCTCGATCTTTGTGGGATCCACATGAATTCCATCTTTGTTAACCACGTGACCAAGGAACTGAACTTCACGCAACCAGAACTCGCACTTCGAGAATTTTACGTACAATTTCTCTTCCTTGAGCAGTTCTAAGATAGCTCTTAGATGTTGCTCATGTTCTTCCTTCGACTTCGAATAAATCAAAATATCATCGATAAACACAATCATAAATTTATCGAGATATGGCTTGCAGACTCTATTCATCAAATCCATAAACACTGCTGGTGCGTTTGTCAAACCAAACGGCATAACCAGGAACTCGTATTGTCCATATCGAGTCCTAAAGGCAGTCTTTGGAATACTTTCCTCTGGTATTCTCAACTGGTGATAACATGATTGGAGATCGATCTTGGAGTAAAAACTCGAACCTTGTAGTTGATCAAAAGGTCATCAATCCTCGGTAAAGGATACCGATTCTTAATGGTTAACTTGTTCAGCTCGCGGTAGTCGATGCACATACGGAAACTACCATCCTTCTTCTTAACAAACAGCACTGGAGCTCCCCAAGGCGAGAAGCTTGGTCTGATAAATCCCTTATCCAAGAGCTCCTGAAGTTGTGTCGACAACTCCTGCATTTCTGAAGGTGCAAGTCGATATGGTGCCTTAGCTACAGGCGCGGCGCCTGGAACTAAGTCAATATGGAATTCAACTTGTCGCTGCAGCGGCAATCCTGGCAAGTCTTCGGGGAAGACTTCAGGATATTCCCTAACAACTGGGATATCTTCCAATTTTGGCTCAGCGGCTTCCTTGTCCACGACGTGTGCCAAGAAGGCAACACCTCCTTTCTGCAAACATCTACGGGCCTTCAAACAACTAATGATCCTTAGAGGCGTATCGTGCTTTTCTCCATGCACTACAATTGCCTCACCATTCGCCATCGGAATGCGAATGATCTTCTTGTGACATACGATTTTTGCTCGGTTGCTTGACAACCAATCCATTCCAACTACCACGTCGAAGCTTCCCAACTTGACGAGCAGAAGATCAAGCGAAAACTCGTGCTCCCCGAGTTCTATCACGCAACCTCTAATTATTTCGTTTGCTTCTTCTAGCTTTCCATTAGCTAGTTCTATCGAATACGGAATATCTAGCTTACTAGCTACTAACCCAAGCATATTCTTAAATTCTAGGGATACAAAACTATAATCGGCACCAGTATCAAACAGTACAGATGCAAAGCGTTGGTTGATAGGGAACGTACCAGTGACCACATTTGGATCTTGACGAGCTTCCCTAGCTCCGATGTTGAAAACCCTTTGATGCGGGTTGGTGTGTATATAAGTTTAAGTATATTTTAAGCCCTTTTTACACGTTAGTCAAGTTTTAAATTTATAAAACACAATATTTTACTAACACCAAACACACATATGGGCAAGTGCACCCATCGTGAGCGTAGTATAGTGTTGGCAAGATACCGAGGTCGTCCAAGGACACAAGAGATTTTAGTACCGGTTTATCCTTAACGTCTAATCAAATCAAAAGTTTAGAAAAAGGTTTTAAACTAGAAAAATAAAAACTAACTAAAATGCTGAAAAATAAAATAAAAGAAAAACAGATAGACAAGATGAATCACTTGGCTCCGACTCGTGTTTAGTGTAACCTTTGATTATTTCCGCACTTTTGCACTATTTAAGAGATTATCTTAGTTATTGTAGTAGGCCCCTCTTTTGAAGGTGACGTTACCCTCAACCCAGTAGTTTGAGTCAGCAAGGATACAATCCTAAAGGGTCGGATTATTGAAAGATAATTAATTAAGTTATTAATGCGTATTATGGTAGGCCCCTCTTTTGAAGGTGACGTTACCCTCGGCTAAGTAGTCTGAGTCAGCAGGGATACAGTCCTAAGTAGCCGGGTTAAAGTATTAATAGTAGCTTACATATGAGGGGATCAAAGAGTTTGGACCCCCGCCATCCAATACCGGTGGGTATTGAAGGAGGTCCTACTAAATTTGACCCAGGTCCTTGCAGGATCTATACACTGAACAAGGCAAGACTCTTACCAAACCGTTCCCTTAACCCCCGACCAGGTAGCCAACATACCTCCATATAGACCGTGGAGATATGAATGGTGAAAATCTTTTATTTTATATAGACAGTAAAATAATGCCAAGACACCACGGACAAACGATAAGGAAGAATCACCTTCAACATAAGAAACTAGTTATTAAAGTCATTAATACATAACCAAGTAAAAAGTGCGAAAAGATTAAAAATAAAAAGTATTACACTAGACACTTTGTCTTCACCAAGTGATGTAAGAGACTTAGGCAAACATGACCTTGATTGTCAAGAACTCTTACGATCAATCTTGGATCCCGAGACGACTCACACACTCTATGATGGACAATGGATGATGGTGGTGGATGATGGTGTTGTGATGGTGGTGGGTGGTAGGTGAAGTGTGAGAGACGTGGTGTGCCAAGGGATGGTTTGCAAATGAGCCAAGCATCCCTATTTATAGCCTAAACAGTAGCTCGGGCACGGCCCCGTGTCCATCCTTCTTCTCTGTCTTCATTAATTGCTTTTGTCTGCATTAGTTGACTACGACCCCGTGTCCGCTGGGCACGACCCCGTGTGCAGAAGCATATCTGTACTATCAAGATTTCCCTAGATTCTGCGAATCTTATAGTTGACCATGGCCCCGTGTCCGCTGAGCACGGCCCCGTGTCCGCTGAGCACGGCCCCGTGGTGGGCGATGGAAGCTTCTACAGCTTTGTCTTTTATGCTGACACTTGGGCACGCCCCCGTGTTCACTGGGCACGGGGCGTGTTCAGCCTTCTGTTCTCTTATTTTGCTTGGGAAGATGCTTTCGGGGAGGTCGGGCATGCCACGTTTGTTCCTTTTCTTGTATTTATGTTAGATTTAGCTGCCTTTTTGCTTCTTTTGCTAATTTGAGCTCATTTAATCCTGAAAATACAAAAGGAAGACAAAAGCACACTTTTTCCAACATTAGTACTAAAAAGGGTTAGTTTTATGCCACAATTGATGTAATTTATATGTTGCATTTTGCACTCGAGAGCGGCATGAAACTTACTCCTACCATAGGTTTGCCAAGCAATCAATCCTCCTCATTTTTTAACTATATACCTTTGTAAATATCAAGAGGACTTTTGGGTGAATGGTTAGGCTTGGGTTAAAGGTAGGTGGTTGGGTTAGTGGTTAGTAGAAAAAGGGCGAAAAGCGTAAAAAGCGTCGGTTTTCGAAAGACTTTTTATTTTTGCAATTTTTATTTTGATGAAGCCATGATTCAAACAAAGTTATTTTTAATAAACTTGTTTGTTTATTTCTTTTGCTTCATCATCAACAATTTTTTTTTTGAAAGTCATACGAAAAAACGAGCTTGTTACTAAAACAAAGGGTTAAAAATAAAAAAGGTTTTGGTGGGTGAAAGGGTGTTTGGTTTGGGTTAAGAAATGAAAATGTTTAGGCTCAAAGGGGTTAACTAGGGGGATTTTTGGTATGTGGTAAAAAAAAAAAGAAAAATAATGGTGTAGAAATAAAAAGGGTTAGTCCTAATGCCTCCATCATTTACTTACTCGGGTTTAAGTTGGTAAGGATCGGGAATGTATCGTCGTGGCAAGTTCTAGAGTTGTAAGAACCAAGCGGTTATTCACACAAGAAACGAAAAATGAGCATTTAGTTTAAAGATATGTATTTGTATGCTCAATAAAGGCTCAAAACTCACTTTTGTGGGAATGGGTTTTTATGTGATCAAGTATATATAATTAAATTTTAACTAAGCTTGTCATGCCTTTTCATAATTTTCTTATGTTGGTTCTTTTTATCACGACGCTGTCGGTTGTAAATTTGTAAAAATATAACCTTTTTTTAGAATTTGAAATTCCCAAGTTAAACCTAGACAAGTAAAAAAAATGAAAATTTTTGAAAAAATTTGGGTGATTAGCGGTTCCAATAGAGTTTTGTGTAAGGCTTGTAATTAGGACTTGCAAGATTCAAAGTTTTAGCATCCCCCCCACACTTAAATTACACATTGTCCTCAATGTGTCCCAAAAATAAGTTTTTAGGTTGATTGAATGTGTAAAAGGTGTGAAAAAGCAAAATTTTATGTTACTGGGCGTCTGGACACGACCCCGTGGTGTCCGGGCACGGCCCCGTGTTCAGGTGCCAGTAACAAAAAGTTGAACAAAAGAAACAGAAGCCTGGACACGGGGGCGTGTTGGGTGAACACGGCCCGTGTCCAGTTTACCTGAACTGGGTATTTTCTGCAGACTGTGCAGCACGGGGCCGAGTTGGGCGGGCACGGCCCGTGCTGAACCTGCTGTAATGAAGAAAGTTTCGTCGGATGGCCCTGTTTCCGTGCATGGGGTGCTGGTAGGGCTGTAAACGAACCGAACGTTCAACAAACAGTTCGTGAACCGTTCGACTGGAAGTTCGTTTATGTTCGTTCGTTTAATAAACAAACGAACATGAACAAGAAATTTCATTCGATTAGTTAAATGAACGAACATGAACAAAGGTCTCGTTCGTTCGATTGTGTTCGTGAACGTTCGGTAAGGTGTTCGTGAACATTCGCTGATTTGCGTTCGTTTATGTTCGTATCTTTGTGTTTTAATTGAAGATCTTTGTACTTTCTTATATTTTATTTGTAGTTTTTATATTATTAAACTTTTATTTATTTTATCTCCCTAACAATTAAACTAGGAAACCCACTTTTACCTTGTTTATGCATCATTTCCCTTTCATTTCTCGTTATTTAAATCCACGAATACAATCAACCTCCGTTCCACATAAGGGATTCAAGTTCAAGTGCTACTCTCTGGGCCATCTATCTTTATCCTTCGTCGCGTTCGCCAAATTTATTTGTGTCCGTTTGTGTTCGTGAACCATTCGCGAACACGCTCATTTCCTTAATGAACGAACACGAACATAAAATCTCATTCGGTAAGTGTTCATGAACCGTTCGTGAACACATTCATTTCCTTAACGAACGAACACGAACAAAGCCTTATTCGTGTTCGTTCAGTTTGTTTACAGCCCTAGGTGCTGGTCCAAGTTTCCCTTGTTATCCTTCACCATCCCGAGTGTGTTTTATTCATTACAACATCATCCAAAAACCAAATTAGCTAAAACCATCATTCATTAAGTCATAGAGAGAATTACAAAATAATCCTAAAAGTTAAAATACTAGATAGTTAGGTCAAAGAAACACAAGAAATCTAAACCAAGAAGTTCTAGCCTACTACTTATTCTATTAGCAAAATTTCTGAAAAGATATATCCCTCGGTTAGATGTGGCTTGAAAAACTTCTTTCTCCGGGCATGGGTTCCTCACACGTCGGCGAGCCATTCTTCTATCTCCCTAGGGAGAAGAAAGGCGGGCTCATTAGCATTGGTTTGAGGAGGTCCAACCTCCCCCGGGACTTCTTGTAGATCTTCAAGAGGAGGTTCCGCTGGAATGTCATCCCAACCGGTAGGATTGTTGATTCCAAGTGCTAGGTTCCAATCCTCTTGAGGGAGGATTGGTTCCATGGGAGGTGTTACAAGAATGTTTAACCTCTGGTGCAAGAGGTTTATTTCTTGAAAACTGTTTTCCAACCCCACCGTAAGATAATTTATACGGTCTATTAGGACCTCCTCTACCGAAGTCATCTCGTCAAGAGCTTCACGTAATGCCATTACGTAACGTATGAGAGTCACTTCGATTGATGACCTTCTCTCCCTTCGACTGTTTCTGGAGTGCGCAGAAGAAGTTCCACTGTTTTGACTAGACATTCTACGAAAACAAACCAGAAATAGTTCATTTTAAATGAAACAGTACATCGGACACGGCCCCGTGCTCAATGAGCACGGCCCCGTGTTCAACTTTCTGCAGATTTTCGGATCAAGGAATCTTGGAGTTTTAAATTATTTTTCCAACTTATGAAGCATTTTTTAACAGAAATAACTTAAAATAATGTTGCACAACTTATTTTTAGCAAGATTCCTTGGACAAAAATCTAATAATCAACACAATAAAGCTTGAGAGCAAGCTTCAATGGAGGTGTTGAGACAAGAAAGATGAAGAAGAAGGCAATGAATAAAAGAGGAAAAGACAAGATGTTTGTTAGAACCTTCTTTTAGAAAATACCTAGGATGGTAGGTGAGAAGATCCTCTCAAATCTCTGTCCCTGGATGGTCCAAATGTGCAGGATTCTTGGCTGCATTTATAGAAAACGACAGCATGCTGGACACGGCCCCGTGTCGGCTGGGTACGGCCCTGTGTGCAAGTAAGATCCTGACACATTTTGTCCGTATTCTGACTAAAAGTCAGAAAGGAATCTTTTGGTGGACACAGGGGCGTGTTGACCTGGTCACGACCCTGTGTCGAAAGGCTGTTTATGAAGTTTGTCTATTTTTAAGGAACTTTTCCAGATCGGGCGGTTCCTTACTGGATGGAACAACCCTAAAGTGCCTAAGATACCTTAATTGCTCTAGATTAAGACGAGAACGCAAAAGGTTGTCGGTGAGGGTGATTCCTATGCTATATGTAGGTGGACAAGTCCAACCCTTTCCCGGGCTCATGTTAAAGAATGTGTATGCCGAATCACTCAGGTCTATGTATGCATCGAACAAAGTCGATGGGGTGTCCTTCACGGCACAATCGACACAGGGACGACTATCGCTCAAGTCCTCACTAGAGTTAGAGGTAACGTTGGAAACAACGAAGTTGTTTTTATGCGATCCCAACAATTCTTCTTGGTTATCGTCTTGAGATAAATTATTGAAATCTATCCTAAGTTCTTCTAACCAATTAAGAATTAGATCTTCCATTTGAAATAGTTCATTAAGAAGCATTTCTCCTAGAAGATCCGGTTGAGAGCATTCGAAGGAGAGATGAGGATTATTTTTACTTTCGCCCCTCTTAAGGCCACATGAAAACAATGGGTCTATATAGTGGGGCTTATAATTTAGAAAATAACATTCTAATTCTTTATGAGTGCCACCACATATTTGACATCACGTACCATAAGAGTGCCAAAAGTAAAAAAATATCATTATCACTCATGTTTGTGTCAGAAATTACCAACTGTCGGGATCTTACGGTTCTGTTTTCAGTAACTGAATCTTGGGCACGAGGCGTGTTGGGTGGGCACGACCCCGTGTTCAGCTTACTGTCTGACTTAAAACAGGATTGCCAGTTCCAATGATTGGGCACGGGGCGTGTTCAGCGGGCACGGCCCGTGCTGAGTTCTGCAGAAGCTGAAAAACTAAGAAAAATCCTAAAAAAACAGAAAAATAAGAAAAACGATTAGGCCGTTGATTCCTAACTTTCTTAAAATCCTTGTGTCCCCGGCAACGGTGCCAAAAACTTGATGCGGGTTGGTGTGTATATAAGTTTAAATATATTTTAAGCCCTTTTTACACGTTAGTCAAGTTTTAAATTTATAAAACACAATATTTTACTAACACCAAACACACATATGGGCAAGTGCACCCATCGTGAGCGTTGGCAAGATACCGAGGTCGTCCAAGGACACAAGAGCTTTAAGTACCGGTTTATCCTCAACGTCTAATCAAATCAAAAGTTTAGAAAAAAGGTTTTAAACTAGAAAAATAAAAACTAACTAAAATGCTGAAAAATAAAATAAAAGAAAAACAGATAGACAAGATGAATCACTTGGCTCCGACTCATGTTTAGTGTAACCTTTGATTATTTCCACACTTTTGCACTATTTAAGAGATTATCTTAGTTATTGTAGTAGGCCCCTCTTTTGAAGGTGACGTTACCCTCAACCCAGTAGTTTGAGTCAGCAAGGATACAATCCTAAAGGGTCGGATTATTGAAAGATAATTAATTAAGTTATTAATGCGTATTATGGTAGGCCCCTCTTTTGAAGGTGACGTTACCCTCGGCTAAGTAGTCTGAGTCAGCAGGGATACAGTCCTAAGTAGCCGGGTAAAAGTATTAATAGTAGCTTAAATATGAGGGGATCAAAGAGTTTGGACCCCCGCCATCCAATACCGGTGGGTATTGAAGGAGGTCCTACTAAATTTGACCCAGGTCCTTGCAGGATCTATACACTGAACAAGGCAAGACTCTTACCAAACCGTTCCCTTAACCCCCGACCAGGTAGCCAACATACCTCCATATAGACCGTGGAGATATGAATGGTGAAAATCTTTTATTTTATATAGACAGTAAAATAATGCCAAGACACCACTGACAAACGATAAGGAAGAATCACCTTCAACATAAGAAACTAGTTATTAAAGTCATTAATACATAACCAAGTAAAAAGTGCGAAATGATTAAAAATAAAAAGTATTACACTAGACACTTTGTCTTCACCAAGTGATGTAAGAGACTTAGGCAAACATGGCCTTGATTGTCAAGAACTCTTACAATCAATCTTGGATCCCGAGACGACTCACACACTCTATGATGGACAATGGATGATGGTGGTGGATGATGGTGTTGTGATGGTGGTGGGTGGTGGGTGAAGTGTGAGAGAGGTGGTGTGCCAAGGGATGGTTTGCAAATGAGCCAAGCATCCCTATTTATAGCCTGAACAGTAGCTCAGGCACGGCCCCGTGTCCAGTGGGCACAACCCCGTGTCCATCCTTCTTTTCTGTCTTCATTAATTGCTTTTGTCTGCATTAGTTGACCACGGCCCCATGTCCGCTGGGCACGACCCCGTGTGCAGAAGCATATCTGTACTATCAAGATTTGCCTGGATTCTGCGAATCTTATAGTTGACCACGGCCCCGTGTCCGCTGAGCACGGCCCCGTGGTGGCGATGGAAGCTTCTACAGCTTTGTCTTTTATGCTGACACTTGGGCACGCCCCCGTGTTCACTGAGCATGGGGCGTGTTCAGCCTTCTATTCTCTTGTTTTTCTTGGGAAGATGCTTTCGGGGAGGTCGGGCATGCCATGTTTGTTCCTTTTCTTGTATTTATGTTAGATTTAGCTGCCTTTTTGCTTCTTTTGTTAATTTGAGCTCATTTAATCCTGAAAATACATAAGGAAGACAAAAGCACACTTTTTCCAACATTAGTACTAAAAAGGGTTAGTTTTATGCCACAATTGATGTAATTTATATGTTGCATTTTGCACACATCACCCTTCCTTGAGCTTGATTGAGCTTTGGGCATTCTCTCTTGAAGTGCCCCACATCTCCACAGTTAAAACAACCTGGTCCCCAACCGTTACCATTTCCGTTACCACCCTGGTTGTTGTTTGCTCCACGGTTTCCACTACTAGCTTGATTTCCGAAATTACCACGATTCCCATTACCGCCATTTCCTCCTCGAGGGAGGTTTCCATACCCATTACCAGCACGATTATTATTTCCATTACCATAACCTCTCTGACCACCACGACCAGTACCAGCCCAGCATGTCTCCTTCGAATGGCCAACCTTCCCACATGACTCACACTTCCTAACTCTGCATTGGCCGGCATGATGGTACTGGCACACATCACATTTGGGCAGAGTGCCCATATATCCTTTTCCCTTGTTTTCAGCACCAGTCTTGACCTCAGCTGGTGGGTTCACATCCTTTTTCTTGTTAGCACTACTGGTACCCTTCTTGAAATTGGAGAACTTCCTTTTGTTCTCAGCCGATGACTCAACGTGAGTCTCTTTCTTTTTCTGTTCAGAGATCGAGAACTTGTTTAACCTGATCGCTTCCTCAGTTAACGCGACACTCAGATCTATAGCCTTGGTGATTGTGGCAGGCTTCGATGTTGTTACCATACTCATAATTTGAGGTGCCAACCCCCAAATAAAACGCTCAATGAGCTTGAATTTTGGACTAACCATGTATGGTACAACGCGAGATAGGTCGTGAAATCTCTGCACATACTCCGCAATCTTAGGACCATCCATCTTGAGGTTCCAAAACTCTGTTTCCAATCTTTGAATTTCAGCCCTGGAGCAATACTTCTTGCGCATGAGTTCCTTCATTTCAGCCCAAGTCAAAGCGTATGCTGCTGCCTCTCCTAGAGTTTGAACTTGGAGATTCCACCATGAAAGCGCTCCGTCTAAGAACAATCCGGAGATGTAGGTGACTTGGTGCTCCGGCGCACATTTGCTCATTCTTAGCACAGAATCAGTCTTCTTCGTCCATTGAACAAAGGCCACAGCACCCCCGGTGCCGTCGAAATTTAGAGGCTTACAGTCTAAGAACTGCTTATAGGTACAGCCTGTACAAGCAACATCATTCACAGATAGCATTAGCGAACGCACATGGAATATCCAAATGTAACGTTATGTGTCTCAACGACTTAAACATTACCATGAGGTGGGTTACTTCCCGAGGTACCCCCGCTTTGCTCGGAGCTCTGGGCATCGTGTTGTGCTATCGCTCGTGAAATCCATTCTTGTAACTCGGCCTCAGTTGTAGGTAGTGTGTTATCTCTTCGAGGGGGCATCTTCTAAAGAAGATAGTATAGGTCAGGTCTTATGCATATACGTATGTAGTATGTGTATGTAATAACTTTTATCCACGCAAGTAAACACATAATCATCCCAATCATAATGTAAACAAGTAATTCAACAATGTATATAATGAGAATGTTGCGATTGAGCTTTTCATATATCAATGACCACAAATACAGTTTTACATGTTCTACAATGTACCATACATCAAAAGGGACTATAGGGTCACATCACCCTTGTCCAAATCGTCTATCAACTACAACAATCAAAAGTCAAACAGTGGTCTTCAAAAGGCTGTGCAATCTGGGCTCAATAGCGACACTCTCACCAAAAGTATACTACCTGCATAAAACCAAAAACTGCTATGCTGATGGTGGAGGAGGGGGAGGTGGAGGAACGAAAAGCAAACTGTGCACATGCGCTAACTCCTCCTCAAGGGCATGAACAGTACGCATCAGGTAACTAATCTGCTGCTCCATAGTAAGAAAACGAACGTCAAAGTCTGGGTATGGCAGAAGAGGAGCGGGTGGAGTCGCGAACGGTGACTGACAAGGACAGGGTGGAGGACGTGGAATCCTCTCAAGATCCATGACTCTGCGACACAACATCTCCTGTTGGAGTTGTAGGGACAGGAGTAGCTCATCCCTCGTGTAGCCAGTGTAGTGGAAGGGATGGTATGGATCAGAAACAGGCATCGTGTCGGGCGGAAACCAAATCAGTGGCTCGCCCGATGATGCAGAGGTGAAAGGAGCAGTATGTGAAAACTGTGGCACAAAGGGAAAAGCTGCTGACACAGGAGGAACAGGGCCAGACGGCTGGCTAGACGGTCCTTCCCCTGGACGGGGTGGAGGGATATCCTGTAAGAACATGACCGGCAGATCAGTGCGGTGTATGTCAGACACATGTGGGCGAAACGAGGCGATATCAACAGGTGCATGAGTAGGTTTAGGTGAGGGAGTAACAGGCCTAACAAAAGGAGGCAAGTCATCATCGTCCTCTATCCACCCATTGTGTGTGAATGCGTAACGGGGATCTATATGGTCAGCAAAAGGAGCATGGTCTGCGGGTGCAGGTAGAGGGTCAGGTAACAGTGGTGCAACAACTGGTATGTCAACAGGTGCATGCTCAGGCATCGGATCATGAGCAGGTATAGGCTCGGGTGCAAGCATAGGCTCAGGGTTGGCTGGAGCTATCTCAAGATCAGCGGGTACATCAAAAAGCTGATCGTCAGGATTGAAGTCAACCTCATGCTCAGGATCAATGTCAGGATCAAACTCATCATCAAACTCAAAGTCTTGTGGAGGAACAGGTGCGACAGATATAGCTGTGTCAGAATCAGAATCGGTGGAATAACGCTGCAATCCCAGTGCGTGCAGAGTAGTAGATGACACAGACTCGAATGAATCAGGACCAGAATGGTCAGACGAAATCTCATTGATTGGAATCTCAATAAGCGAAACAGCAACGACATCATCGACTGGAGCTCCATCATCCTGGGCACCCTCAGGGGGACCCTCGATAAAAAGAGCGACGTCATCGTCAAACATGGCATCAAAAGGCAGATCCTCGAGAGGAAATGCAGCAAGAGGAAGAGGGGCGGGGATCGGAACAAGAAATAGATCCTCGCCAGGAAAACCATCAGCTAGCGGTATAATGTCGCCCAGGTCAGGTAAAGCAAACGGCTGAAAATCATCGTCATCGCTACTCTCAGTGTCAGAGGTGAAAACCTCAGGGTCCGGGACAATCTCATCATCTGAAACTATGGCCATAGGGTCTACGGTATCTGATAGCTCACTCTCCGATGAGGACATGGTGTCTGTAATCAAAATAACCACAATATATACACATATTTCAACAATCATCAAATAAGCATGTAAGTAGTAACAAAGTAAGCAAGTATGCATCCTAGTCTCCACAGACTATCCTACCCAGTCTCTCAGACTGAACCACCTAGTCTCTCAGACTAAAACCTCCCAGTTTCTCAAACTGTCCCAACTAGTCTCTCAGACTACCCAGCCTCTCAGACTGAACTACCCAGTCTCTCAGACTGCCCCAGCTAGTCTCTCAGACTACCTCCCCAGTCTCTCAGACTGACTCCCCAGTCTCTCAGACTGAATTATAAATGAATTCCTTGAAATGTTATTTTGTGTCTTTTATTTGTAAAAATGTTTGTTTCCTGGATCTTGACATTTCGTGCATGCAATGAAAATATGTTATGAAAACATTTTCGTGAGAGCCCTAATGATCGTAGTCTAGACTCGAGAAAGAATCCTAGTTCGCTACGATCGAAGCTCTGATACCAATACACACTGACTTTTGCGGAAGCGTAATTATTGGTGTGACTTTCTTAATACCATAGCATTCAATCATAACAACACTATATGATAAAAACCATGAGATGTTCATCCATTACTTACATTTAAAAATAACATAACATACTTGTCTGAAACATCGACACCAAATTCAAGTTACAAACCACAACATGTTTTAAATGAGTTCACAAAGACTCGACAAAAGTACTTAAACAAACCCGAGCTTAGGACCATGTATCTCGTCCAGGAGTAAGATACACCTCCTAAACCCTAAAGACTTGGATGACATCTTTTATTTATGACGCAGCTTGAACATGCAAACACCTGCCAGATCCACTTAGTTCCCTGAAATACATGTAATTTGAAAACATCAACAAAAATTGAGCGAGTTCATGTGTTTGTGTATGAATAAACCTTTAAAGTATGTCTGTATGTATGTATGTCCCTGGTATGTAGCAATAAGGAAAAACAGATCACCAATGGTTTGCAAGGCCAATGGCATGTGTGAAATGGTGCAGGAAAACTCAAACCGAGCGGAATTTTGCCACGGCATTAGTATGTGGACATAGTCACCAAATGGGCCACCCTGGTCCTCATGGGTGTGGGCTCGCTACACCCAAATAGATCTATCACTCATATCCCTCAGTCCTACGACGAGGATTAATGGCCTTAAGTGTTGTACCCACCTTTCACATGATCAAGCAGTAACCCTCTTTAGCTAGCCATACCATGTATAAAACGTTTGTAAACAATTGTAACATGTATTTCACCCCCGAAGTTATAAAACTGAAAACAGTTAAAAGAAAAGGGGGACATGAACTCACGGTTTTGCGTCTTCAGAACTTGTAACTCAAATCCCCTCAGCAAACACGACTCCCTACAATGTACTAGGGTCTATTAGACGAACGGGCCGCGCCTTGCCTTAGTATTTACGTTTTTTAGTTACGTTTCTTTTACATCTCCAATATTATTCCAAGTTATAATTTCTTGTTAAAATAATGATTATTTTAACTTTAAATTATATTTAATTTTGGAATAATTTGTTAAACAATATTTTGTAATGATACTTCTCAAGTATTTACTTTTGTATTTCCTTCCCAAGGATGGGGGTATCTCATACATGTATCTTCGTATTCTTGTATTTGTAATCACAAAATAATATATTTTCAAGTCTCACTTTAGAAAATATATTTAACTTATTTTGTCCAAAAATAATGTATTTCAAGAAAATATATATTTTTCTCAAAAATCATATATCTTCTAAATATTCTAAGAAAATATATTTTAACTTTCAAAAACAATATATTTTCTTCTTGTCGAAAATATGATATACTTTGGTAATATTTACAAAAATCGTATTTTCATTTCTTGCATCCAAAATAATATTTACCAAAAATATATTTATAATGGCATTTTCCGGAATATTTTGTAAGTTACGTTCTTACGTTCGGTTTCACAATATTAAGTGCGTAACTTATATATATTTACTCCTTGTGATTTTTGGTATTATCTTGGATTGTAAATTCTTGGTATTTTGTTAAGTTATATTACTTTAGATCCTATAATAATATAATTAATACACCAAGTATACAAATAATCACACACAATGTGCCTTCTAAATATATATCCTTCAAATACATATTTAGTTATTTTTATTTACAAAAAACCAACCTCCAATACTTGTATTTTGTAACAAAATCTATGGCAAGGTTTATATTGAAAATCATAGTTAAAACTCACTTGTAAATATTTGTTTAGAGAATATTTTTCTAAGTGTTTGTATTTTTAGAAAATTTCGCCATAGTTTCCTCTAAAAATGGAGGTGTCCATGCTATTTAAGCATATCATTTTCTTTTCAAAAATCATCATAAACAATCAGCAATCAATCTTCACTTACCAAGTGCTAAAACAAAGCTATCTACATAATAATCATGAACTTGAACTTTCATAAAAACTTGTAGTAACTTGGTAGTGTATTTAGTAGGTTTAGTTACCCTTTAAAGTGTGTTTATTTCTTTAAAAATCTCATTCTTAAAGGATTTAGGTGTTTACAACTTACTAGATGATTTTTCCAAAAATCATTCTTTTGAATTTTTCTTGTAAACAAAGTGTTCTTATACTTGTTTCACCACTAGAAACATGATTAGTTCTTTTAAAACAATGTTCATGTAAATCTTTGTGATTTAGCTTGGTTTCTTTGGAAAACTATTTTAGAGATCATCTACTCACAAGACTTAGACTGGTATCTTGTTTAAATCATCATCACATGAAAAAAACTTTTATTATTCAAGTTCATGTAAACATAAGGCATGATGATCTTGGTCTTTCACAAGATCATCACATCAACTTACTAGATCATGTGTTTAATCACAATCTAGTAGGTTCCATATGATGTCTAACATCACTAACACTAGTAATCAATCAACAAGAAGCAAATAAACACAAATCAACAAGTATTCATATGTTTATAAGCTTATGTTAGAGATTTATGATTATGTGTAACACCTCGTAAAGTTACGTTCAATGAAGTATTGACACGTGTAATAAACCCTAGTAAAGTCAAACCTTGAATATAAGGGACTAATTTTTTGAAAAATCGAAAAACATTGATTATGAAAGAACTGGAAGTATTATCATACCTAAAATAAGTTTCTAAATAACCTTTTACGGTTTTATATTCACAAATGAGCCACTTGTTAATCAAGTGTAACCGTTTGTGTAATTAATTGAAAGTTTGCGCAATAAAGGGTTAAAAGGTGTTAAACCCTCAAAATGGCACCTCCTAATTACCATGTTTACTTAGTTTATAGCCGAAAAGTCAAGCGTTTTGATAAACGCTTTGACTTTTAAACGGTTGATTCATTGTTCGTAACGAACATGGCTACATGACCGTAATTAGGTAGGTGTTAAACCCTCAAAAGGGCACCTCCTAATTACCATGTTTACTTAGTTTAATTGTCGGGTCAAATAAAAGTCAAACGGATTTGTTTTAAATAAAATTCATAACTATTAATATAGAAGTCATAAAATCAGTTTTCTCACCTTAATAACTTGTTAAATATTAGTTGAACATGTCTAAGCATGTTCAACCTGACAATTCTAAGTATAGGCTCGGTTCACAACCGAAAGTCGCAAAGTTTGACCTTTGCTTTGACTTTCAGTTCTGACCCGAATTAGCTTAGTTTAATTATGCCTTAGGGTTCCTTTGTGACCATATTATATGTTAGTATAACCCCCTGAAGTTATACTACTTGGTCCATTAGAATTAGAGTTCATATGCATGTTTCCGTTATATGCTTAAAAGTGGACCGTTATGCCCTTTTGATATTAAAACAAGATTTTTGAAAATGTGAAAGGACAAAAACCTTTATTACTGATTGATAAACATGTCCTTAAAATTTCACATCAGTTCATGGTCTAAATTAAGAGTTATGCAAGATATCGTAAATTGAAGCCTTTTTATTAATTAAACGACATATGTGATATAGATCCTATTTAAACTCAAGTTTTGACATCAAACCTTTTACCTACTGATGTAATATAATATTTAGGGATTTTTGGAAATTTTTATTAAATTTTAAACTGATCATAACATAGAGTTCTTGCATAGATTCGGTTATTGACGATAAGGCCCTTTTGGCCTATAAAATGAGTTTTACACATCCTTTACATGTCAAACCTTTTTCTACTGATTTTATATATTAAATAAGTTATTTTAAACCGTAAAGGATGGTCAAAATCTCATATTTCCTTAAACAACCCGAATATCGTCAAAAAACCGACTTTTATGCGATTTAAGTGCATAGTATGGTTTAAAACCATATTAGGCACCTAAGACTTGTTGCCTACTGATTCTTAAAATAAATTTTTATACTTTAATAGTAAGGTTAAGTCTTGAACTCAGATTTCCAAATTTAACCCTTAAAGCATATGTGAAATGACCAAAATGCCCCTTCGGTGCATAGTTTGGCCATAGATGATAAATTACACATATGTATGATATCTTGTTGTTTTAACCACATAAAATAAATATTTTTCACAGAAGGTTTTGGACCAGACCTTCAGTTTACTTTTAAACCTCGTTGATAAAATTTAAAATGACCGAAATACCCCTTTGGGGCATAAATTGATTTTAAATTCATTTTGGGCATAATGGAAGATATCCTACTGATATCATATCACATTTAAAGCATATTAACTTATGGAACTTGTGTATGACTCATTCAGTTACCCGTTACGCATATACGCGCCCGGTACGGTTTATGTAACTAGTTTACATAAATTAGCCGGAACGGGTCAAACCTTATCATTTTCATTTTAAAATCCAGAATGTATTTAGTTTACCCATTTTATACAAGTCTTCATACTTGTTGGGTCTAAATCACATTCTAATCCGGCCTCCGCTTAATCTAGCGTATCGTATCGTTGTTCTGTTTAAAAACTAGCCGGTCTAAGTCTATGACATAATTAAGACCCGTTAGTATTCTAATTGGTTATTTATACCATCATTCCAGACTAGAGCCTTCCGATAAATTGTACCTACGCTTACTTAAGTGAATACGGCTGAGTTATTATAATTCTTGCTATTTTAGACAGGAGCTAGCTCAGGTAAATACTCTTAACCTATTTTCCCTTATACGGGCTTGGGATATGGTAATATAAATACCGCATGGTCAGGTATGGGATTCAAAGACCAATAAGTCGGGAAATCCTTGACTCATTAATTGCAATGGCCACGACCTAAGCACGGGGTGTAGGCATACACCTGACAGATGCAATATGCTTATTAATTAATTATACCCAATATGGGATTCCCAATAAGGGAATAAGTGGTGTGTCGGTTAATCTTGAACCGACATAGAACCGGGCCCCGTATGTAGAGCAAGTTATGTAAAACTGATAACATGAGATATAGTTTGTCCCAAGTATAAAAGATTAATTTTGCCTTGTGCATTTTAATCAAAGTGCCAAAATATTTTCGTACCTTGTGCACCTAAACCAATTTTCATAAACATTTTCAAATGAGTCGGTTGAGTGTATTTACCAGTGAAAACTGACGTATTTTCCAAAGTCTAAGTGACAGGTACAAGTACGTAATAGGCTGGAAGCTGCTCAGGACTTGTTAGTTGAGGACTTTGCAACTCCTTCACATAAGCCATTAGTCTGATAACTTCTTTTGTTGTTTTGATCCACCTGTGGATTATTACAAGCTAGTCTGCACGGAATACTTTCATATTATCAGACATTTGTGTTTGTAATAATATTTTATATTTCAAGACTTCCGCTGTGCATTTAAATTGTGTTGTTTGACTATGATGATATCAACTACGTCACGATACTCCCCACCGGGCCCACCGGTAATACGTGGAAATATCGGGGTGTGACAGGTTGGTATCAGAGCCAACATTGAGTGAATTAAACACTAGCCTTTTTGTGTTTAATCTCAATGACACATTAGCACATTCCTTGACCTTATGAGTCTAGACTTAATATAGGAATATTCTCAATCCTAATCTGGAAATTTTTGCTTCCAATTTTTATATATATTGGATACGTCGCCAAGCGACGAAGCCGTAATAGGAATTCTCCACACCCGGAGCTTTGAAATGCTGAGCTTCGTACCGCGGCCAGGATGAAACGTGCAACCAAGGAGAAAGCATTCAGAAATAAAATGAAGAAGAAACTCCTTTTGCTGAAGATCGTTTCCTTAATAGTCCTTATAAGGACATATTTATCTTTCAGTCCCTTCGAGGACAACATTATTCCTTTCAAGTCCCGTTTAGGGTAAACCTGAACTTTTTAATTTTATAGTGGAATGACTAAATTTAAATTTTCATCCTAAACATGAGATATGAAATAAATGAAAAATAACATTCCTTTTATAAGATCTACCATTATAATAAAATGGCAAAATCTAAAAAGGACAAGACCTAGCCACGTGTCATTTTAAGACCGGGCCAAGATGGTAGTTCCATAATTAGATTCAGATCCATATTAACATCTCAAATTAGGATTGCTCTGCGTTAAATATTAAAAAGAATCTTAAAGGTAAAAACCTAGCCTAAATGTCGTTACAGACATGGCCAAGATGGTAAAACCTATTCAGAAGATTCAAATCCTTGTTAACACCTAAGAACGTGTTAGCACTCTTGACAAATGTGATTCGAGAAAATCACAACAGTCATTCTTATATTGGATTCTTCCAATTTTCTTATCTAGCCTAGTGATTTAGAAATCATGGCTTAAATCATCAAATAAAGATGATCATATTGTTAACACCTAAGAACGTGTTAGCATCCTTGACAAAAGCGATTTGAGAAAATCACAATAGTCATCCCTATATTGGAAATTTTTAAATTTTACTAATTTGCCTTATGATCTAGAAATCATGGCTTATATCATCCTATAAGATGATCATATTATAAACATCCGTTAGTAATGAAGTGCCCACGGGCTAAACTTGTTGTCCGATAAGACAACGACAGTGGTGGTCTTTGACCCCTATCTAAAGATGTTGGAATACGTCCAAACATAATAGTCGGTAGGATCCATACGATCTCGACTAATAACATCTGAAAAGATGATCATACCATAAACATCCCTTAGAAGGGAAATGCCTACGGGCTATAATTAACGTCCTCTGAGACTAAAGACAGTGGTATCCTACAACTCCCTGTCAAGAAAAGGTAATGAACTTTGATTCAAACCTTAATGCCTCGATTTCATAAAATCTGGGCTTATAAACTAAACTTGTCCACATGACTAGGCCTTTTGTGCTATTACTAACTTATAATTTAGGATTATAATGAAAATCCTGAATAAAATAAATATCATTCCCTTCCTGCCTGTATTCATATTAAAAGAGAATCTTAAAAAGGTATAACCTAGCTTGAATGTCATTAAAAACATGGCTACGATGGTAGAACCTATTTAAAAGATTCCAATCCTTGTTAACACTTAAAAAAAAACATGTTAACACTCCCGACAATAGGTGATGCGATAAAATCACACTTGTCATCCTTATATTAGGAATTTTCCAAACCCCTTATTTTTAGCGTAAATGATCAAGAGGAATCATGGCTAATAAACGTCGAACATGATGAACACATCAAAACATCCATTGGGATGTATACCTACGGGCAAAGATGTATACATGAAAAGATAGTTTTATTTCATAAATTCTTGTCAAGACAATGAATTATGAAATTTTCCGATCCAAAGGAATCATTGATTATGTTTAAAAATTTCCCTAGTGAAAAGGCCTCTGTGCCATCAAAAAGTCCTTGGGACAAGCCCTTATGCTATATAAAATGTCGGTACGACATTGACAGTCGTGACTTATGTCCCCTGTCTAATAAATATGAAGGATTATATTCCGTTTAAACGCCAAAGATGGTTTATCAAAAAAAAAAAAAAACCCTAGGCCAAGCATAATCAAATAAATTTAATACTATCTGTTGGTCTATATGGTTGAGTTACACCATGGCTATTTAATCGTCAAGTTCGAAAATTCGCTATATAATTAAACAAATTATTACTACTTGGTTAGTAGCCTTCAAAGCTTCACCACGGCTGACTCCTCTGAAGCTCACAATCATCCAGTTAGTCAGAATGATGTCCATTGACTAGCCTTTGTGGCAAAATAAATTATCTTCCAAAGAGATGACGGCTGTAGTCTTTGACTCTCTGTCCAAGGGTGAAGAACTATGTTCGAACCTTAAGATCTCTGATCCAATAAGATTGCGGCTTATATATTAATGCCTTAAGTGCCATATCTTCTATGTCCTTTGTGACAAGGCCTTCGTGCCTATGACTATTAATGTCCTTCGTGACAAGCCTTCCAACTATCTAAATATTGTCGTTATGACAAGGACAATTGTGACATTGTGATTCCCTGTCAAAAGGTAATGGACTTGGTCCAAACCTTAAACACAATTGATGGTCCTTTTTGACCTAGGCTAAACATAATTGACGTACTTTCTAGTAGCATACTATAATGAAGTTAAAAACCTAACAACCATTATGGTTTAATAATACCATGGCTTATAAATCATCCATTACGATGATTCCATAATAGTTTGTGGCTAAGCATATGTTATTATTGGTGTTTAGTACCAAAGCTCCAGAATGGTGGATTCCGACGAAGCACACAGCAGTATTGCGGCTAGAAACAAGGATGCAAATATAAATATAAATATAAATGTTAATGGCACTGCTCTTCAGGCCTTGATTGACGCAGCAATTAGTGAAGCTGTGGATAAGATCCTTGAGAACAAAAAGGAACCGAGTGACACTCACTCAAAGGTCCATACGGAAACATATACATCAGCTCGTAAGGAGAGCTCCGTTCACTCTTCAGATGAAAAGAGCGAACCTCAGAAGTTGGTACTCTATGATAAGCCCTGTTCAACTGAAGACGGGTGCACCTACAAATACTTCGTCTTATGCAAACCCAGAGATTTCAATGGCGAAAAAGGAGCAATTGATGCCATGGAATGGCTTGAGGAAATGGAAACTGTTGAGGACATCAGCAATTGTGCTGATAAGGACGTAGTAAAATTTGTTTCACAATCTTTCAAGGGCAAGGCTCTTGCATGGTGGAGGGCCATGATGCAGTCCACGGGGAAAATTCCCCTATACAATATGGGATGGTCCAAGTTTGTGGACCTTATCAAAGAGAACTACTGTCCACAACACGAAGTGGAAAAGGTGGAGACAGATTTTCTGACTCTCACAATGAAGAACCTAAATTGTCAGCAATATGTTACCGACTTCAACTCCCTATCTAGATTGGTACCCTATTTAATTACCCCTGAACCAAAACGCATTGCGCGTTTCATCGGTGGTTTGGCACCCGAAATAAAAGGGAATGTTAAGGCTTCAAGGCCAATCACCTTCAGATCAGCTGTAGATCTATCCTTGTCTCTCACTCTAGATATAGTGAGACAAAAGTTAATCAAGAATGAAACTAATGAGAAAAGACAAAGGGAGGAGGATAACTCCCAGAATCCTAAGAAGAGCAAATCCGAGTTCAACAATAACCAACAGGATTCCAACAAAAAGCCTACATGCAAAACCTGCAAAAGAAGACACTGGGGACAGTGTCGATCAAACCAAAAGATAAAGCAATGTGGCATCTGTAAAAGAACTGGCCACCAGTCCCACGAATGTAGGGACATAAAGAATGCAAATTGTTTCAGCTGTGGCGAAAAGGGTCACATCAGTACTAATTGCCCTAAGGCTGCCAAGGAAGGAGCAGCTAAGTCTGGGAAGGATAAGAAAGGAAACGCCTGAACTACCGGTTGAATGCCAGAGACAGTGCATATCAATAATAGCATTAGGTACGTCCTTACCATTTAGCATTGATAGTGTCTGCTAAGTATCTTACGTTTATGCAAGGGATAATAAACCTTTAGTAAACCATAAGCTTAGCAAACTTTTGATTACATTCATAAGAACTCCAGATATTAAATATAAGGTATAACTTACCAATGGAATCTATAATGACCATCTCTCCCATCCTCGAAGATAATCCTTTCATAAGAATCTGGAGTACTCTTCCCCAAAAAGAGTACGACAATATATATTACTTTATTTTATTTTATTATTTTCTCATTGTTTTCTATCGCCTGCGAATGCCAAACTATGTTTGATAAAAGTGCCATATAAGGAGTGGCGTATCCTAGTGTGTCCCATAGATTGCTTCCATGCCTGATCAGTATGGAGGTTTAATGCATGGAACCCCTGAGATATCCCAATGGTCATATTGTACTAAAGTCGACTAGTAGTATTCAAAGAAGATATCCAATATAAAAATGTCCTTATAAGTATCTCTACTTAGGGCATCCTTGCATTTGTAAAGAGAATGTGTCATTTATCTGACACCGACATCGATAGATGAACCAAAGCCTGAGAATACGGACATCTCTGACATCTCTGTGTGTCATAATTATCTTCTTTATAAGAATTACCATGTTTTCCTCCTGAGAGGCAAGTGGATGTTAGGACAAACATCCCGCTTAGGGTTGCAGTTATTGTAAAAGCCTTATATCTGTTAGTACCAACGGAATAGGAAGAACTAAGAGCCAAATCGATAAGTTTTTAGAGAAGGTTTCATAAAGCCAAAATTCAAAGTTCTAAGAACTCTGATTTTTAGTAAATAAGAAAGACGGCTCATCTTGCTTATGCATTGATTACCGCAACCCTATTTAGGCAACAATTAAGAATCGCCATTAGCTGCCCAGGATCGTCGATTTGTTCGACTAGCTGTAAGGATTAGCTATTCTTTGAGATTAGTTTTAAGCAGTGGGTGGAATAACCATCTCACCATAAAATAAGTTTTTCTATAGCAATTATTATGTAAGTATCAAGGCTACTCCTTTGGAGACCTTGTATAGATGGAATGTTAAACATCTATTATTAGAACAATAGATTGGTAAGTCCAATTACCAGGATCTGAAAGTTGCATTGGAAACAACAAGTAAGATCATTCTAATTCGTAATCACCTTAAATTTGCCAGTAAACGGCAGAAAATTGAGGATTTAGAAAAGTCGCAACCTTCTTAAGTCCTTAATAAGGAATAAGGTTCAATCGAAGGTATCGCCCTAAGAAGGGTATGCTAAATTTTAAATTTCGCAGGGTAAGTTAAGACCTGGATATATAGGAGCATTCGGAAATCGAATACAACAAAGGTCAATAGCCTTTAAGCTAAAACCTATATGAGGAGCTTAGTGGAGCTCGCAATGCGACCCACACTGATGATTTAAGGATAAGTTTCGCCAATAAGTCAAAGCACATTATCACGTAATGATAAGCATATTAATGAAACTTTATGATGGGACGAGAAACCATATCGATTAAGGATCGGCAGATTAAGAAGCTCCAAAAGGATACATGACCTATCATAGAGGTGAGCTGGGGTGCCTTAGAGGCCCAAATGTACTGGGGAAGATTAAGCTCAATATAAGACAGAAAGTACTTCCTTTACTTTAGCAAATCTCGAGGTTGAGATTTCTTTTAAGGGGGTGAGGATGTAACACCTCGTAAAGTCACGTTCAATGAAGTATTGACACGTGTAATAAACCCTAGTAAAGTCAAACCTTGAATATAAGGGACTAATTTTTTGAAAAATCGAAAAACATTAATTATGAAAGAACTGGAAGTATTATCATACCTAAAATAAGTTTCTAAATAACCTTTTACGGTTTTATATTCACAAATGAGCCACTTGTTAATCAAGTGTAACCGTTTGTGTAATTAATTGAAAGTTTGCGCAATAAAGGGTTAAAAGCGTCAACATGTTAATTCTTACCTCTGAGTGACCTTTTAACAAACCGAGAGCCTCATGATATTTGATTATACTCTCTGGAATTCCAATCATTGGCCATCCAAGGATTTTATGCCTAAAAGTGAAGTTACGCGCAACTTTGCAAGTATAAGGGACTAGAAGTGTCAATATGTTTAATTATACCTCTGAATGACCTTTTATCGAGCCGAAAGCATTATAATGTTTAATAATACTTTCAAGAATTCCTAATATGGATTAGATAAGGCTTCAGTGCCATTAAACAATGATATGCGCAAGTTTGCGCATTAGAAGGACTAATTGCGTCAAACTGCAAAAGTATGTCGATTCGTATGTTATCGGACCTTCCAGAATATGACCATGAGTTAATCATACCCTAATTATCCCTTACGTAGCTTAGATATAGGCTTAGAGGTGTTTGGTGCGCAAAAATAAACTTTTAAGTCATGCAGGGACTAAAAGTGTCAAAAAGTGCACAAGTTTGCACTTTCGCGCATATCTCACATTCTGGATATATCCGGACACCCAAAAGTTTATGTAATCACTAAAATATTTTATTTTAGTGTTTGGCTTGATAAAATTCCATTCGTCGCGTCGTTTGGATCGTTTTTCGCGTCCGTCCGTGTTTCGTCGTAATTAGCCGAACAACGTGATCGCACGACCAAACGAACCGACACCCGGCATATTTTTGAGCATGTTTCATGTTCCCTATGTTTAGGCATCATTGTATAGCCTTAAAAATGGTTTAACGGGCCTTAAATGTGCCAGAATGACATTTATCAAGTGCAGGGGCCAAACCTGTCAACTATTGAAAGTTCACATGTGCAGACCTGGTCCTTACGGACCGTATGCAGTGGACCTTACAGTCCGTAAAGCCTCTCCAGACCAGCAGAAGCTGTTTCCAGCTGTTCCAGCTGTTTGTGGGTGTTGCAAATGGTATTCTATGAAATCTATGGGCTACCATGGTTTTGTAAATCAGTGGGTAAGAGGTATACGATCCAGATCAAAGCTCGTTTATCGATGAACGATCTTAACGGTTCCAAAAAACCTATAAATACCCACCTTAACTTTCCCCAAACTCACACCTTGATCTTGAATTCTCTTAGTTGGAGACTTTGCTCTACATACCTGAGAATTTAAGATCAACCCTCCTTGCTTGGACCCTTTGTAAGTGTCCTTTCGTGCTTAGTTTATTTTGTTTAGCGTTTATAGCCGAAAAGTCAAGCGTTTTAATAAACGCTTTGACTTTTAAACGGTTGAGTCATTGTTCGTAACGAACATGGCTACGTGACCGTAATTAGGTAGGTGTTAAACCCTCAAAAGGGCACCTCCTAATTACCACGTTTACTTAGTTTAATTGTCGGGTCAAATAAAAGTCAAACGGGTTTGTTTTAAATAAAATTCATAACTATTAATATAGAAGTCATAAAATTAGTTTTCTCACCTTAATAACTTGTTAAATATTAGTGGAACATGTCTAAGCATGTTCAACCCGACAATTCTAAGTATAGGCTCGGTTCACAACCGAAAGTCACAAAGTTTGACCTTTGCTTTGACTTTCAGTTCTGACCCGAATTAGCTTAGTTTAATTATGCTTTAGGGTTCCTTTGTGACCATATTATATGTTAGTATAACCCCCTGAAGTTATACTACTTGGTCCATTAGAATTAGAGTTCATATGCATGTTTCCGTTATATGCTTAAAAGTGGACCGTTATGCCCTTTTGATATTAAAACAAGATTTTTGAAAATGTGAAAGGACAAAAACCTTTATTACTGATTGATAAACATGTCCTTAAAATTTCACATCAGTTCATGGTCTAAATTAAGAGTTATGCAAGATATCGTAAATTGAAGCCTTTTTATTAATTAAACGACATATGTGATATAGATCCTATTTAAACTCAAGTTTTGACATCAAACCTTTTACCTACTGATGTAATATAATATTTTGGGATTTTTGGAAATTTTTATTAAATTTTAAACTGATCATAACATAGAGTTCTTGCATAGATTCGGTTATTGACGATAATGCCCTTTTGGCCTATAAAATGAGTTTTACACATCCTTTACATGTCAAACCTTTTTCTACTGATTTTATATATTAAATAAGTTATTTTAAACCGTAAAGGATGGTCAAAATCTCAGATTTCCTTAAACAACCCGAATATCGTCAAAAAACCGACTTTTATGCGATTTAAGTGCATAGTATGGTTTAAACCCATATTAGGCACCTAAGACTTGTTGCCTACTGATTCTTAAAATAAATTTTTATACTTTAACAGTAAGGTTAAGTCTTGAACTCAGATTTCCAAATTTAACCCTTAAAGCATATGTGAAATGACCAAAATGCCCCTTCGGTGCATAGTTTGGCCATAGATGATAAATTTCACACATGTATGATATCTTGTTGTTTTAACCACATAAAATAAATATTTTTCACAGAAGTTTTTGGACCAGACCTTCAGTTTACTTTTAAACCTCGTTGATAAACTTTAAAATGACCGAAATACCCCTTTGGGGCATAAATTGATTTTAAATTCATTTTGGGCATAATGGAAGATATCCTACTGATATCATATCACATTTAAAGCATATTAACTTATGGAACTTGTGTATGACTCATTCAGTTACCCGTTACGCATATACGCGCCCGGTACGGTTTATGTAACTAGTTTACATAAATTAGCCGGAACGGGTTAAACCTTATCATTTTCATTTCAAAATCCAGAATGTATTTAGTTTACCCATTTTATACAAGTCTTCATACTTGTTGGGTCTAAATCACATTCTAATCCGGCCTCCGCTTAATCTAGCGTATCGTATCGTTGTTCTGTTTAAAAACTAGCCGGTCTAAGTCTATGACATAATTAAGACCCGTTAGTATTCTAATTGGTTATTTATACCATCATTCCAGAATAGAGCCTTCCGGTAAATTGTACCTACGCTTACTTAAGTGAATACGGCTGAGTTATTATAATTCTTGCTATTTTAGAGAGGAGCTAGCTCAGGTAAATACTCTTAACCTATTTTCCCTTATACGGGCTTGGGATACGGTAATATAAATACCGCATGGTCAGGTATGGGATTCAAAGACCAATAAGTCGGGAAATCCAAATAACCTGTCTTAATTCGTATTGATTAACTGAAACATTGGGGATTAATGCGACCGTGTCCGGGGATATCCTTGACTCATTAATTGCAATGGCCACGACCTAAGCACGGGGTGTAGGCATACACCTGACAGATGCAATATGCTTATTAATTAATTATACCCAATATGGGATTCCCAATAAGGGAATAAGTGGTGTGTCGGTTAATCTTGAACCGACATAGAACCGGGCCCCGTATGTAGAGCAAGTTATGTAAAACTGATAACATGAGATATAGTTTGTCCCAAGTATAAAAGATTAATTTTGCCTTGTGCATTTTAATCAAAGTGTCAAAATATTTTCGTACCTTGTGCACCTAAACCAATTTTCATAAACATTTTCAAATGAGTCGGTTGAGTGTATTTACCAGTGAAAACTGACGTATTTTCCAAAGTCTAAGTGACAGGTACAAGTACGTAATAGGCTGGAAGCTGCTCAGGACTTGTTAGTTGAGGACTTTGCAACTCCTTCACATAAGCCATTAGTCTGATAACTTCTTTTGTTGTTTTGATCCGCCTGTGGATTATTACAAGCTAGTCTGCACGGAATACTTTCATATTATCAGACATTTGTGTTTGTAATAATATTTTATATTTCAAGAGTTTCGCTGTGCATTTAAATTATGTTGTTTGACTATGATGATATCAACCACGTCACGATACTCCCCACCGGTAATACGTGGAAATATCGGGGTGTGACATTATGTCTTTTAGTGTTCATCATGTTTAACAATGTATATCATCTTTTAACCAACAATATATGAAGTAACAAAGGTTTATGAGGGCCTTACTACTAGCACAAGCCTAGGAAAGAACACTTGATGTTGTAGATGACAAATGTGGAGGATAAAAGCTAATGGGAGAGGTCCTTCAAGATCCAAGACCACCAAACCTTCTTATATGGTTCCTTACACCTTTGTGAGTATATGGATTGAATGGAGGTGAGATGATGATGGTGGGGTGGTGGGTGCTTGTTCTCGGCCGAATGGAGGAGATGATGATTTGCAAGTGTTCCAAAAAGACTTCCATTTTTGGGGCCACATATGCACACACCCCTATGTGATTTTACACTTAACAGTTACATTTTAAACACATAATATTTAATGTTGTCTAGAAGGATAAGGTTCCAAAATATGCTCTTGGCTCTTTGTGTGTCCATTTGGGTTTGGAGTTTGGTTTGGGGTAAGTGGGTTTGTGGTAATCTACTAGAGATTAGGCAACACCAAAGTCATCACTAATACCAAATTAGTTGACATTTAAGTGATGGTAGTTTGGTAATTTACCTAAGGTTTACTTATCTATTTTTTTTTTAAATGTGTGAATTATTCGCGAATGTCGGAAGGTCTAGCATACGTTGTCTTAACCGGATCCGTGCTAGAGAGTCCCCTCGCACAATAGATCCCCAATTTAAACCCCTTAATGAGAAACCCCTATCACCCAGACTCGAACTTTAGACCGGTAGGAGAAAACTCACTCGGACCCATGAAAAGTGAAATTTAAATAGTGGTGGCCAACACTAGAGCACTTGTGTTGGTTAAAGTTACTTATCTATATTCGATAATAATTGTGTTGAAAATACCATTTATGAGCTAAAGAACAAAGGATGCATACCAACTTTTTATGCATAGAGCAGGTGAAATGGATATAGTAGGGATGAGCATGGTACCCGTTCGGTACTGACGGTATCGGTATCAAAAAACGAGAAAAGTGGGTATCGGTACCGAATATACTGGTTCGGTACCGGTATTTACGGTGTTTTATCCGTAAATACTGATACCGGTACCAAAAAACGGGGAAAGTGAGTACCGGTACCGAATACACCCGGTACGGTTCAGTACCGGTACCCTGTACCAAATATTCATCCCTAGGATAAAGCAAATAAAAAGTTAAAGAGTAAATAACACCTTGTGTCCTTTAAGCATATCAGGAATTCTGAAACATGCCCTTTAAAAGATTTAACTCAGTTTGGTGAAAAGATGTAAGGTGTTATATAACATGCGATTTTTGGACATAAACTGAAATTAAATCTTTTAAAGGGCGCGTTTCAGAATTCCTGGTATACTTAAAGGACGCAAAGTGTTATTTACTCAAAGTTAAATCTTTAGGTATTCAAAATTAGTTTCCTTGTTTAGGTCGGAGGGTATGATTCAAACACTTTAGGGTGATTGAGTTTTCTCTACCCAATAATCCTATGCCATGTCAACTTCCCCCCTTCACTCCCCATTTTCTACTCAAACACTAGATATGATTCAAAACCCAGTTAATTAAAAAAAATTGATTGGTTCTTCTCTCCTCTCTCTCTCTCTCTATATCCTGCATCCCTCCTTCTTCACCTTCGGTGAATACTCACCGATTTCTCTCATTCTCTCCTACTCCCCACTCATGAATCCACCACCTGGTATCAATCACCGTGCGGCAACCCCACTCCCCCCATCCACTCCCGGATATCACACCATCCCGCTTATGTTTAAAAAGAAAACTGTATATATTCAAAATTAGTTTTGTGTTTATTTTTTTTTTCCCTTTTAGCCATAACTAACTTCCAGTTAATTATGAAATTGTAACAATAACATTTTAGTTATTGATTTGGCTTGATGAAGAGTCAATATTACTTCTCACCATTTTTATGATTTTTGTCTTTTATACTAAATCCGCGCTATATAAACAAGGAGAACTTAACTAGTCATGGTTAAGTTGTTGCGAGTCTATTATCATTTAGTGTCTATACACACACACACACAAATAGCCAAAACCTATGAATTGGCATAACGGCCGATCAGTAGACTAAAAAGTGAAAGAGCTACTCTACAAACTAGACGAATGCAAATGGTAAGTTTGTGTTAAACCCAATCCCTTAAAGGCGTTTGTTCGCTCTTGGTAGATGCTTGTAGGTAATCCACAATTAACCAAATACCCACATAATATACAACGGAAACATATACATGAGGCACTTATACATCACGCCATCACTTTATATGTTATCATGTCAAAAAAATATTTATGTTTATAATAACACATAACCTCAAAACTGTATAGACTACTAGAATTAAAATGAGTACATGTAAAAATTTAAAATAAAAGTAAAAGTGTGTTACTATTTAATTGATTTCACCATAAACTAAATTACTCCCAAAACAACCACTTTTTAATTGATCCTACATACACATTTTGATTGAGTTTGTGTTATCATCCAAGGGTTTTTTGCCAATAAAACTTATCTCATGATTTTTGATTCGACATGAGTTGTAATTACTTTTATTAATTATTTAACGTCTATAATATTTTTAACAAGATAAAAGTAAAAAATAAAACTGTGTAGATTCTTAACGGTGTTATTATACATTGAAGTTAGTTAAGGATCAAACTTTAAGCATTCAAGTGATACTTAAAGAAACACATCAATTAAGCATTCAAGTGAAACAAACCAAAGTAAAAAAAACTCTTTTAGGTAGTGTTACACGAAGATTTATTTTCTTTTCACTTTTTAGATTATAAACTTTCATTCTTAACTTGCATCTCAATCAAAGAATCAGATTCTTCTACCCTTAAAATCTGGTTTAACGATTACTTTTGGGCCTACCCAAAAAGCATTGATGGTAAAGGCATTTAGAGGCTGTAAGTTCTTTTTAGGCTTTTACTTAAAAGCCCAATGACCCTTGACTGTGCCTCAGTGCCTGTGTTTAAATCCGAATATGGGCCGGTTCGAAACTTTAATGAGAAAAAAGTCAAGATAGAATAAAGATAATCAAAATACCACTAGAAATGATTTTTGATCTATTAATATAGAAAGCCGATTATATAGTGGTGCGTTGAGTCACCCAGAAGAAAGCTTCTTCTAAGTGACTGCATTATAGAGTAAAATGACATTTAAGAGGCAACTAAGGTAATGTGTTATATATATGCGGCGTAGACACAAATAAAGAAACACTCGAAAGTTACTACAATTTAGGGAAAGTCTTTAGTGATGGAATTAGATCTCTAAGTGATGGAGTTCGGTCCGACGGTTGGGCATACCTGCTTCTAGAAGGTTTCCGATCTGATTTGGCTTGACGAGTGCATTATGGGGTTGGTGGACTCATCGGGCCTTGAACACAATAGACTGCACATAATGGTGGTGGTCTTGGATATTGAAATACCCTTATATCTTTGTGTTCAACATTTCCACCTATAATTCCATAAATGATAATACTAACGAGGAAGTTTATCTAGATATGCGATAAGACAAAACGATTAGATTACAAGAACATTCATAGTTCGCAAGGTCGTCCTTAAGAATTCGAGGGCCCTCAGGGCTGTGTGAGTAGAATACATGGGCCCTCAAATATAAACATGCATTTAATACGTAGTTAAACTTTTATATTTATTATCATCAAGAAATATAAAACTTTCGTCTCTAGTAAGTCACAAATTTATATCCTTATTTATCTAATACTAGTGATTATGACAAAATAATAAGTTTTAAAATGTTGTCATCATTAACTCATTATCCAAGGGCTAATTAGCCCAATTGTACTTTGCATCATGCCATAGTTATGTTTTTAATTATTTATCTAGTTGACGCTTGTCACTACTTACAAATGAAATAAAATTTATGAAAACATTTTCAGTATATCACAAAAATAATTAAAAAAAAAAAACAAATTTATGAACTACTTTGATGTAGTGGTGCACAAATCGGGTTTTTTTAAAAAAACCGGTTCCGGGTATGGGACCGGGTTCGGGTAGGATCGGGTTTTACAAAATCGGATTTTTTTTAAAACCGGGTCGGGTTCGGGTTTTCTACCAAAAATGTATACCCTATATACCCGGGTTCGGGTAGGGTTCGGGTCGGGTTTTATAAAACCCGGGTAATATAATACCCTATTTTCGGGTTCGGGTCCGGTTCCGGTTCGGGTATTCATCGGGTAGGGTTCGGGTATGCATCGGGTTGGGAAAAAACCCGCACCGGGTATTAAAAAAACCCGACCGGGTATTAATGCTTCTTTATATGTTTTAGTGGATGGTGCCTATTGAAAATTTTAATGACATTTCTAAATTTAAATTCGATGGTGCTAGATCGAATGAATAGTCCTGATTTGAATCCTTTTGGATTACATAAACAACAATATATTTTATTTGCTATGTTATGTTTTAACCAAGTTCCATCAATTTTTCATTTTTTTGTATTAGACAAACACCAATGGATCTTTCCAGCAAATAGAGGGGAATAATGACCAAATACTTCAAATATCATTAGAAACCTAATAATTAAACAAGATTACATCAAAGTGCATACATAATTTTGTTAAATCACAAGAACTAAAAGTCTTAATGCTTGAAAACATAGAAAAACTAACATAGATAAAAAAACATAGATAGGACTAGAAGTCAAAGTGCTATATAACCGGGTATAAAAAAACCCAGTTTCGGGTATTTATAAAACCCGGTTCCGGGTATTTATAAAAACCGGGTTTCGGGTATAAACCAGGGATAAAAAAACCTGGTTCCGGGTTCGGGTTTTAGATCAAATATGAATACCCGGTCCCTACCCTATGGGTAGGGTCGGGTTCGGGTATAGAAAACCCGGTTTTTATAATACCCGGTGTCACGACCCCTGACCCCACCCTGGACGGGAGCGGGAGCCGTGAAGCAGCCAAGTGGTACCGATTGTTATTTTAAAAACATTACGGCGGAAATGTTCATCAGGACCGTGAGTTATGAAAATATTAGAGTTTTGACACACCGGATTTTATTTATTAAACAGATGGGATAAACCCATGTTTGCAAAGGTAGCTTTAATATGGAATAAACTTGAATACATAAAACAGTTTTTCTTAATTTAATTTAATTTAATTGATAAAATGAGCCACTTCTGTAAGCCTTTTGGTGCCGTATCACGTCTCTTATTCCGATCTACTGTCATTACCTTAAACGCGTTTTAAAAAGGTTTTGGTCAGCAGGAAATACTGGTGAGTTCATTCAGTTTGTACAAAAAGACACATTGTTATAATTTACAGCATTAAGTGTTTTTATATTTGCCCCTATCTTAT
Source organism: Helianthus tuberosus (assembly GCA_030545235.1). Lineage (NCBI taxonomy): Eukaryota > Viridiplantae > Streptophyta > Magnoliopsida > Asterales > Asteraceae > Helianthus > Helianthus tuberosus. The sequence goes on along the minus strand of CM060438.1, from coordinate 44,233,009 downwards.
AATTAGCTGGTTCAGCTGTCACTCGACCGAATCTATGACTGTGGACATATCACTAATTAGGCTCGTCCACCTAAAGTGATAAATCGTTAGTAGTAATGTGCACAAAACCCCACATACTGCCAGTAATTAAAGATTAGCAAAGACTTAATCACTGCAAAGTATAACTGGAAAACATTTAGGGTTTTGTAAAGCAATTTGATAAAAAGAGAATGACTCACATTGTTAGCATACAGTCTTGATTAACAAGCCTTCAGATTCTATGTCTTTTGATAACTAAGCATCTAGTTTCTTGAGAGTTCTGAATCTTCTGATGATTAAGTATTTTGTTTGGTAGTAAGTGTATAGTTTGGAGTTTTCTGATAGTTAAACATATAGTTTAATAGATTGGAATACGTTTTAGTGTAAAACCATATCAAACCTAACGATGGTCACGAGATCAGAACCTTAACGAAATTCACAAAGTATAGTCTTATTTAGACAGCACTTTGGCATTCGTTAGTTGGTTCCTGAATCGATCGGAAAGAATATCGTATTGTTGATTATTGGTTAGAACACCAACGTATAAAGAGAAGAATAGAAGAAATGAGCAAAGAGAAATGAATCCGAAGCTTCCTATTTATAGGTAGGAAATATGAAATTTCTAGGAAGTTTCCTATATACTTTCTAGAAAATTTCATATACCTTTTCTAGAAAGTTACCTATACATTTTCTAGGAAGCTTCCTACTGATGTGCGTGAGTGTTATTAGTTTTTAATGTATATGTTAAGCCCTTTTTAACACTTTTTAGCCAAGTTTTAAATTTATAAAACACGATATTTACTAACACTAAACACACATATGGGCAAGTGCACCCATCGTGAGCGTAGTATAGTGTTGGTAAGATACCGAGGTCGTTCAAGGACACAAGAGCTTTTAGTACCGGTTTATCCTCAACGTCTAATCAAATCAAAAAGTAAGAAAAAGGTTTTTAAACTAGAAAAATAAAAACTAACTAAAATGCTAAAAATAAAATAAAAATAAAAACAGATAGACAAGATGAATCACTTGGCTCCGACTCGTGTATAGTGTAACCTTTGATTATTTCCGCACTTTTACACTATTTAAGAGATTATCTTAGTTATTGTAGTAGGCCCCTCTTTTGAAGGTGACGTTACCCTCAACCCGGTAGTTTGAGTCAACAAGGATACAATCCTAAAGGGTTGGATTATTGAAAGATAATTAATTAAGTTATTAATGCATATTATGGTAGGCCCCTCTTTTGAAGGTGACGTTACCCTCGGCTAAGTAGTCTGAGTCAGCAGGGATACAGTCCTAAGTAGCCGGGTTAAAGTATTAATAGTAGTTTACATATGAGGGGGTCAAAGAGTTTGGACCCCCGCCATCCAATACCGTTAAGTATTGAAGGAGGTCCTACTAAATTTGACCTAGGTCCTTGCAGGATCTATACACTGAACAAGGCAAGACTCTTACCAAACCGTTCCCTTAACCCCCGACCAGGTAGCCAACATACCTCCATATAGACCGTGGAGATATGAATGGTGAAAATCTTTTATTTTATATAGGCAGTAAAATAATGCCAAGACACCACGGACAAACGATAAGGAAAAATCACCTTCAACATAAGAAACTAGTTATTAAAGTCATTAATACATAACCAAGTAAAAAGTGCGAAAAGATTAAAAATAAAAAGTATTACACTAGACACTTTGTCTTCACCAAGTGATGTAAGAGACTTAGGCAAACATGGCCTTGATTGTCAAGAACTCTTACGATCAATCTTGGATCCTGAGACGACTCACACACTCTATGATGGACAATGGATGATGGTGGTGGATGATGGTGTTATGGTGGTGGTGGGTGGTGGGTGAAGTGTGAGAGAGGTGGTGTGCCAAGGGATGGTTTGAACTTGAGCCAAGCACTCCTATTTATAGGCTGAACAGAAGCTCGGGCACAGCCCCGTGTCCATCCTCTTCTCTGTCTTCATTAATTGCAGTTTGTCTGCATTAGTTGACCACGCCCCCGTGTCCGCTGGGCACGACCCCGTGTGCAGAAGCGTATCTGTACTATCAAGATTTGCCTGGATTCTGCGAATCTTATAGTTGACCACGGCCCCGTGTCCGCTGAGCACGGCCCCGTGGTGGGCGATAGAAGCTTCTATAGCTTTGTCTTTTATGCTGGCACTTGGGCACGCCCCCGTGTTCACTGAGCACGGGGCGTGTTCAGCCTTCTGTTCTCTTGTTTTGCTTGGGAAGATGCTTTCGGGGAGGTCGGGCATGCCACGTTTGTTCCTTTTCTTGTATTTATGTTAGATTTAGTTGCCTTTTTGCTTCTTTTGTTAATTTGAGCTCATTTAATCCTGAAAATACAAAAGGAAGACAAAAGCCCACTTTTTTCCAACATTAGTACTAAAAAAGGGTTAGTTTTATGCCATAATTGATGTACTTTATATGTTGCATTTTGCACACATCAAATACCCCCACACATGAATTTTTGCTTGTCCTCAAGCAAAACTCTTTATAATGTGGCTTTACACTCCAAATGGAATGGGTAGAAGAGAAGGTTTTTGGGCTTGTCATAAAGTGTCGAGATTTCCAAGATTCTTTATTAAGTTTTATTTTTATTTATTTACAATCCTATTCGTCATGATTTATTTAAAACTTTTCATAAGATAAATTACTTATTAGGGCATAACATGCCTCTTTAAAATTCTATTTATATACAAGTTCACATACCTCACGGGGATCACTCAACACTCGGCCGAAAATGTATTTTAGTGAATCACTCGAGAGCGGCATGGAACTTACTCCTACCATAGGCTTGCCAAGCAATCAATCATTCTCCTTTTTAACTATACACCTTTGTAAATATCAAGAGGACATTTTGGGTGAAGGGTTAGGCTTGGGTTAAAGGTAGGTGGTTGGGTTAGTGGTTAGTTGAAAGGGAGAAAAAGCGTAACAAGCGTCAGTTTTCGTAAGACTTTTTATTTTTATTTTTTTTGCAATCTTTATTTTGATGAAGCCTTTATTCAAACAAAGTAATTTTTGATACTTGTTTGTTTATTTCTCTTTTGCTTCATCATCAACACACAATTTTTTTTTTTTTTGAAAAGTCATACGAAAAACCGAGCTTGTTACTAAAACAAAGGGTTAAAAATAAAACAAAAGTTTTGGTGGGTGAAAGGGTGTTTGGTTTGGGTTAAGAAATGAAAATGTTTAGGCTCAAATGGGTTAACTAGGGAGATTTTAGGTAGGTGGTAAAAAAAAAATAATGGTGTAGAAATAAAAAGGGTTAGTCCTAATGCCTCCATCATTTACTTACTCGGGTTTAAGTTGATAAGGACCGGGAATGTATCGTCGTGGCAAGTTCTAGAGTTGTAAGAACCAAGCGGCTATTCACACAAGAAACGAAAAATGAGCATTTAGTTTAATGATATGTATTTGTATGCTCAATAAAGGCTCAAAACTCACTTTTGTGGAAATGGGTTTTTATGTGATCAAGTATATATAATCAAATTTTAACTAAGCTTGTCATTGCTTTTCATAATTTTCTTATGTTGGTTCTTTTTATCACGACGCTATCGGTTGTAAATTTGTAAAAATATAACCTTTTTAGAACTTGAATTTCCCGAGTTAAACCTAGACAAGTAAAAAAAAATGAAAATTTTTGAAAAAAATTTGGGGTGATTAGCGGTTCCAATAGAGTTTTGTGTAAGGCTTGTTTTTAGGACTTACAAGATTCAAGGTTTTAACACCCCCCCCCCCCACACACACTTAAATTACACATTGTCCTCAATGTGTCCCAAAAATAAGTTTTTGGGTTGATTAAAATGTGTAAAAGTGGGTTAAAAACAAGATTTTATGTTACTGGTTAGCTGAACACGGGGTGGTGTTGGCTGAGCACGGCCCCGTGTCCAGACTGCCAGTACCAAAAGTAAACAGAAGGCTGGGCACGGGGGCGTGTTCAGTGAGCACGGCCCCATGTCCAGGTACCTGAACTGGGCGTTTTTCTGCAGAACCTTGAGCACGGGGCGTGTTGGCTGAGCACGGCCCCGTGCTGAACTTGCTGTAATGAATAAAAATGTCGGGAGGCTCTGTTTTTGTGCATGGGGTGTTGGTTCAAGCTTCCCTTAGTATCCTTCACCATCCCGAGTGTGTTTTATTCCTGAAAATTAAAACTAAACAAGAAAGCATAAAATTTAATCTAAACTAAAACTAAGGATAGTTCCGCGGAATGCCTCCGTGGTGCGCCACGTTTATAAGGGTCATTGGCTAGACCCACCTTATCAGGTGGTTCTGGCTCATCTTCAATTATGGGTCGTTATTTCCGATTGGATATTTCATTGATCGCTCAAGATCAATGCTTCTTTTAAATACCCCTAATTGAAGAGATAGATTGTTGTACTCCCGGTTCTTCAAAGCGTCGTGGGTTTTTACAAAAGGTCGTCCCAACACTAGAGGAGCGTCATCGAGGATGACAAAGTCGGTTGGGATTACCATTTGATTAGTTTGAACCAAGACATCCTCAACTACACCGATTGATTTTATTACTTTCCGATTGGATAGAAAAATGGGTATTTGAAGTGGAGAAAAATCACTAATACTTAATTTTTCGAAAATGTAGTTGGGCATTATGTTAACGCAAAGATCTTTATCGATTGTGACATTACTAATAAATGAATTTTGAAAAAAAAAATGGAACCGGTGTAATGTTAATTTCAAATGGGTCTTCTTTTATTAGCGAGGTTTGATCATTAGTTAACTTAATGCTTACCGTTTCGTCAATTTTAGTGTTAGTGTTTAACTCTTTAAAAAACTTAGCATGAGTGGGTACTAAACAATGATTTTCAAAAGAAGGTGACAAGAGATTAATTTCTTCAAAATTAGACTCTTCTTGAATTTTAACGTTAACGGACTCACCTTTTTCGTTGTTTAACTCATGTGTAGGTTTTTCACTTATTTGTTCTTCCATTTTTACCTCTTCAACTATCTCTTCTTTATTTAATTCTTCTCTTGCGCGGGACTCCTCTTCCCTTGCGCGAGATTCTTTTATGTAGCGCTCGATAGTTTTAAGGTGTTCTAATATCCTATCGGTCACTTCGGTGATAGAGTAAGGATCGGGATTTTCAAAGCTTGAATTCGGTTGTTCGATCCTTTGTTCCTCATAATACCCATATGAAGTAGATGGTTCATACCATTGTTCTTCATTGTAAGCATATGATGGATAAGGGTCGTAATTTTTTTTCTTCATAATACTCATATGAGGTGGGTTGTTCACGCCATGGTTCCTCATAGTAAGCATATGAAGGTGGTGGCTCATATCTTGGTTCCTCAAAGTATGAGTATGAAGGTTCATACCTTGGTTCATCAAAATATGAGTATGAGGGAGGAGGTTCATACCTTTGGTCTTCATAGGATGTGTATGAAGTTGATGGCTCGTACCTGGGCTCCTCATAGTAAGTGTATGAAGTGGATGGTTGATATAAGTTACAATATTGGACCGAGTGCGGGTTACCACAATTAGTGCAATAGTTACTCCTATAATCATCCTTCTCATAGGTGTAGTTGTAACCTCCTGAGTATTGATCCATAAGAATCACTCAGCAGACCACAACCAAGTCTCGAGATCAGAAAACAAAAATAAAAACGGAAACAGAGGCTGGACACGGCCCCGTGTTCAGTGGACACGGCCCCGTGTACAAAATCTGTATCTGGGCATTTTAATTAAAGTTACTGATTTCGTTGAGCACGGGACATGTTCAGTGGACATGGCCCCATGTTCAGCTTCTGTTACTGGGTGTTTTATGAAAAATGTGCAGCACGGCCCTGTGTTCAGTGAGCACGACCCGTGTTCAAGTTACTTTAAATGCAAAACTAAACTAAAATGCAGAAAAATGTGCGAGCGTTTTAAAAAGGTTTTGAAAAACTGATTAGGCCGTCGATTTTAAGCTTTCTTAAAATCCTTGTGTCCCCGGCAGCGGCGCCAAAACTTGATGTGCGTGAGTGTTATTAGTTTTTAATGTATATGTTAAGCCATTTTTAACACTTTTTAGCCAAGTTTTAAATTTATAAAACACGATATTTACTAACACTAAACACACATATGGGCAAGTGCACCCATCGTGAGCGTAGTATAGTGTTGGTAAGATACCGAGGTCGTCCAAGGACACAAGTGTCACACCCCGATATTTCCACGTGTCACCGGTGGGCCCGGTGGGGAGTATCGTGACGTAGTTGATATCATCATAGTCAAACAACACAATATATAAATGCACAGCGGAAGCAAAAGATAAATATATTACCATCCGAATCTAAAGTAATATCAAGTATTACAACGGAAAGTAAAAGGATCCACAGGCAGATCTTAAAAATATATAAAACATTGTTCAACAGACTTTAGACGCCTAGAACTTGCAAGATTCCTTATTAACGTCCTGAGCAGCTTCCAGCCTATTACGTACTTGTACCTGTCACTTAGACTTTTGAAAATACGTCAGTTTTCACTGGTAAATACACTCAACCGACTCATTTGAAAAGAGTTTAAGAAAATTGATTTAGATGCACCAGGCACAAATATTTTGACACTTTGATTAAAATGCACAAGGCAAAATTAATCTTTTATACTTGATTAAAATGCACAGAGGCAAAATTAACCTTTTATACTTGATTAAAATGCACAGAGGTAACATTAACCTTTTATACTTGGGATAAACTATATCTCATGTTATCAGTTTTACATAACTTGCTCTACATACGGGGCCCGGTTCTATGCCGGTTCATGATTAACCGACACACCACTATTCCCTTATTGGGAATCCCTTATTGGGTATAATTAATTAATAAACATATGGCATCTGTCAGGTGTATGCCTACACCCCGTGCTTAGGTCGTGGCCATTGCATTTAATGAGTCAAGGATATCCAGGACACGGTCGCATTAACCCCCAATGTTTTAGTCAAGCAATACAAATTAAAACAGGTTATTTGGATTTCCCGACTTATTGGTCTTTGAATCCCATACCTGACCATGCGGTATTTATATTACCGTATCCCAAGCCCGTAATAGGGAAAATAAGTTAAGAGTATTTACCTGAGCTAGCTCCTGTCTTAAATAGCAAGAATTATAATAACTCAGCCGTATTCACTTAAGTAAGCGTAGGTACAATTTACCAGAAGGCTCTAGTCTGGAATGATGGTATAAATAACCAATTAGAATGCTAACTAGGGCTGTAAACGAACCGAACGTTCAGCGAACAGTTCGTGAACCGTTCGGCGGGAAGTTCGTCTATGTTCGTTCGTTTAATAAACGAACGAACATGAACAAGAAATTTTGTTCGATTAGTTAAATGAACGAACATGAACAGAGGTCTCGTTCGTTCGATTGTGTTCGTAAACGTTCGGTAAGGTGTTCGTGAACGTGTTCGTGAACATGTTCATGAACATTCGTTGATTTGCGTTCGTTTATGTTTGTATGTTTGTGTTTTAATTAAAGAACTTTGTACTTTTTTATATTATTAAACTTTTATTTATTTTATTACCCTAACAATTAAACTAGGAAACCCACTTTTACCTTGTTTATGTATCATTTTCTTTTCATTTCTCATTATTTACATCGGCGAATACAATCAACATCCGTTCCACAATAAGAGATTCAAGTTCGAGTGCTACTCTCTGGGCCATCTATCTTAATCCTTCGTCGCGTTCGCCAAATTTATTTGTGTTTGTTTGTGTTCGCGAACACGCTCATTTCCTTAATGACCGAACACGGACATAAAATCTCGTTCGGTAAGTGTTCATGAACCGTTCGTGAACACATTTATTTCCTTAATGAACAAACACGAACAAGGCCTTGTTCGTGTTCATTCGGTTCGTTTACAGCCCTAATGCTAACAGGTCTTTAATTAAGCCTAAGCTTAGACCGGTTTAATTATACGGTTCAAACGCACGATTAGGCGAAGACCGGAATAGAATGTGATTTAGACCCAACAAGTTCGGAGACTTGCTTAATATGGGTATTTCATACACATTCTGGATTTTGAGATAAAACTGATAAGGTTTGACCCGTTTCGGCTAATTTATGTAAACTAGTTACATAAACCGAACCGAACGCGTAATAAGCGTAACGGGTGTTCATGAGAGCCATATACAGGTTTCCTAAGTTAATATGCTTCAAATATGTTGTGACATCAGTAAGATGTCTTTTATTATGCCCGAGATGAATTTAAACACAAACTACGCCTCGTAGGGGTAGTTTGGTCATTTTCATGGTTATAAAAGAGTTTAAGTATTTACCTGAGTTACAGGTCTGATGTAATCAGCAAAAATACTTATTTTACTAAGTTATAACAGTAGGGTAAATTATATATGTGAAATTTATCAATTATAACCAAACTATGCACCGTAGGGGCATTTTGGTAATTTCACATAAGCCGTAAAGCTCAAAACCGAAGTCTGAGTTAAACAACTTTTGCTTACTATTAAAATATTATAATTTTCCTCTAATATCAGTAGGTATCACCCTTTGTATGTTTAAAATAGTTTTAGTACATACTATGCGTTAAAAACGCTTAAAAAGGCGATTAGAAACCATTTCCGGGTTTGATACTTAAAGCTGATATTTTTATTATTCCAGAAGGCTTAAAATAATGTATTTATCATTTAATATCAGTAGCAAAAGGTTTGGAGTCGATTAGATATGTAAAACTCATTTTATGGCCCGAAAGGGCAAAACCGACAATTACCGGATTAAGCCTATGACTATAAGTTATGCTCAGCCTAAAATTAATTAAAAATCTTCAAAAATCCCAAAATAATATATTACATCAATGGGTAATAAGTTTGATATCAAAAAGTAGGCTTAACTAGGCTATACGCTAATTACGCCGTTTTATTAACATAAAGCTTTCAATTTACGCTAATGAGCATAACTCTCAAACTACACCTCAAACTGATGTCAAACTTTGGGTACAAGTTTATATATCAGTGACTAAGGTTTCTACTCTTTTACATTTTCAAAAATCACGTTCTAAGGTGAAAAGGGCATAATGGTCAACATATGAGCAATTAACGGAATCATGCGTATTAATTGGTTAACTAATGAACCATGGTGTATAATCACAGAGGGTTATACTAGCATGTAACTTGGTCTAAATGAAGCTCTAAGGTATTTCTAAATCATACCAAAACGGGTCAGAACTGAAGTCAAAGCAAAGTCAAAGCTTTGCGACTTTTGGTTCCGAACCGGGTCTAAACATTAAATTGTCGGGTTGAACATGTTTAGACATGTTCTTGCACTAATTACCAAGTTATATTAATGATCAAACAGGTTGTAGGTGTTCTACATTTCTAATTATGCATAAATTAGAATTTAAACATTCTGTTGACTTTTTAATTACAAGTTTGACCCGACATTTGACCTAGTTAGAGTGGGAATCAGGGGGAACCCTTTTAAGGGTTTATTACCCACATAATTACCAACTTATAACTACTTTCAATTTGACTAATCACTGAACCATTAGTGATTAATCGTTAAGTTAACCGTTAATTACGACGGTTTGACTTTTAAGCTAAAACTAAGCTAAAACTTAATTAAGAAAGGTCAAGGGTGCTTACCAAAGTCCTAATCACGATTAGGGATGCTTGGTGTCTGCTCTTGAGCTCCAGAAAGTCCCACAATTGCAGATAGAATGAATGCAAGAATGTTGCAACATTGAAGGCCTTTTATAGTGATTTCAAACACCTTAGATTGTTGACAACTCAAGCTATTATGGACCATGAATCATCAACACATGTCCCTAGAGCCTAGGAGTCAGTTAGGGGTCGCCCATGAAGTGAAAAAAGGCAATACATGTCGTTTGAAAGGCTGAACAGGCAACAGAAAACAAGTTGCTGCATCTGGGGCTTGCTTGCACACCGTAACACTATTGGTGTTGAGGTGCGCAAGCACCTGGTCAGCAAAAACAGAATTTTTTTCAAAAATGGCACATTAGGCCCGTGAACTTCCAAACTTGATTTTCGACGCATCTGAGGCCCGTTAAACCATTTTTAAGGCTCTACTATGATTCCTAAGCATAGGGAACATGAAACATGCTCAAAAGTATGCCGGATGTCGGTTCGTTTGGTCGTACGGTCACGTTGTTCGACTAATTACGACGAAGCACGGACGGACGCGAAAAACAATCCAAACGACGCGATGAATGGAATTTTATCAAGCCAAACACTAAAATAAAATATTTTAGTGCTTACATAAATTTTTGGGTGTCTGGGAATATCCAGAATGTAAGATATGCGCGTAAACGCAAACTTGTGCTCTTTTTGACACTTTTAGTCCCTGCATGACTTAAAAGTTTATTTTTGCGCACTAAACACCTCAAAGCCTATATCTAAGCTATGAGAAGGATAATTAAGGTATGTATAACTCATGGTCATATTCCGGGAGGTCCGATAACATACGAATCGGCATACTTTAGCAGTTTGACGCTTTAGGTCCCCCCTAATGCGCAAACTTGCGTAAATCATCATTTAATAGAATTGAAGCCTCATCTAGTCCATATTAGGCATTCTTGAAAATATTATTAAACATCATAAAACTTCAGGCTTGGTAAAAGGTCATTCAGAGGTATAATTAAACATACTGACACTTTTAGTCCCTTATACTTGCAAAGTTGCGCGTAAATTCTCTTTTAGGCATAAAAGCCTTGGATTGCCAATGATTGGCATTCCCGAGAGTATAATCAAATATCATGAGGCTCTCGGTTTTTTAAATGGTCACTCAGAGGTAAGAATTAACATGTTGACGCTTTTAACCCTTTATTGCGCAAACTTTCAATTAATCACATAAACGGCTACACTTGATTAACAAGCGGCTCAATTGTGAATATAAAACCGTAAAAGGTTATTTAGAAACTTATTTTAGGTATGATAATACTTCCAGTTCTTTCATAATCAAAGTTTTTGATTTTTCGAAAAAAAAATTAGTCCCTTATATTCAAGGTTTGACTTTACTAGGGTTTATTACACGTGTCAATACTACATTGGACGTGATTTTTTTTCGAGGTGTTACAACAAGAGCTTTTAGTACCGGTTTATCCTCAACGTCTAATTAATTCAAAAAGTTAGAAAAAGGTTTTTAAACTAGAAAAATAAAAACTAACTAAAATGCTGAAAATAAAATAAAAATAAAAACAGATAGACAAGATGAATCACTTGGCTCCGACTCGTGTATAGTGTAACCTTTGATTGTTTCCGCACTTTTGCACTATTTAAGAGATTATCTTAGTTATTGTAGTAGGCCCCTCTTTTGAAGGTGACGTTACCCTCAACCCAGTAGTTTGAGTCAGCAAGGATACAATCCTAAAGGGTTGGATTATTGAAAGATAATTAATTAAGTTATTAATGCATATTATGGTAGGCCCCTCTTTTGAAGGTGACGTTACCCTCGGCTAAGTAGTCTGAGTCAGCAGGGATACAGTCCTAAGTAGCCGGGTTAAAGTATTAATAGTAGTTTACATATGAGGGGGTCAAAGAGTTTGGACCCCCGCCATCCAATACCGTTAAGTATTGAAGGAGGTCCTACTAAATTTGACCCAGGTCCTTGCAGGATCTATACACTGAACAAGGCAAGACTCTTACCAAACCGTTCCCTTAACCCCCGACCAGGTAGCCAACATACCTCCATATAGACCGTGGAGATATGAATGGTGAAAATCTTTTATTTTATATAGGCAGTAAAATAATGCCAAGACACCACGGACAAACGATAAGGAAAAATCACCTTCAACATAAGAAACTAGTTATTAAAGTCATTAATACATAACCAAGTAAAAAGTGCGAAAAGATTAAAAATAAAAAGTATTACACTAGACAGTTTGTTTTCACCAAGTGATGTAAGAGACTTAGGCAAACATGGCCTTGATTGTCAAGAACTCTTACGATCAATCTTGGATCCCGAGACGACTCACACACTCTATGATGGACAATGGATGATGGTGGTGGATGATGGTGTTATGGTGGTGGTGGGTGGTGGGTGAAGTGTGAGAGAGGTGGTGTGCCAAGGGATGGTTTGAACTTGAGCCAAGCACTCCTATTTATAGGCTGAACAGAAGCTCGGGCACGGCCCCGTGTCCATCCTCTTCTCTGTCTTCATTAATTGCAGTTTGTCTGCATTAGTTGACCACACCCCCGTGTCCGCTGGGCACGACCCCGTGTGCAGAAGCGTATCTGTACTATCAAGATTTGCCTGGATTCTGCGAATCTTATAGTTGACCACGACCCCGTGTCCGCTGAGCACGACCCCGTGGTGGGCGATAGAAGCTTCTATAGCTTTGTCTTTTATGCTGGCACTTGGGCACGCCCCCGTGTTCACTGAGCACGGGGCGTGTTCAGCCTTCTGTTCTCTTGTTTTGCTTGGGAAGATGCTTTCGGGGAGGTCGGGCATGCCACGTTTGTTCCTTTTCTTGTATTTATGTTAGATTTAGCTGCCTTTTTTCTTCTTTTGTTAATTTAAGCTCATTTAATCCTGAAAATACAAAAGGAAGACAAAAGCCCACTTTTTCCAACATTAGTACTAAAAAAGGGTTAGTTTTATGCCACAATTGATGTAATTTATATGTTGCATTTTGCACACATCACCTACCCACATATATATCCTCTTACACCTTCCTCATATATATCTATCTCATATATATTTATTTTCATGTATATCTATTTAGGTGTAACACCCCGTGTTTCGGAAGTCAAAGTCAAAGTCAAGATTGAAGTCAAAGGAAGAACAGATTGCTAATTGCGATCTGTCTCTCCTTGCTCAAATCCTTTTTTGACTTCTTTGAGTTGTAATTAGTCTATTTTATTTTCGCTTTAGTTGTATTATGTGGAGTATCAATTAATAATCGCATGGTAATCGCTATCTATCGCATGTTTAATCGCTTTATCGCTATCGCAATCGCACTCGCAACTCGAATTACGCGTTTTGGTTATTGTTATATGTGTGTGTGTGCCTTATGTGTTACTTGTGCATGTTTATTTATGTTATGTGTGGTAATCAATCGAAACGCAATCGAACTCAATCGCAATCGAATCGCAAACGCTAAACGAATACGAAATAAGGATGCTTGTATGTTGATATAGTAGTTGGGATTAAAAGTAATTTGACTAGGAAACACTATCGCATCGCAACGCTCGCAATCGCAATCGAAACAGCAAAACTCGTCGCACCGAACACTCGAACAAGGTGACTGATCGACCAGGCAACCAGTCGATCGTCCAGCCGATCGACCGAGCAGCCGCTCGATCGGACAGCTATCCGATCGGACTGCCTAACCGATCGACCAGCCCCTCTCCAATCCTTTCCACTTTGGGTAACCCTATAAATACCCCTTGTCACTTTCAAACTTACTACTTTTGGCAACTGACGTTTGACCAGCTCGTTTTCCTCACTTTTCTTCAGATTTCTCGTGATTCCGGTAAGATCTCGTCCTAAATCTTGTACTTCCTTAATCTACACGCACTCCTACACCTTTCTATCTTCTGAATCTTAACTTTTAACCGTGAAATCATCAAGATTCAAGGTGTTCTAGGATGACGTCATCATGTGTTCTTGAAGAACTTCATGTTTTGGCCTCAATCCACCAAGAACAACTTAGATCTAACCGATTTCCACATAAACAACGAAGATCTTTCATAGATCTAAACATATTCACGGTGAAAAGGATGGAGAGAAGGTTTACCAACTTTCTTTCAACTATTTTACACTCAATGCACTCAAAACCGATAGAATCGGAGCTTGTGTCGGCGTACTACTCATTATTGTGGTTGTGTTGGTTCAAGATCCGTATTCCATCCATGAGATTATCGATTCCGGGTTAACCAAGAACAATCGTCCTGAACCGGTGGACTGACCGAACATGGGTGGTTCCTATTCGATCGGGTCACTAGAACTTAGGATGGAGTTCTGTTGGTTAGCACGATATCAACACATCTCGATAAAACGACAAACTATCAAAACAACCAAGTGTAAGACGAACATGTCGACCAGGACGGAGTGCCGTCCGATCGGACTGCTGTCCGAACGGACAGCCACCCGGACGACCAGCCACCCGTACGACTTGCACCTTGGCCCCACTTTTAGTTTTCAATCAAGCTTCAAGAGTTTTGGAACACCGAACGGATTGCAGTCCGATCGAGTTACCACTCGATCGACCGACCATCCGACTATGTGATGTTTCGAACTTCAACACTTAAACAATTTTCAACATGTTCAAGGCACAAAGGATGCCACCCGATCGAACGATCATCCGATCGAGTGACAACCTGCTGTGAACTTGTTCTCACTGAAGTTTCCAACCAATCAGGTTGCCGTCCGATCGAACGACCGTCCGATCGATCGACCTAAAAGGTAGAGATACTTCAATGTTTTCAAAATGCTACAACGAAAACTTCAAAAGTCAAGCCATCATACACAAACACATCCTTCCCAAAGGAAGAAACAATCCACTCGAACAGTCATCCGACCGGACGACCGGACGAACGGACTACCAGTCGCACGACTGGCTGTCCGACTCTCATGTACTTTGTATCGTTTAAAGCGTCGCTTATCGTTATGCTATCGATCTGTTCAGGCTCACCCTACTCTCTAGCGCTCCCTTCAATCCATCAACCGCTGTGAGTATACTCGATCCCTTTTTGCTTTACGCACTTTTGGGTGTTACATACGTTACTTATACAAAATCACATCGAACACACTACGCAATACTTTAAACGCTAACCGTTACCGCATGTTATACGTGACTTAATGAATGCTTGTTTGTTATGTTTACACATGGAATGCTGTCTACCTGCCTTAGCAACGATAGTACTATTAGTTTGGACTCAGCACCCGTTCACTCGAGGTTTGTTAAGGACAATTACCTACATGGCTCACAGTGGTGAGTGTGTATCGCGAACTGCCTTGGGCAGTCAACCCGCAGTCATTGGTATCGATAGATTCATGTCGATAACTAACATGCCTCATTTTACACTGTGTACGTGCTGGTTATGCGTAACGCTTTCGAACTCTATATGCTATTATCAAACTTGTATGCTCACCTTTACACTATGTGTATTGACTTTTACTTTAACGTATGTGACAGGTGCTTAGGATGCTTATTTGCTTTCTTTGGTGTGAAATCGAGGCTAGGAAAGACCTAGGTCAACAATAAACAATTGTCTGTAATAAGAATCTGAGTTGTCGGAACAGAACAATTTGACTAGATCTTTTCTGTAATAATTGTATTATCATTTATGACATGGTATGGGACGTGTTGTTTTAAATATTTGGTAAATATAGTTGTTATGGAAACTTCTGGACAATCTGTTTCGCTCAGTGCCACGCCCCGATGTTTCCGCCATCGGTTGGGGTGTGACATTAGGTGTTTAATTTACTTAATTAATCTTACTTAGCTTAATTAATCTTGCTTAGCTTAATTAATCTTGCTTAACTGATTAATTAATCATACTTAACTTAATTAATCTTACTTAACTGATTAATTAATTTTACTTAACTGATTAATTTTCCTTAACGGTTTAATTAAGTAATTTACTTAGCCGATTAATTAAATAACGTAATTAGCTGATTAATTAACTTACTTAGCTTGCTTAACTGCTAAGTTTTACATAACCATTAAGTTTACTTAAACACTAAGTTTCCTTAACTATTAAGTTTACTTAATCATTAAGTTTACTTAATTGCTAAGTATTCTAGTTTAACAGCTTCCTGATTATGAGTTCTAATTTCTAATAGAACTCGTATTAGTGTATTAACTCAATTCAACTTTAACGATAATCACGAGATCAAAACCCTCACGACGAATGACAAAGTATAGCAAAGTACTGGCATCACTTAAACATCCGTTGGATCGGTTTCAATCGATCGGATATAGTACCGTGTCAGTGATTAGAGTTATTACTTTGACAACGAGCAGAGTTTCGGGGTTTAGAAGGTATAATATCGAGCTACTATTTTGCTATAATAGAAGTTAAGAGAAAGAAAAGAATTGAGCAGTTTGAAATGCCCAAACTTCGTCCAATTTATAGCTGAATTTTAGGTCTCTCGCGGCCCGCGTAAATTTGAAGGGGGATCCTTCGCGGCCCGCGAGGCCATAAAGGCGGCAGTAGGGTTTGCTGAGTCATCGGTGTGGTCTTGACACGTGGACGACACGTGTCCCTCAAGCTTATCCGGAGTTTGTCAAGGCTGTCGCGCCCCGCGTAGACTTTCCCTTAGTCTTACGCGGCTCGCAACAGGATAATAAAATCAGATTTTCTTGAATTTTCATGAGGATCAGGGTTTTAGGGGTCCGGTTTGTGACTTACGTAGTGTTGTAGGTCATTTTCGTGCAGGTCCTTACACCCGGTTCCGGGTTTTTTCCCCGGTTCCGGGTTCGGGTTTTTTGTGCACCACTACTTTGATGTGTTGATTTAATAAATTGGGTCTGGATATGCACTACTTTGATGTGTTGATTAAATAAATTGGGCCTGGATATGAACTACTTTGATAATTTGATTTAAACACAAATAACGTAAATAAAATTGGGCCTGGGCCATATATATGACAGCAAGATGAAATTGTACGGATAAAAACACAACATTGAACCGTGGAAGAGAAAATTGAGTACTCGCGACACGAATGCAAACTAACAGCGTGCAGACCAACAGAAAAGGAAGGAATTTTTGTTAACATTTTGTCCAAAAACATATATATCCACAATACATTTAATATATATTCAAAGTTTTAAGAAATTTTAGGCCCTCCGGGAGACTGGGCCCTATACAGTGGCACACCCCCACACCTGGTCCCGGCCGGCCCTGACAGCAGCTTGCATGGAATCAACACTAAAATGCAAATACAATAGACCATCACTTGTTTAACTTTTTGATTCACCATTATGTCGTTTATCTTTAAAATTGTATTACTTGTTGGTTTAAAAAAATAAAATGAGATACAACTGATATTTATATGCATATTTGATTGGTGAAGTGATGGTATATTTTTCTTATACTCGTATACGAGACGTGTAGGTGGTAAACTCACAACTTTATTGCAAAATATTACTTTATGGTTGTGATAAACTAGAGATATGGTTGGAACAACAATCACATTTGTTCTTCACTAGTCATGCGATTTATATGTACATAACAGTTCACGATGAATTTCTTAAGCGCGGAGAGGTCAGAGGAGACGAAGTGCAGTCGGTCCATTTCTTCAACTGCTCTAACGATCCGGATAACCACCACTCGGTGGACCCTCTATGAACTTGTTAGTTGTGTAGTTGGGTTAATGTATGTTTAAGATCCACATCCATCCTTAATATTTAGGGTTTTCACTATACATAGACATGCACGAACTTAATTAGTCACCGTCAAGCTATTTCCAGTTGATCTATCAACACTTCGCATATACACGTTTGTGTTCATCTAGTTCGAAGAGATTGGAGTGCAGTTCTCTCACTAATGAGGTCAGGTTTGTGATCCTGAACAATAACCTGTAAACCTACCAGACACTGAAAAAATACCTTATACACTAACTAAATATTCAAGCAAATTAAATCAAATTTTGGGCAATTTATGAATTTTAATAAACAAATGCGACTTTTACAGCAAAAAAAAAAAAAAAGTTTTATATACATAGTCCCGTAAAGCTTTAACTGATGGTGTTATAATATCTAATGAAGTAATTTTCGACACATTTCACAATTTTGTGAGATTTCTTTAAACTTTTTTTAAACATATATACCACATTAATGTGTATCCCATCTTAAAAAAAATCCTAACAGTTCAAACATAATACATCACCACAAATGGTGTTTGATAA
The DNA here is from genome assembly GCA_030545235.1 of Helianthus tuberosus. Lineage (NCBI taxonomy): Eukaryota > Viridiplantae > Streptophyta > Magnoliopsida > Asterales > Asteraceae > Helianthus > Helianthus tuberosus. The sequence goes on along the minus strand of CM060438.1, from coordinate 44,215,172 downwards.
GGTTATTGAAGAATAAATCACGAGTATGACGAAAAGCTCAAACCAACGAAGCAACGTATGCGTGGTTTGGGCGGTGTAAGATCCAAACAAGTATAAAGTGTAACAAAATGTACTCATGGCCAGCTGTCACAAAACAGCAAAAGCCTACAAATTTTTGGCATGAAAAATGATTATCCTGGTTGACTCAAGTATACCATAATCTGTTTAGATGTCGAGAAGCAACCTTCTTGGATCCTCAACGACGTCTTTAATTCGGCGCAGGGAAAACACGGCCTCTCTTCCATCAATTAGCCTATGGTCATAGGTTAGGGCGATGTACATCATAGGACGTGGGACTATGTCACCACCAACCACCATTGGTCGGTTCACAATTGAATGCATACCCAAAATTGCAGACTGTTATACAATACGTCAACTAATTTAGTACACAGAATAAACAAGCTGTATTTTTTACAATATAAGATGGTTTTATGTCCCATTTGGATCATCTTGTAAACAAAGAGACGGTTTTCAAAAATGACAGCTTTTTATATAATTATGTTAAATATGTGTGTACAAATGTTATTGCAGGCTACACAGTGACACATATAGGACACATGACCATCTTTTAATGACTTAGATATACAAATAAAATTATAAGATGGCTTTATGTCCCATTTTGTAAACAAAGTAACGGTTTTCAAAAATGACAACTTTTTATCTGAATTATGTTAAATATCTGTGTAAAAATGTTATTGCAGGCTACAAAATGACACAAATAGGACACATGACCATCTTTTAATGACTCAGATATACAAAAAAATATAACGAGTAAAACTAGAAAAATGAAGAAATATGTTGGTATTTTATGCAAATCAAACCCTCGTTTATTTACACACAACTTGTGTATCTATATGATTAAAAAAACTATTAGGTGGCTTTGTGCATTAAATATGAATAAAGTGACTTTTTACCCATTTCCATTCAAGCTAATTTTTTTTTTTTTTTAATTTTACCTGAATGACACAATTGTAAGTGCATACCTGAGGAGGATTGATGATGGGAGTGCTTAAAAGGCTTCCATAAACACCACCATTAGAGATTGTAAACGAGCCACCTGCCATCTCATCAATGGAAATGGTCCCATTATTTGCCTTCTTAGCAAGAGTGTTTATCTCTTTTTCTATCTCAGCAAAGTTCATCTTTTCAGCATTGCGGATAACTGGCACAACAAGCCCCTAAAACATGGAAAAACAAAACGACATGTTAGTGTTTTGATAATAGCATGACGAGATCAGTACAACAAGCAACACATGCATAACAACCTTAATGGATCTTTCATTCTCAAATTAAATAGGGATAGAAGAAGAGATTTTTATCTAGTGGTTTTATCCTACAACCATGAAATTTTATATGTATGATTAAAAAACTATAAAACACAACAATAACCTAAAGCAACTCATTTCTAACTTCTAAGTAAATGGGTCAAACTTGCCGCTTCTTCAAAAAAACAAAGGCCACATTCGTCGATTATTCCTCAATTCCACCAGGTTCTTTCTCGTTTTTCTTTCTTTCGTTCTTTCGATTTTTTCTTTTACATCACCAAACCCTAGATACTACCGATAACGGTCGATTCTCAACAGATCTCTTCCTCATCGTCTACATTCATCACTCTTACACAAATCTCTCATCCAGTTGTTTATTTCCTTCTGGTTAACTTATTTTTACTCAAAATCAGATTGATCTTTCATTATCCAGACTTTAAAATTCATTTTTAGGCTCAGAATCAACTTGCACACCAGTTGTTTGATAAAATGCTTGACCCAAATTTTGGTGATTGATTGTTTTGAGTTTTGTTTTTTTTTTCAACCGTGGTAAAATCATTAATCTATAACTCTTCGTTTGTTTGTTTGATTGGTATCTTTGCAATTGGTTGGAGCCAAAGGGGGACATTTTAGGGCTCTTGGGTGATTAATTCTTGTTCAAGTTAAAATTGGGATTTGCCGCAAGTCGCGCACTCATGACGTAGCTCTTTCTTGGTGGGGTGTCTAGGAGGGTGAGCAACTGTAGGTTGCTTTCCTCTCCTTCGTTTCTTGGGTGGGTTGATACCTGGCCTCCTCCTCACCTCGAGAAGGAGGACTCGTTATCACTTCTCGGTTTTGATTTGCTTCCAATGGGCTCTGCCAAGGGTAGGAGCATGGTATCCAGTGCATCTGAAGGGGATGTTGGCTCCACATCGTCCAATGGAGTGTGGCTATGCCCCTTCAGGAACTTTCACGAGTGTAAAGACGGCAAGCCTGGGTCTTCTAGGTATAACAGATTGATCGCGCATTTTCAGCAATTCCATTTTAAAGATGATCGTAAAGAATCCCTTCAAGGTGCGCTTTCTAAGGATTTAGAATTGTTTTCGAATGTTGGGGAAACCTTGCGAGTTTTGGGATATTGGTTGTGTGGGAGGTGCATGAAGACACACGCACTTAGTAGGGGGTGTCATCATCCTGATGGTGTTTTCACGTTCTCTAGAAAATCCGGGTCTGATGAGGATTTTGTCGTGGGGATCTCAAGGCCCCAAGATCCTATGATGGTTGTTGAGCTTAGGACCCCGCAGGGAGTGATGGGAGATGTCGATCTCCTTGAACGTGTTTTCTCCCTTCCGGTTCGAACTGTTAAAAGCATCCCCTCAAGCTGTCGTTTGGCATTTGCACAAGCTTTGACAGGTGCCATCCATAAAGTAGTAGCTTCCCCTGGGACTGTCGAAAGTTGGGTCAAACTCTTGCTCTTACCCCGTTGTACCCTTAAGGTGGTTAAGCCGTCTTCCAGGCAAGAGCGAAGGTCGGGTAATCGAAAATCCTTGCAATGTGATAGTATTTTGCGGGCCTTAGCTATGTGGAAGGAGGGCTCTGGTTTTGAGGTTTTGGTCAATTCCCTCCTTGCCGATACTGGAGAAGGGGTCGTGCGTGAGGGGGAGGCACAACGGGAGATAGCTGAGGAGGTTAGCCCCAACATCAAGCAATGTCTCAGGAAAGTGAGTGATGGTCACTTCACTGCTGCAGTTAAGGTGTTGTGTTCCAGTGGGGTTGCTCCCCGGGGGGAATCTACCATGCAAGCCCTTATCGACAAACATCCCTTCGCACCGCCCCCGAACCTCCCTTCAACTCCTCTTTCACAACATGCGTTATCCGTGGATGAAGACTGCGTCCACAGGTGTGTGAAATCTTTCCCGAAAGTGACATTTTGTGGGCGAGATGGCCTGCGGGCCCAACACCTGTTGGACGCTCTTAGCGGCGAGGGGTCGGCGACTGCCTCGGGATTGCTTACTGCCATCACTGAAGTGGTAAACCTTTGGCTAGGGGGGTTATGTCCTAAGGTGCTCGCGTATTTTGTTGCTTCGGCGCCCCTAACCCCTTTGTTGAAGCCTGATAATGGGATTCGCCCCATTGCTGTGGGGGCAATTTGGAGAAGATTAGTCTCCAAAGTAGCCATGAAGAAAGTTGGGAAAGAAGCTGTTAAGTACTTGGGGGACTATCAATTTGGGGTGGGGGTCCCCAATGGGGCGGAGGCAGTGCTGCACAGCGCTAACAGGTTTCTTAATTCTTTTCATTCAGATGGTTCGCTGGCCATGCTTACGGTTGATTTTTCCAACGCTTTCAACTTAGTTGACCGTTTAGTTTTGCTTCGCGAGGTCCATCGCCATTGCCCCTCTATATTCCCATGGGTTCAATTTCTGTATGCTCAGCCTGCTAGGCTATACGTGGGGAATGACCGCATCGGGGCATTCACGGGGGTGCAGCAAGGGGATCCCTTGGGACCTTTGCTTTTTGCCCTAGCCTTACACCCCTTAGTGCTTCAGGTGCAGGAAAACTGTAAACTCCCCTTCCATGCTTGGTACTTGGATGACGGGACAATTATCGGGGACGCTGTTCAGGTTGCTAAAGCTCTCGACATCATCGGTTCGGAGGGTCCAGCCTTGGGGCTACGGCTTAATATTAGAAAAACTGAAGTATTTTGGCCGACATGCAACGGGGTGAAGGTCCGGCCAGGGCTTTTCCCCAGTGAGATTGGGAGGCCGGAGAAAGGTGTCAAACTGCTAGAAGGGGCAGTCAGCCGTGATGCCAGTTTTATTAATGGTCTAGCGGCTAAGAGGGCAACGCGTGCTGTTGACATTATGGGACACCTTCCCTTGTTGCGGGATCCTCAAAGCGAACTCCTCTTGCTTAGATCTTGTATGGGGGTTGCAAAGTTGCTATTTGGTTTGCGAACTTGCCAGCCCCTCTTTGTGGATGATGCTGTTTCATGTTTTGATAAAGGTCTTCGGGAGGCAATAGAAGACATTGTCGTATGTGGGGGTCCTTTTTTTGGTGATCTACAGTGGCGAATCGTGACCTTGCCAATGAGGCTTGGTGGGTTGGGCCTTCTCTCGGCCCGGGATGTGGCTGCCTATGCCTTTGTGGCTTCCAGGTCTCAATCTTGGGAGTTGCAGGACCACATCTTACGTAACAGTGGGATTGCTAACACTGATCCGGATTATGCCAGCGCCTTGGAACGCTTGCATGAATCTCTACCTGACTTTGATCTCGGCGGTTTCTCTAACAAGGACACCGCCCCCAAAAAGCCACAGAAAACTTTGGCGAATGCCCTTTGTTGTCGAATCGCAAAAAGTTTGGGAGAAGATTTCCATTTGTCACCCCGCCAGAAAGCCGTCATTGAATGCCTGCAGAGGCCTCACGCTCAGGATTTCTTAACTGTTATTCCTATTGAAGGTTTGGGTCAACGTATGTCAGCGGTGGAGTACCGGTCAATCCTTAAGTACCGTTTGATGATCCCCATGTTCCCGAATGATGAAACTTGCCCAGTCTGCCGTAAAGCATGCCTGGATAAATACGGGGAGCATGCGCTACACTGTAGAGAGTTGCCGGGGTTTAAGTATCGCCATGACTTTGTGCGAGACGCGTTAATGGATATTCTCAGACGAGCAGGGATCTCGGCGAAGAAAGAGGCACCGGTTAATTTTCTTACAGACCCGTCGGAGGGGAGATCCACCCTACGCCCAGCTGACGTGCTAGTTTTTGGTTGGGAGGGCGGGAAACATGCTTGTGTCGATCTCACAGGTGTATCCCCACTGGCCGGGTTCCGGGAAAATGGGTTTGTGCCGGGGCAAGCGGTACTGAAAGCAGAGTCAAAGAAGGTGGAAAAGCACGCGAAAGCTTGTGAGGATAATCAGCATGCCTTTGTCCCCCTGGCGTTTGACACGTCCGGCTCCTTGGCGTCGGAGGCAGTTCGGTTCTTGTCTAGAGTTCAGCGTGTGGTTCATAGCAACTTTTCGACCCCTCAGGGGCGGGGCTTTGTTTTTAGTAGATTAGGGTTTTCTATTCAGAAAGGGATGGCGGCGCAGTTTGTTGCTCGTCTACCTGCTATCCTTATGTAATTTGCCCTGGTGTTTGGAATGAAATATAATCTATTGTTAAAAAAAAAAAAAAATAAAAAAAAAAAAAAAGAGTAACCACCTTCACAAGTACAAACAGCACAGGTTCAGTATCTGGTTATGCGGAATTAAGACATCAAACATTTAAATTTAGCTTACCTTTGGAATACCGACAGCTATGCTGATATCAATATAATCTCTGTATATGATATCATCTCCATCAATAACAACATTAATGATCGGCTGATTTTGCAATCCACTAACAGCAGCCTGAAAATTGCAACCACTTTAGTTACATAATAAATGACGGATACTAAAAGTAGGGTCAAGTTATTCTACAAAGGCTTCTAATTGTAAGAAGGATTTATAGAGTGACAAGTGTCCAATAACCTAAAACTAAACCCACTACATCACCACCAAAAACCTAAACACCCACCCCCACCCAAAAACCTAACCCCCCCCCCCCCCCCACCCCACCCCCGGGGCAAAAAAAACAAAAAAAAACTATACCTCACCAAAAAAACCTAACCCCCCCCCCCCCCCCCACAAAAAAAAAAAAACCTAAAAAAAACTAAACCCCCACCACCACCCAAAAACCTAAACCCTCACCCCCCACCCCCTCGGAAAAAAAAAAAAAAAAAATTGCCGCGGGGGGGGGGGGGGGGGGGTGATGGGGGGGTTTAAAAAAAATTTTTTTTTTTTTGCCGAGGGGGTGGGGTGATGTGGGGGGGGGGGGGGGTTAGGTTTTTGGTGGTGGTGGATGTTTAATTTTTTTTTTTTTTTTTTTTTTGTAGTGGGGCTTTTTTTGTGTAGTGGGTTTTTTTAGGTTATTGGACACTTGTCACTCTATAAATTCTTCTTACACTTCTTACAATTAGGATCCTTTGTATTTGATCCTAATCCACTAAAAGTAATACAAAAAAAAGGTAGGCTTGTATCTTTCCAACCTCAAATATAAACACACATACCTTAACAAAACCAGACATCAGTCCCAACTTAACTCCATGCTTCTCTAAGAAGGCGTCCTTGTACTCGGAACGAAGTTTCATTAAATTTGTCCTGAAAAGAAACATGCATATAATAAACGAACAGATAATATTTTAATAAAATAGCACAACTCTCTTAAATCAAGAGCTGACCCAAAAACCTAGTAATTGATATCCATGTACAAGTTGAACTTACATGTCAACTTCATTAAATGTTGTCAACAAAGCAAATGTGTTCTGAGAGTCTTTCAGACGTGTAGCAACTCGCTTTCTTAAACGGGTCATAGGAACCTGTATAACAAAACAACTGTAATTATATACACCCAAAAGAAGCAAGGATTGCTTTGATAACAGAAATTTTAATCACATTTACCATAGATAATAAAAATATAAAGTTTAAAACTAATATTATTCTCAGTGTAGCCTTAGCATTAATGTATGACACTTACACGTCTTTCTCTGTCTTTAGGAGGAAGCTGAGGTTCTGAAGCGGAAGTTTTAGGAGGTGGCGGAGAAGCTGGTTTCGGCTTCTCTATGACAGGGGTGGTTTCGACTTTTGGCTTAGGCTTCTCCTCGACCTTCTCCACAGCAGTCGGAGATGGCTGAGAAACAGCCTCGGTAGACGCTGACTTGGATGGAGCAGCAGCATCTTCTGCAGACTTTGAAATGATGGCGACTTTTGTACCTGGTTCAACAGTGTCCCCTTCTTTTGCTACAAACTAACAACATCAAAATTCAATTTCAGTTTGCCTAAAATTCAAAAAACGTTACGAATTTAGCCATAGTGATGTGAAATTGAAGATATTTTACCTCTTGAATAATACCAGCTTCGGGGCTAGCAACATCAATGGTCACCTGTGACACAAATAACTCGGTGTTGAAAAAGTTCAGATAACGAGGCTAAGTATAAGAATTAAGCAATACCTTGTCCGTTTCAACCTGTGCAATTGGTTCATCGATTTCTACCCTATCACCAGGTTCTGCTCCAAGAAGATTAATTAGAAACAGAAGCTTAAAGATAACAAAAATATTAGTAATCAAACACACATGTTCTAACGAGACAGAGAAACATACTTTTTAGGAAAGTGGCCAGTGTACCATCACTTATAGATTCACCCATAAAAGGAACAACAGCATCAACCGATCACCTACAAGAAATAAAAAAAAAAAATTAGCACAATTCGCAAGTTCTAAATAGAAAGAATTTAAAAGGAACATAGAATAGAGAGAGAATGACAGTTAGAATAACTTAAATTGGGAAAGAGAGGCTTAATTGTATTACTTGCATATGCCTACTAACAAACGAAATGTCAGCAAAAGATATAATATATGGATATCAATATATCATACCACTGTCAGAGGAGAACATTCTAGTCTGCATTTGCACACTGACACATGGCTGAAGACAGATCATAACTTCCCTGCCAATAAAAGAATTCTATTAGAACAATCACACTAGCATTCTACATCAGAAGTTTGGAAGCAAGGGCTCCAAAGTCTAAGCACGCGATACTAATATACACAACACGGATCTCATTGCATCATGGTTCTACAATATGCATATTCTTAACAGAAATAAAAAAAAAGATGGAATTATGTACTGACCTTAATGGCTTTAGATTAACCGTTGCACCTGTGACAGCAAAAATAGCAGAAAGAATCAACCGATCAAACCCTCATATAACTTAATAAATACCATAAAAATCAGCTCTCTTGCAAATACAAACTGCAAGTTGGGCAGAAACATACCAGGTTGGGTAAGATGACAATATGACATATACTTCGAACATTGCCACTGATTCCCGGATGGAGTAATAATACCTATACACATGCAAAAAGTTTTTAATATATATAAATCAAACGTTGTGTCAACCGTGACCACATGTAAGCTAAGCATTATTCAAGGAGCATGTAAATAATGTGTTTTCAAGTACAAAAAACGCCACAGGCCAAAATCAATACAGGAGTCAGCTTACTCAGTTAGTATAAATACACAACTAGATTATAATTTTATAGATCAAGATAACGGCATTCTACAACAAACACGCCATATATATGCTCCGAAACATTACTAAATCAGCATATAACTATAGAAAGTAAGACAATCAATCAGTACCTCTCCTTCTGATGCAAAACAAGTTGTTGTTGTTGATGCTACAGGACGAGACGCTCGCCATGATTTCCCTACAATCTGTCCAAAACAAAACAAAACAAAACAAAACAAAGTAAGATAATATCAAGTACTGCTATTCTCCTAATACATCAGCAAACTTCAAATTCATGTTTTATGATGATGATTTTAGCTTGAAAACTTTCTCAAAGCTTAAACAAAAACTATAACACAACACAAATCAAAGCAAATAATGAGAAGGAAATCGAGGCTTACCGAAGCAGAAGAGCTTCCGCTAACGACTTTTCGCCGGAAAACACCAAACATCGCCGCTAGCTTCAACTGCTGTTTAACAAAATTATAAGAACATATATCATCAACTTAACATAAAAAAAATAAACTAGAAGATTCAAAACTAGAAGGATTTGAGCAAATCTAAACATATGTAGAGAGAAGGCAGGCGGTAACCTAAAAAATGTAAGAGAAGAGTTTGGATCTTCTTTTGGTGAGAAGAGATTGAATGAGGAATGGAAGGTTGACGAAGAAGGTGCGTAGATATTAATTAATCTACGGTAAGGAAGGGGCCGCCGCGAATAGAGGCTGGCTACCCTTTATTATATGTTCGATTATTCAAGACAGGAGGAGTTTCGTACGATTTTCAATTTTATTACCACGATTTTCTTGCCATAAAAATCAAATGTACTACAAAATTTTTTTTTCTAAGAATAACTTTTTCATAAGTAGGGAATTACTATAAGAAAACGAGCAACAAGCTGCGTCGAAACCCTTTTGTATTGCAAAATCGATTCTACTGAAAACGAAGTTGTGGTTCTTCGACGTCGAGAACTTGTTGTGCACGACTCTCTGCACTTTTCTTCAGAAAACCAACAGTTTCAGGGATAAGGGGCCCAAAGGTATAAAAAGCAAAGGGAATGAGGACATTTGATTCTCAGCACAAGCTTGCTCATGCTTAGCAACTTTCTCGAATTATGCTTTCAACACAGTTTGGCCAGCCACGAACTTGTTGTCTAAGCCCAGCCAGAGGGGACACTCCAGTAACAGGGGCGGACCTTATGTTGTCCGAGCCGTAGCACGGGCTACGGCTCAACTTTTTATTGGTAGTGTAAAAAAAAATTCTTTTTCGATTTTTATATCAAGGATACCCCTAAACAACTACGAGGACACCCCTAAAAAAGAGTCTGTAAGCTCAAATCAATTGAAAATAATAAGCCCAAATCTCAATTGCCCAATATGTTAGCCCAAATCGATTGAAGATTGTAAATAATAAGCCCAACTACCCAATATGTTGGCCCAAAAAAATAAAAGATTGTAAATAATTGCCCAATTGCCTTGAAGTTTTAATGCACGGCACGGCACAACTACGAGGATGCCAATCAATTGAAAATAATAAGCCCAAATCCCAATTGCCTATTTCGTCACACTATAAGTGATGGTGATAAATTTGCAAACTTGAATAGAATAAGTGATCTTGTGCGTGTTATGGTTACGCATAGTTCTTTTCCTTCAGTTTAAATGGAAGTGAAGCTAGCTTTGCTTTTACCGGTTGCAACAACAACTGTTGAAAGATGTTTTTCGAAATTGAAGCTTGTCAAGACGGATTTACGCAATCGAATGGGCCTGGAATTTTTGAACAATGCTATGGTTTGTGCGGTCGAAAATGATTTTTTACGTGAAGTAAAAAACGACGATGTGATGGAACGCTTTCAAACTATGAAAAAAAGAAGAGGACAAATCTATTAGATATTTGTTTTACTCTATTTATTTATTGTCATTTTTTTTAATATTGTACGATTGCACGGTGAAAAAAAATTAGGATACCCCTGAGTTAATGTTCTAGTTCCGCCACTGACTAGTAACTGTAAGGTCCACACAAGCGTGTTTCCCACCTGCCCAACCGAACACGAGAACATTCCCTCGACGAAGAGTGGACCTCCCTTCATGCGGGTATGCTAGGAAATTCACAGGTGGAATTTCTTGGCAAGTTGTGACAGAAATTTGATGAGTGTCATTTCAGTTCATTTTACAATATTGGTACGCACAAGCGTGTTTCCCACCTGCCCAACCGAACATGAGAACATTCGCTCGGCGAAGAGTGGACCTCCCTTCATGCAGGTTTGTTAGGAAATTCACAAGTGGAATTTCTTGGCAAGTTGTGATAGAAATTTGATCAGTGTCATGTCAATTCATTACAATATTGGTACGCTAAAAATACTCCCAGTATGACAACTGAAAATAAAAAAACACAAAAAATAAATTTTGATATGCCAAAAAAATACAGGTAGTTTTAGTTATTTATCGTTTATAGTTTGAACTAATTCAATGTTTATACTCTCAACATAAATAATTATCATGATGCAAGAAATACTAAAGTTGATATACAGCTTAATTACATAAAAGTGAATATGTGAAACTGAGGTAAGGTAAAACGACAACTTGCGGGGATAGCTCAGTTGGGAGAGCGTCAGACTGAAGATCTGAAGGTCACGTGTTCGATCCACGTTCACCGCATTTTTTTTTCATGTTCACATCTCATTAGTTTTTCCCATGTTCACATTTCATTAGTGCAGTGGATTTTTTTACTTATGCATGTTCTCAATTCTCATTAGTTATTGATGGGCTTTTTTTATTGGTCAAGCCCAGGCAAAGTGAGCCACGCCACGGAGTCACGGTCATAATAGGATTAGTCAATTAGATTTTTGCTTAAACAAAATTACAATGTATATTATTCATAAACAATAATCAGGGATTTTTTTTTTTTTTTTTATAAAAAATTACGGTTGTTTTTAGAGCGGCGACACACATCCCTAACTTTACACCAACTACAAGTTACCTAAATACTCATAACATGATTTAAACCTTCACTATAATCCACCTAAACACACAACAGAGTTTGAACATTCACTATAATCTACCAAAATACCCACAACAGGGTTTGAACCTTCACTAAATACTCATAAATGCTTACATAATTTATGTATTTATTTTGCATCAGAAAATCTGAATATAAGAAAGTTAAAATATTGAATGTAATATATCATTTCGTTGACCAACAAAGCAAAGAAAACGTAATATTAAAAAATAACTATCAACTTACTAAAAAGGCATGTTTCTTGGCAAAGTTTCATTCTATGTCACAATGTAATACTCCATTAAACACATCAAGTTAAATGAACTAGTTAATGTATTTTGCAACTCAAGGACAGAGTCAATAGCTTCTTGAAGCTATCTTGTGAACAACCATTATGATTCAAAATCTGCAGTTTACAACATAACACCAAAACTTCAAAAGGATCCAACCCTCCTAGAATCTTGCTATCTCGATCATAATCCTGCAACCAACCAGATTCAGACGATAATTTTCAAGATTTTGTAAAAATAATCCAATAAACCTTGGTTTCAAAAAGTGCGTCATAGTTTTTACGAGATTGAAACGCCCATATGTATAAGAGATCGCCTCACGTACATGACGCTTGCGCTGTTTCAGCGCCTCACACTTTCTAAGACCAAGATTTTAATGGCATTATGGAGCATTGACAACTAGGAGCGGATTAATGAAGATCTACAAATAACAAACCTTTTCTGTCATGACAACAGTGGGTTCGGAACCAAACTTGTTCTTGAGATTCTCAAGTCTTGCTTTGATCATCTTGATGTCCTAATTTGAGTATCATACCAAATGAATTTATAAGCAGATTCTAGTTGTTGGAACATAAATTGAATTGTATGAATATAGCCATACCTTGTCTTGAAACTGATGATGGTCACTATAGTCTAGCCGATCAACATATAATGGGCCCATCTGCGGTTTAGCATAAAAAGATTCAACAAGTTCCATAGTTTGAGAGTCCGATTTCAACTTTTTAAATACTTGTGAGATTTTTATGCTTCTCTTTTATTTTGTTTACAACCATGTGAAATCCAGAGTTTCTTTATTAAATACATTCTTTTAGCCTTTAGGTAAGGAATCTCATGGCGGTATTCTTATAAGTCACCTTACCATATTACCTAGGGCTATTTTGGTAATATCACAAGTTTCTCCTCGTATCGGGTACTCAGGCGGGGTTGACCCACAAACACTTCTTTGTCTATTCTTTTCTTCTTCTATAAATAACTAGGGTGTTAAAAATGATCACCAAAAAGTATATTTACTAAAAGAATTATCGAGTTTTATTAAAAAGGCAATTTAAATGGTTGTATGCACTAGAAACAATTGGACGAATTTTGACCAACTTGACCCAAATTCCTGTTGGTTAGATTTTTTGCTTTGACCCATTTGAGATCAAGCATAAACCAATTCAAGCCTTTTCAAAGTAAACGAACCCAAATTGCCATCTCTAGAAAAAAATAAATATAAAATAAGAACAAATGGTACCTTCTCAATCTTCTGCACAAATGAATTAGGAGAACCAATTGCAGAAACACATAAAACAGTCTTTTCAAATATAACCCCTAAATGTAATTGGCATGCGGTATTTGGTGCCTTAAAGAAGTGTGAGGGAGTCATCGCAGATAGATATATAGGAAGAAACCGATTCACGTCAAGAATCTTTGATTCAATTTCAGAAAGACTCTCATCCGACACCTGCAATTGTCGAAAAGCAAATATTTAATCAGGTTTGTTTTAAAAAAGAATCTAACGCATAAATTCCATCGTTCTAAAGTTTCATTCAAGTAATAATATTCACTATACCATGTCAGCATCATGAATTACAGCAGAATGAGCACGGTTAAAAGAAGTCAAAGGTTCCCGTAAAGGTCCATAGGGTAGTAAATGTTGGTTTCCCCAAGGAGATAATGCATTCACCATTATAATTTCCAGATCACGTTCCATGATTATATGCAGTTAAATACAAATATATATATATACATGAAACTTCAATTCGCTCCATAGAAAACACACATCTATTTCCAAATATCTGCAACTGAGAACATAATTGATCCATAAAAGATTCAGAAAGCTGCAAAGTAATTTATAGGTATGCATGTGCATGCCCAGATTGCTACATAGGTTCACCCCTAAAAGGTATTAGTTTGAGTAACTACGATTTGAATCCCTATGGTTAACAGCGAATGACACGTTGAGCCCCTATTTTGAAAAATTGAACAATCTAGTCCCTGTGGTCAAAGGTGGTATTTTGAGTAAAGATGGATTAGAATGATTCTTAATGAGAAAGCTTGGGGATTAAAATGGTGTGAAGGTGTGATTTTTGGGTGAAATGACCAAAAAAACCCTTCACACCGTTATCTATTGTAACGGTACACTAACAGACGTTAGAGGGAAGGACCTTATTGATTCAAATCGACAACCACAAGGACTAGATTGTTCAATTTTGCAAAATAGGGGCTCGATGTGCCATTATATTGGTGGTAAACTGGGTCATAGCCCATTTCCTTTTTTAGTTTTGACCCGTTATAGTTACAACATGGCCCAAATTGACCCGTTCAAAAGTAATGTGTCAAAATTGCCACCACTAGTTTACAATGAGAAGAAAAGGAATGACTTTTACCTGCATCCCATCATCAAGAATTGCAACTCCAATTTTATCATAAACAACTCGTGTTTTCGGTACCACTTCCTCAAAACACGCAATATCAAGTGGATTAATAAAACCATGTCTGTGAAGAAAAGAAGCAGCCGTAGCTGCTCGATTTGCACCCACGCCAATCTTCACATGCGTCCCACTGAAATGCCTTTGAAGCATTTTAGCTTCATCAGCACCACCATAACCCTACCAACCACAATAACATAACTAAAACCGTTACACATACTCTTAAACGACCTGCATTTTCATAACCGTCGAACACAAACAAACTCTCATTCTTGAAAAAACAAAAACAACTTTTAAACAAACACCATGTTTCGCTGAATCACAGGTACTAGCAATGCGGTCAAACCTTATTGGTAACAACTTCTAAATACTAAAATGAACAGATACAAAAAAAAAAAAAAATCAAGAAAAAATCGCAAGCTACATTACACTACAAACATGGACAGACCCTACTATAAAGAGCGTAAATTGTATTTTACTTTATATGTAACGTATATTACGGTTTCTGTTTTACCGACACCGAGATTTTTGAACGCCAACCCAGGAGAATATTTAACGTACTTAGAAAAGATCAATTTAGACATGTTTCATTTGGAAAACAAGGTGATAAAACGAGTACTAATTTGATTAATTACTTCACTTATCATCCGTGGTCATAATTAGCTTAAACCTCATTTTAGCTTTTAGTTTTACCAGTCACAAAGACAAACTGTCATTATCTATGTGACCCGACCCGACCGAACTTAAACCGAAATTCGCGCTTAGAGACATCTGAGCACCCAAAAAACCGCCCCTACATAAAATCCAGGGTCCGCCACCAAATACAAAGTGCTGAAATACATCAATTATGATGCATATTTCTGCAGCAAAATCTCATCAATTATGCACATACAAATTAATATATTCGACCACAAAACACAAAAGTCAAAGTGATGAAATGGTCAAACAACCTACCCTGGTTAGAATAAGAGGTGAAACCCCAACATCATTAACAAACCAATTTGCAACAAACTCAACCATCGGAGTCTTCCCATTACCACCCCACGTCAAATTTCCGACGCTGATCACCGGCACCGGTAACCTTCAACAGCCATGAAAACGCATCAAACCCTACACAGATGCAGGTTAAATCAAGAAAACAAAAATACCCTTTTGTGGTTACAGTTTAAGGAGCATGAAATTTATGGGGATTGGTGAGTGTACCTGTGTTTACGGAGGAATTTGAAGTGGTAGAGAGTGTGACGGAAGGAGATGAGGGTTTTGTAGAGAGATGATGATAGGAAGAGGAGAGGGATGAGAGAGAGATGAAGAGGAGGGAGAGTGGAGAGTGCTTGAGATTTGGGGGTGTATGCTATTTGGTTTACTATTCTTCGTAGTTTCTCCATTGATGATGATATGATGCTTCTGGTTCGATTTTGAGAGTATGTTTGGCTAAACTTTTTCAACCAACTTATTGACTTAATCAAAAAATCAATAAGGAGTTTTAGTGTTTGGTAAATGCAAAAGTCCTTTTGAAAATGAATTTTTGAGAAGGAGAAAAAGTCATTAAAAAGTCATTTTTAAAAAGTTAGAATGTTGTGACTTTTTGAACTAACTTATTAGCTTTTAGTTATTTTACATCAATAAGCTAAGTCAAACACTTTTTAAAAAACAACTTATTGATTTATTGGTTTTTAATTAAACTTGATTAAACTGGGATTCACTCACCAGTATTTTCCACTGATAAAATGTTTTTAAAACGCGTTTCAGGTAACAAAATGTGAAAGCCAAATAGAAGCCAGCTGGACAGCACTAAAGGCTTGGAAAAGTGGCAATAAAGTTACCTAAGAATAAAACAGATGTTTTGTTAAATAAAATAGGATTTATTCCTATGAAATGTGTGTACTGAAAACTTGAGTTTTACCCATGTGTTTAATGTTATAACATGTGGTGGTTTACTCTGATAAAATATTTCCTAACTACGGTCCTGATGAAAATTTCCGCTGCCAAATTGGACAATAACGCGATACCACCGAAACTGGCTCGCGGCCGCCCGTTCCCGGGGATCAGGGATCGGGGGTTGCGACAGAAGGTGGTATCAGAGCTATGCCACTGATTCAGCCACAGAAGTGTTCTGCTGACATCAAAATTCAAAGTGTTAGGAAATAAATAACGGGAATACGTGTATAATTGTGTTTTCTTGTTATGTGTTATCTGACTATTTGTTAGTTTACAGTATGAGCGACAAAGGACCATCTGACGCGTATCGTCAATTGTCTGGTTCGCCTAGCAGCGAAGGCGCCTCTTCTCAGCCTGCCATCTCGGGGTATTCTGCTGATACAGAAGATGGAATATTCGTATTTAAGGCTCAATCTGAAGAGCCATTTCCTCAGAAAAAGAGGGGATGGTTCAGTAGGGGAGCACACGAGCGTAGGAAGCGTATGAAAAAGTTACAGGACCAGAGAGCACTAGCCGCAACAAAAAGAGAAACAGATGCATATGCCCAGGATATGCTTAATAAGGTATAACCAATATCCATATTTTAGCAATCACTGCAGCTGACCCAAACCTAGAGCAAATGCTAGCACCCCAACCACAACCACCAATTCCTGATCAACCCATGGAAATAGAAAACTTTGGAAATCAAGTAGAAATGCATGATTTTAACCCGGAGGAAATACCTAGGGTACCTGCACCAAATCCCCTAGACCCAAATTACGACCCCTGGTGGGATGATGTTAGGGACTATACGCAACGCTACCCGATACACGAAGACGTGCCTATGCCCAACCTAGGAGCCTATCAAGGGTTAGATACTCTAGATCCCTATTTCGATAACGATGCATACATTAGGGAGATTTTAGAAAATCCTTACCCATACCAGGCCCCGTATCAGGAACCCGCACCACAGATTCCGAACCCAGTCCTAGAACCTGCACCCCCAATGAGTGCAGAAAACGTACAAGAACTTAGGACTTTCGGTGAGGAAATTTTAGAAAGCAGTGAGAGAATGCGACAGGTGGGAGAGCGTCTCGTATGGAAATACGATGAACGCAATATGGATTTTTGGATGAATCCATATCCATGAATCGATGGTGGAGATGGTAGAAATAATAATAATATAATATAATAATATATGTGTGCATGTGTTAAAAAAAACTACGGATGCCTACTACTAGTAGTGTAGTTTTAAATTTCAGTCGGTATTGTAATTTTTATTTCAGTACTGGTGTGTAATAGATGCATACTATATGAATAGAGCAAGTCGCAATGATCGACGCTTTTGACTAAAAGTGTGTGACATGTGATTGGCTATTGTCACGGCCCCTGACCCGGTTTGACCCGTTTCAGGAGCCGCGGGACAGAAATCCCGTGGTATTTAATTAACAGCGGAAGTTTCTTCAGGATCTTTTTTAAAACTGAATATTTCCCGATTATTTTATTTCACAACTCGGGATAAAACCCCGGTAATTTACAATCATAAGATTTCACGGAGAAATCTTTATTTTACAAAACATGTTTCTTTATTTTATATTGAGCCACTTCCTTAAGCTTGTAGTGCTTCACGTCACTTTTCCTGGATCACAACAGATCACCTGAAACATGTTTGAAAAAGGTTTTGTCAGCGGGAAATACTGAGTGAATCATTCATTTTGCTAAAACGACTCGTTGGTTATAATTTACAGTATTAAGAGCGATTACAATGTTTTTATATCAACCAACTACCCTCGGTATTTGTCACTCGACTCGTTTCTGTGACTATGGTCATATCACCCATTGGCTAACTCGTTGTCCAATGGTGAAGATTATCAAGTAATGTATACAAAACCCCACATACCGGCTGTAATATGGAGATTACATAGACTTAATCCCTGTAATTATAACCTTGAAATAAACATGCTTTTGTAAATAGATTTGATAAAAAGAGAATGACTCACATTGCAGATTTAATTGAGCAGAGCCTAGCCTACTGATTAGCCTTTTAACCTAAATTTAATAACATGCACACGAACTCGGTTAGTAACTAATACAGCATTTACGATAACTCACGAGATTAAACCCTCATAACGAATGACAAAGTGCGATACTTAAACATCCTTTGAATTAACAACGAATGACAAAGCATAAACCCTAATGTGGGCAGCACTTAAACATCCATTGGATAGTTTAATCGATCGGACATTGAATCGTAGCAGCGATCGAGTTAATACCGGGTATCGGAGCAGCACCTCGCTAATATAATTGAAAGTATTTTCGACTTCAGAGTACTATTCTTTCGTTTTTGAAAGTTTTGATCGACACCAGTGGATTGTGCAAGTGACGGGCTATTTATAGGTGATTTTAGGGTTTCACGCGGCCGCGTAAACCCTTAGCTTAATCTTACGCGGCCCGCGTGGCCGTCCAGTCTACGACTAGCCTTGACCAGTCATACGTAGGTGTACCAGATGGACGACATGTGGCACGGTTACGCTTATCCGGTCAACACAAGGTTGACGCGGCCCGCGTAAGATCTCCCTTGTCTCTTACGCGGCCCGCCTGAGAACCCATATTTTGTTTTTCTTGATTTTTGATGTGGTTTAGGGTTTCAGGGGTCCGGGTTTATACTTACGGGTATTTTTAGGAAAATTTTGAGAGTCCTTACATTCTCCCCACCTTATTTAAAATCTTGTCCTCGAGATTCATTGAAATAAGTGAGGATACTTTCGCTTCATCTCCGATTCCAGCTCCCAAGTGTATTCAGGTCCTCTCTTTGAATCCCACTTGACCTTGACAAGTACTAGTCGCTTGTGTTTGAGAAACTTAATCTTTCTGTCTTCTATTTGAGGAGGTTTCTCAACAAATTTTAACTTTTCGTTTACCTCTATGTCTCGGAGAGGTATTACTAAAGATTCGTCTGATAGGCATTTCTTGAGATTGGATACATGAAATACATCATGTACTCCTGCCAGTTCCTCTGGTAGTTGTAATCGATAAGTAACTGGTCCTATACGTTGGATCACTGAGAATGGTCCTACGTATCTTGGACTTAGCTTTCCTTTCTTACCGAATCGGACTACTCCTTTCCAAGGTGAAACTTTCAATAGTACTTTGTCTCCCACTTGGAATTCCAACGGCTTTCGTCTATTATCAACATAACTTTTCTGGCGATCTCAAGCCGTCTTCTGTCTTTCTTTGATTTGTGTAATCTTGTCGGTCGTTTCTTGCACTATTTCAGGACCTGACAATTGACTTTCTCCTATTTCTGCCCAACAAACTGGAGTTCTGTACTTTCTTTCGTACAGTGCCTCTAATGGAGCAGTTTCAATACTTGAATGATAACTATTGTTATAGGAGAATTCAATTAATGGTAAATGATCGTCCCAATTTCCACCAAAATCTATCACACATGCCCTGAGCATGTCTTCCAGAGTTTGGATTGTCCTTTCACTTTGTCCGTCTGTCTGAGGATGATATGCAGTGCTTAGATTTAGTCGAGTTCCCATTGCTTCTTGGAAACTTGTCCAGAAATGGGAAGTGAAACGACTATCCCTATCTGATACAATGGAGAGTGGAACTCCATGTAAAGATACAACTTCATCTACATACAACTTTGCCAACCTTTCCATGCTAAAGGTTTCTTTCATAGGTAGAAAATGAGCTGATTTGGTTAATCGATCTACAATTACCCAAATCGCATCATTGCCTTTTCTGGTTTTGGGTAACTTAGTAACAAAATCCATTGTTATGAGTTCCCATTTCCATACAGGCATTTCTAATTGTTGTAGTAGACCTGAAGGTTTCTGATGTTCTGCCTTAACTTGTGAACAAGTAAGACACTTAGAAATATATCGAGCTATATCCTTTTTCATTCCTATCCACCAAAAATTATTTCTTAAATCTTGGTACATCTTATTATTTCCTGGGTGCATGGTATACCTAGATTTATGAGCCTCTTCAAAAATCTTATTTCTTAATTCTCCCTGCTTAGGTACCCAAATTCTTCTTTTGTGGAATCTCCAAATTCCATCAGCTCCTTGTTCTAATTCTTTTATTCTTCCCTTCATTCCTTCAGCATCATCCTTGATGGCTGTTTCTTGTACATTCTTCAATTGTTCCATTAAATCTAATTGTATATTTAATCTGAGAGCACGAACTCGTCGTTGTTTCTCATGATACTTACGACTTAAGGCATCTGCAACTACATTTGCCTTTCCTTCGTGATACTGAATATCATAGTCGTAATCACTTAGGATTTCCATCCATCTTCTCTGCCTCATGTTTAACTCTTTTTGCCCAAATATATATCTTAAACTTTTGTGATCCGTATAGATAGTAAACTTACTTCCATACAGATAATGTCTCTAGATCTTCAGGGCAAAAATTATGGCTCCTAATTCTAAATCATGAGTCGTATAGTTTTCTTCGTGATTTTTCAATTGTCTTGAAGCATACGCAATTACCTTCTTGCGTTGCATTAGCACACATCCTAATCCTAGTTTTGAAGCATCACAGTAAACTTCAAAATCTTCAGTTCCATCTGGTAAAGCTAGGATTGGGGCATTTGTTAACTTTTGTTTTAAAATCCTAAAAGCTTCTTCTTGCTTAGGTCCCCATTCAAACTTAATTGCTTTACAGGTTAGCTTAGTTAATGGTACAGCTATCTTGGAAAAATCCTTAATAAACCGTCTATAGTATCCGGTTAAACCTATAAAACTTCTAATTTCCATTGCGGATTGTGGAACCTTCCATTTGGTAATCGCCTCTATCTTAGCAGGATCTACATGAATACCTTTGTGATTTACCATGTGTCCTAAGAATTGCACTTCCTTTAACCAAAATTCACATTTCGAGAATTTGGCATAAAGCTTTTCTTTTCTTAACAAAGTTAAGAGTGCATGCAAGTGCTGACAACGTTCGTCCTGAGTTTTGGAATAAATAAGTATATCGTCAATGAAGACAATTACAAATTTATCTAAATACGGTTTACAGATCCTATTCATCATGTCCATGAATGATGCAGGAGCATTCGTTAGTCTGAAGGGCATGACTGTAAACTCGTAATGACCATACCTAGTTCTGAAAGCAGTTTTAGGTATGTCTTCTTCTTGTACCTTTAATTGATGATATCCAGAATGTAAATCGATCTTAGAAAAATATCTAGCTCCTTGAAGTTGATCAAACAGATCATCAATCCTAGGTAATGGGTATCGATTCTTAATTGTAACCTTATTCAATTCTCTATAATCAATACACATTCTCATTGAACCATCCTTTTTCTTTACAAACAACACTGGTGCTCCCCACGGGGATGAACTAGGTTGTATGAAACCTTTACTTAGTAATTCATCTAATTGCTTTTTCAGTTCTAACATTTCTGTAGGTGCTAACCGATAGGGTGCCTTGGCTATCGGTGTAGTTCCTGGAATTAGATGAATTCTAAATTCTACTTCCCTATCTGGTGGTAGTCCTGGTAATTCTTCTGGGAATACATCTGGGTATTCTGAGACTACAGGAATTTCCTTAAGTTCTTTACCCTTAGTATTGATGATTACTGAAATCATATATACTATTCCTTGCTTTCGTTCATAACTAGCAACTTTCATTACTGATATGAACTTCATGGGCTTACGTGGTTTATCTCCTGTAATCACAATTACTTCTCTAGCGGGTGCCTGAATTTCTATAGAGTTCTTATCATAAAGGATTCGAGCATGGTTGGCTACTAACCAATCCATTCCTAATACAACATCGAATTCGGCTAATTTCATAGGTAACATGTTTGCAAAGAATTTATGACCTGAGAGTTCTATATTTTCTTTTTGCAAAACCTTATCTATTTTGACAAAATTCCCTTCTGCCATTTCAACTGTAAAGATTTGCCTAAGGTTGGTCAAAGGTAAATTAAGAGCTTGGCAGAATGAAGTATTGATAAAACTTTGGTTTGCACCAGAGTCAAATAATACTTTGGCGTAAATGTTGTGAACTAAGAACGTACCAGCTATCACATCTGGAATGAGTTCTGCTTCTTGAGTAGTCAGCTGGAATGCTCTGACATTCTTTTTAGTAGCTCCATTGGCTGTCTTGGCTTTGTTGTCTGCTGGTTTGACTAATTTAGGACATCCTGGTTTAAAATGTCCCTTTTCTCCACAGTTATAGCAAATCGTTGTTTTCTTTCTGCAGTCTTCTTCACGATGTCCTACCATTTTACAAAAATTGCAGGTTATACGACATCTTCCATAATATTTCTTTTTGCAATTCTTGCAGAATGGCAGAGTTGAGGATTGTCCCGTTCCTTTTCTCTTGAAATTGTTGTTATTACCCATACGAAATCCTTGGGTAATTTTCTGAGCCAGTTCCTTCTTCCTGTTTTCATCTCGTGTGCGTACCAGTTCATCAGTTAGGGTATTAGCTAGTTCCACCGCATCGTCAATAGTACGAGGTCTCGCAGCTTTAACAATGTTACAGATTTCACTAATCAGTCCCCAAATATAGCGAGAAATGAGTACCGGTTCTGGCGAAGCCAATGTTGGTACCACTCTAGCATATTCAAAGAATGTCGAAGTATAACCGCGACAATCTACACCCATCATTCGATGGTTTAGGAACTTATTTGCCATTTGATCTTTTTCATATTCGGGACAGAATTTTCTTTCTACAAGACTCTTAAATTCTTCCCAGTTCATGGCATAGGCCATATTTCTTCCTTTGGCTTGTAACACTGTGTTCCACCATTCTAGCTCCCCTTCTTTGAAAAGATTTGACGCATACATGACCTGATCGTCCTTGGCACATTTACTTATTGTAATCACTGCCTCGGTTTTCTCTAACCAACGCAGTGCCGCAGTCGCTCCTTCATTGCCTGCAAATTCAGCGGGTTTACAAGCAAGAAATTCTTTGTAAGTGCAACTAGGTGTTGCAGCTTTCATTTGCTTAAGGAGCGGAGCCTGCTGTGGATTATCATCGTGATGATTACCACCTCCATTTACGCTATTACTGAAGTTATCTTTAGAAATACGTTTACTAGGAATGATTTGTTGCGGTTCGATTTGATTTCTAACAGCAGCAACGATTGTTGGAATAGCATTGGCTATCCCTTGAGCAACGATATTTTCTATATCTTGCCTAGTCATATATTGATCCCCCGGATGTTGCTCAGATTGATTAACCTCGTTAACTGGTTCATTATTAGCGTTTTCCATCTGATAATTAATGTGTATAATTTATTAGTATCGAATAAATAACAATTATACACAAAACAATTATACAAATTTCACAATGCACATATATCCAAAACTATCGATTTCTCGATTCCATTTTTATATATATTATTACACACCTTTATCTTACAAAGTTTTATTTTAGGTTATTTTACATACTTATTTTATTATTATTATACAATCCAGCCTTCCCATTGTACTATCCCTCTTTAAGTATTCCCTTAATAATGATGCTCCCTCTCATCGTATTTCCATGAGATCTGCTCTCCTATTCCCCTGATCCTATTACCTGCATCCATTAGTTCTTTGCCGAAATGACGAAGTTCGGCTAGGTTTTCGTTACTCATGGGCGGATTTGGCAATGTTCCGGGTCGAATTGTGGGAAAAAGATATCAAAGTTATTTAAGAGATTTTGGAACTGCCAATCATTAGTCCACCATTCATCCATTCCTCCTATAGGTTGAGTGTGGATTATAGGTTCTGGGATTGTAGGTTCTAAATTCATTGGAAGTTGTGTATTAGCAGGATAAGGGTAAAGGTTTGTATTGATAGGTTGAATAATATCACAGCTTGATAGTATGCGGTCTAACTCTTCCTGTAAAGGTAGTTCTTCAACTTGCCTAGAGCTCTCTCCAATTTCTATCTTGGTTTGCCTAGAACCTTCTCCAATCTCCATTTCCATTTGCCTAGAATATTCCCAAACCTGCATTTCCATCTGCCTAGAACCTTTCCCGAACTCCATTTCTATTGGTCTAGAATCTTCTCTGACTTCAATCCCTTTTCCTTTGTCTAATGGATTTTCTATTTTAGGAATTTTCCTGGTTGCGGGTTTCCTCCTGCGCACACGCCTCCATCCTACAAATTTCCTCTTTTTTCTTGGGCTTGGGTTTTTTCGGAGGTGGAGCGTTGAATTCAATAGGTTCTTCTATGTCTGGTATATACCTATTGAAATATCTGGAAACCTCTATTTTTACCGGATAGAGATTTAAATTTTGAAGGGCGTCAGACAAGTCATTCATGCTGTTTAGCACATATACAAAATACAAAATTACTAAGTTAGAATTTTATAACAAAATTTTATAAATAACCTTTAAATATTATTGCATACCATGTGACTAAAGAAAAATTTGAAAAATTAAAACACACCAGGGTTTATTGTAACTTATTTATTTTACTGAATAAGGTTCATGGCTTATAGGTGATAAGGTTGCTAAAACTGAAACAAGGTATTTAAAGATTTGCATCTACTGCGACAGTGGCTAGCATATAAAGATCTGCCCATTTTTCATCTAACTTGTCCTCCCATGGTGGGTTACTGCCTAATTCTTGGGTTTTCTGATTAATTTTCCCTCCTTTGGATTTCTTTAGTTTCTCTTTACTTTTCCTAATAATCAAACTTCTTTTCCAAGGAGAAAGTGGTTCCTCATATTGTGCCTTTCGTACAAATATTCCTTCTTCAGGATTTGCATAAGGTTTTGTTTGGGATGAACTTCCCTTCTCGTTTGATGACCTATCTAATCTAAGATAGATATTTGAAAGCTTTTGCTTACCCATACTGTACACAAATATTCAATTAATAAAGCACATAATCACATAATAGCAATTAGTAAAATTTAAGTATTTTCTAAATACTTAATTGGCTTAAATCAGTGGCTCTGATACCACCTTTTTCTGTCACGGCCCCTGACCCGGTTTGACCCGTTTCAGGAGCCGCGGGACAGAAATCCCATGGTATTTAATTAACAGCGGAAGTTTCTTCAGGATCTTTTTAAAACTGAATATTTCCCGATTATTTTATTTCACAACTCGGGATAAAACCCCGGTAATTTACAATCATAAGATTTCACGGAGAAATCTTTATTTTACAAAATATGTTTCTTTATTTTATATTGAGCTACTTCCTTAAGCTTGTAGTGCTTCACGACACTTTTCCTGGATCACAACAGATCACCTGAAACATGTTTGAAAAAGGTTTTGTCAGCGGGAAATACTGAGTGAATCATTCATTTTGCTAAAACGACTCGTTGGTTATAATTTACAGTATTAAGATCGATTACAATGTTTTTATATCAACCAACTACCCTCGGTATTTGTCACTCGACTCGTTTCTGTGACTATGGTCATATCACCCATTGGCTAACTCGTTGTCCAATGGTGAAGATTAACAAGTAATGTATACAAAACCCCACATACCGGCTGTAATATGGAGATTACATAGACTTAATCCCTGTAATTATAACCTTGAAATAAACATGCTTTTGTAAATAGATTTGATAAAAAGAGAATGACTCACATTGCAGATTTAATTGAGCAGAGCCTAGCCTACTGATTAGCCTTTTAACCTAAATTTAATAACATGCACACGAACTCGGTTAGTAACTAATACAGCATTTACGATAACTCACGAGATTAAACCCTCACCACGAATGACAAAGTGCGATACTTAAACATCCATTGAATTTACAACGAATGACAAAGCATAAACCCTAATGTGGGCAGCACTTAAAGATCCATTGGATAGTTTAATCGATCGGACATTGAATAGTAGCAGCGATCGAGTTAATACCGGGTATCGGAGCAGCACCTCGCTAATATAATTGAAAGTATTTTCGACTTCAGAGTACTATTCTTTCGTTTTTGAAAGTTTTGATCGACACCAGTGGATTGTGCAAGTGACAGGCTATTTATAGGTGATTTTAGCGTTTCACGCGGCCCGCGTAAACCCTTAGCTTAATCTTACGCGGCCCGCGTGGCTGCCCAGTCTACGACTAGCCTTGACCAGTCATACGTAGGTGTACCAGATGGACGACATGTGGCACGGTTACGCTTATCCGGTCAACACAAGGTTGACACGGCCCGCGTAAGATGTCCCTTGTCTCTTACGCGGCCCGCCTGAGAACCCAGATTTTGTTTTTATTGATTTTTAATGTGGTTTAGGGTTTCAGGGGTCCGGGTTTATACTTACGGGTATTTTTAGGAAAATTTTGAGAGTCCTTATAGCTATATTCAAATATTATTGGTGATATTAATATTTGGTAAATGTTTAAAATTCAGATGGACAACGAAGTGAATCAGGAAAACCAGAACGATAATATTCAGAATGACAACCACTCGAATAACGATAATCTGAATAATGAGAATCCGAACAACAATAACAATGGAAACCAAATGGATAATAGTACCGTTCAACATATAGTGGCACAAGGAATTATAGATGCAATGCCATTTATTATTCAAACGGTTCAAGAAGCGAATAATAAAAGTAAGCATAGCAGTAAGCGACCAATTGAACCATAACACAGCGTGAACAATGGACCCGTACTTCAGGCGCCCATTCCCAAAAGAAGAAGAACCATGCCATATGGTTGTTCTTACAAAGAATTCTGATCCTGCAAACCAATAGAATTCTCGGGCAATGAAGGACCCATTGCAGCTCTACGCTGGATAGAGAAGACTGAGGCTATTCTGAAAATAAGCAAGTGTGCTGAAGAAGATAAGATAATGTTTGCTTCTAACCTATTTAAGAACTCATCCCTAGAATGGTGGAACACCATCCTCCAGTCAAGAGGAAGTGACAGGGTGTACAACATAGAATGGGAAGAATTTAAAAATATGGTAGAAAGAAAATTCTGCCCTCCCAACGAAAAGGAACAGATAGCATTCTAAACCTTAGAATGACCGGGGTAGATAGTAAGGGTTATACTACTACATTCTTTGAATATGCTAGGATAGTGCCAACCCTTGCATCACCTGAACCAGTATTAATCTCCCGTTACATCTGGGGATTGATTGGGGAGATTAGGCATGTAGTCAAGGCAGCTAGACCCCAAACCATAGAAGAAGCTGTAGAACTAGCCAATACCTTGACTGATGAATTGATCTGTACTAGAGAAGAAGACCAGAGGAGAAACCTAACCCAAAGGCTTACTCAAGAATTCCATTCTGGGAATTCCAACCGTAGGAATGTAGGTTCTACCTCTGCACCATACTGCAGGATCTGCAAAAAGAAGCATTCAGGAAAATGCTCCACTCACTGCAACTACTGCAAGGCACCAGGACACAAGGAAGAAGATTGCAGGAGGAAAACCAGTAATGGATTGTGCTTTAACTGTGGAGAAAAGGGTCATATCAAGCCAAACCGTCCGAAGTTAGCTCCAGCTGCAACCAACAAGAACACTAAAAATGCTAGAGCATTTGTTCTAACTGCAGATGAAGCCAAGATGATCCCTGATGTCATAGCTGGTACGTTTTTAGTTAATGATATTTTTGCTAAAGTATTATTTGACTCTGGTGCAAACCAAAGTTTTATTAATACTTCATTTTGCAAACTCCTAAATCAATCATTAACTAAACTACCACAAGAATGTCTAGTAGAGACAACAAATGGAGAAACCGTTAGGATTTCTGAAATCTTGCAGGGAGCAAGAATAGAAATTTTTAATCAAACGTTTATTGCAAACCTTTACCCAATGAATCTGGCAGGATTTGATGTTGTATTAGGAATGGATTGGTTAATAGCTAATAAAGCCAATATTTTATGTGATCAAAAGTCAATCCAAGTAAAATCACCAAGGGGTGAAAAGATCACAATTAAAGGAGATAAACCATCTAGATCCACTAAATTCATCTCTGTGATGAAAACTGCAAGTTATATAAGAAAAGGATACATAGTGTATTTGATTTCTATAATCACTAACACTAAAGGAAAAGAACTAAAAGACATTCCAGTGGTGTCCCAGTTTTCGGATGTATTTCCAGAAGAATTGCCAGGATTACCGCCGGACAGGGAAGTTGAATTCAGAATCCATCTGCTACCAGGAACAGCACCGATTGCCAAAGCACCTTATCGTTTGGCACCCGCTGAAATGCAAGAGCTAAAGAAACAATTAGACGAATTGTTGGAAAAAGGATTCATACAGCCAAGCTCATCGCCATGGGGAGCACCGATTTTGTTTGTCAAAAAGAAGGACGGATCAATGCGTATGTGCATTGACTACCGTTAATTGAACAAGGTCACGATTAAGAACCGGTATCCATTACCAAGAATCGATGATCTGTTCGATCAACTGCAAGGAGCTCGATTTTTCTCTAAAATCGATTTAAAATCAGGATATCATCAATTAAAGGTACAGGAAGAGGACATTCCTAAAACCGCATTCAGAACAAGGTATGGCCATTATGAATTTACTGTCATGCCATTTGGTTTAACCAATACCCCAGCCGCATTTATGGACATGATGAACCGAATATGTAAGCCATATTTGGATAAATTCATAATTGTCTTCATAGATGATATTCTAATTTACTCTAAGAATAAAGAGGATCATGCAAAGCATTTGCACTTACTTTTAAATATGTTAAGAAAGGAAAAGTTGTACGCTAAGTTTTCCAAGTGCGAGTTTTGGTTAGAACAGGTACAAATTCTTGGACACTTAGTTGATCATGAAGGAATTCATGTGGATCCAACAAAGATCATGGCAATTACCAAATGGAAAGCCCCTGAATCACCAACTGAGGTTAGAAGTTTCTTAGGATTGGCCGGTTATTATAGAAGATTTATTCGAGATTTCTCTAGAATAGCCATTCCTTTAACTAAGTTAACTTGTAAATCCATTAAGTTTAAATGGGGACCAAAACAAGAAGAAGCCTTTAGAATCCTTAAGCAAAGATTAACCCATGCACCCATACTAGCGTTACCAGAAGGAACTGAAGACTTTGTAGTCTTTTGTGATGCTTCTAAGTTAGGTTATGGATGTGTGTTGATGCAACGTCAAAAGGTTATAGCTTACTCCTCTAGACAGCTTAAGACTCATGAAGAGAATTATTCAACCCATGATCTAGAATTAGGAGCCATAATTTTTGCCCTTAAGATTTGCAGACATTACCTTTATGGTAGTAAGTTTACCATATACACTGATCATAAAAGTTTAAGGTATGTTTTCGGGCAAAAGGAGTTGAATATGAGACAAAGACGTTGGATGGAATTACTTAGTGATTATGATTGTGATATTCAATATCATGAAGGAAAAGCCAATGTAGTGGTAGATTCTTTAAGTCGAAAATATTATGAAAAGCCAAAAAGGGCACGTTCTCTTAAATTAAATCTACAAGTAGATTTAAATGATCAAATTAGAAAAGTACAAGAATCAGTAATCAAGGATGATACTGAAAATTTAAAAGGAATGATTAAAGAATTAGAACAAGGAACAGATGAAATTTGGAGATTCCATAAAAAGAGAATGTATATTAGAAGAAGCCCATAAATCTAAATATACGATGCATCCAGGAAGTGATAATATGTACCAGGATTTAAGGAAAAATTTCTGGTGGATAGGAATGAAAAAGGATATAGCAGCTTATGTTTCTAAATGTTTAACTTGTTCCCAAGTCAAAGCTGAACATCAGAAACCCTCAGGTTTGTTACAACAGTTAGAAATGCCAGTTTGGAAATGGGAATTGATAACTATGGATTTTGTTACCAAATTACCCAAAACAAGAAAATGTAATGATACAATCTGGGTGATTGTAGATAGGCTAACCAAGTCAGCTCATTTCCTACCAATGAAAGAAACTTTTAGTATGGAACAATTAGCCAAATTGTACGTAAATGAAATTGTTTCATTACATGGGATTCCTTTATAAATTGTTTCTGATAGGGATAGCTGTTTTACCTCTCATTTTTGGGCAAGTTTCCAAAAAGCAATGGGAACCAAGTTGAATCTAAGCACAACCTATCATCCTCAAACAGACGGACAAAGCGAAAGGACAATTCAGACAATGGAAGACATGCTTAGGGCTTGTGTAATTGATTTCGGAGGTAATTGGGATGATCACTTACCTTTAATCGAATTTTCTTATAATAATAGTTATCACACAAGTATCAATGCTGCACCATTCGAAGCACTTTATGGACGAAAGTGCAGAACCCTAGTCTGTTGGGCAGAAATTGGGGAAAAACAGCTATCTGGACCTGAGATAGTGCAGGAGACAACCGATAAGATCATTCAAGTCAAAGAACAACTGAAAGCAGCACGTGATCGACAGAAGAGCTACGCTGATAACAGACATAAGCCATTGGAATTCCAGGTAGGTGATAAGGTATTGTTAAAAGTCTCTCCTTGGAAAGGAGTGGTAAGATTCATCAAACGAGGAAAGCTAAGTCCCAGGTATGTTGGACCTTTTGAGATTATTAGAAGAATAGGACCTGTAGCGTATCAGCTACAACTGCCAGAGGAAATGGCAGGAATACATGATGTATTTCATGTATCTAATCTCAAGAAATGTTTAGCTGATGAATCACTTGTAGTGCCTCTTAAGGATATAGAGGTAAATGAACAACTCAAGTTTGTAGAGAGGCCTCTACAGATTGAAGATAGGAAAGTTAAGAATCTCAAGCATAAGAGATTAGTTCTGGTCAAAGTGAAGTGGGACTCCAAACGAGGACCTGAGTACACATGGGAGCTTGAATCTGAAATTCGAAAGAAATATCCGCACTTGTTCTAGTAGATCTCGAGGATGAGCTCTAAATTAAGGTGGGGAGGATGTAACAACCCTAACGTAAACCGACACCCTCGTAATTTTTCCGACACCCTAATATATTTTAAAATGACCCAATATGTCTTTAATTATACCCCGTATGTGAAAACCAAGCCCGGAATACAATATAGCATTAAAAATAAATTAAAAACAAGTTTAATTAAGCTGAGGCGGGCCGCGTAGACCCACCCCAAACCTTACACGGGTGGTATCAAGGTTGGAACCTGATTTCGCTGATTTCTTTAGTTCAGGCGGGCCGCGTGAGACCCTCATAAAGCTTACGCGGGCCGCTAGAGCTCGAAATGGTGGCGCAGCCCGGTGATGACACGTGTCATCATCGTGTCAAGGCTAGTTGGTGATCCAGACGAGCTACGCTTTGACCGAGATTTGACGCGGGCCTTGTAGCCCTTTGGCTACTCTTACGCGGGCCGCGAGAAAGTCAGATTTCAGCCCTATATAAGAAGGGCATCGACTTTCAGTTCCGATCGCTCACAAACTTTTCTCCAATCTCAAAATTCTGATAGTAGGCTTATTATACGCGGGTGTTATACCCCCCTAAATAGCGAGATTCTGCTACGATGTAAGTATCATAACCCCTGGAGACGTATTAGATACTCTGCCTGATTGATCTAGGGTTCCGTAACGGCTGTCGTGGTTCTGCCCGACGTAGTCGTTGGAATGCCGTCTCGGGGAGGGTATTGCTAATGTTAAAATGGGTTATTATACTAACACACGTGCATTTGTGTAATTTATAGATTATTCCTAGGAAATCCTTACTGAAAACCCTAAGACAGCAATGTGAGTTAATCCATCTTTTTATGTACTTATTTTTGTGAGTAATCCTCTTTTTGTTAACTGTTTTTACAAAACCTTAAACATTTTTCATGCGAATAGCAGTTATTGAGTATTTGTAAGAATAGAATTATCGTGGGTATGTTGGGGTTTTGTATACAAAATTTGTTACCACCTGGTCAAGGAGTAACATTTCCACAAGTCAGGTCTGACAGTACCAACGGGTGATAATTGGTAAAACTTGGAAACAAATGTAATTGCGGGATCGCCCTCAATACTGTACACTGTGAATTTTTTAATTAAACTTGATTAAACTGGGATTCACTCACCAGTATTTCCCACTGACAAAATGTTTTTAAAACGCGTTTCAGGTAACAAAATGTGAAAGCCAAATAGAAGCCAGCTGGACAGCACTGAAGGCTTGGAAAAGTGGCAATAAAGTTACCTAAGAATAAAACAGATGTTTTGTTAAATAAAATAGGATTTATTCCTATAAATGTGTGTACTGAAAACTTGAGTTTAACCCATGTGTTTAATGTTATAAAATGTGGTGGTTTACTCTGATAAAATATTTCCTAACTACGGTCCTGATGAAATTTTCCGCTGCCAAATTGGACAATAACACGATACCACCGAAACTGGCTCGCGGCCGCCCGTACCCAGGGATCAGGGATCGGGGGTTGCGACATCTTTACGGGTGTTTTTTTACCGTGGGGTTTATACCGTGCAAAAGTGTATATATAGGAAAATAAAGTAAGAATAACATACCAAAATTGATTACTTATTGAGGGTAAAATTACTAAAAAAGGATTTGTAAGGGTTTGAAGAATCTATATAAGTGCATCGATCCTTACGAACAAATTACGTCATGATCACGGGAGTGACAATCTTGGCCTTGGTCTTAATGATGATCGTTGTGATGATTTAACGTGTCTTATGTATACTTAATTGTAAAGGTTACATGAAGGATTTATGATATACATAAGACTAATTTCCACTATATTTGCACCCTTGGGTCAGTTATTGTTTATGAAAAGGTAGCACACAACATAATATGTTTTTTAAGATCATTTGTATTGTAACTTGGCACTTTTGAAACAGTCTGATGTACACAAAATGCAACATATAAATTACATCAATTGTGGCATAAAACTAACCCTTTTTTAGTACTAATGTTGGAAAAAGTATGTTTTTGTCTTCCTTTTGTATTTTCACGAATAAATGTGCTCAAATGAACAAAAGAAGCAAAAAGACAACTAAATCTAACACAAATACAAGAAAAGGAACAAACGTGGCATGCCCGACACCCCGACAGCATCTTCCCAAGCAAAACAAGAGAACAGAAGGCTGAACACGCCCCGTGCTCAGTGAGCACGGGGCGTGCCTAAGTGTCAGTAGAAAAGACAAAGTTGTAGAAGCTTCTATTGCCCACCACGGGGCCGTGCTCAGCGGACACGGGGCCGTGGTCAACTATAAGATTCGCAGAATCCAGGCAAATCTTGATAGTACAGATATGCTTCTGCACACGGGGTCGTGCTCAGCGGACACGGGGGCGTGGTCAACTAATGCAGACAAACTGCAATTAATGAAGAAAGAGAGAAGGATGGACACGGGGCCGTGCCCGAGCTTCTGTTCAGCCTATAAATAGGAGTGCTTGGATCACTTGCAACTCATCCCTTGGCACACCACCTCTCTCACACTTCACCCACCACCCACCACCATCACAACACCATCATCCACCACCATCATCCATTGTCCATCGTAGAGTGTGTGAGTCGTCTCGGGATCCAAGATTGATCGTAAGAGTTCTTGACAATCAAAGGCCATGTTTGCCTAAGTCTCTTACATCACTTGGTGAAGACAAGTGTCTAGTGTAATACTTTTTTATTTTTAATCTTTTCGCACTTTTTAACTGGTTATGTATTAATGACTTTAATAACTAGTTTCTTATGTTGAAGGTGATTCTTCCTTATCGTTTGTCCGTGGTGTCTTGGCATTATTTTACTGTCTATATAAAATAAAAGATTTTCACCATTCATATCTCCACAGTCTATATGGAGGTATGTTGGCTACCTGGTCGGGGGTTAAGGGAACGGTTTGGTAAGAGTCTTGCCATTATTCAGTGTATAGATCCTACAAAGGACCTGGGTCAAATTTAGTAGGACCTCATTCAATACCCACCGGTATTGGATGGTGGGGGTCC
This sequence comes from Helianthus tuberosus, assembly GCA_030545235.1. Classification (NCBI taxonomy): domain Eukaryota; kingdom Viridiplantae; phylum Streptophyta; class Magnoliopsida; order Asterales; family Asteraceae; genus Helianthus; species Helianthus tuberosus. The sequence goes on along the minus strand of CM060438.1, from coordinate 44,181,398 downwards.
CAACTCTTTGACCCCCTCATAAGTTAAGCTACTATTAAAACTTTAACCAGGCTACTTAGGACTGTATCCTTGCTAACTCAGACTACTTAGCCGAGGGTAACATCACTTTCAAAAGAGGGGCCTACCACATTATGCATTAATAACTTAATTAATTATCTTTCAATAATCCGACCCTTTAGGATTGTATCCTTGCTGACTCAAACTACTGGGTTGAGGGTAACGTCACCTTCAAAAGAGGGGACTACTACAATAACTAAGATAATCTCTTAACAAAGTGCAAAAGTGCGGAAATAATCAAAGGTTACACTATACACGAGTCGGAGCCAAGTGATTAATCTTGTCTATCTGTTTTTATTTTTATTTTTATTTTCAGCATTTTAGTTAGTTTTAATTTCTAGTTTAAAAACCTTTTTTCTAACTTTTGATTTGATTAGACGTTGAGGATAAACCGGTACTAAAAGCTCTTGTGTCCTTGGACGACCTCGGTATCTTACCAACACTATACTACGTCCACGATGGGTGCACTTGCCCATATGTGTGTTTAGTGTTAGTAAATATCGTGTTTTATAAATTTAAAACTTGGCTAAAAAGTGTAAAAGGGCTTAAAATATACACCTAAAACATATTACACTACACACGCATCACAGTCTAACAAAGATAATGAAATCAAAGCATCACATTGCACCCATCGCCCTCGTCCCGATCCCGGTCTTGTGCCCGGACCCGGGCACGAGCGCGTGTCGGTGGCTTCGCACCTTCCTGGCTACCACTGGGTGTGATTTGTCACACAAGAATACATTCGTGTAGAGAATTCTAATTACAAATCCACACAATATTTATCTCTCCACCTATATGGGACAAGCTCAATTTCCCACATATTTATGGTTCCAACACACAAACTTAATGCTCAAGATCTCTCATTCATCTTGGCTTAATTATTAAATAATCATTATATTAACTCATAATATAATATTATGTATAAAATTTCCAACATGGACCTCTTTTCGACTTGCTGCTACAGTTCACAACCTCTTTTTGCACCATCTCTGTATGATCAACTAACACCCATTGTTATTTATAGGGAAACCAGAACAACATGAGACAAAAAAGAGAAACTGTTGATGCACGAATGTCTAAAGCCTACGTCTTAGTCTTAGTCAAGCTTGTATAGGGTCTAGGGGTCAATTATGTATAGTGTAGGGGTCATTTTGTAAGTTTTATGCTTTAATGTGTTGATTCCGCTCGAAATGACATTTTGTCATTTGGAGCGAAATCAGAAGTTGCTGATTCCGCCCGAAATGACAAGATGTCATTTGGAGCGGAATTAGTGCCCCTATATATAGTTGTGTTGGTTTCTCATTATGTACTGAATGTCCAAGTTGTAGCCGAACTGCTGCCAAAATTTTCTGTGAAGAATTAATGAGAAACTGTGTTTAAAGTGATCTACTGTCTATTTCTACTCCATTCTCTTTGATTCAAACTGTTTGTGTGATTCCGCCGCATAAACAGTGGTATTTCTGCTCTGATTGACTCATTAGATCGTCAATATCGATCCTACAATTGGTATCAGAGCCAGTTATGAGCTAAAATACCTGAATCAAAGCTTTTTTACTACACTTTTTGAGTTTCTGGACATTGCCACGGACAAAATGGACTGAACTTTTGACATATTGTGTAAAATTGACATTTAACAAACCCTTGAGGATTTCAGCTTAAAATACAGCTTAAAAGTGGTTAAAAATGGCCTAGAACCTAATTCCGCTCGAACGAAGGGTTTGGTGATTCCGCTTGAATTTCAAGCGAAATCAAGTGTTTGGTGTAAAAGTTCTAATTCCGCTCGAACTGTTGAAGCAGAATCAGTGATTCCGCTCGAGTTTTGTGGTTCCGCTAGAGATTTGTCAGTGATTCCGCTCCATTGGTAATTCCGCTTGAATTACTTCTTTGATTTCGCTCCAAAGTATCAAAGTTTGATTCCGCTCGAGGGTTAACTTCTGATTTCGCTCGAATTTAAAACTGTAATTTCGCTTGAAAATCATTTTTAGTGTAAAAACATGGTTTGAGTGTTAAGTCCATTTTGTTCGTGATATCGTGTTGGGAATTCAGTCTATGTAGAAAGTTTTTCAGTAAAAGTAACCTGTTTTTCAAAAAGTTAAATTTTTTTTTCAGTAATTGTCACCTAAAATGGAAAATCAAGATTTTTACAACCTTTTCGCGGGTAGTGGCATGATGGCAACACAAAGTCCGGCAAGCATTGTTCAAAATGTCAACATGGAAAACGAGCTAGGAACAATGCAGAAACCGCCAAAGCTTATGAACTTAGATGAGTATGCCGGATGGTCGGGTCGATTCAAGAATTGGGTCCAAGCCAACCATTTTGAATGTTGGATGAAGATAGAGAAAAAATATGTTCCACCGGTTGATGGATTGGGCTTAGAGAAAGGCATTGGAAGTTTGACTGAGACTGAACAGAATGATTTTAAGGCTGAGAAAAAGATGGTCAGTATCCTCCAACAGGCCATCAAAGAAGATATTCTTGTGCTGTTGCAACATGATGACAACTCGCAATCAATGTGGCAAGCATTAAAGTTGAAGTTCCAAGGCAACGTATCTATAATCAAAAGCAAGAAAGCCTTAATCAAGAAAGAGTTTGACATCTTTACCAGGATGAAGGGTGAAACAACGAAGCAGTTGATTGAACGTTATTGCCATCTTGTGGTAGAGATGAAAAGATTGGAGATTACAAAGACAAACGAGGAATGGATCGACAAGTTGTCCGACGCATTACCTTATGATGAATGGGGCACATACTTAATGATGTTGAAAAACAACTCGGATTTCGTGAATTTGAATCTCAGCTCATTCATTGAAAAGATAGAAGCTCATAAGTTGGAGTTGTTGAAGATCAAGAAGATGAATTCAGCAAATGTACAACAAGATGTATCTCTTTACTACAAAGGAAGCACTCCTGTTGCAACAAACCAGAGTCCGAAGATACAAATGGGTTTTAGTGCTGATACAAATTCAAGTGCTTCTACAAACACTCCACAATCAAACAAGCCCTCACCGTTCGTAAACTATGAGCCAAACTTTAAAGCTCAAGAGCAGACATCACCTCAAAGCTCTACAAGTTCCAACAATCAGGCTTATGTTTCTGGGGTGCAATGCAACATCGCGGTGAATATTAAGAATGGAAATGAAATTACTGAAACAGAAGCGAAACAACACATTGCATTACTTGCTTCCGTTTTAGAGGCGTATGAAGGTTTAGTGGCGGGTAGGATCGGAAATCCGGATATGACAAAAGAGGATTACGATCAGATCGACCCGGAGGAGCTTGAGTTGATTGATATAAAATGGTGCATGGCAAGTCTGGTTAGGAGGGCACCTTACTTTATGGAGATCACAGGTAGAAACAGTCTCTCTGGTCCTGATCAGAAGCTTGGTTTCGACAAATCAAAAGTTACCTGCTTCAAGTGTAAAGAACGTGGCCATTTCAAGAGAGAATGTCCGAACCGAGAAGTGAACAACCATCAGAAGCCGTTCATGAATGATTATTACAGGCAGGCGATCTATCATCGGCCTAACCAACAACCTGCTGTTCAGAGACAGCAAATCGAGAACAAACCGGAGAAGGCTCTTATCGTGAATCAGGATGATGAAAAAGTAGCCGAAGGTTTTAGCTGGGATAAATACATCCCTGGAAGTGATAGGCAGGCCATGATGGCAGAAATAGTTGAAGTACCGGAGATAGTGACTGAGCCATAAATGATTGTTGAAGATGTTCCAGTGGTTGTTGAAGATGTTTCTGTTGAGAATGTGGTTGACATTGAAGAAATTGATGCAGAAGTTACTATTACCAATCAGAACAGGAGGTATTGGCTAGTTCTATGAAATCAATAATGCCTCCTAAAGTTTTTGAATCTTTTGCAGGATTTTTCGAAGAACCGACGACTGGATCGTGTCCAAGATACGAAGAAAAGAAAGAAGCTGTCGAGGAAATAATAGATGTGACAAAAGAGTTGACCGGAGACACGTTGAAAGATATCGCTGACAGAGCTCTCATGGGAAAGCTAAAAGAGGTAGACACAGAACTCGAGAAGTCAAAGTCTGTCAGTACCGTGTCAGTCAAACAGGAGTCAGATCAGGAGTCTGGAGTTGAGGAGGTCAAAGTGTCTGAGTCTGAGTTGAAAAATGTCGGTAAACAGGATGTGACAATTGATTGTGATGAACAGGTTGTTGAAAAAGTCGTTTCAATCCCTGAAACACCATGCCAAAAGTGTTTACAACCGTGCATGGAGTGTCTTGAGAAAGACACTAAGTTTCAGGAATTGAAACATCATGCAGATATGCTAAAATTTGATCTTGGACAAATAAAAAAGGCTTATGATACTCTTGCCAGGTCAATTAAAATGATCCAAAAAGAGAGTGTTGAAAATGACAAAGCAACAAAATTGGTAAAAGCAACACTTTTTGACAAACAAGTTGAAGTTAATTTTCATCTTGACATGATCGCTTCATTAAAGAAAGAGCTTGAATTAGCTAAAATTGAAAATGAGCGAATTGATATAAAATTGATGAGTTATGTGGCTTCATCCTATGTCCTTGAACAGATTGTTCCACAGCAGCCACATGCTGCACCAGTCTTTAACAGCGTTCCACCCGCAATGTGGAATCATTATACACAAAAATATCTAGATGGGGTGGAAGCTGCTTTGAACCTCAAGTTGAGATCAATTGAGGATGATTTACCTGAGAGCATTGATGTTACATTCTCTGCATCCGACACAAACAATGAATCACAGATCATCAAAACCGTTGTCGATCAGGTGTTAGATGAAGAGAGTGATAACTCTGAGAAGTCTCAATCTGAGAAATCTGTTACTGAGTCTGAAGATGAGGGAAATTTCTTGGATCGTTTCATACCGAAATCAGACAGAAGTGCGAATGATGATCCGATTATGGTGGTCTACACTATGATTGGAACTGACAAACTTTACTATGATTTCGAGTATCCTCTTCAGAACGTGAAGATTGAGAATGTTGAGAAAGTTTTCAAGTTGGTTGAAATAAACATTGATGAGGTTAACAACAAAGAATTCTTTTCAAAATCGAAAAAATCTTTTGTTGCATCACGTCCTACCAGCTCGGGAAAGAAAGAATGGGAAGGTAAGGGTAATAACAAGAAAAACAATTTTAAAAACAAAGGGATTGGTTTTGAGAAAAAGATGGCTAAGCAGGTGGTTAAGCCAAAAGAGAAAATGAATGATATCTTTGTTGCTGGACCGAGTGTAGATGATGAAAAGGGCTACATTTTTAGTCAAAAAGCTGTTGACGATTTCAATACAACGAAAAAGTTGAAAGAGGAGACATTCAAATCAACTTTTGTCGAATATGACAAGAGAGTCTGTTATCACTGTAATGAAATCGGGCACATGGTAAATCAATGCAAGAAAGTGTTTGAAAAACCCGTTTTCGTAAAACCTGTTGTTCAAAAACCTCGACCAAAGTCACCAATTGATACAAAAGGTAAAAAACCAGTGGTTTCCCCGATTCGCATCCTAAAAAGAGGAGAATTTTTGAAGTCCGAGGATAAGCCAAAATCGATCTTCGAGGTTGGCGAATCTTCCAAGTCTCACAAGACTTCAAAGATTTATCCGAAAACAAAAATTTTTGAAAACCAATCATGGGTTGCGAAGTCGAAACCATCTGTCGAGGTGAAAAAGATGGAAAACGCTTTAAAAAATGAAACAAAGGTTTTGAAAGATGATGTTGTCGAGTTTGAATCTGAACTTGATAAATTTCTTGCTGAGTTTCCCCCAATTAACAACAAAGTAAAACCAATTGTGAAAGATGATGTTCCTAATGTCACATTTAACTTTCCTAAAATTGATGAGAAGTGTGATGTAGTGTTTGGCACTGTTTCTGAGGTCAAAAAGTCATAGGCGTCATTGTTTGAATGAGTTGATTTGATGTTTGCAGGGGCTGCCTAGGTCTATCCTTTCAAAGTGGATCATGGACAGTGGTGCATCGAGACATATGACAGGGATGCTAGCTCTACTTTACGACGTCAAATCAATAAATGGAAGTTATGTGGGCTTCAATGGAAATCAAGGCGGCAGAATTGTTGGACAGGGAACATTGACGAATGGTGTCATTTCATTTGAGAAAGTGAACTATATCGTAGAGTTGGAAAACAATTTACTTAGCATTTCTCAAATATGTGATAAATCTTTCAGTGTATAATTCACAAAAACGAGTGTTTGGTTTTAAAACCTGGGTTTAAAATCCCTGATGAGATGGTGTTGTTGTGCGCTCCACGGGAGAACGACTCGTATTTTCTTGATATGAGCGTCGCAACACCAACAAATCATAAAAAACAATGTTTTGTGTCAAAATCAAAAGCTACAGAAAAGGAATCAATTATGTGGCATCGTAAGATGGGCCACATTCATGTTCGTAAAATGAATTTTCTAGTGCACAATGATTTGGTAGAAGGTGTAAACTTAAAGAATTTTCATTTGAATGATGATTGTGTAGCTTGTAAGAAGGGAAGCAGACTCGGAAGTCACACCCACCGAAGATACTTAATTCGATCAGATTACCGCTTGAGAGACTCCACATGGATCTCTTCGGGCCGGTCAATGTAAAGAGCATCAGTGGAGATTTGTACTGCTTGGTAGTGACTGATGACTTTACAAGATTCTCGTGGGTCATGTGCTTGGAAAGAAAGGATCAGACGTTTGAGTCGCTGATGGTGTTGTTCAAGAAGATGGAGACACTGTATAAACTGCCAATCCGAAGAATTCGTAGTGATAACGGAACGGAATTAAAAAACAACAAAATGCTCGAGTTTTGCAATGAAAAGGGGATTCTTCATGAATTCAGTGCGCCATACACACCACAACAGAACGGTGTTGCTGAAAGAAAGAATCGGACCCTAATAGAGACAGCTCGAACAATGTTAGCCGATTCCAAACTACCGATCTTCTTCTGGAGCGAAGCAGTGGCTGCAGCTTGTTACACTTTGAATCGCGTACTCACCATCAAGAAGTACAAAAAGACATGTTTTGAGTTGCTACACCGATACAAGCCGAATTTAGAGTTTCTGGAGCCATTTGGGTCTCCGTGTACGTTTATTGATGAAAATGGAAAATTTGGTGCTAAATCAAATGATGGTTTCTTTGTAGGTTACGCAAGCCCGTTAAAGAGGGTGTTCGTACCGTGCCTGGGGAAAGTGATACAAGTTTAGCATGTGGATTGTCAGAAGCACACTCCATCACCACAACTTCCTGGACAAAGATTCCTGTTCGATTATGACAAGCTCTGGGAGTCGTTTCATCTACCGGTTCAGCCGAGTGACGAGGAACTAACACTTCTGTACCAGTACCAGCAATCTATGTCACAGGAGCAAGTGCCTAGACCGCTAGTAGTTTCTCCACCCACCGAGGGTACTCACAATGATGAAGCTGGACCAAGTGGAACAGCTCACGAACCACCAGAGGAACCAGCTCCAACATTTGACAACCCTGACGACTCAGAGGAGGAAACCGCTCCGATCTTTGACGAGGAACCAAATGTTACTTCGACGAAAGCTGAGGATCAAACCGTTGATCTTGATATATCGAACTTGCAATCGGAAGTGAACGTGCCTGACACCATTATGCCTCGGACTTTGTCTTACCATCCGTCAGAGCAAATAATTGGTGACCTGCAAAGTGGTGTTAAAACCAGAGACCAAATCAACCGAGCTCTTACATGTTTTTATTCTTCTGTTGCACATTTGCAAGAAGAATTCTCATTAAAGTGTTTTATTTCGCAGATTGAGCCCAGAACTTATAAAGAGGCGTTGACTGAAGACAGCTGGGTAAATGCTATGCAAGAAGAGCTGTTACAGTTTGAGAAACTGGGTGTTTGGAGACTAGTTGATCTGCCGAAGAATCAAAAGTTGATCAAAACAAAGTGGGTATTCAAGTGCAAAAGGGATGATAGAGGAGTCGTGGTGAGGAACAAAGCACGATTAGTGGTACAAGGCTTTAGTCAGCAAGAAGGCATCAACTATGATGAAGTTTACGCGCCTGTTGCTAGACTCGAGGCGATTCGGATCTTCCTGGCGTTTGCGTCATGGAAAGACTTCAAAGTGTACCAGCTGGATGTCAAATCTGCCTTCCTGTATGAAAAGATTAAAGAAGAGGTGTATGTGGGACAACCACCGGGGTTCACTGATCCACAACACAAGAACAAGGTCTATCTGCTGGATAAGGCGCTCTACGGACTTCACCAGGCCCCGAGAGCCTGGTACGAGACGCTTTCCCAATACCTGTTGGCCAACGGGTTCACCAGAGGGACAGTTGATAGCACATTATTCACTAAGGAAGTGGCAGGTCATCTTCTAATTGTGCAAATCTACGTTGACGATATCATTTTCGGTTCCACCAACGACGAGCTGTGTAAAGAGTTTGAGAAAGTAATGAAGAAAAAGTTTGAGATGAGTTCGATGGGGGAGATGAAGTTCTTCCTCGGGCTGCAGGTGGAGCAGATGCCCGATGGAATTTTTATTCATCAAACGAAATACGTAAAGGACGTGCTTGAAAAGTTTGATATGACTGAAAGCAGTCCTGCAGCAACCCCCCTTGCACAGAACCATGGTATTTATCCTGACGAAAGTGGAGTGAAAGTGGACGAGACACTGTACCGGTCAATCATCGGATCTTTGATGTATCTCACTGCTTCTCGACCGGACATCATGTACCCGACATTTCTCTGTGCCAAATATCAGTCGAGCCCAAAGCAGTCACACTTGAAAATTGTCAAACGTATCTTACGGTATTTGAAAGGCTGCCCAAGCATCGGCTTGTGGTATCCTCGCTCGGGTGACTTCTCCCTATCAGGTTTCGTTGATTCTGACTTTGGAAGCTGCAAGCAGAATGCAAAGTCCACCACTGCTGGGTGTCAGTTCTTCAGAACTCAACTCGTTACCTGGCAGTGCAAGAAACAAACCGCAGTGGCGCTTTCTACGTGTGAGGCAGAATACGTTTCAGCCTCCAGCTGTTGCTCACAGATCCTTTGGATCCAACAGCAAATGCGCGACTTCGGTTTACAATTCTTGGATACGCCGATTTATGTGGACAATGAAGCAGCTATAAACATCACTAAAAACCCGGTTCACCATTCTAAAACGAAACATATCAAAATCCGTCACCACTTCATCCGTGATTGTCACGAGAAGAAGTTAATCCGGATTGAACACATACACACCGATGATCAGAAAGCTGATTTTTATATAAAACCCTTTGACAAAAAGAGATTTTATTATCTTCTAAAATTGAATGGATGAAAAATCTGCGTTCTGGGAGGGTAGTAGAATGTGAAGCCGAGGAGAGCGGCGATCAGATGTGAACCATGTCGTGTTGTCAACTTTCTGTATAGTTTGTTTTCTGCTTTTCGATAAAAACAAAAACACAAAAATATGTTTTTCTTTTTAGGGGGAGAAATTTGCAGAAAATACAAAAACATGATAAAATTGAAAAATCCAAAAACATTAGAAAACTTGAAAAAGAGTTTGTGTATAATAGGGGAAATGATAGTACATCAGCTAGACAGATACAGTACGCTAAAGAAATGTAACGTTTAAAATGCATTAAGCAGTCTCGCTGATGATGTGCCGATAGGTTTTTACAAAATTAGTAGATTTGTTTGGGATATAAACCTAAAATTTACTTGCTTTTACATGGGGAACACCTCCAGGATATATGGGTAACCCCCGAAATCTCGTTTGAAAGGTCCCTCTTTTTGAGATACTAGGTCTTTATACTTAGTGATATCTGGGGTATTATCCCTGGACTTCTGCTAAATGGAAGTTCTGACCTAGTCCCAGGATAATGCTTTACGCAATGCTTGACTTGTAAAGCCTCCCCTCAGCATAAAAAATGATTAAACATTGCAAAATGCCAAATCATGTGCTGTTGTAAAGAAGATCCCCAAAGGGGACCCACCGAAAAGTCGAAGCCGTCATCTCTCTGCGTATACGGAAATATCGACCTGAGCTCTCATGGCCCTCGCATTTCACCCCATTACAGATATCATTTAGGTATACTCACCTGTAAGACTGAATATTGGGATCTGGATACGGGAGTATATACTGAGGTGGGACACATGTAAAGGTTTAAGTCCTAAAACACTAAATTCGTATCCCGATCAGATTGAAAATTATGTGAAAATTTAAAATGGATCAGTATATCGACAATCTACGCGAACTGTTTAAGGCTTGGTATGAAATAGAAGCTTAACGGTGCTTGTGTCTTGTCAAATGCTGATATGATCCCCTAACACGCTCACAAAAAGATTGTGTGTACATATTTCTGCTTATCTTGTTAAAAATTCAAAAATATTTTATTTTTCATCTTATTTTTGACAACTGATGTTGGGGATCAGATGATCAAAGCCTTGTGCAGATCATGTCTGTTTGATGAGGTTTGGGTAAGCAGGAGATACTAAAATGTGATTGGTACATGTTTGAAAGATTGAAAAAGTGTTTGAAAGCTTGAAAAGTTCAAAAGTTCATTAATTTGAACTGTTTTCAGAATCGAAAAGTCAGCGTACTTCATAACCTGGTCAACCAAGGTCATTCATTTGGACTTGGTAGGCTGAACAGTTGACCGAGGTCATTAACTTGGACTTGGTTAACTGGGTGTGTCGGTGAACAATCAGATAATGCTAAAAAGTTAAATTTTGAAAAATGATGATTCTGATTCCGCTTGTAAACACATTTTCACAATAAGTTTTTTAATTCAGCTTGAAAATGCATTAAATTGTGATTTCACTCGAAGCTGCTTTGTAGCTGATTCCGCTTGTAAGCCTTCTAGTTGATTCCGCTTGTAAGTCTCATTGACCATTTCGAGCGGAATCAGACAGACTATAAAAGGCCACCTGATTCCTCTCCAACCTCATTTTTCTGTTTCCGCCCCAAGTGTTTCTCTCTCCGGCGATTTCAAGCAAGACCCCATTACCATCGTTTTCAAGTCGAATTGCTGCCCGATTTTAGTTAGATCTTGTGTTTTTAGTTGGCAATCTCAACTATTAAACATGGGCAAGGTAGATTTGGGCTCCAATTTGTCTATATCATGTATATTTTGAACTGTCGGCGAATGTTATGAACAATAACGTAGATTTAGGGTTAAAATCTGATAAATCTGGACAAGAAATTATACATGTGTTGTCGGTTTAGTATGAAGATCATGTATTTGTGTGTTGATTGTTCCAGATCTGAGCAGATTGCATGTTTGACGATGAACTGATGGTACAATCATAGATCTAGATAGTTTCAAAGGGTAAAAATGAAATCAAAACATACCCCATTGTCGGAATTAACAGATTAACAAGTTAACAGTTTCAATTTCATGATCTGATAAGTTTTGAAAGGTTTATTATGATTTCGCTTGAAATTGAATATGATTAGTTAATTCCGCTTCAAAGTTCATCTTTCTGTTTCCGCTCTAAGTGTAACAAGTGATTCCGCTTCAAAACAGTCTAAGTGATTCCGCTTTAGATTGTTTAGTGATTCCGATTCAATGTAACCTTTTGTGATTCCGCTTCTAAATACTTAACTGATTCCGCTTCTAAGTTGTCATGTGATTTCGCTCCAAATAACTTTGGGTGATTTCGCTTGTAATGTTCTGTCATTACATGTGATTTCGCTTGTAAGTGTTTGATGCTGAAATTTTTTCTAAGTGTTGATTCATTTTGTACTGTGTTGTCTTGCAGGGTTCCAATGTGATATTTGATCCACTTCACAACAGCTGTTTTGACTTTGATGTGGGTAAAAATACAGAGCTGGCAAAATTTAGCAGTATTCTGGAGTTCATGAGAAGAATACCAATTCAGAAAGCCTTGATAGATCAACGTCCAGTGTACAAATCACATGTGGAACATTTATGGAAGAATGCAACTTACGATGAAGGGAATAAAGTGATTCGTTCAGTTGTGAAGCATCAAAATAAAGATAAGACAATTAATGTTACAGAGGCGCTCATTCGTGAAGTTTTGAATTTTCCAGATGATGAAAACTCGCCAACAAAGTTTCCTGAACGAATGGTCAAGGGATGCATGCTGAGGATGGGATATTATGGTGCACTAAACGTTGGAAATTACTTGAAGTCAAAGTTTCAAAAGCCTTACAAGTTTATTGTTCATTCTGTACTGATATCTCTTAGCCATTGCAAAGGAGGGTATGATACCATGCGTGATTACCAGATGAATATGGTCACTGCATTGGTTCTGAACAAGAAATACAACTTCTCGCACATTGTTTTTCATTACATGGCCGAGAACATTACAACAAAGAGTAAGACTTGGATGTATCCAAGATTTGTGCAGATGTTGATTGATCATGCATATCCGGATATTGAACGTGATTTAAACAGTGATTTGTTAGTTCTTTCACACGTGAGCAACGATTCACTGAAGCAGCTTGCGAGATATCATCCGAACCATCCTGAACCAAAGAAAGCAGCTGAATTTTTTGGATTTATCAAGGATGCGAATTATGTTGATCCTGGTCTAGTCAATCACCAAAACTGGAGAAATGAAGAGGAAATGAAGGAAGCCGCTTATGCTGATGAGCTAAAGGCTCTTACAGAATTTAAAAATACACGAAGTGACTGGTTTGTGAAAGAACCGAGAAAGAGAAGCAAAAAGGTCACTCCTCAAGCACAAGAGGGTGAGGAGTCATCATCACAGCCAAAGAAAAGACAAAAGAAAGTGGCAAAGACTTTGTTGATAGATGAGCCTGAGGTTGAAGAACCGGGTGTAAATGTTGAAGAAGATCCATATGCTGATATTGATGATGTGATGATAAACATTGACGATTTAGAGTCAGAGCAAGCAGCTAACATAGAAGTTGATAAAGAGAAAGTTATTGATGATGTAGAAGGTGATGATGTTGATAAAAGTACTACAAGTTCTTCGAGTTCTTCGGAAGATGAGATAGATGAAACTGAGCGTTTAAAAAGAATTCAAGAAGAGACAGAAAAAGAGAAACAGTTGAGGAAGAGAAAGAGGCAGGAAAAGGAGGATGCTCCATATGTCCCATCACCACAACATGTTTCTGGATCTCAATCGCCTCCTTCGGGTAGTAGAAAGAAAGCAGGAGCAAGAAAGAGGATTGTGTCTCCGAAGATAAAGAAAGTTACTCCGAAGATCACAAAGCCAAAGATTATTCTGAAGAAGAGATCGTCCAAAGAACTAAGTAAACCATCAACAACACCACCTGAACCTACACCACATCAATCACCAATACAATCACCACCACATCAAACTCCTCCACGACAACCAACACCTCAAAGACAACCTTCACCACCAAAACAACCAACACCACCTAGACAACCTTCACCATTACATCTTTCACCACTACATCTCTCACCACCACAACACAAACCTTATTCACATCTCAAGAAATATTTCAAACACCACCACCCACTCAAATTCAAATACAATTAACTCCTGGTTCTTCTGGCCACAAGACGTTTCCAACTGTTCCAGAAAGTCTTGAAGATATTGGAGACTTCGGATTTGCGAATGATGAACAGGTGAAGAAGTTAGAGAAGAAAATGGATGAGGTTGTAAATGAAAACAAATTATTAGCGGCTGAAAGCAAGAAAGTGGCTGATCATGAAAAGATTCTCAAAATGCGTGTGAAGAGATTAGAGTCTGACAACAAGGCATTACTGAAGAAGATTGATACAGATCAGTCAGAGATTGATTTCTTGAAAGTAAGAGTGGCTGAATTATAAGAAGAAAAGGCTCACAGAGATGAGCAGAACAAATATTTTGAGATGAAAAACAAAGAGCTTGAAGCTGCGAAGGCATTGAAAGAACATGAGTTTTACATGTTAAACAAAGTTGTTGAAAACATGCTTGGAACGTCGATTGAGCAAAAGTTCAAAGAAATACAAGTTGAAGAACTTAGGGCTAAACACCAAGATGAGATTGACGCACAAATGAAAGATAAGGGAAAAGGTGTTGAAAGCAGTGTTGCAGTAGTTGAAAGATCAATCGTTCCTTCTTTAGTTGTTGAGAATCCTGTTCCAATATCTTCTATCTCTGGCGTCTTTGAAGAAGATGTATCTCTTGAAGATCTTGCTGGTGATGATGATGAGGATAGTGATGATGAGGATGATGATGAAGGGGGTAATGACGAAGAAGATGGCGATGATGAAAAAGTCTTCTCTGCTAGCAGTCATGGATCTGGTGATGGCAATGACGACGATGATAATCAGGGTGGTATGGGAATCAAAGTGACTGAACCGTCAAGTGAAAAGACTGTTGATGATTATTTGAATGATAGTGTGAATGAAGAAACAGAGGGAGCTGACGGAAAGGGGGAGCATGGTGATAATCAAAATGTTGAACAAGTTGAAAAGTTAATTCTGAGAATAGAACCTCATTTGGAGGAAGGTGAGCACAGACATACGTATACATTGGATGAGATTAAAGAAATGACACGTATGGTGGATCCAGACTTCAAGTTTGATTTTGAAGATGAATTGAATGCGTTCGACATCAACCATCAACCTGAGTATGAGTATAAGTATGTAGAGGATGCTGATATGTATGACAAGGTTGAGGTTGAAGATTGTACTGATGACGAGAGTGTAAATGAAGATACTTCTCAGTTTCCTACACTGATGGAGTTCTTTACTGAAGAGAATCGGGATGAGTTAAGAAGGAAAGTCGCTGAAATTTTGAAAGACAAGAATTTTGATGGTACTCCTAAAGACATGCAGAAAGAAGAACGGCAGAAGTGGTTTAAAGATAGTCATGAAAGAAAATTCAAAAGGCCGTTGAAGTATTATCAGAGAGATCGAAGTATTTCACTCGTTGATATCATTAGCTGGGGTTTCCTACCTCATGTTAATGCTTATGCGATCAGAAGAGAGTGTGGAGTACAATACTTTGAACGTTTGTATGATGTGATGTCTTTACCGTGGTGGGATGTCGAAGAGTTATCGAAAGTGAGAACTTTAGGGTATCATGTACGAAAGAATGATGTTGCAATGTGGGGATACATAAAGTTTGAATCTTTGAAGAATTTCCGACACTGGAAGCCACATTACCCGAAGAGAGTTCAAAGGGTAGATCCAGTGACAGGGGTTGAAGAGACTATTCTGAACGTGAAAAAGCCGAAGACGATGAAGAATATACCAGTGCCGAAGATGGAGCAGGATTTCTACAAAGGCTTATTGGGCTGGGTATACAGTTGCATTTCGACTGAGGCTGTTATTACTTATCGAGCTGGAAGGGAGATAAGAGAGATACATGTGTATGACCCGATGTGGTTAGTGAATTGCTCGGCCAAAGATATAGAATGTTTATTCTTAAAAAAGATCCATTTTCAGTCTGAAGACCGTGAACAAGCGATGCAGTTTCAACAAGTTGTATCTATTTGTTTTCAGAAAGGCATTAATTCTGAAAATAAATGGAATTCTAAATGGTGGTCGCTTGAAGAGAAAGAAAGAAAACTGAAAGAGAACGCAAGAAGCTGGATGAAAACAGAGGAAAATGGATGAAGCAACAGGCTGAGGAAGATAAGAAAGCGAAGAAAGAGAATGAAAGGGTGAGGAACTTACTTAGGAGGAAGCCTAAGTCAAGAGAGGAAACTTTCAAGTCACTCTGAAGACCCGAAGACAAGACTGAAGACTCCGGCTGTATCCAAGGGGGAGTTTGTTGATGCACGAATGTCTAAAGCCTACGTCTTAGTCTTAGTCAAGCTTGTATAGGGTCTAGGGGTTAATTATGTCAATTATGTATAGTGTAGGGGTCAGTTTGTAAGTTTTATGCTTTAATGTGTTGATTCCGCTCGAAATGACATTTTGTCATTTGGAGCGAAATCAGAAGTTGCTGATTCCGCCCGAAATGACAAGATGTCATTTGGAGCGGAATTAGTGCCCCTATATATAGTTGTGTTGGTTTCTCATTATGTACTGAATGTCCAAGTTGTAGCCGAACTGCTGCCAAAATTTTCTGTGAATAATTAATGAGAAACTGTGTTTAAAGTGATCTACTGTCTATTTCTACTCCATTCTCTTTGATTCAAACTGTTTGTGTGATTCCGCCGCATAAACAGTGGTATTTCTGCTCTGATTGACTCATTAGATCGTCAATATCGATCCTACAGAAACAACAATAGTTTGGGTTTGTGGTTTTGTTCTTGTCGTACATATATTATTCATTGATGTGAATACGGCTTTTTAGCTTGCATGATTTTCCAGATTTGATTTGACTATAGTTAGGGTGATATTGCTTTAGTTACATGTGCTTTGTGGATCAAATATTGTATTTATGGCTGGTGATTGATTATTTCAGATTTCGAAATGTGAAACCCATATTGCAAGAAAGGGGCAGGAAAGACTGCATGCTTTGAAAAAGTTATCTCTTGGAGGCAGCCTTTTCTCTTTATGAGTGTTTTTTTTTACCATGGTTTATACCGTGCAAAAGTGTATATATAGGATAATCAAATAAGAATAACATACCAAAATTGATTACTTATCGAGGGTAAAATTACTAAAAAAAGATGGGTAAGGGTTTGAGGAATCTCTATAAGTGCCTCGATCCTTACGAACAAAATTACGTCATGATCACGGGAGTGACAATCTTGGCCTTGGTCTTAATGACGATCATTGTGATGATTTAACGTGTCTTATGTATACTTAATTATAAAGGTCACATGAAGGATTTATGATATGTATACGACTAATTTCCACTATATTTGCACCCTTGGGTCAGTTATTGTTTATGAAAACATAGCACACATCATAATGTGTTTTTTAAGATCATTTTTATTGTAACTTGGCACTTTTCAAACAGTCGAACAAAGATAATGAAATCAAAGCATCACATTGCGCGCATCGCCCTCATCCCGATCCTGGTCTTGTGTCCGAACCCGGGCGCGGGCGCGTGTCGGTGGCCTCGCACCTTCCTGGCTACCACTGGGTGTGAGTTGTCACACAAGAATACATTCGTGTAGAAAATTCTAATTACAAATCCACACAATATTTATCTCTCCACCTATATGGGACAAGCTCAGTTTCCTACATATTTATGGTTGATGTGCTCTAAATTATACATATTTTATATAATATTTTCTACACTTTTGAGCAGTTTATGGGTTGATTTTTATTGAATTCTACTCGTATCTGGTTCATACATAATGTCTAATAACTTTAAGAGAAAATGAACTAAAATGATACAACTAATAAACAAAGAGTTAAAAAAAATTGCAATTTAGAAAGTCATGTTTATAATTAATAATTGCAATTGAGATAATTAATGTAATTGTTTCACTTGTTTCTATATTCTACGTACATATGAAAGTAGATAAAAGAGATCATAAATATAAGGTAGGTAATAGTAAAAAAAAATTAGTTAAACATGATGTTGGAAATTCCATACAGGTAGTTGAGCGATTACCTTTTCATGAGGAAGGGTGTAATAGAGTGTATTTTCATGATAATGATGAGGTTGAGGAAGTTGCACAACGTGCTATGGCTAGCATGTCAAAATTTACTAAATGGATGCGTGCAAATGAAAGGTTTCCGCATGGTTGTTCTTTGACATATGTAGAGTTTCCATCAAAGTTCACTTGGCATGAGAGTGGCCACGACATAAAGGGTATGTATTGACCGCATTTATTATGTGGACAACATCAATGGGCAATAGAAAAAAAGGGATTAGATGACAAAAGTTGGAGGATCCCTAATATTTTCGAAAATTATATTGAGGAGGCAGCCAGAAAAAAAGATATATATTGTGATTTGACGGCTGAAGACGAACGAACAGAAAGACATTCGACGGAAGAGAAAGATGCGATCAAGAAAAAGATTGATTCAAGTTTCAAAGCTGCGATCAAGGTTCAAGATTCGGGTTTGGTTTGCAATTTATTATTTTTTGGTTTTGTTAGACTTTGTATTTTACAAACTATTAAATATGATTTGTATATCATATGAAACTTGTTACTTTTTAGTGGTTATGTTTCTTGGCTAAACTTTTCATGCTACCTAGGCCTAGATGAACTATGATTCAACGTTTTGATTATTCGGTTTTGACTAATGATTAAATTGAGATGATTTACATATTCCTGTTTTATGATTGTTTATGAATTTGTGTGCTTGTCTTGGTTGTGATTAGTTGTTTGGTTAGGTGATCTTGTTAGTCTGGTTTGGAACTATTTAGATCATTCTAGGTTCGTTAATCTATTAGGTTTTCGGTCTAGAGCTTGAGATTGGAGATAATTCTAGTTTAACTAAATTAATTAAAATCAACTGAGTATAGTGTGCATCCTTTTCTGGCAACTCTAGCGACGAGTCAGGGTTGCTAGGTTATTAGCTAGGCGTTGTTTGGTAGTTTGGGTTGTGACAACCGTCATAATTACAGGTATCCGTACAATTAATTAATAATGATTAATGCTTGATGACTGTGCTTAATTACAACTGATGACTTAAACTGCTATCTGATTTCTGTATCATACATACATGTGCATCACATTACATATTGTCACATCATTTATCACATACAGACTTTAGTGACATACATGATGCACAAAGCATGGTTAGCACACTTAGCGGATAACTCAGAAACATGCTGACAATGTCAGTACCTAGACAGACAGTGTTTTGAGACCCCGTAAGGGCCAGAGACAAGGTACTACACTAGTATGGTGTGTAGGGAAGTAAGGACCATAAAACTGGGTCACTAGGTGATAGCTTAAGTGCCGGAAAGTGCCAAAAACCCGCTCTAAGTGCAGAATTCTGCATTAATCAGCAAAAATCAGCATTTTAACATACTAGTAACATGCAACAATATGGCAAAATGGTCCTGTATGCTTTCCTAAGTGTCGGGAATTAAAAGTGTCACAAAAGGGTACTTAATGAACACTAAACGGAATAACTTGACACTTTAACGAACCGGTATCTAACCAAACAACCGGACATTACCCGGAACACCAAAATATTGCTAAAAGCATTGTTTTTTTTTTTATTTTTGAACTAGTTATGGTTCCCGAACACCCTAACACACTACATAATACACCCTACACATAAACACTAGATTTTTACACTTAACCTCCACTAATTACCTACTTATCATTACAAGTTACATTTAACCCCCCTCCCCCTTTGATATTTACGGCCCAAGAGTGGCCCCCACACTCAAGATTTTTCTAATCTTCATAAATCTCACTTGAATCTTTTTAAGATTTGATTAGATTATGATGGTACTATTAGGAACATATGAACCAATGGGTAATACTCAAGGTTTAGGTTATAAGAGAACATGTTGGATCATAAACACTTCATCTCCTTCACCACAACTCTCTCCTCCCTTTCTTAAAGCGTTCGGCCGAACCCCCTTCCGCACACCACCACCATTTTCATTTTTAGTTCACCCATTCCAAGCTCCTCACAAGGTGTAAGAAGCAAGATTAGAAGGTTTGGAACTCTTGGATCTTGAAGGACCACTCACACAAGCTTTTATCCACTCCATTTTCATCAAGAGTTCTTACCTAGCCTTTGAGCTAGTTGTAAGCTTCTTGTTACTAGTTTTTACTTCTCATGTTGTTGGTTAAAAGATGTTACACATTAATGATCATGATGAACACTAAAGAACATACACTTGAATCTTGAACATAAGCTTGAAATATGATGAAATCTTGTTGAAATGATGTTGTTTAGTGTATGAATGATGTTTGCTTGTTGATTTCTTGAGATGATGATGTTAATCATCACATGAAGCTTGCTAGATGGTGATTAAACACATAATCTAGCAAGTGGGAGGATGATTATGTAACAACATAGGATGATCATCTTCTTGTATGAACATGAACTTGATGAATGAAGGGATTTCTTGTAAAATAATAAACAAAGTAAGCTAGTAGACTTATGAATCTAAGATTTATGAATGATTTTCCAAGAAAACCAAGTTCAAAATATGAGTTTTGAAAGATCATGGTTTTTACTTAAACTTACACTATTTTTAGTGGAAAAACAAGTGTAGAGATACTAGAGAAACAAGAAGATGTTATAAATAAACATTTTTGTAGAATCTGTTTACAAGTTGTAAACACCTAGTTTCTTTAAGAATGAGATTTTTAAAGGGATAAACACACTTTAAAGGTTAACTAAACCCACTAAAGGCTTTACCAAGTCACTACAAGTTTTTAATAAAAGATCAAGTTCATGTTGTTATGTAAAGTGTATAGTTTTTGCACTTGGTAAGTATAATATTGTTTAGAGTTGATTGTTGATTATTGTGTGTTGATTTTGAAAAGAAAAAGATATGCTTTAATAGCATGGACACCTCCATTTTCAAAGGAAACTATGGCGAAATTTTCTAAAAATGCAAACACTTAGAAAATATTTCTAGACACGTGTTTACAAGTATGTCTTAAACTATGTTTTTCAATATAAACCTTGCCATAATTTTTGTAACAAAAAACAAGTATTGGAGGTTGATTTTTGTAAATAAAAATGGATAAATATATATTTAGAATATATATTTTATATTAAGACACTTGTGTGAATATTTGTATACTTTGTGAAATAGTAATATTATTTTAGGGTAAAATAATATAACTTAACAAATACCATGGAATTTACAATTCCAAAATAATACCAAAAATTACAAGGAATAAATACACAAGTTACACACTTGATATTGTGAAACCAAACGCAAAAACGTAACTTATAAAATATTCCGGAAAATACCGTTACAATATATTTTTGGAAAATATTATTTTGGAAACCAAAGAAGTGAAAATATGACTTTTGTACATATTGCCAAGTTATATCATATTTTCGACAAAAAGAAAATATATTATTTTGGGAGATAAAAATATATTTTCCTTGTATAATTAGAAGATATATGATTTTTGGGAAAAATATATATTTTCTTGGAATACATTATTTTTGACAAATAAGTTATATATATTTTCTAAAGTGAGACTTGAAAATATATTATTTAGAGAATACAAATACAAGAATACAAAAAAATACATGTATAAAATACCCCCACCCTTGGGAAGGAAATACAGAATTAAATACTTGAGAAGTATTAATACAAAAATATTGATTAAACAAATATTCCAAAACTAAATATAATTTAAAGTTAAAATAATTATTATTTTAACAAATAATTATAACTTGGAATAATATTGGGAACACAAGAAACGCAACTCAAAAACGTTAAACTTTAAGCCAAGGCACGGCCCGTTCATCTAATAGACGTTAGTACACTGTAGGTAGTCGTGTTTGCTGCGGAGGTTTGAGTTGCTAGTTCTGAAGACGCAATACTGTGAGTTCATGTCCCCCTTTTCTTTTAACTGTTTTCAGTTTTATACTTCGGGGGTGAAATACATGTTACAATTATTACAAACGTTTTATACATGGTATGATTAGCTTAAGGAGGGTTTACTGCTAGATCATGTGAAAGGTGGGTATAACACTTAAGGCCATTAATCCTCGTTGTAGAACCGAGGGACATGAGTGATAGATCTATTTGGGTGTAGTGAGCCCACACCCATGGGGACCAGGGTGGCCCATAGGGTGACTATGTCTTCCAGCCGGAGGCCCGGTACAAATTTGCTAGGTTTGAGTCTTCCTGCACCATTTCACACATACCATTGGCTTTGCAACCCATTGGTGATCTGTTTTTCCTTATTGCTACATACCAGGGACATACATTCATACAGACATACTTTAAAGGTTTATACACACAGACATACACATGAACTCGCTCAACTTTTGTTGATGTTTTTCAAATTACATGTATTTCAGGGAACTAGTGGATCTGGTAGGGTATGCATGTGTCTTCAAGTTGCGTCGTGAAATAAGAGATGTTATCCATGGGTGTTGAGTTTAGGGGGTGTATCCTAATCCTGGACGGGATACATGTTTCTAAACTCAGGTTTTATTTAAAATCTTTTGTGGAGTCTTTATGAACTCAGTTAAACATGTTATGGTTTTTAACTTAATTTGGGGACGATGTTTTCAACACAAGTATGTTGTGGTATTTTCTAAACTTTATTAATGGATGAACATCTCATGTTTTTGTCATATAGCATTGTTATGATTGATTGCTATGGTATTAAGAAGTCACACCAAATAAACCACGCTTTCGCAAAAGTCAGGGTGTGACAACTTGGTATCAAATCTTCGATCGTAGCGAACTAGGATTCTTTCTCGAGTCTAGACTACGATCATTAGGGCTCTCACGAAAACATTTTTACATTGCATACACTAAAACGTCCAGATCCAGGGAACAAACATTTTTACAAACAAAAGGCACAAAGACACATTTCAAAGGCTATATATTTATAATTCAGTCTTAGAGACTGGGGAGGTTCAGTCTTAGAGACTGGGGAGGTTCAGTCTTAGAGACTGGGGAGGTTTAGTCTTAGAGACTGGGGAAATTAAGTCTTAGAGACTGGGGAAATTAAGTCTTAGAGACTGGGGGAAATTGAGTCTTAGAGACCGGGTAGTCAGTTTGAGAAACTGGGAAGGTTTTAATCTGAGAGACTAGGGAGTTCAGTCTGAGAGGCTGGGTGGGATAGTCTGGGAAGACTAGGATGATTACATGCTTACATTGTGATTACTTACATGCTTATTTGATGATTGTTGATGTATGTGCATATGTGTGATTGTTTGTTACAGACATTATGTCATCTTCTTCTGAGAGTGGAGTATCCGACACGATAGACCCTATGGCCATTGTCTCGGATGATGAGATAGCCACAGACCCTGAGGTTTTTACATCAGATACTACGAGCGATGACGATGATGATTTTCATTCGTTCGCTTTACCAGATTTCGGAGATGACATACCTATAGCTGATGGTTTTCCTGACGGGGATCCACTTCTTGTCCTGATCCCTGCTCCTTTTCCTCTTGCTGCATTTCCTTTGGAGGATCTGCCTCTTGATGATATGTCTGACGACGACATCGATCTCTTTATCGAGGGTCCCCCTGAGGATGCCCCGGATGGCGGGGCTCCGGTTGATGATGATGTTATCATCCCACTTGCAGAGATTCCAGTCGATGATGACGTTGTTGTTCCTCTTGTCGAGATTCCAGTTGCTGATATCATTGCTGTTCCGTTGGTCGATGTAACAACCCGCACTTTTGGTGCGTTGTTACTACTCGATATACTCGTTACGCCTAGCACCAGAGATTCGGATCATAATGTAACTATATTGCATATATCGCTATTCGAAGGATAATCGCATATTTTCGAAATACAATATCACTATACTACACTGTTATAACAAACACTAACACTCACGGAGGCATTGAGTGAGGACCTATTCTACCCTTCTCAGTGGCCGTGGTGTGTCGAAACGTAAACAACTAACGCTAACAAGGACTCTCGGGTGAGTGCTACAGCTCCAGTCGCCATGACGATGACGACAATACGAGTGAGTGGTACCACGTCAGTCATTGTGGCACCAAACACAATAACGTTCATGATGACATTAAGAAGGACCTATTCTACCCTCCATGATGGCCGTGAAACGTCGCTAATAATCGCATACTCGAAACGGAAACCGATTGTTATATCGAAACTTTGGAATATGGATATGTAAATACGACCCCTAGTGATATATATATGTATATAATAATAATAATAATAATTTATTATGAAAAGCGCGTACTTCGGAAACTATCGCAACTATTAAAAAGCGAAGAAATTCATCGCGTTAGGATAGCCATCCGGACGGATAGCCATCCGGACGGACAGCAATCCGGACGGACAGCACTCCGGACGGACAGCAATCCGGACGGACAGCTATCCGCGCGGATGGGCTATCCGCACGACTGGGCAATCCGGACCAGCGACCCCCTTCTCCTCTTTTTCGCCTATAAATAGCCTGTCACACCACTGTTCAAGTGATGTGACAGCTCTCGCTCGACCAGACACGCTTCGAGACCCTTTTCTCTCGATTCCTCGCGAATCCGGTAAGATTTCAACCTAAAACTTGTACTTCTATGATCTACACTCCATTCTACATCATCCTATCTTTTAAAACTCAAATTCTAACCGTGAAATCTACAGATTTGAGGCGTTTTGAGGTGATGTCACCAAGAGTTCTTATGAACTTCAAGTTGTGGCCTCATTTCACTATAAACGACTCAGATCTGGGTGATTTCCACTTGTTTTGATAAAGAATCTCACCTAAATCTGTACATCTAGCCAAGGAACTGTGCAATTTCGAGTTAACCATGAAAAACCATCAAGAACGACCAGATCTGATGGAACGGGGTGATGAAATTTCAAGTGTTAGTGCGAAATTACACTACCCTAGTAAATACAAATGTATTCCTTCCGTTAAACACTCGGAAACAGTGTTCAGAATGCGAAACAGACGTATCATCCGCACGGATGACACGTCCACACAGATGACACGTCCGCACGGATCACACGTCCGCACGGATCACACGTCCGCACGGATCACACGTCCGCACGGATCACACGTCCGCACGGATGACACGTCCCCACGGATGACATGTCCGCACGAGTTACTTGTCCGCACGGGTGACATGACTGTCCGCACGAGTTACACTTGTTCGAACGGACGACAATCCGCACGAGTCAACACTAATCCGACCGGATGACAGCCATCTGACTCTGACCCATATGCCATCCGATCAGATGAGCCCACCCGAATGGGTGAGCACCATCCGACCAGATGACTGACTTTTCAATACTATACTCGCTTAACCATGCATCGTTTACTATATCCCTCAATGATTAACGCAGACGTACTCACAACCGATCCAATCAAGCTGTGTTTACTTACCAATTACGCACTGTGAGTATACTTGAACCCTTTTTAATCGTATTTTGGGTGTAACATACGTTTCTAACGAATCAAACTTACCAAACGAATTATTCAATCAATCGAATTATCACTTGCGAATAACTGTTATACATAGATATACGTGATGCAAGCTGCATATGTGCTAGGGCTTATACTCGCGACGTCCCACCATGACTAGTATAGTACTATTGGGCCCGACGGGGTCTAGTTTGCCATCGCATATTCGAGCATCGAGGACTTAGTTGGTAGTATCAGCTTTGTGAATATATATGTCGTGTGTTACGTTCTTGCATATGGAAATTCGCTACGCTTTTTATCTATTACGCTATACATATCAAACCTGTATACTCGCCAATACTTTTGTATTGACAAATATTTTAACGTATGTTGCAGGTTAGATCGCAGACTATATCAAATCAAGCTAGGAAGTCTAGAAACTCAACTAAAATCTAGGTTGTCGGATTTGTATTGTTCGAGAGGACAAGGAATCTGTGATAACTTATGTGATTGTATTATTTGTTAGTATGGGATAACGAATGTATTAAATATTATCGCAATATAGTTGTTATGGATTCTCTTGAGCAATCTGATTCGCCTAGTGTCGCGCCCCGATGATTCCGCCATCGGTTGGGGTGTGACAGATTGGTATCAGAGCCATAACTATAGGGAATTAGGCCAGACTCGACCTAGTCCGGGTTGACGTCTTAGAAATTGACCTAGTCTATAGTCTAAGTACCAACAGGCCGACTCGTACGAACCCAGTGGAGTTTGTATCGGGCTTACTTGATACTCTCGATCGAAATTGCTAAAAGCTATAACTTTGTGTGAACACCGCGTACTACAGCTTCACATGAAGAAGCCTTTCCTAAGGCTGGAATACTACTTAGCCTTTCCTAAGGCTGACACAATACACGTGTTTTCGAAAATACTCGCATAACGAAACCGAGCGACCCAGTCGAGATCAGGTGTGAAAACCAAGAACTCTCGATAGGATTGCTCACTCAGCGCATTTTTTCTAGCACGAGAACCTTTCATCGAGTTAGGAGTGACATCCACATCTCGACGAAAGTCTCCATTTCGAAATCTAGTGGAGCTCGCGAATTTATTCGAAGAGTATAACCACAATTAGGAGCGGAGCTGTTTAGTCAGGGGTGAAACCCGTACCTTAACAAGCCGTTCCACTCTCTAAATTGGTTTTCAAAAGCTCTCACCAAGGACTCGACTATCACGATAACTCGAGCTACGCAATGACTAAGAGGATGAATGCCATGAGCTGCATCCCAGTGGAAGCATGGAGTCTTCTAGGTCAACGCGCGTGCACGAACTTGTTGAACATAGTTGGGTTACCTTGGGTAGTCGACGCCTAAACACCCAAGGCACTCTATCATACGACCCGTCAATCTTACGAATGGTTGAAACTTATTTACGTTTTGAAACTTAATGCTTTATCGATTTCTCAATTTAACGATTTTCACTCCCTGCTTTATAAACGCACAATTCGCACAGCCATCGCAATCTAAAACGAAACCCGAATGTTCGCAACAAAACTAATGCGTAAATCTATCGCCTTCGCTATCGTTTTCTCACCTCAACGCGTCCTCGCATATTCTAAATCAACCTGTATGTGTATGATTACAAATTACATCTATATATATATATACGTATAAACAAACAAGCCATTGCATGAGAACTTAGGAATTTCGTGTTTCCTATGTGGCTCCTATGTGATTCATATTACTACCATACTATCGCACCAAGTTTTGAACGTGCTCAATCGCATCGCAAGACTCGAAAATCATTATGATCGAATCTCACTCCAAGTCTCTTCCTGTCTAGATGCCTTCCAACAACTCTACCTCGAGACTAGTGGCTAGGAGGAGAGCCATACGAAGTGCCAAAAAGAGGATTGCATCACTTGTGACTAAAGAAGTGGCAAAGCTTATTCCTCGAATTGCCGCTCAAGTGCACTCTCTCAGCAACTCTCGAGCCTCGGAAGACTCCAAGACGGAAGCGCCGCAATCTGATTTTCTATACAAACACTTCAAAGCCTGTGATCCGATGGAATTCATGGGTGAAGGAGGTGTGACTCAACTACTCCAGTGGTTCGATTCTATCGAAGTTACCCTTCGTCAAAGCGGGTGTCCCGATAATTTCCGTACTACTTGCGCTACCGGAGTATTTCAATCACGAGCACTCGACTGGTGGACCGCCAAACGTAACAAACGTGGGATCTCCGCAGCTTACGCTCTCTCTTGGGATGAGCTGAAGGAGCTCATGAAGAAAGAGTACTGTCCTCCTTACGAAATCCAGAAGCTAGAAAACGAATTTTGGGAAATCAAGCAAACCGGAGGTGACAACACTGGCTACACTGCTAGGTTCAAACAGCTTAGCATAATCTGCCCAAGTCAAGTCAACACTTCAGAAAAAGCCATTTCGAAGTACATTCGCGGCTTGCCTGAGTGTGTGGGTGATTTTGTCAAAGCTGCAAGACCTGCTACTATCGAAGAGACATACCGATTGGCTGCAGAAATCAACAACAAACGACTCATGGAAGGATTATTCTCAAGGAATCCTGTCAAGCAAGCTCATCAAGCAATCGCCGGTAATCCGTCAGGCGAACATGTTAATGAATCTTCTGATAAATCTACTGACGAGTCTTCTGACAAATCTGCTGGCGATTCTTCTAACGAATCAGCTAACGATTCTTCCAACGAATCTGCTAACGATTCTTCGGACGGATCTGCTGCCGATTCTTCTGACAAATCTGCCGATGGATCTTCCGACAAATCAGCCAAAGACTCTGCAAGTGAGTCTTCAGACGAATCTTCCAACGACGACACTTCTTCGCAAGACACCGACAAACCCAGCCGCAAACGAAAGACTTCAAGCCCGAACTCATCGACCACTGAACTGCCACAACCGAAGCCTCTTCGAACAGTTTCGGTATTTCCAAAACGAGCTTACACTGGAGCTCATCCTCAGTGTTACTCGTGTACCTATCATCATCCAGTTGGGGCTGACTGTCGCTATTGCAGCAACTGCAATCGTTACGGTCACTTCACCCGCAACTGCCGCATCGAACCGTGAACTTGAGTACAACAACAGCAACTCCAGCAAAAGTCTTCAGCATCAGACATTTAGCAAGCGTAGGATAAAGTTATAATGAAACGATTTTTGACGTCAATTTCTATGTTTTGAACCTACTCTACTACTTGATATTGCCACTATGTGTAACGTTAACTCTCGCCTCCGTTCTCTCTTTCACTCTTTAATCGTTGCACTTAGACTAGAATCACACACATACTATATACTATATCACGAAATAATGTGTTTTACCCTCACTTCACTCTTAGAACGAGGTACGATAAACGTGCAAGGAACGACTAATCGCGGGTGCACACGGGATTATTTGGGTCAGTGCACGGAGATCGTAGTGAGTTCTAAGGTGCCACAAGCGTTTCGACGAAGTATGACACCAAATCACGGGATGAAAGTAGTAGGGGTCGAGCAAGGTGTGCTTTACCATACTACCGAAGTTCCGTGAAGAAAGTGCCATGTGAAGTTGAACGTTATTAGACCTATATACTATTGTGATTATTTTCAACACACTACACTCAATCGCAAGGCGTAACAACTAAAATTGCATCATCGCAAGACTTGTCGTAAGTCTGCAAACGCAATGCAATCGCCTCATCGATGGACTCTGGAGAGTCTACCTCGCAGGCCAATTGTATCAACGCAAGACTGGTCGTAAGTCTATTGTAATGAATCTCATCAAGCACATAAACGCTCACGATATTGTTGAGTGAGGACCTATTCTACCCTCCTCGATAGCCGTGATGCGTCATAACGTAACGTTAAACTCATTCGAAACAAGAATCGAACTCGACTAATCACAAGCGCTTATTATATGTATCTCGTAACCTCTATCGCTTACCACGTGAACCTATATCGTTTGCCGTGTATCAATCCATCGCGACCGCCTACCGTTATCTGTGATATTTGTGTTAAGTTAGCACGCCTGACCTCGCTTCACGAGAGGAAGCTCATATGGTTAAAACAAGGTGTTTTAGTCATATCAGCGACCTTTCGTGGAAAAAGGCCATGTGGGGTCTGATGTTAGTTAAACTCTGTGGTGTTAATCAATCAGAATCGAACCGCATACCTTCATCGCTCGCAACGCATCAATTGCCGCTTATTGTAATTCGTTTATCATCACCCTCATCGCTAGTGTTGTGTTTGTATTATTCGTTTAATCACCTAATCGCTTATCGCTTATCGTGTATAGTCTACCGCTTATTCGCGTACCGCTTATCGCTCGCTTGGTGTTCATTGCAGTCTATGTGGCATTAGTACACATGACACCGCTTCACGAGGCAAAACTAACCTGGTTAAACATGGTGTTTCGCCATGATAGCAAACTCTCGTGGAAACGTGCCATGTGGGTTTAATGTGGAATCAAATCGAAAACGCGCCATTCGCTTCTCGCTTATCAACTCGCCGGATTAACTTATTCGATTCTATCTTATACTCGGTCTGACTTTCTAGCGATTGGGCCGAGTAAGCGCAATCCTACCCGTGTCGTATCGGCACACATGACACCGCCTCACGAAACGGAAGTAATATGGGCAAAACATGGTGGATACGCCGCTGGTACTTCCTATATATAAGTGTTTTAATCATATTAACAAACTTCCGTGGGAAGGTGCCAAGTGGGGCTTGATGCTAAATTACCTCTTTTTTTTCCAACGGTTAAAACTGCTTTTTATAAAACTTTTATTAAAACTATGGGACAAGTGAAATTCCTCACAATGTGGAGGTAACATCGAATCAGCTTAACCCCATGTTCAAAGGAAGCTTTCATGAGTCCAAATTTTTCCTTAAAACCTTTTGCAATATCAAAACAAAATTTTTCTTGAGACGTTGGGTCGACATCGAGTTCAGTATCGAACCCAGGTCCTAGGAGAATTTCCGTAACCCCAATTTCATTTTCGAATTCCTTAAAATGTTTGGAACCTAAACTTCTTGCAACCTTGGTTAACAATCGACTCAGTTAACCCTATGTTATGAGAAACCTTTCAAACTTCCTTAAAATCTCAATCGCATCGAACTTACGAATTCTACGCAACACAAGGTACTTTGGAACGCCAACTCGTGGGATATTACTTTCATCTTTACGTCGCATCTCGCTATCGCAATCGATCTCTCTTATTCGAAGCACTCTCGCTTTTCAACTCTTCCCCGATTCACTCGTTGTATCGCTACTTATCCAGGATCAACTCTAAAAGGTCTACCTATTGGATTAATTTCGGGACGAAATTTCCTAAAGTAGGGGAGACTGTAACAACCCGCACTTTTGGTGCGTTGTTACTACTCGATATACTCGTTACGCCTAGCACCAGAGATTCGGATCATAATGTAACTATATTGCATATATCGCTATTCGAAGGATAATCGCATATTTTCGAAATACAATATCACTCAACTACACTGTTATAACAAACACTAACACTCACGGAGGCATTGAGTGAGGACCTATTCTACCCTTCTCAGTGGCCGTGGTGTGTCGAAACGTAAACAAATAACGCTAACAAGGACTCTCGGGTGAGTGCTATAGCTCCAGTCGCCATGACGATGACGACAATACGAATGAGTGGTACCCCGTCAGTCATTGTGGCACCAAACACAATAACGTTCACGATGACATTAAGAAGGACCTATTCTACCCTCCTTGATGGCCGTGAAACGTCTCTAATAATCGCATACTCGAAACGGAAACCGATTGTTATATCGAAACTTTGGAATATGGATACGTAAATACGACCCCTAGTGATATATATATGTATATAATAATAATTTATTATGAAAAGCGCGTACTTCGGAAACTATCGCAACTATTAAAAAGCGAAGAAATTCATCGCGTCAGGATAGCCATCCGGACGGATATACATCCGGACGGACAGCAATCCGGACGGACAGCAATCCGGACGGACAGCAATCCGGACGGACAGCTATCCGCGCGGATGGGCTATCCGCACGACTGGGCAATCCGGACCAGCGACCCCCTTCTCCTCTTTTTCGCCTATAAACAGCCTGTCACACCACTGTTCAAGTGATGTGACAGCTCTCGCTCGACCAGACACGCTTCGAGACCCTTTTCTCTCGATTCCTCGTGAATCCGGTAAGATTTCAACCTAAAACTTGTACTTCTATGATCTACACTCCATTCTACATCATCCTATCTTTTAAAACTCAAATTCTAACCGTGAAATCTACGGATTTGAGGCGTTTTGAGGTGATGTCACCAAGAGTTCTTATGAACTTCAAGTTGTGGCCTCATTTCACTATAAACGACTCAGATCTGGGTGATTTCCACTTGTTTTGATAACGAATCTCACCTAAATCTGTGCATCTAGCCAAGGAACTGTGCAATTTCGAGTTAACCATGAAAAACCATCAAGAACGACCAGATCTGATGGAACGGGGTGATTCCCGGCCGTTAGAACGGGTCGGAACTGATGAAATTTCAAGTGTTAGTGCGAAATTACACTACCCTAGTAAATACAAACGTATTCCTTCTGTTAAACACTCGAAAACAGTGTTCAGAATGCAAAACAGACGTATCATCCGCACGGATGACACGTCCGCACGGATGACACGTCCGCACGGATCACACGTCCGCACGGATGACACGTCCGCACGGATGACACGTCCGCACGGATCACACGTCCGCACGGATGACACGTCCGCACGGATGACACGTCCGCACGAGTTACTTGTCCGCACGGGTGACATGACTGTCCGCACGAGTTACACTTGTTCGAACGGACGACAATCCGCACGAGTCAACACTAATCCGACCGGATGACAGCCATCTGACTCTAACCCATATGCCATCTGATCAGATGAGCCCACCCGAATGGGTGAGCACCATCCGACCAGATGACTGACTTTTCAATGCTATACTCACTTAACCATGCATCGTTTACTATATCCCTCAATGATTAACGCAGACGTACTCGCAACCGATCCAATCAAGCTGTGTTTACTTACCAATTACGCACTGTGAGTATACTTGAACCCTTTTTAATCGTATTTTGGGTGTAACATACGTTTCTAACGAATCAAACTTACCAAACGAATTATTCAATCAATCGAATTATCACTTGCGAATAAATGTTATGCATAGATATACGTGATGCTAGCTGCATATGTGCTAGGGCTTATACTCGCGACGTCCCACCATGACTAGTATAGTACTATTGGGCCCGACGGGGTCTAGTTTGCCATCGCATATTCGAGCATCGAGGACTTAGTTGGTAGTATCAGCTTTGTGAATATATATGTCGTGTGTTACGTTCTTGCATATGGAAATTCGCTACGCTTTTTATCTATTACGCTATACATATCAAACCTGTATACTCGCCAATACTTTTGTATTGACAAATATTTTAACGTATGTTGCAGGTTACATCGCAGACTATATCAAATCAAGCTAGGAAGTCTAGAAACTCAACTAAAATCTAGGTTGTCGTATTTGTATTGTTCAAGAGGACAAGGAATCTGTGATAACTTATGTGATTGTATTATTTGTTAGTATGGGATAACGAATGTATTAAATATTATCGCAATATAGTTGTTATGGATTCTCTTAAGCAATCTGATTCGCCTAGTGCCGCGCCCTGATGATTCCGCTATCGGTTGGGGTGTGACAGTCGAGATTTCTGTTGATGAGATTCCATCTTACCATTTTGGTCCCGATTCGTTTGAGTCCATATCATCTGCTACTTTACACGCACGGGGCGTGCAGCATTATCCCACTGACACTGATTCCGACACAGCGATGTCTGCCGCACCCATCTTTCCACACGACTTTGACCCTGATCATGAGATTGAGTTTGTCCCTGATGAGCAGCCTTCTGAGGCACCTGTCATTCCTGACGATCAGCTCTTTGATATACCCACTGATGTTGAGTATGCTCCATGTCACACCCCAACCGATGGCGGAAACATCGGGGCGCGGCACTGAGCGAAACAGATTGTTCAAGAGAAATTCCATAACAACTACTTTACCAGATAGTTTAAATATTATGTCCCATACCATAACCCATCAAGAAAAATAAGTTATTACAGACTGCGATATCTCAAAAACAAATAACATGTTCCGACAACTCAGATTCAAATAGAATATAATAAATTGTCTTTGTTTCTAGACTCTTTCCTAGCGTCGATTTCACAGCTGAGGAAGTAAATAAGCATCCTAAGCACCTGTCACATACGTTAAAGTACAAGTCAATACACATAGTGTAAAGGTGAGCATACAAGTTTGATAATAGCATATAGAGTTCGAAATAGTTTACGCATAACCAGCACGTACACGGAGGAAAATGAAACATGTTAGTTATCGATATGAACCTATCGATACCAATGACTGCGGGTTGACTGCTTAGGGCAGTTCGCAATACATGACCACCACTGTAGTCCATGCAAGTAATTGTCCTTAACAACCCCCGAGTGAACGGGTGCTGAGTCCAAACAAATAGTACTATCATTGCTAAGGCTGGTAGACAGCATTCCATGTGTAAACATAACAAACAAGCATTCATTAAGTCATGTATATCATCCAGTAACGGTTAGCATTTAAAACATTGCGTAGTGTGTTCGATGTGATTTCATATAAGTAACGTATGTAACACCCAAAAGTGCATATGTGACGCCCTAAAACGTTTTAACCCAATTTATCGCAGTGGAAAGTACATACCTAAAATTTCTTTCATAATAATCTTTCTTTCAATTAAATACATTAATCCCTTTTAAATAAATTAATCAAAAACTAACATACTTATATCAATTTAAGTGACAACAAACACACCCACGTACAATCCATGTATTGACTCGATCTTCAACCGCGTACACTTCTTGATGAAACATCCAAAACCCTGTACGGCCTGCAGTCACCACATTCAATCAAATCAATAGCAACAGGTGACATGATAAAAATAAATCTTAACACATGCATAGTAAGGCGTCAACATATCCTGTTTTCTCTTATACCAGCCCTTCATGCATCCATTCCTTCACTAGCATCGGATTGCGCAGCTAACCTTCACCTTCATTGTTAACATGCCTATACTTTACATTAACTCTCAATAGAAACGGTTAGTATCATTAACTTCCCTTTATATGAACATATTCTCGATTTACCCATAACTCATCTTTATGCCTAATTCATTATGTAAGTTCCCTTTCTTACCCCAAACTTAATCGAATCTCTTTCTTAACCACTCCCAACTCATTTGTACTTGAACTTAACTTAGTAATAACATCGATTCATATCTTCTCACACTACATTCAATAAATAACATATATCATAACTATTGTACCAAACAAAAAGGTAAGTTCGGAGTGCACTTACCTCGTGCGTCCAATTTCAAGCATAGCTTCCGTGTTTATCCTTGGCCCGTTGCCCTTCCATGCTTATGTCCATGTTGACATGACTCCTATCCATACATGTCATCACATTCATTATTAGCATACAATCTGACTTATCATTTTCTCCTAAACATTTCATCAAACACTTGGTGTGCATAACACTTTCTAAGCATAATGTACAAGTGCTTAAAGCATGTTCTTCCTTATTTCATCTTATGAACCATTACATTCAAGCAAAATCTCATAATCATAAATTCCACATCAAGTTTATCTATCTTAGTCTATCATACAACACCTTATACATCAAAAGATCACACTATAACATCTACAAGTTCATCATGATCATCATCTTCACACTCATGCAATGGGTTTCATTCTAAATCACCCAATTACTTGAAATTATTCATAACACAAGTTCTATTTGGTGTTTCTAACACCTCTACATGCTTAATTTCATACAATTTCATGATTTACAACATAACCCACTTCGTGGGTAATCACCAATCTAGAATCTAAGACATACCTTATGATCCCCTAGTGTAGGTGATCACAATTTCGTGTTCGGTTCTGAGTTTGAGCTTTAATTCATCATCCAACTTGAAGCTTCTTGAAGAACTAGGGTTTGAACCCCTTGTTCTTCTCCTGAACATTCGACACACACACACACTTAATGTGTGTTGTGTGTTAAATTGTTGTTTTATAAAACATAAGTTTCCAAGTTACGATTTAGCCCCTCGTGTTCACCCTTTTAAATATAATTGGCACAAACTTTTAGACCTTTAATAGTTTTTACCCTACACTTAACTAGGTTAATTAGCCTAGTTATTTGTTTCATATTATAACATACAGGAACATATGGTGAATATATAAACATTCGGGTTTTGGGGCGTTACAGCATAAAGCAAAAAGGGATCGAGTATACTCACAACGGTTGGATGGATTGAAGGGAGCGCTTGAGAGTAAGGTTAGCCTGAATAGTTCGATAGAATAACGGTAAGTGACACGTAAAATGGGAACAAGTGTCGATGGGTCGGACAGCTGGTCGATCAGACGGTTGTCCGATCGGTCGGTTGGCCGTGCGTGTGACAGTCCGTTCGGACAGTTGTCCGGTCGGACGGTAGTCCGATCAGGTGACTGTTCGAGTGGATTGTTTCTTCCTCTAGGAGGGATGTGTTTGTGTATGATGGCTTGAGTTTTGAAGTTTTCGTTGTAGCATTTTGAAAACATTTAAGTAGCTCCTTCTTTCAGGTCGGTCGATTGAACGGTCGTTTGATCGGCCGGCAACCCGATCGGCTGGCACTTTAGTAATTCAAGCTTGTAGCATGGTGTCACTCGATCGGACAGTAGTTCGATCAGGTGGCATTCCTAGTGCATTGAACATGTTGAAAAATCGACTAAGTGTTAAAGCCTAAGTATCTCATGATCCGAAGAGTAATCCGATCGGCTGGTAGTCCGATTGAACAGCAGTTCGTTCAATACTCAAACTTCAAAGATTATGAAAGTGATTAAGTGTGGGACCCATAGTGCAAGCCGATCGACTGGCCGGTCGGTCGGGTGGCTGTCCGTTCAGACAGTAGTCCGATCGGACGGCACCCCGTCCTGGTCGTCCTGTTCGTCTCACACTTGGTTGTTTTGTTCGTTTGTTGTTTTATCGAGGCATTGTGATAACGTGCAAAACAACAGTAACCTTGTCACTACTTGATGCCCCCGATCGGACAGAAATCACCCAGGTCCGGTCAGTTGACTTTTCATGACAGTGTTCCGTGTTTAACCCGAAATCGGTTAACCTCGTGGCTAGAATCCAGATCTGGAGCTAACACAACCACATGAATGAGTAGGATGTCGGCACAAGCTCTGATTCCACCGGTTTTGAGTGCATTGAGTGTAAAAGAGTTGAAAGAAAGTTGTAAAACATCTTTCACCCCTTTTTAGTGTGAAAATGTTTAGATCTATGAAAGATCTTCGTTTGTTTATGTGGAAATCATTCAGATCCAAGTTGTTCTTGGTGGATTGAGGCCAAAACATGAAGTTCTTCAAGAACACATGATGACATCATCCTAGAACCCTCGAATCTTGGTGATTTCACGGTTAAAAGTTAAAAATCGAAAGATAGAAAGGTGTAGGAGTGCGTGTAGATCAAGAAAGTACAAGATTTAGGTTGAGAACTTACCGAAATTGGGAGAAATCTGAGAAAAGGTGAAGAGAGTGTGCTGTTCGGTCAGAGAGTTTCCAGAAATGGAAAGTGTGATAGTCACATGGGTATTTATAGGATTCCAAAAGAGGAAAGGGCTGGCCGATCGGTCAGCAGCTTGATCGGACAGCCTGTACGATCGGACAGCAGTCCGATCAGTTGGCTGGTCGCCTGATCGATCGGTCGACTGATTCGAGTGTTCGGTGTGACGATCTTTGCTGTTTCGATTTTGATTGCGAGCGTTGCGATGCGGTAGAGTTTCCTAGTCAAATTACTTTTAATCCCAACTACTCATATCGAGCACTGTCCCTTCTCCACTAATTATCATACTATATCAACATACAATCATCCTTATTTCGTATTCGTTTTGCGATTGCGATTCGATTGCGATTGAGTTCGATTGCATTTTGATTGATCACCACACATTACATAAATAAACATGCACACGTAACACATAAGGCACACACACACGTATAATAATCACCAAAATGCGTAATTCGAGTTGCGAGCGCGATGTTGATTAGATTAGTTCGATTAGCGTTTAATTGACTTTATCGCATTGTTACTTCCTATTATTCACAGTCGTAAAGCGGTTCGTAGCGATAAACATTCGATTAATGCAATTTTAATTAATTACTCCACATAATACAACTAACGTAAAACATAAAATAGACCATACACAGTCAAAGAAGTCAAAACAGGAATTGAGCGAGGAGAGACAGACTGCAATTAGCAATCTTTTCTTCCTTTAACTTCAATCTTGACTTTGACTTTGACTTTCGAAACACTAGAAGATGTACAACACCGTGAATCACTTGGAGAACTTTCTCTCTCTAGACTTTCACTCTCTAGAACAAGCTCTTCCAAACAACTACGGGCACTTCGCCTTCATGTCGCTTTCGAGTTCCCAAGTGAACTCTGCGCCTCATTTGCCTTTGTTAGTGTATACGTCTGTAGCTTTCGTTAGTATGTAGTCATGTTTTGTAATGTTTGTGAACAATTTATGTATGTATGTATGTATGTATGTATATTAGATAGATTAGTAGATCAGGATATGGCGCGAATATGTTAAGTGCTGACTTTTGTTGACCATGCTAACCGATCGGCTAGCCTAACCGATCGGACAGGCAAACCGATCGAACAGGATGTTCGATCGAACAGCAGGTCAGCCGATCGGCTAGCCCAGCCGATCGGCCAGCACTCACTCTATCCTGATGCTACTGCCTATAAATAGCTAGCCGAACTGTTCATTTGTAACTTTTGCTATTCTGACTCTCTGGCGAACTCATGTCAGTCTGACCTTTCAAAGGAGCTTGTGTACTTTCATATTCGATTAATGAAAGATCAGACAGTATTTCAGAGTTGAATTTGTTATCGTACATCTGTAGTTTGATTCAATGAATTCCGCACATTGATCATATCCGATTCATCTAAGTTCTAGTCGATCAGATCCTGTTCAAAAGAGACCTACAAGTGGTATCAGAGCCATTGAAACATTGCAGTTGATCCTGAATCTATCAGTGTTGATGCTCTCATTCAACAATTTGCTGATACCACTTGTAAGGATCGGTTTTGATACCACTTGTAAGGATCGGTGCATTGCTTGAGCTTTGTCTCTTTTTTCATAAACAATTTTGTTAAGGAATAAACAATCAATATCTTTCTTTGAGCAGTTGACAAGCCACATTGGATCCAATATACTGATTCTTCGAGATTGTCCAGTGGACTTGTCATAAAGAGAGATAACTGCCTCAGCCGTTGTTTCATTGTAAAACCATCCTTGAAATAAATCATGAAAATCTTGCTCTGACACCACTTGTAAGGATCGGTTTTGACACCATACGATTGCGTATGACACGTTCGACATGCGGAATCCGTGAACGTGCGTGACTGAAACACACGAGACGTACAATTTAACGTGATTCTTATTGATCAGTTTGACGATTACAAGCCCCGGGAATCACGATTGAGAACTCTCTCTCACTAGTTTCTCTCTCTAAGCACCAAGCTCCAAGTTC
The DNA here is from genome assembly GCA_030545235.1 of Helianthus tuberosus. NCBI lineage: Eukaryota > Viridiplantae > Streptophyta > Magnoliopsida > Asterales > Asteraceae > Helianthus > Helianthus tuberosus. Next base: position 44,142,895 of record CM060438.1, on the reverse strand, counting down.
TCAAATGGCCAAAAGTCCTAAAACTAAACCCTAAGACTCCTATTTATAGGCACAAGGCATAAGGGATTTTCCCTTATTTACAATATTGCCACCTTGCCCTTTTTCCTGAATATTACATCATAAAGTCTATTTTGGCTACGGTTTTGATTGACGGAGGCGATAGTCATTAATGCACTAACAATAACCTATCTTTGCTAGTCATGGAGTTGGTCACGGATGCGCTTAAACATGATGATTATGTGGTGCGCTTGAAGTCCATCTTTATGGTTCCTGTAGGTCCCGATTCTCGGAGGATCGATAATGAAACCAAATCACTTGTTTATCACAAACACGGTCACGAGTGCGGAATCCCCGTGACTATGCCAAACCAAACACAGATTGTAATAACACGATGTAACCAAAGAAACACAGTCAATTGATTAAAAGGATGAGAACAAAGATCAAACTAATACACACAAAGTTTGACAGTAGACTTTCAGGGTATGCTCTCATAGTTTCAGTGTGAAACTATGTGTGGTTTATATAGGCAGCAGATCACAACATCGACAAAACTCAATAGGGACCCGGCGAAACTTCCAATATTGACGAAACTTAAGGAGTTTCGTCAATATACATGACGAAACCTGGGGGTGGCCATGATGAAACTTCACAGGTTGATGAAACTAGGGAGTTTCGTCATACAGGAGCTCGACGAAACTTGGAGTTTCGTCGAGGGCTGCCAAACAGGATATGCTGCAAACTGTTAACAGTTTGCTGCAGACCGATATAAACACACAAACAGACATAAACCAAGTATGCAAAATGCATTGTTCATTTATACATTACAAATCATACGAGATAAACTTGACGAACACAAGTAGGATAGGAGGATATCCGACTTGGTCTTCATTCCGTAAAAATGCCGAACCGAACGTGTCGCGTCCACACAAAATGTATCAACAAACTCCCCCTTGGACGCTGCTGTGATGGTTCGTCCTCCATTTCTTTTATGTCAGAGGATCTTCAAAGGTCTTCACGCGTCGTAAGTAGAAAGTGTATCAATAAACTCCCCATTTCATTTAGGAAGTGCGTTAATAAACTCCCCCTTAAGATAAACTCTCCATTTATGCTTGTGAATCTTTCGATCGTCAAATCTTTAGATCCTTGTGGTGTTGATGGAGGGTCAGCGGCAACTCGATCATCTTTATCCTTTGAGTGCCTCCACGTCGTGTCTTCATTCCAAAGCTCGTTTTCTAACACGTTCTCTTCGCATTTACCTGATTTGATTGTAGCATCTGCACATACAAGAAAGCTAAACGCGCAATGAGAACAACCGCTTGGAATATAGTAAACATAACAAACGACACACATGTGACCATTTTGCAATCAACTACCGTCCGACAGTTTGAAAGTTTAAAAAAAATTGTCCAATTTTAGTTTTTAACTTTCAAAACTCGTTAACTTCGACCATTTATGAAGATGCAATTGTTTTCCGGCTAAAAATCAGGATTTTGGGTAGGATAGACTCGAGTTCCAACATCGGTCAATAAAAAATAAACTAGAAGCAAAATCTTTTTGGATTTTATAAAGTTTATATTAAAACACACCTAAAATCTTTTTGGAATTTTTCAATTTTCAAATGTAAGGACGGAAAGCAATAAATAAATATATACAAAGATGCAGAAACTGAAAGCAGTAAATAAATAATTACAGACATTGTTTTTGCGAGTTTCGAGGGTAAGAGAATCATATCAGTGTATGGTCACGCCAAAACGCTCTTGTTGTTCAATTAGTTCACATTAAGATAAGCATCCTACAACAATTATCAGTATTGTTGTCCACTTATGCTCAACTTATCAGATGTAATCATGGCGAGGGGATACGTTAAGGTATGATTTATACTTACCGACCGGTGTTCATCCACACACGACACATTCCCGTATCAAGGTATGCACGAGAGTTCATCTTACCGGTGAGTATACCGTTTATCATCTGTTTGACCGTATAAAAGAATGTGAGATACTCACTTATTTTTTTATTGAAAACAAGCCCTATGTGATAGAATCACTAATTGATGAGGAACTTGATTTTCGATGCATGAGGGCACAGGAGCAAGTCCGTGAACAGGTCAGTACAACGTACAGCAAAGAGACGAACTTGACTCCCGCAAAGAATCTGTAATATATTATCACTTATTTTGTTTGGACATGTGATTGTTGATCACTTATTGAAGTCGAATGCAATATGTACACGTATGTATAGTATCATGGAAGATCTAGACTTCGTCTCCGTTTTTTTTTTCAGTAAAATATACAACCATGATACCCAGATGATAAGCAGCATAAAGACCGAATATCTCAGAACCTCGGCAATCTCTCAAACGAAATTTCAGTACCAAGACCATATACCAATGAATGGTTCCCACCTGACTTGAAGTCTATTAAGTTTGTATCATCCTGCACATTTTAGTCTGATTGTGAGCCTACCGATACATCGTATATAGAGTTACTTATCGTTTTTCATTTAAGGTTTAAAAGAGGTTTCATCAGACCACTGATGTACTATCATATTCTCTTTTTCTCTCTAGGAAACTCATTTTTTGTTTTTCTATTGTTTTTGAGTTTTGAAATTTTTCGATGTTTTTGAATTTTCAAAGTTTTGGATTTACTCCCCCTAAAATCAACAAACTATGATAAATTTTAAAAAAACAAAGGTATTTACAAAAACGATTTCCCGATGTCGGATTAACTCATGTTTTACCTCAAAGCCGTTTACCAAAATTAATTTTAATAAGAAATTATTTATTGAACTTTGGAGAGATTAGTTGGCATGACGATAATCGGTGTGGACCATGGCAACATTGACGAGTTTCATATTGAAACAATCACGTGTGGTGATATTCGAGTTCAACATGTCAGGTCAAAGAGTGCTGTACGAGATGACAATAAATCATAAAGCAGCTTAAATATCAACAAGTATAGGAGAGATTAGAAATTCAAAACCGTAATCCTGCAACTTCTTCGTTCCTTGGCAGGAATCTGAGCGCTCTCTTAAACTAGATATCCACCAGGTGTGGATTTCAAAGTCGATTTTGTAGCTACTAAGAAATCTCTTCACAGCACCAAGATCGTAAACCTCTGGGTCCGGCTGGTCTTCCACATTGCACCAGCGAAGGTCTTTGACTTTCTCTTTGAGAAGTAGTGTGCGGTTGTTCAATCCATGCCAAGGCATCCGCACACCCGATTGGTTTGTTCAACAAACACATTTTCTTCAATCACACCGCGAAGAAATGTACACTGCACGTTCATCTTGTTGATTTTGAACTTCAGACGTGCTGCAGGTGCGTACATTTTGATTGAATCTATCCTGGGGACCCGATCAAAGCCTTTAACAATCAAACTTTGAATTGATTTCCATTTTGTCGAAGCTTTCAATTTCTTTCATCAGACAATCTTCTTTTCCTTTTCTCTCTCCATCACAGGCAACAACTCCTGGAAATGATGATGTTTCGGAGCCGCATGCCGCCAATCTTGTGCATGGACGCCCCACTATAAAAAATCCTAAGACTATCAATAGTTCCTCCTGGAACATTCTGCACACTCATTCACAGATCAGTTGAGGATGGGGACCCAAGCCTTAGTGGTCTTGGGTTGTCCCTGAGCATCACGAAAAGTGATCTCGATTTCCTGATGATTTTCAAACACAGCACCTCCCCCTGAACTTTCACCCGTCTTAGGTTTCCAAGTTTGTTTTTGTTTACCAGTTTGATTCTTATGAAAAGATTTTGAAACTTCTTGTTTTAAAGATTGTGATGAATTTGGTTCCCTTTTAACAGAATTGACTTCAGATTTTAAAGCCTTTTCAACTGCGTTGACGTTTTGACGTCGTTGTTTTGTTTCTTGTTCTTTAATGGTTCGTTTATCATGTTTTGGTGAAAAGAACGACGTTGTGGGCGAACCTTTTCAGGTGGAGCTTTCTCAACAAATTTCTCTTTGGGAGTGTTAATACAATTTTTAATGATGTGTCCAAACTCCCCACACTTAAAACACGTTCTCCTTTCCACAAACTTAGGAGAATCTGATCGACGAACAGATGTCGAACCCGTAGAACCTGAGGTACTTTCTTTTTCATCACACCCGTTTGTATGTTGAGTGTAATTGTTTTGACTGTTACGTTTTAAAATTTTGACTTGATGGACAAAATCGGTATTTGATTTATTTTCAAAAGTCTCCACTTTATCAGTACCCTTGGAAGCCACAAATTTGACGTCTTTGTATTTCTTCTTGTAACGAGCTCCTTTTGTTTCAGCCTTTGGTTGTGTAACCTTAGGATTTTGAGCTCGTTGTTGTTGTTTACCCTTAAAAGCGACAGATTGTTGCTTTGTCGGTGATTTTTGATTTCTAAATTTTCTTCTAATTTCAGCTTTTGGAATAGGATCACACTGAGTTATAGAAACTCTCGGGATCCCTTTTTCCAAAAATTTACTTGTAGTATCTTCAAACACTTTGTCAATCAAAGATTGATTGACGTTTTTAATGGGAAAATCTTTGTTTGAATAAATTTTACCATCACCGACCAAAGTGTATAACACGTTATCACTTTTAATGGTAGACACTATTTCCTTGATAGGATTTATTTCTTGTTTAGCAGTTGAATGCACCGCAGGAGTAGGAGGATCACACAGAATATGATTCTCAATAGGAACTTCTACTCCTTTCCTATCATTAAGAGATTTATCCTCATCACTCACATCCGATTCATCTTCTAACGAATCATAGTCCTCAACTGTGGGAGGACTTTGTTCCGTATCAACAGATGACTTTCCCGAGCTTTCAGATGAGCTACCCAAGGAACTGTCCGATTTGAACCCTAATCCTGTAGTAACTTCCTCATAATCAAGAGGTACACTTGGTTCAAACCGAGGCATTTCCTCCTCATCGGGCATTCTGGTATAGTTGTGTCTCAAAGGAGGCGGACACGACTTATACCCAACGCCTTTCACATTCCCTTTCAGCTTTTGAACGTCTATGATGTGATCAAGCACATATCGGGCGTTTGAGTAACTCTCCAATTTGAGCTTGATCACATCATGCTCACACTTGGCAACGGCTAGCTCTTTCTTTGTTTCCTCAATGATATTAATGTAGTTATTAATACCAATTTGTTTGTTAAAAACAGTTTTTGTTAATTCGGAAACACTTTTCTTTAAAGTTTCGATTACTGATTTGAAATCCTTTTCATTGCGAGCTAAGGCCATGTTTGCCTCTTTGCATTTTGACAGTTCAATAATCAAACTCTGATTGTGACTATGAACCGTTTCAGATTCATGTTTCAATTCAGCACATTCATGTTTCATATCAGCACAAACACTACATATGCTAGGAGTTTCAGATTTTACCTGACTTGTAGAAGCTGTGACGTTAGCCATAAAGGCAGTCTGAGAAGAGAAAGATCCATCTTCAGTGAGAATCTTCTCCATTTCTTCTGATGTAGCATCAGCGTTCTTGACCAAGACATATTTCTGACACTTTACCTCCTCAGCATCATTCAACAAACTATCACCTTCAGAATCAGTTCTCTCATTCACATCTGATTCTGAATCGGAACTGCCACTGTATCCCGAACTATCATCATCTTCAGAGAATTCTTCTTTGTGCACATGCTTGATGTGACTGATGATCTTTGCATAACATGCAGTTCCTCCTCTCAACTGTACGGACCAATCACATCCCTCATCGGCTTGTACCACTAATGCTCGATTAGTATTAGATGGCCCTGATTGGTTTGTTTGGTTGTTAGCACCTACTATCCCTCTTTCGTTGTTAGCTTGATTTGAAGTACTTGTTTGATTTTGGAAGGGATTTTGGTTGCCTTGTTTGCTCGGTTGCGTGCATTCACGTTTGAAGTGACCCTTCTCACCGCAATTGAAGCACGTCACGTCATCCTTATCAAAACTGTACTTCGTATCCCGCTTGCTTTCCAAGCTAGTCTTCCCGGTTCTCCTTATATAATCCTTGGCTCATCTAACCGCGCTCGCAAACGCCCACTTGATATCCATTAACTCCATTTCGTCCCTGTCTATCTGCTGATAGTCTTCGTTTGTCAAATTAATGTTGCCAATTTGACTTGCGACTAGTCCGCAGTAGGCATTGACCATGGTGTTAAGAAGTTCCATAATTTCCCTTGCAGTTTCCACATTGACTCTAGATAAGTTTGCTTGTGGTTTTGGGTTTGAGGTTGTGGTTGAGCTTGTGATGGTGTCGGAATATAGGCATTTGGATCAAATTGAGGTTGAGTAGTGGAAACTTGTGGTGGAGGTTGGGGTTTAGGTAGCCACACACTTGGATCGAGTTGAGGTTTAGAAAAAGCATGAGCTTGAGCAATCATATGCGCTGGAGGATGATAGGTACTTGGATCGAAAACCTGAGGTGGAGCTGATTGTGGAAACAGAAAAGAGCTTGTATTTGACATAAATGCCGTCTGTAGTTTTGGTTGCTGAGCTGAACTGAAACTGGAACTAGCTGAAGAGTTAAAAACTGCAAGGTACATTTCAGTATTTTGAGGAACAGGAATTCGTTTAGCTTTTCAGATTTCTTCATCATTCTTGTGCTCCAGCTTCTGAATAAATTCATAGATACTGACAGTATCTAAAACACCCGTATGCTTTAAAAGCTCAATGAATGGGCTCTACTTTGGAGGTAGAGCATCAGCAAACCATGCAACCATTTCCTCTTGAGTTGCAAGAACAGTATAAGAATACATTTCACGAATCAAATGATGAAAACGAGTAGTCATATCATTTAGGGTTTCATTCTCCAAGAATTGAAATAATTCAAACTCTTTCTTTAATTGATCATGGCGTGTCTTTCTAGTAGCAGCATTCCATTCTCCTCTCGCTACCAAGGCATCCCATAAAGCTTTTGTGCTAGTACAGTAGCCGAACTGGTGATAGATGTCTTTGTAGAGTGCTTGGTGAGAATAACAAATGCCTTCTTCTCAAGATCATATGCCTTCTTGTCGGTTTCTTGCATATTCATAAAGGTCGTGGCATTTGATCCTGCTTCTTCAAGATCTTGATTATACGGCGAAATGAAGCACGTCCATAACTCGGTGTTTTGCCCTAGAACGTACGTATGGAAACGACCTTTCCATGTCGGATATTCGTTCATGTGATTCAACTTTGGCGGGCGGTTGTTGCTTCCCGTTTCGCTCTCACATATCAATAGATTTTGAATGCTTTGATTCTGGTTCGTCACCAATGCCCATTGACTTGCACTAATCGATTGTTGAGGTATGACATTCCTTAACCAAACGGCTGCGGATGTCTGATCTTCACCTGGTCTTGGGTCCGTACTCCAATCCCAAGGACTAGTACAACTCATGATCGATGTATGAAAGTGATTACCTGGTTACACACTTGAAAACAAACTGTTATGATAGATTTTCAAGGCTACTGTTAGAAATTTGACAAGTTTCGATGAAACTCTTCTTTGACGACACTGTACTTGACGAAACACTAAGCTTGACGAAACCTATGTTCGATGAAAACACTATGATGAGTCTTTTGTGACAAAAATATGTTTGACGACGAAACCTATTGACAAAAACGACTTCGACGAAACTTCTGTTATGACAAAAACCTTTACTCGACGAATCTTGTTTGTGACGAAACAAAGATAATGATGAAACTTCTATGCTTGACGAATCCTCTGATCAACGAAACCTCTGATAATCGACGAAAATTCTGATCGACGAAACTTTGATTAAATAATGCTCGACGAAACTCTCCTTGATGAAATCTATGTGCGACAAAACTTATAATGATCTCAATGTGACGAAAATCTAGGCTCGACGAATCTTCTGATGACGAAAGCTGTGCACGACGAAAGCTGTGCACGACGAAACCTTATGTTTGACGAATCCTTGAGTTGTTTAGCGAAACTCTCATATGACGAAACTCAAGGGACTGTTTAGCGAAACTTCTTGAGGTTGTTTTGTCGCTTATGACTTTCGTCAACAAAGAGATAAGAACAGGGAGTTGGTGAGATTTGGTTAGATTTTTCAAACAAGATCTTATCCTGTTGTCTGACACAGTACACAATTTTCAACTCACAACATGCCTATCTTACCAAACAGCATGTTGTTTGCAATATTTTATTCAAAAGTCCTTTTATCTTTAAAATTTTAAAATCAACCATTTCTTATGAAGACTTTGAAGGTTTGAAGAACACGATGAAGATTTGAAGATTCCGGCCACTGAAAAATTTTCCGAAACCCGAATTTGCTTAAAACTTACACTAAAAACCCGGTTTTACCACGTGAACAAGCACAATAACAAGGTTTTTGATAAAACTTTTAGCAAAACAACAAGATCTATGCAGATTTTTAAGAACTTTTCCAGAAAATATATGAGTTTCAAGAACAAATCTCAGAAAATCAACAACAACAGTTGAAAACACTTGGTAAAAACCCAACTATGTTTGGTTTTAAACAAGGATAAGAGCCAAAGCTCTGATACCACTTGTAGGTCCCGATTCTCGGAGGATCGATAACAAAACCAAATCACTTGTTTATCACAAACACGGCCATGAGTGCGGAATCCCTGTGACTATGCCAAACCAAACACAGATTGTAATAACACGATGTAACCAATGAAACACATTCAGTTGATTAAAAGGATGAGAACAAAGATCAAACTAATACACACAAAGTTTGACAGTAGACTTTCAGGGTATGCTCTCATAGTTTCAGTGTGAAACTATGTGTGGTTTATATAGGCAACAGATCACAACATCGACGGAACTCAACAGGGACCCGGCGAAACTTCCAATATTGACGAAACTTAAGGAGTTTCGTCAATATATCCGACTTGGTCTTCATTCCATAAAAATGTCGAACCGAACGTGTCGCGTCCACATAAAATGTATCAACAGTTCCAGAGACAGTTGAGCTGTCCGATGAAGAAGAACCAGCTATAGGTGATGTAGGTGATGGCGGGCAATAGGTTGTAGGATGTTCAGGCTGTTATGCCTTGTGATTTTTTGTAACTTTGAAAGATATGTAAATGGTGCGCTGCTGCATTTTTATGAATGAAATTGCCTTTGCTTTTTATTCTGTCGAATGTTACAATTATTGCACTGTTGCTATAAACATTGTTTAAGTTAGCGCGAATAAATGTAAGAGTGGCTCGTTATGAGTATTGATGCTCGGCATCGCACTATGTCCGCGGAGAACCTTGGAGGCTTAACTCAAGAGCTCATAATTTACTGAAGTGTTTTCGTGCTAATCAAAAGTTTTAACATCCATTTGTAACTTAGAAAAACAGAATGTAATCATAAAGTGTAGATAACTTTTGCATTAAGTAACTGGAATAGGCGCGTGGCCAACATACATAGAAAGTTGTTACATGTAGCATTTGTGCAATTGTTGCGCGTTCCATGTGCGCGGGATGATGTGACCATCTAAAGTGCGCAGTTTGTACGCCCCTTTTCCTAGCACCTCATGAATCAAGTATGAGCCTTCCCATTTGGGTGCTAGTTTTCCAGGTCGCTCGGCATTAGAGGCCTCGTTGTCCCGGAACACGTATTCACCTGGAGTGTACGTACAAATGCGGACCCTCGCATTGTAGTATCACTCCAGCTGAGTCTTGTACTTGGCCTCTTTGATGCGCGCGATCTCGCATCTTTCTTCAAGCAGGTCGAAGTCTAACTGACACTCCGCCTCGTTATCAATTGTGTTAACTGTTGTTAAGCGCGGCGAGGGGAGGCCGATTTCTACTGGGATAACCGCCTCCGAGCTATAAACAAGGCTGAAGGGCGTCTTGCCATTGCTTGTCTTACGCATGGTATGATGAGCCCATAAAATGCTGGGGAGCTCATCGACCCAGCCTCGTCGTTTTGTGCCCAGACGGGCCTTGATTCCTTCAACTATGCTTTTGTTGACACTCTCCAATTGACCGTTGCCTTGAGGATACGCAACGGAAGAGAAGGTGTGCTCGATGTTCAATTCCTTCATCCAGTTTTGAAGATCATCGGAAGCAAAGTTCGTGCCATTATCTGTCACTATTTTGAGTAGGAGGCCAAATCTACAAATGATATGCTCCCAAATGAATTTCTGCACTATCATTGCTGAAGTTGATGCGAGAGCCTTTGCCTCCACCCACTTAGTGAAGTAATCGACAGCAACAATTATGAACTTGACTGTGCCTGGGGCCTCAGGAAAGGGTCCTACCATGTCGATCCCCCACTGCTGGAAGGGCTAGGCTATTGATATTGGGGTCAAATCATTTTTTGGGCGCAAGGTCTTCGGCGCATGCCTTTGGCAGGCATCACATTTCCGCAGCTCGTTTCAAGCATCCACGCGTATCCCTGGCCAATAATAGCCTGCGTTCATGATCTTCGCCATAACCATGCGAGGGCCTGCATGTATCCCACATATGCCTTCATGAATTTCTCTGATTAAGTAGCTTGTATCTTAGGGGTCCACGCAGCGTAATAGTGTCCCCCAAAAAGATCTCCTGTAAAGAATTCCCCCATCCATTTGATAGAACAGCGCTTTGTTTTGGATCTTCCTGGCCTCCGCCTTGTTTTCCGGAAGAATCCATTCTTGCAGATACTGAATGATAGGGGTCATCCACAAAGGTGGTCCTATCTCGATGACAATGACCTAGCACAGCAGCATGGATGGGTTTTTCAAAACTTCAATTCTGACATCCTTCGCGAGGTGTTGAAATGCTGTTGAGGCTAACTTACTTAGCGTGTCATCAGGCTTATTTTCTGATCGGTTGATGTGAACAACCTTGTACGATTTGAACCTCAAGAGCAATTCTCTTGCCTGTTCCTAATAGAGAGCCATGACCTCGCCCTTTGCATCCTATAGCCCATTGATTTGACTCACGATTAACAGAGAATCAACATGCACTTGTAGGTTTTTTGCTCCAATCTTGATGGCCAGGCGTAAGCCTGCCAGGAACGCTTCATACTCTGCTTCATTATTTGTATTCTTGAAATCCAACTTTATAGCATAGGTGAACTCATGCTTTTCTGGGCTGACTAGGCGCAAACCTGCTCCTGTGTCGTCTTCATTTGAAGGCCCATCGGTGAATAACAACCACAATTCATCCGACGTGTCCTTGGCGGGAGTATCCACTGCTTCACATTCTTTGATTTTATCTTCTGGAACTTCGGTAATGAAGTCTGCTAACACTTGGCCTTTGATAGCTGGGCGCAGCCTATACAAGATGTTATGGCCCCCAGTTTAATTGCCCATTTTGCCAAATGACCCGAGGTTTCCGGCTTTTGTAAGATAGTGCCAATGTGAAAATTGGTGAGAACCGTGATGATATGACCGGTGAATGTCACACCCCAACCGATGGCGGAAACATCGGGATGAGACGAAATAGATTGCAAGAGACTTCATAACGCTATTTGTGTCAAGTATTTAATGATTTCATTTTACATTGCTTGAACTAGAAATACCACAAGTTTGAAATAAATAATATGTACAACAAGTATTCAAATAAATAAATTTCATTTCATGAAAATGGTTTATTACAAGATTGTAAACAAAATACAACAGGTTTGAAAGTAAATTACAATGCCACAAGTATTAAAATTTAAATGCGTTTCTAGACAATTCTACTAGATTCCTTGCATCATCCAAAACCTGCAATACATGTTAAAGCATAGTTCAATACAAAAAGTATTGGCGAGCATACAGGTTTGAGTATAAGTATAAAAATGTTTTAAACAGATTTTTCATGGCAATGACTAAGTACAAGCATATGAATTTAAACACGTATGATTGCAAGTATAACACGTATGATTGCAAGTATAACACGTATGAGCAAATAGAGAGATTATTTGTATAAAACAAAATTCTGGCATGTTTGTGTATTTGATTCAAAGTACATGTATTGCATCCCAAAGGTAATAAAGCGTAAAAAGGGATCGAGTATGCTCACTGTTTTGCGAAGCTTCCTTCGGTAATCCCGTGAAGAGTTCAAGGTTGAATGATGGAACACCGAGGTCACCTCATATGGGCAAGCAAAGGTTACAGAAGTGTTGTTAAAATAAATATCCATTTATATTTACTTTATAGAATTACTTGAACCTCGATAGGTTTCGTTTTATAATTAAACATGTTTTGTTTTACGAATTTTTATGAAAAACGGGCAGAGTTTCCTTTGTTTTTGTAACGATCCCGACAATCTAAGTGTCGATTTATTTGTCAAAACGCAATAGTTATACACAATATACATAATTCAACAAGTGCAAAAATGTAAACAATTTTACGAACTTTACTAGTTTAAATCGACAAATTGTATCGTCTCGCTAAACGGTCGGTTCGAGCTTGGTTTTAAAATACACACACACACACACACATATATATATATATTATATTTATTGAAAACAAAATATATAAAATTTGTAGTAACACATTAAAAATAAAGTTGGTATTAGCATAGGTTACTAAAAACAAAGAAAAATCACATGTTGACTGTTATATTTCAATAAAGTTGATATTTTTTAATAAAGCACGACAGTCTTTTTTTGTGTAAATTTCCATCTTTTTCTAAAAACAGTAAACATAACAAACTTGTTTTAAATAATAGTGTTTAACATATCATCAGTTAGTAACCATGAATGTTTTAAATATATACATACAATAATAAAAGAAATGGTGTAGTGCCTTCAATGGCAAATAAAAAAAACCATCTGACTAACGATTAGATCCATGAAATCAAACCCATACTTTTGGTTGATTTGTATAAAGAAAAACATAACAACAGAGAATTTAATCGAGGAACAAAGAGATTCGAAGCATATACCGAAGCGGCGACGGGAGGGTGTTGTGGTGCTTGTCGGAGAACAGAAGGTGGCCGGTGGTCGACTTCTCCGGTCACTTGCAGGCTCTCATGCGATGTTCCGACGGGCTGCAACGAAAGTCGTGATGTGTGAATCCCGTTGTGCACTCCAGCGAAGTCTTGAGTTCTCCGGCGTGGTGTTTATCGAACAGAGATAGAGCTTGTGGGGCTTGAGTGATGAGTCTAAAGATGAAGGGGAGGTGAGAGGGGGTTTGTGGTGTGAGTCAGAGCACAAAGATAGGAAGGGAAAGGTGTCGGCACGTCGGTTAACCGGCACCGGCTCCACTCGCGGCCGCCGAGTGCTCCATCGAGAGGTGCATATGAGTGTTGCTTGTGAGTGTAATAGAGAGGGTAAAGGAGGTGAAGGTAGTGGGTTTGTTAGGGTTTCTTTTCTAAAAAAATGAAGAAAAAGGAGCAGGGAACCGTGCGTGATTATGTCTGAGGTTTTGACAATATGGGGATAAGTTTATGGCAACACTTATATACATAGGGTTAGGGTTGATTTAAGTGGGCTTTGAGCTTGGGCCCAAGGCCTACAAGCCCAATCCCCGAGTTTAAGTGGCCCGTAATTCCTATGAGACCCATTATCAAAACTCGAACTCTCTGTAACGTCATAAACTAACCTTTTAGAGTCAAAAATATTTAAAATAGTGTAGGTAGTTGTTGTCGCGTTTGAGCGTCGGTTCCGTAAAAAGCGCGTAAATTTGCGTCGCTCGCCGTTTTAATCCGTTTTTTTATATGGTTTCGACTGTGATTCCAAAAATAGAAATACGATCACGTGTTATAGAAAAATAAAACATGAAAATACGGAATACGTGGCGTTACAGTCTCCCCTACTTTAGTAAATTTCGTCCCGAAATTTATTCAAGAGGAAGACCTTGGGAAGGATGGCATTTTCGTAGCGTGTTTAGGTATAACTGAGGAATAAGTGGTGAATGATCAAAGTTTGTATTCGACATGGTCTAAGGAAACACCGAATTTCTCATGGAACGTTTTCACGAAAGTTTGGTAATATGGTAGGAACACTTATATGTAGGAAGTACCAGCGGCGTATCCACCATGTTCCTATCATGTTACGTCCGTTTCGCGACTCGGTATCATGTTGCGTTCCGTGTTATGATACACAGTAGAACCTACTATGGGTTTCATGCATCTACCAATATAATCATGTATGCATCCGTGATTATTTTGGTTTGTGCATGATCTGCGTAGTTTGTACTAGTAGTGTATGGGTCAGGGTTTATTAATGTATTACGAGTGAGAATGATAACGTATAGAAGTTTAAGTATGTAAGTATGATTGTATGTAAGCATGATTGTGTTTAAGTATGAGAGAGGTTATAAGTATGAGTATGATTAAATCCTTGAATAGTCCACATGAGATATTTAGTTAACTAGATTAACGCATTACTGGCATGTGATCTCACTGGTCAAACCATCGTGTCCGCAAGTATGTATGAATGTCTTAACATGACCGCAAGTCCATGCGGCGGGCGTTACTCCTATAGCGCTACACAAGCGCTATATATGTTAAGGTGAGGCTTCATCCGAAGTTAATGACAAAATGTCAACCCAACGTTTAACGCAAGCGTCATCTAATCATAGCACATGTTATCATTTCATTGCTATGAAAAGATCCGTAAAAGTTTAACTTAACATGACCCCAAGTCCATGAGGCGGTGCGCTACTCCTATAGTGCTTCACAAGCACTATATATGTTAAGGTGAGGCTCGAACAAATCGAACCAACGTGTCCGCTAGTATCATCTCTATAGCACATGTCATCATTTCGTTGCTATAAAGACCGTAAAAGTTTAACTTAACGTAACAACAAATCCATGTGGCGGTGCGCTACTCTTATAGTGCTTCACAAGCACTATATACGTTAAGGTGTGGCTTCTTACGAAGCTAATGACCAGTTCATCACATAAAGAATGTCCAGTAATCCCGAATCAAGTATAACGTATCAGTATGTGTGTATTAATTTATTGTGTAAGAACGATGATTAGGTAACAAGTATTAAATCACATAAAAGTTACGTCAATATAAAAGAGAGGCTTGATAAGTATTGGAGTGCTTCGGGTTTAGAAGCTTCGACTATTCCAAAGTGAATCGCAAGTCCTTTCAAATTAGGGAGACATGCTTTGGCCTAATAGGTATAATACTCTCGTCACCAGGCGATTAACAGTATTTTACCCTTCCAGTTAGTACTTGTCCCTAATTTGATTGAAAATACGAAACTTTGGCAAAATTGGAAATCGTAGAGCGGGACCAGTCACCAAGGTGTGGATATCAATCCTAGCTTGACAATTTCGTCCCCAAAAATGTGGTTTATTGAACGAAACAAGATAAAATCTCGACTCGTCAATAAGGAACCACTAGAGTATGAAATGGAAATTCCCATCAAGATACGGATATCACTCCTGACTTGATGGTGAAATTTCGTGCAAAATAACATGTAAGGTGGATTGAAATTTGTCACCAAAGGTGGGAATCACCCCTATTCTAGTGAGTCGTTTCGATTGAGGAATATGAGTATCTTCAAGTATGTATTGTGTGAAATGTTTTAGAAAAGACACATTGTATATTTAGACAAAAAGAAGAGGTAGAAGCAAATAGGAAGAATTACATATTAAGCAGGAATCAGGAATGGTCAAGTTTTGGTACTTAGATTATAGACTAGGTCGAACATGGTAATTCTACCTAATTCCCTATAGTTATGGCTCTGATACCAATCTGTCACACCCCAATCGATGGCGGAAACATCGGGATGAGACGAAATAGATTGCAAGAGACTTCATAACGCTATTTGTGTCAAGTATTTAATGATTTCATTTTACGTTGCTTGAACTAGAAATACCACAAGTTTGAAATAAATAATATATACAACAAGTATTCAAGTAAATAAATTTCATTTCATGAAAATGGTTTATTACAAGATTGTAAACAAAATACAACAGGTTTGAAAGTAAATTACAATGCCACAAGTATTAAAATTTAAATGCGTTTCTAGACAATCCTACTAGATTCCTTGCATCATCCAAAACCTGCAATACATGTTAAAGCATAGTTCAATACAAAAAGTATTGGCGAGCATACAGGTTTGAGTATAAGTATAAAAATGTTTTAAACAGATTTTTCATGGCAATGACTAAGTACAAGCATATGAATTTAAACACGTATGATTGCAAGTATAACACGTATGATTGCAAGTATAACACGTATGAGCAAATATAGAGATTATTTGTATAAAACAAAATTCTGGCTTGTTTGTGTATTTGATTCAAAGTACATGTATTGCATCCCAAAGGTAATAAAGCGTAAAAAGGGATCGAGTATGCTCACTGTTTTGCGAAGCTTCCATCGGTAATCCCGTGAAGAGTTGAAGGTTGAATGATGGAACACCGAGGTCACCTCATATGGGCAAGCAAAGGTTACAGAAGTGTTGTTAAAATAAATATCCATTTATATTTACTTTATAGAATTACTTGAACCTCGATAGGTTTCGTTTTATAATTAAACACGTTTTGTTTTACGAATTTTTACGAAAAACGGGCAGAGTTTCCTCTGTTTTTGTAATGATCCCGACAATCTAAGTGTCGATTTATTTGTCAAAACGCAACAGTTATACACAATATACATAATTCGACAAGTGCAAAAATGTAAACAATTTTACTAACTTTACTAGTTTAAATCGACAAATTGTATCGTCTCGCTAAACGGTCGGTTTGAGCTTGGTTTTAAAATATATATATATATATATATATATATATATATTATATCTATTGAAAACAAAATATATAAAATTTGTAGTAACACATTAAAAATAAAGTTGGTATTAGCATAGGTTACTAAAAACAAAGAAAAATCACATGTTGACTGTTATATTTCAATAAAGTTGATATTTTTTAATAAAGCACGACATTCTTTTTTGTGTAAATTTCCATCTTTTTCTTAAAACAGTAAACATAACAAACTTGTTTTAAATAATAATGTTTAACATATCCTCAGTTAGTAAACCATGAATGTTTTAAATATATACATACAATAATAAAAGAAATGGTGTAGTGCCTTCAATGGCAAATAAAAAAAACCATCTGACTAACGATTAGATCCATGAAATCAAACCCATACTTTTGGTTGATTTGTATAAAGAAAAACATAACAACAGAGAATTTAATCGAGGAACAAAGAGATTCGAAGCATATACCGAAGCGGCGACGAGAGGGTGTTGTGGTGTTTGTCGGAGAACAGAAGGTGGCCGGTGGTCAACTTCTCCGGTCACTTGCAGGCTCTCCGGCAATGTTCCGATGGGCTGCAACGAAAGTCGTGATGTGTGAATCCCGTTGTGCACTCCGGCGAAGTCTTGAGTTCTCCGGCGTGGTGTTTATCGAACAGAGATGGAGCTTGTGGGGCTTGAGTGATGAGTCTAAAGATGAAGGGGAGGTGAGAAGGGGTCTGTGGTGTGAGTCAGAGCACAAAGATCGGAAGGGAAAGGTGTCGGCTCGTCGGTTAACCAGCGCCGGCTCCACTCACGGCCGCCGAGTGCTCCATCGAGAGGTGCATATGAGTGTTGCTTGTGAGTGTAATAGAGAGGGTAAAGGAGGTGAAGGTTGTGGGTTTGTTAGGGTTTCTTTTCTAAAAAAATGAAAAAGAAGGAGCAGGGAATCGTGCGTGATTATGTCTGAGGTTTTGACAATATTGTGACACCTGTGTCACTTCAATCATCAAACAAATACCAAACTAATGAAATATTGTATTTCATACTTGGGATTTGCAAAAATATGTGTATCGTTTGCACATATCAACTCTTATTCGATTTCAAGCTTTAAATCGCTTTCTGGAAGTTTATACGCGCTCTGATGCGTAAATATAACCAGTTTAATGCAACGAACACTCCGGAATAGTGAAATAGGCTTAACATACCTTAAATGACCTTTACATAACTTAGAAATAAGTTTTGGATGGTTTGGTGTGTTGAAATCAAGTTTGTTCGATCGCAGGGACTAATTGTGTCAAACTGCGAAACTATACCGATTTGTATAGTAACGAACATTCTGGAACTTGATCATAAGTTAAATATGCCCTAAGTATCCTTTACATATCTTAGAAATAGGCTTTGAGGTGTTTGGTGTGCAAAAATAAACTTTTGGTCATTCAGGGACTAAAAGCATCAAAAAGTGCATAAGTTTGCATTTTCACTCATATCTTACGTTCTGAATATATTCGGACATCTAAAAATTTATGTAATCATTAAAATATTATGTTTTAGTGATTGGCATGATAAAATTCCATTCGTCGCGCAATTTGGATCGTTTTTGCGTCCGTTACGACTTCCGTCGTAATTTACCGAACAACGCAACCGTACGACCAAACAAACCGACATCCGAGATATTTTTGAGCACATTTTAAGATCCCTATACTTTAACTTCATTTTAGAGCTTTGAAATGGGGTTAACGGGGCTTAAACGTGTCAAAAATGCATCGAAAACCAAGTTTTGGGGCTGCAGGGACCAAAACTGCCATTTTTGAAAGTTGCAGACCTGCAAGGTCCTTACGGACCATATGGACCTTTGCTTATGGTCCGTAAGCATGTCCCAGATGTCAGAAAATGTTTTCCAGCTTGTTCCAGCTGTTCCTCACCTTTGCTAATGGTTTTTGATCAATCTATGGGCTATTTTTGATGGTTTTTAAGTGCCCATGGTATCCAAATACCATGTGCCCACTTGTACGGCTTAGATCGAAGCTCAATCTTCGAGAAACGATCTTAACAGCTCTTGAATTCCTATAAATACCCACCCTCATTCATTCCCCCAACTCACACTTGATCTGATTTTGGCTCTCTAAGTTGAAGTTTATGCTTCATACCTGAGAGTAAATCGGGTCAAGAGCTTGCGGGGACCTTCTGTAAGTATTCTTTCGTTCTTTTCATTCGTCTCTATCGTTAAAGTCAAACTGCGTTTGACTTTCTGCTTTGACCAGTTTATGGTCAACGCGAGCGTTAAAGTCATAACGTGAGCGTAATCACGATGGTTATAGTCCCTAGTGACTATACCTACTGATTACCACGTTATCTAGGCTCCGTGACGAGTCGTAGTTTCGGCCAAAATGCGTATTCTAGCGTATTTTGTAACCAAGCTACTCTAGGGTATCAAAACCGTTTGTTTTAATATCAAAACCTGTTTTCTAACTTAACTAAACATGTTTCGACATGTTTAGCTCGTCACTTTTTAGATTAGTGCTTATCTAGAGTCGTAAGTCAAGCGGACTAAACACCCGCTTAGACTTTCGAACACGACCCGTTTGGTCAATCATTAGGATCCGACCAAACATGTTTAGTGACCACAGTTGCATAGGGAATAACCTTCCGAGGTTATACCTTATGGTCACCTAGTTTAAGTAGTTGTATGATAAGTAGTTTATATGCCTTAGGTAAATTACCAAAATGCCCTTTTCATACATAATTGGTAATAAAGCATATGTAACCTAAATTTTTGTCACATAACTGATTATCTAACATATTTAAACATGTTTTGGCATATAATACTTGTCATAGGGCTAGTTAGACGTCTCAAACGTGCATTGCGCGCGCGACGCGTTAAAGTAGCGTAAGCTACCTTAATGGATCATAATGGGTCGAAAGCACTTAGGATAGGTTTCATTTTAGTATGTAGGCCTTGTTAGACCATATCATATGAGTTCCCACGCTCATTTGGTTCACGAGACCTCATACTATCCGATCTCCCGATTTAGGTGCGGTTTATTTATGTAGTTATTAATATTAGGTGTCGTTTGATTTCGTGCTCCCTCTAGCTTGCTTGATAGTCGTTCAAGACTCCTAAGCACACTCAAGTGAGTACATAGTCCCCTCTTTTACTGTTTTCAACTGTTTTGGGGTGAAACATGTGTACCTATTTGTTATGTTCTTGTTTTCAAAAGTATAATTGATTATACATACTAGTACTTATCTTTTTACAAACTGAATGATTATTTATGGTTTAAAACTCTAGTTTTTCTTAAAGATTATAAAATTAATGTTTGGAATAGTACTTATTTTGTTCACCAGACCGGTTGGTAGTATGATATAGCGCTATAGGATTTGGCACCCCATTCCTGTTGTCATGGAATGTCTGAAACCAATTTGTTTATCCATCCAAATAGGAATTGCCTTTGTGGTATTTCTATAGTCTCAAAGGTGTATTTTGATGCACTAGGTCTGAATGAATTCTTAAATCACATTATTTTTGTATATTAAGTTATACTCCCAAAAGTATAGTTTGATATGCTCTCATATGTGATATTGTACAAAACCAACATATATTTTGTTAATCATTAAAACATAGTTTGATATGTTATTCTCAAAATCCAAAGCATAGTTTAATATGTTATTTTCCTAACCAAAGCATAGTTTAATATGTTATTTATAAATCCAAAGTATACTTTTGATAAACTACTGAAAATTTATTTATTTTAACAACTAAAGTATATTTAATATACTATTTACTTAACGACTGGTTTTTGGTTAGTGTTTAGATAACGAGGCGGGTGTAATGTGATGAAAACATGGTAGATGCGCTGCTGGTTGTAACACCCTCCCCGTAACCCGGGTGATTGTGCACAATTGATACATTTACAGCGGAAACAAACTAAACTTTAATTAAAACTTATAATAGTCTGAGTATAACACTTTATTTATTTACAAACTTTCTGCAACTAAGAACTCCTTGATCTTCTAAAACCCCACAACTGTCAAGTAGTTCCTATAGCTTTCCTCATGACTCACCTGAGATACGTATACTCAAAATGACGTCAGATATATACTGGTGAGCTCATACTATACAATTTTTATAAAGACAGACCACAGTTTACATTATATGCATACATAATATGGGTATGTGACCACATTATAGTCAGGTTGGGCCTCATTGAACCTTATAGGTCACACTTGACTTGTCACAAACCACCGTACAAGAGACATACTGGTCCTCCAGCTGTGTCCCCCTACGGCCGTCACATAGGTATGAGTGTGTGTCGCTGGACCTTATAAGCACGAAGTGCCTGTGGGTACAACACCTTATTACCCTTCCCAGAGTGACACACCTCATTAAGCATAATAGGATCCCATATACCCCTACTGACACATGCATACTGCAGCATTCTCATTATTACCAGTTATGGACGAGTATACTATCACAGTTTAAAAGACAAGTATGATGACTCACCTGATTAGCAATTGCTTAACAGCCGCTAGTAATACTGGGTTATGTCTCAAGGTCTTGACACAATTACATAATCCTAGGTTAGGTAATGGTACACCTAACTAGTCATTATCATGGTTGGATATTGGTTAGTGCTGCCTTGTTTAAGCATGGGTGATCAGTCCATGCCTAACTAAGGCTAGGCTACCCAATATCCGCCCCTGACAATAACCCTAGTACCTAAAAATAACACTAATACTACTACTACTACTAATATATTATTACTAATAATAAAACTAATATTAACTACTAAAAATAAATAATAAATAACTAAACATAAACTTAAACGAGAGTATACCTCAAAACTATCTACGGCACGTTGATGTAGAGTTTCCCTACTCCTGTTCCTACTCGTGCTCCAAAAACGACTACTAACAACACCCAACGGGGTATCGTATACTCGGGATTCTCAATACTAGAGCGTTCCCGTTAAAATTTTGGTGTATCTAAAATCCTACAATTTAACTCCTATATATATGGGAAGCAAGCAAGCACCTCAATTTCCTTCTGGGCGATGTGGGACAATTGACGTGCTAGCTAGCTAGCTTGACGTGCTAGCTAGCTAGCTTAGTTATTTTATTTCAGCTGCTTCACTCATTTTTCTTGTATAACTTTTAAAATATGACTTTTTATAAAACGACGAATATGTCATTAGAACGAGCATATTTTTATCTACGTTTTAACCTAAGTTTCATTAAAAACGGAGTAAGGTAAAAAATAATATATTTAATTATTAATATTAACGGTCTCCTATATTAGCCAAGGTTTGTCAAGATATTTCACCTTTCACACAATCATCTTACTCGTTTAACAATATATGAAATATAAATTACATATTTCACACGTTTATAACCAGCACATTAAGGTTCGGGGTATTACATCCTTCCCTCCTTACAAAAGTTTCGTCCTCGAAATTTGTCATCACTTAAAAAGATGAGGGCACTTATCTTTCATTATGTTTTCTAGTTCCCATGTAAAGTTGGGTCCATGACGTGCGTTCCACTTGACTTTGACTAACGGAATTTCCTTCTTGCGTAACTTTTTAACCGTCCTATCTTCGATTTGTAGTGGTTCTTCAATGAAGTTGAGTTTGTCGTCAACCTGTACGTCTTCCAGGGGTATTTGTTGGGCGTCGTCCACTAGGCACTTCCTTAAATTTGATACATGAAAAGTATTATGTATTCCTGCCAGCTGTTCAGGAAGTTTTAGCCGATAAGCCACTGGTCCTACTTTGCTTGTTACTTCAAACGGCCCAATATATCGGGGTTTCAACTTTCCCTTCTTTCCAAACCGAATCACTCCTTTCAGAGGTGATACCTTAAGCATTACTTTATCCCCTAGTTGGAACTCTAGGGGTTTACGCCTCTGATCTGCATAACTCTTTTGTCGATCTTGAGCACTTTTCATCCTTTCTTTTATTTGCTGGATCTTTTCTGTGGTCTCCACAATGATTTCTGGTCCTGATTGTTGACTTTCCCCTACTTCCGTCCAACAGATAGGAGTTCGGCACCTTCTTTCGTATAAAGCTTCATATGGTGCAGCTTTAATGCTAGTGTGATAGCTATTGTTGTAAGCGAATTCGATGAGTGGTAGATGATTGTCCCAACTTCCACCAAAATCAGTTACACAAGCCCGAAGCATATCTTCTAATGCCTGAATAGTCCGTTCACTCTGCCCATCCGTCTGAGGATGATATGCAGTGCTTAGATTAAGCTTGGTTCCCAACTCTTGTTGGAAACTTTGCCAGAATTTAGATGTGAAACGACTATCTCTGTCTGATATTATCGATACAGCCACCCCATGTCGTGAGACTATTTCTTTGATGTAAATTTGAGCTAGTTTGTTCATCTTATAGTCCTCACGAATTGGCACGAAGTGTGCAGATTTGGTCAGTCTGTCCACTATTACCCAAATAGTATTATAACCGTGACTTGACCTTGGGAGCTTCGTGATAAAATCCATGGTGATTTTCTCCCATTTCCATTCTGGGATCTCTGGTTGTTGCAAGTATCCAGAGGGTTTTTGATGTTCTGCCTTCACCTTAAGGCATGTAAGGCACTTTTCCACATAATGGGCAATAGATCGCTTCATTCCTGGCCACCAATAATCTCTCCTTAAATCCTTATACATCTTGTCACTGCCAGGATGAATGGAATACTTAGACTTATGAGCTTCCTCTAAGATTGTATCCTGCAGTCCTCCAAAATTAGGAACCCATATCCTATTGTTGAACCTAAGGATATTATCATTTCCCATTGTCAGTAGCTTCAGTCTCCCAATCATTCTTTCTTTTACAATATGAGTCTCTTTTAAGGCTTCTTGTTGTATATTCTTAACTTGATCTAAGAGACTAGTTTTAACCTCTATTCTGGTTGCACGAATTCTTATTGGTTGAGGTTTCTCTTTTCTATTTAGAGCATCTGCTATTATGTTTGCCTTACCTGGATGGTATTGGATCTCACAGTCGTAATCACTTAATAACTCCATCCATCGTCTCTGACGCATATTGAGCTCCTTCTGCTCAAATATACGTTTTAAACTTTTATGGTCACTATAGATAGTGCACTTTGTACCGTAAAGATAGTGCCTCCAAATTTTCAATGCGAACACTATGGCACCAAGTTCCAAATCATGGGTTGTGTAGTTCCGTTCATGAATCTTCAACTGTCTAGAGGCGTAGGCAATCACATTGCCTCTTTGCATGAGTACACATCCTATACCATAGTGAGATGCATCACAGTAGACGACAAAATCTTTTATTCCCTCAGGAAGTGACAGTATTGGGGCGCTACATAACTTATGCTTTAACGTGTTAAAGGCTTCTTCTTGTTTAGGTCCCCAATTAAACTTAGAGGCTTTCTGGGTTAGTGTGGTTAGTGGTGTTGCAATCTTTGAGAAGTCTTGAATAAACCTTCTATAGTATCCTGCTAACCCCAGAAATCTTCTGATTTCAGTGGGATTCTTCGGTACTTCCCATTTCTTGATGGCCTCGATCTTTGCAGGGTCAACTTGTATTCCACATTCATTTATCACGTGGCCTAGGAATTGCTCCTCACGTATCCAAAATTCACACTTAGAGAACTTTGCATAGAGTTTTTCTTTCTTGAGCAATTCAAGGACTGCTCTCAGGTGTTGTTCATGTTCTACCTCGTTCTTAGAGTAGATAAGGATATCGTCAATAAAAACGATCACAAACTTATCGAGGTAAGGTTTACAAACCCTGTTCATGAGGTCCATAAACACTGCAGGTGCGTTGGTTAATCCAAATGGCATTACCAAAAATTCATAATGACCATACCTAGTCCTGAAGGCAGTCTTAGGTATGTCTTCTGGTGCAACTTTCACTTGGTGGTATCCAGACCTCAAGTCTATTTTAGAGAAATAGCTTGCCCCTTGTAATTGATCAAACAAGTCATCGATCCTGGGCAAAGGGTATTTATTCTTTATAGTGGCTTTATTCAAGTCTCTATAATCGATGCACATGCGCATCGTCCCATCTTTCTTCTTGACAAATAAGATGGGTGCTCCCCATGGCGACGAACTAGGTTGGATAAACCCCTTGTCAAGCAACTCTTGTAGTTGCTTTTTGAGTTCTTGCATTTCTGTCGGAGCTAGTCTATACGGCGACTTAGCAATCGGTGATGTACCGGGAACTAGGTCAATGCAAAACTCAACCTGTCTATCCGATGGTAGTCCCAGGAGCTCATCGGGAAACACTTCGGGGTATTCTCGTACTACTGGCACGTCCTCGACCTTCTGCTTTTCTGTAGTGTTTACGACATATGCTAGAAAGGCAACATACCCTTTCCTTAGGCATTTATGTGCTTGTGCTATCGTGATGAGGTTCTTAGTCTTGTCAGTGCAGTCTCCCGATACTGTTAGCTGTTTGCCGTTGGGTAATCGGAGTCGAACGATCCTTTTGTCACATATAACTTCCGCATGATATGGTGTCAACCAGTCCATTCCTATGACTATGTCGAATTCTCCAAGTTCCATAGGCATTAGGTCTATAGGGATAACATGGTTGTTTAAGCTTATTTTACAATTCTTAACAATGTCAACTATCTCTCTTTGACTTCCATCAGCCATTTCTACTGTAAAGGCATGATCTAGGTTTTGGGATGCCTGGTTCAAGTAAGGTCTAAAGGTAGTCGACACTAGACTTCTATTTGCACCGGTATCAAATAACACACGCGCATATACATCATTTACGAGCTACGTACCCGTGATGACGTCTGTATTAGTCTTGGCTTCTTCCGTGGTGAGTACAAATGCACGCCCTTTTGGCTGATTTGGTTGGGTCCTATCATTTCTTTTGAGTTCAGGACATTCAGATCTCATGTGGTTAGGGTCTCCACATTTGAAACACTTCTTCTTTTCCTTGCATTCTTGAAGAGCATGACCCGTCTTTTTACAATTTGGACAAGGAAAACGACATTCTCCCGTATGAAAGCGTTTGCAAATTTGACAATGAGGAAATGTTTTAGGCCTTTTAAAGTTGTTATTCCGGGTGTCCCCCTTTCTTTCTTCCCACTTCCTTTTTGGTGCAGGTGATTCAGCCTGTCGCAGAATCATCTCGGCAGCCATGACGGCGCCAGCCTCAACAGTTTCTGCAAAAGTCTTGGGGGATTTGGATTTGATAAACACCCTCATTTCAGAGGGTAGACCCCAAATAAACCTATTGATCAGTTGTTCCTCAGTCAATGCTAAATAAGAAACCAGTCGAGATATGTCGTTGAAACGAGAAACATACTCTCGATAGGTTTTATTTCCCATTTTTAACTGAAAGAATTCCACTTCCAGTTGCTCAGTCTCACTGGGAGGGCAATACTTAGCAAGAAACTTATGAAGAAACTCCTCCCACTTCATCTCCTTAACCTTTTCTTTTCCCTCTGTTCGGACCACAATGTTCCACCAGTGAAGGGCTTCAGCTTCAAACATATGTACGGCGAACCGTACTTTGTTGCGGTCATCACATTTACATATGTCTAATACTGACTCCATTCTATTGAGCCAGTTTTGAGCTTCTAGTGCTCCCTTTCTTCCGTCAAAGGACTGAGGTTTACAGGACACGAAGTGCTTATAAGTACATTCCTTTGATTTGGAATATTCACCTTTTCCTTCTAGTGGCATGGTTGCAATAGTGTTTTTCCTTTCGCCCATTCCTTCCCTTTGTACTGGCGTGGAGGCTGCTGAGCTTTCTTCATGTCGTTCTCCAGATTGGTTAACTTTACTGGTTTGTGCATTCTTCATTACCTTAGCCACTTCCACAGCTATATTGTGGATATCCTCAGTATTTAGACGTATGCTTGTACTAGACCGGGACCTGACACTGTGAGAGGGAGTTCGAGTCCTATAAGAGCCTTCATCTCTCCTTCTGTTATTCTGATTATTTCTAGACCCTTGTTCATCTCTATGTTCAGACATTGTCTCCTTCCTATAGTAATATGAGTATAAAGAGTTACTAATATGTATGATACATTATTATAATATAACAACTATATACATCACATAGATATATATATATATATAGCACATAAAAAGGCACCACATAGTTTACTTCTTCTAGCGTCACTTAATTGACTATGCAAGTACTTTTCCTGAGAGCATGTTATTTGGCCTAGTCTGAGTGTGCTATTAATCTTTAGAGAACTACTGGTTAAAGCTTAGGCATTCATGCAATACCTAATTCGCTAAAACCTCGGGCTCTGATACCAACTGTAACACCCTCCCCGTAACCCGGGTGACTGTGCACAATTGATACACTTACAACGGAAACAAACTAAACTTTAATTGAAACTTATAATAGTCTGAGTACAACACTTTATTTATTTACAAACTTTCTGCAACTAAGAACTCCTTGATCTTCTAAAACCCCACAACTCAAGTAGTTCCTATAGCTTTCCTCATGACTCACCTGAGATAAGTATACTCAAAACGACGTCAGATATATACTGGTGAGCTCATACTATACAATTTTTATAAAGACAGACCACAGTTTACATTATATGCATACACAATATGGGTATGTGACCACATTATAGTCAGGTTGGGCCTCATTGAACCTTATAGGTCACATTTGACTTGTCACAAACCACCGTACAAGAGACATACTGGTCCTCCAGCTGTGTCCCCCTACGGCCGTCACATAGGTATGAGTGTGTGTCGCTGGACCTTATAAGCATGAAGTGCCTGTGGGTACAACACCTTATTACCCTTCCAAGAGTGACACACCTCATTAAGCATAATAGGATCCCATATACCCCTACTGACACATGCATACTGCAGCATTCTCATTATTACCAGTTATGGACGAGTATACTATCACAGTTTAAAAGACAAGTATGATGACTCACCTGATTAGCAATTGCTTAACAGCCGCTAGTAATACTGGGTTATGTCTCAAGGTCCTGACACAATTACATAATCCTAGGTTAGGTAATGGTACACCTAACTAATCATTATCATGGTTGGATATTGGTTAGTGCTGCCTTGTTTAAGCATGGGTGATCAGTCCATGCCTAACTAAGGCTAGGCTACCCAATATCCGCCCCTGACAATAACCCTAGTACCTAAAAATAACACTAATACTACTACTACTACTAATATATTATTACTAATAATAAAACTAATATTAACTACTAAAAATAAATAATAAATAACTAAACATAAACTTAAACGAGAGTATACCTCAAAACTATCTACGACACGTTGATGTAGATTTTCCCTACTCCTGTTCCTACTTGTGCTCCAAAAACGACTACTAACAACACCCAACGGGGTATCGTATACTCGGGATTCTCAATACTAGAGCGTTCCCGTTAAAATTTTGGTGTATCTAAAATCCTACAATTTAACTCCTATATATATGTGAAGCAAGCAAGCACCTCAATTTCCTTCTGGGCGATGTGGGACAATTGACGTGCTAGCTAGCTAGCTTGACGTGCTAGCTAGCTAGCTTAGTTATTTTATTTCAGCTGCTTCACTCGTTTTTCTTGTATAACTTTTAAAATATGACTTTTTATAAAACGACGAATATGTCATTAGAACGAGCATATTTTTATCTACGTTTTAACCTAAGTTTCATTAAAAACGGAGTAAGGTAAAAAAATAATATATTTAATTATTAATATTAACGGTCTCCTATATTAGCCAAGGTTTGTCAAGATATTTCACCTTTCACACAATCATCTTACTCGTTTAACAATATATGAAATATAAATTACATATTTCACACGTTTATAACCAGCACATTAAGGTTCGGGATATTACACTGGTACTTCTTATATATAAGTGTTTTCATCGCATTGCATACCCTGACGTTATTTAGTACACTTGGGTTGACGGTTCTGGAACTGAAATGTATTCTAATATATTATTTATTCGACTTTCTTAAACCAAAGTATATTTTTATATATACTATGAATCTTTTTATCAAAATATTGTTTTTCAAACAATATATTTTTATACAAACTTATTCTACTTACTTATTTAATTTCCTATGTATTATTATTTTATATCATCTGATTTCTTATAAATGATTTATAAAAGAAAACCTTTTACAAGGATCATGACTATTTTTACTAAAACTTTTTCTTTAAACTCGTAAGTCATGAATCCTAATTACAATAAAACCTATGTATCTCACAGGCATTTTTATGCTGACGTACCTATTTTTACACATGTTTCAGGTGCTGCTTTGTGATGATTGATGATATATGCTACACTTAGGATGGACTCGTGCCTTAGCGACTTTAAAACTTGAAAGATAATAGTTGTACTTATTTGATTGTATTAAAACAATGAGTTCATTTATTCAATAAAAAAATTATTAATTCCATGGTTGTGAAACAATGATTCTGTTACAACACTCCCCGACATTTCCGCCACGTTTCGTTGTTTTACGTGGTCGGGGTGTGACAGAAAAGTTGGTATCAGAGCCAATGGTTATAGGGAATTAGATTATTAGTAATGCTTTGACCTAGACTATAACCTTCCTAGGACCCCAACACAAGTTATCTTGTGTTTAGTTTTAAAACAATACAGTCGCCTATCTTTAGGTGACAACCACAATAAGAACACAAATTTCAAATCCGTCTTGAAAACTAATCATCTATTCTAGGATGATTGATTACTAGGTTTTGAACCCCCTAAGTCTTCATAACCCCGTCAAAGTTTGGTCAAGATAATGTGAACACGTGCAAACTGGAAGGGTGGGTGCCTGTACCCTGAGTTTTCTGTCTAAGGCTAGAGTGTTCGTACAAATCCGCAATATCGGACAGTCACTCTTACCTGGGAACTCTTGGGGTGAGTGTCCACTTATAGGCGAGCATGTCTTCGCGATACATTATTCTTGACCTATATACTTTGACTAATCACTGTGTGTCGTTTGTTACTTCATGGTAACAAGAAAATGACCACCATCTTTGCTTTCATCTCATTATTTTCATCTAATCATTTCACTCGTTTTCCTTCATGTTTCCTCTTTTAGAATGCCTCCTTGGCGCGAAAATCCGCTCTCAAATGCTGAAATGGCAAATATTATGGCGCAGCATATGGCTGCTGTGCTCCCAGATGTTATTGCTCAAGTAAACCAAGCCAATAATAACCAGAATGCTTCATGCAATTTCAAAAGCTTCAATTCAGCTAACCCACTCAAGTTTAGTGGTTCTGAAGGAGCAACTGGGCTCCTACAGTGGTTCGAGAGCATTGAGAGTACATTTCGTCACGTTCAGTGTTCTGAAAATCGGAAAGTCGAATTTGCATCCAGTGTGTTTCAGAAGAGGGCTCTCACATGGTGGAACGGAATTATGAGGGACCGTGGTGCTGAGATCGCATTAGCACAAACTTGGGCTGAGCTTAGGGCTCTTATGATGAGGGAGTTTTGTCCTCGTCATGAATTGAGGGCTTTAGAAAGGGAATTTGATGGCCTAAAGCAAGACAGCGGTGAGCATCGCGCCTATACTGACCGCTATGAGGAATTGAGCCTGCTATGTCCTGCTATGGTTACACCTGTGGATAAGGCGATTGAGAAATACATTGATGGTCTTCCTGACCTAGTTCAGGATATTGTTACTGGAAGCAACCCTACTACTGTTAGACAAGCCATTGAATTGTCTGCCACCCTAATGGAATTTGATCACCTAAAGCAAGCCCATACTTTTGGTTGATTTGTATAAAGAACAACATAACAACAGAGAATTTAATTGAGGAACAAAGAGATTCGAATCATATACCGAAGCGACGACGGGAGGGTGTTGTGGTGCTTGTCGGAGAACAGAAGGTGGCCGGTGGTCGACTTCTCCGGTCACTTGCAGGCTCTCCGGCGATGTTCCGACGGGCTGCAACGAAAGTCGTGATGTGTGAATCCCGTTGTGCACTCCGGCGAAGTCTTGAGTTCTCCGGCGTGGTGTTTATCGAACAAAGATGGAGCTTGTGGGGCTTGAGTGATAAGTCTAAAGATGAAGGGGATGTGAGAGGGGGTTTGTGGTGTGAGTCAGAGCACAAAGATAGGAAGGGAAAGGTGTCGGCTCGTCGGTTAACCGACGCCGGCTCCACTCGCGGCCGCCGAGTGCTGCATCGAGAGGTGCATATGAGTGTTGCTTGTGAGTGTAATAGAGAGGGTAAAGGAGGTGAAGGTAGTGGGTTTGTTAGGGTTTATTTTCTAAAAAAATGAAGAAAAAGGAGCAGGGAACCGTGCGTGATTATGTCTGAGGTTTTGACAATATGGGGATAAGGTTATGGCAACACTTATATACATAGGGTTAGGGTTAATTTAAGTGGGCTTTGAGCTTGGGCCCAAGGCCTACAAGCCCAATCCCCGAGTTTAAGTGGCCCGTAATTCCTATGAGACCCATTATCAAAACTCGAACTCTCTGTAACGTCATAAACTAACCTTTTAGAGTCAAAAATATTTAAAATAGTGTAGGTAGTTGTTGTCGCGTTTGAGCGTCGGTTCCGTAAAAAGCGCGTAAATTTGCGTCGCTCGCCGTTTTAATCCGTTTTTTTATATGGTTTCGACTGTGATTCCAAAAATAGAAATACGATCACGTGTTATAGAAAAATAAAACATGAAAATACGGAATACGTGGCGTTACAGTCTCCCCTACTTTAGTAAATTTCGTCCCGAAATTTATTCAAGAGGAAGACCTTGGGAAGGATGGCATTTTCGTAGCGTGTTTAGGTATAACTGAGGAATAAGTGGTGAATGATCAAAGTTTGTATTCGACATGGTCTAAGGAAACACCGAATTTCTCATGGAACGTTTTCACGAAAGTTTGGTAATATGGTAGGAACACTTATATGTAGGAAGTACCAGCGGCGTATCCACCATGTTCCTATCATGTTACGTCCGTTTCGCGACTCGGTGTCATGTTGCGTTCCGTGTTATGATACACAGTAGAACCTACTATGGGTTTCATGCATCTACCAATATAATCATGTATGCATCCGTGATTATTTTGGTTTGTGCATGATCTGCGTAGTTTGTACTAGTAGTGTATGGGTCAGGGTTTATTAATGTATTACGAGTGAGAATGATAACGTATAGAAGTTTAAGTATGTAAGTATGATTGTATGTAAGCATGATTGTGTTTAAGTATGAGAGAGGTTATAAGTATGAGTATGATTAAATCCTTGAATAGTCCACATGAGATATTTAGTTAACTAGATTAACGCATTACTGGCATGTGATCTCACTGGTCAAACCATCGTGTCCGCAAGTATGTATGAATGTCTTAACATGACCGCAAGTCCATGCGGCGGGCGTTACTCCTATAGCGCTACACAAGCGCTATATATGTTAAGGTGAGGCTTCATCCGAAGTTAATGACAAAATGTCAACCCAACGTTTAACGCAAGCGTCATCTAATCATAGCACATGTTATCATTTCGTTGCTATGAAAAGATCCGTAAAAGTTTAACTTAACATGACCCCAAGTCCATGAGGCGGTGCGCTACTCCTATAGTGCTTCACAAGCACTATATATGTTAAGGTGAGGCACGAACAAATCCAACCAACGTGTCCGCTAGTATCATCTCTATAGCACATGTCATCATTTCGTTGCTGTAAAGACCGTAAAAGTTTAACTTAACGTAACCACATATCCATGTGGCGGTGCGCTACTCGTATAGTACTTCACAAGCACTATATACGTTAAGGTGTGGCTTCTTACGAAGCTAATGACTAGTTCTTCACATAAAGAATCTCCAGTAATCCCGAATCAAGTATAACGTATCAGTATGTGTGTATTAATTTATTGTGTAAGAACGATGATTAGGTAACAAGTATTAAATCGCATAAAAGTTACGTCAATATAAAAGAGAGGCTTGATAAGTATTGGAGTGCTTCGGGTTTAGAAGCTTCGACTATTCCAAAGTGAATCGCAAGTCCTTTCGAATTAGGGAGACATGATTTGGCCTAATAGGTATAATACTCTCGTCGCCAGGTGATTAACAGTATTTTACCCTTCCAGTTAGTACTTGTCCCTAATTTGATTGAAAATACTAAACTTTGGCGAAATTGGAAATCGTAGAGCGGGACTAGTCACCAAGGTGTGGATATCAATACTAGCTTGACAATTTCGTCCCCAAAAATGTGGTTTATTGAACAAAACAAGATAAAATCTCGACTCGTCAATAAGGAACCGCTAGAGTATGAAATGGAAATTCCCATCAAGATACGGATATCACTCCTAGCTTGATGGTGAAATTTCGTGCAAAATAACATGTAAGGTGGATTGAAATTTGTCACCAAAGGCGGGAATTACCCTTATTCTAGTGAGTCGTTTCGATTGAGGAATATAAGTATCTTCAAGTATGTATTATGTGAAATGTTTTAGAAAAGACACATTGTATATTTAGACAAAAAGAAGAGGTAGAAGCAAATAGGAAGAATTACATATTAAGCAGGAATTAGGAATGGTCAAGTTTTGGTACTTAGACTATAGACTAGGTTGAACATGGCAATTCTACCTAATTCCCTATAGTTATGGCTCTGATACCAATCTGTCACACCCCAACCGATGGCGGAAACATCGGGATGAGACGAAATAGATTGCAAGAGACTTCATAATGCTATTTGTGTCAAGTATTTAATGATTTCATTTTACATTGCTTGAACTAGAAATACCACAAGTTTGAAATAAATAATATATACAACAAGTATTCAAATAAATAAATTTCATTTCATGAAAATGGTTTATTATAAGATTGTAAACAAAATACAACAGGTTTGAAAGTAAATTACAATGCCACAAGTATTAAAATTTAAATGCGTTTCTAGACAATCCTACTAGATTCCTTGCATCATCCAAAACCTGCAATACATGTTAAAGCATAGTTCAATACAAAAAGTATTGGCGAGCATACAGGTTTGAGTATAAGTATAAAAATGTTTTAAACAGATTTTTCATGGCAATGACTAAGTACAAGCATATGAATTTAAACACGTATGATTGTAAGTATAACACGTATGATTGCAAGTATAACACGTATGATTGCAAGTATAACACGTATGAGCAAATATAGAGATTATTTGTATGAAACAAAATTCTAGCATGTTTGTGTATTTGATTCAAAGTACATGTATTGCATCCCAAAGGTAATAAAGCGTAAAAAGGGATCAAGTATGCTCACTGTTTTACGAAGCTTCCTTCGGTAATCCCGTAAAGAGTTGAAGGTTGAATGATGGAACACCGAGGTCACCTCATATGGGCAAGCAAAGGTTACAGAAGTGTTGTTAAAATAAATATCCATTTATATTTACTTTATAGAATTACTTGAACCTCGATAGGTTTCGTTTTATAATTAAACACGTTTTGTTTTACGAATTTTTATGAAAAACCGGCAGAGTTTCCTCTGTTTTTGTAACGATCCCGACAATCTAAGTGTCGATTTATTTGTCAAAACGCAACAGTTATACACAATATACATAATTCGACAAGTGCAAAAATGAAAACAATTTTTCTAACTTTACTAGTTTAAATCGACAAATTGTATCATCTCGCTAAACGGTCGGTTCGAGCTTGGTTTTAAAATATATATATATATATATATATATTATATTTATTGAAAACAAAATATATAAAATTTGTAGTAACACATTAAAAATAAAGTTGGTATTAGCATAGGTTACTAAAAACAAAGAAAAATCACATGTTGACTGTTATATTTCAATAAAGTTGATATTTTTTAATAAAGCACAACATTCTTTTTTGTGTAAATTTCCATCTTTCTCTAAAACAGTAAACATAACAAACTTGTTTTAAATAATAGTGTTTAACATATCATCAGTTAGTAAACCATGAATGTTTTAAATATATACATACAATAATAAAAGAAATGGTGTAGTGCTTTCAATGGCAAATAAAAAAAACCATCTGACTAACGATTAGATCCATGAAATCAAACCCTTACTTTTGGTTGATTTGTATAAAGAAAAACATAACAAAAGAGAATTTAATTGAGGAACAAAGAGATTCGAAGCATATACCGAAGCGGCGACGGGAGGGTGTTGTGGTGCTTGTCGGAGAACAGAAGGTGGCCGGTGGTCGACTTCTCCGGTCACTTGCAGGCTCTCAGTGATGTTCTGACGGGCTGCAACTATAGTCGTGATGTGTAAATCCCGTTGTGCACTCCGGAGAAGTCTTGAGTTCTCGGGCGTGGTGTTTATCGAACAGAGATGGAGCTTGTGGGGCTTGAGTGATGAGTCTAAAGATGAAGGGGAGGTGAGAGGGGGTCTGTGGTGTGAGTCGGAGCACAAAGATCGGAAGGGAAAGGTGTCGGCTCGTCGGTTAACCGGCGCCGGCTCCACTCGCGACTGCCGAGTGCTCCATCGAGATGTGCATATGAGTGTTGCTTGTGAGTGTAATAGAGAGGGTAAAGGAGGTGAAGGTAGTGGGATTGTTAGGGTTTCTTTTCTAAAAAAATGAAGAAGAAGGAGCAGGGAACCGTGCGTGATTATGTCTGAGGTTTTGACAATATGGGGATAAGGTTATGGCAACACTTATATACATAGGGTTAGGGTTGATTTAAGTGGGCTTTGAGCTTGGGCCCAAGGCCCACAAGCCCAATCCCCGAGTTTAAGTGGCCCGTAATTCCTCTGAGACCCATTATCAAAACTCGAACTCTCTGTAACGTCATAAACTAACCTTTTAGATTCCAAAATATTTAAAATAGTGTAGGTAGTCGTTGTCGCGTTTGAGCGTCGGTTGCGTAAAAAGCGCGTAAATTTGCGTCGCTCGCCGTTTTAATCCGTTTTTTATCTAGTTTCGACTGTGATTCCAAAAATAGAAATACGATCACGTGTTATAGAAAAAGAAAACATGAAAATACGGAATACGGGGCGTTACAGTGAAATACCTGCGCAGCCTTCTGGAAGCACGTAGAAGTGCGAGAACCAACTTCTCCACGGTGGAATAGCGCGTTTCCGGGTCAGTGAGCACCTTGCTGACATAATAAGTTGCAGTTTGAACTCCATCCCTTTCCACTAACAATTATGACCCAATTGCCTTGTCCGAACAAGACAAGTACAATATGAGTGGTTCCTTTTCGAATGGTGCTGTTTGAGTAGGGGGTCTGATCAGTCATTCTTTCATTTGCTGGAAGGCCGCTTCTGCTTCTGCTGTCCATCTAAATTCTTGCTTCCTCACACATTTGCGCAATGTACTAATGAAAGGATAAGACTTTGCTGCATGATTTGATAAGAAATGATTGAGCGCGGCTAGACGGCCGGCTAACCTTTGCATCTCTTTGATGGTGCGTGGTGATGGCATTCTTTCTATTGCTTGGACTTTCTCCGGGTTGACTTTGAAACCACCATTGGTAACCACGAAACCCAGAAATTTTCCTTCTTCCATTCCTAAAGAACATTTGCTCGGATTGAGCTTCATATTCACGCTTCGCAGAGAATTGAATGTCTTCTCAATGTTTTTCAACACTTGGTCCTCTTCAGGACTCTTGATCACAAGATCATCAATGTATACCTCAATGTGCTTTCCAATGTCATCCCTAAAAGTTCTATCCATCAGTCACTAGTATGTCACGCCAGCATTCTTATGCCCGAAGGGCATCTTTGTGTAACAAAAAATACCGATGTCGGTGCGGAACGCGGTTTTATCCTCATCTTCTAGGGCCATCTGCACTTGATGGTACCCTTTGTAGCAATCCAAGAAACATTTCCACCTGAATGGCGCGAGAGAGTCTATTTTTTTTGTCGATCTGAGGTAGTGAGTAATAATCTTTGGGGCATGCCTTATTGAGATCTGTGTAGTCGACGCACATGCGCCATCCTCCAGTAGACTTCTTGACCATTACACGATCCGCGACCCAACTCTGGTAGCACACCTCTTGCAATATTCCTGCCTTGAGCAGCTCATAAACTTGTTCATTCATAGACTTTGTCTTGTCGGTCCCTAGGCTGCGCTTCCTTTAGACTTTAGGCTCAACAGATGGACAAATGTTCAAACAATGTTCAACGATGTCGCGCGGGACGCCCGTCATGTCGGACGGTGTCCATGCGAATATATCCATGTTTCTGAACAACAGTTGTTTCAGGTGCGTCCTAATGTTTGGTGAAATTGTGTGGCCGATCGTCATCGTTTGCTCTAGATACTTGCGGTTCAGTATCCATTTTTTAGGTTCAGTTGGTGACACCCTGCTTGCTTTTACTGGGTGAGCATCCTCTGTCGCCATCACTTCTTTCCTTGAATAAACAAACGCCACCCCCGTTTCAGTTGGGAAACCAACAGCTGAATGGGGAGTGGAAGTTACCATGCTTATTTCTCCTTGCGTTTCTCTTTCGATCAGAATGTCGTGTCTCGACTTTACTGGCATAACCATGAAGTTGACGTTCGTTGTCCTTGAGTACCTTCCGTCAGATAGCGTGATGGGAAAGCTAATCTGACCTAACAGGAAGACTGTTTCGTTACAGAACCCAGACAGTGGGTAATCGACTGGCTCTAGACACGCTTTGTCTTCGGGGTCGAATTGATTGAAACATTGTTCATAGATTATATTGGTCGTGCTTCCAGGGTCAAAGAAAACGTAATCTGTTTTATAGTGGCCTATGATGCCAGTAATGACGACGGGGCGCGTGGCGCGTGGACCCCCGCGTACTACTTGGAAAATAACTTGTTGCTCTTGCTAAGCTGGCTCAAACGGGTGTTTACCCCTGCTTTTCGCGCTGTGTCTCGGTCCATCGACCATGTGAGTTTCTAAACGCCTGACCTTCTTCTGGCCTCCATCATCATTTGTTTGGATTTGGCGCGTCTCCTTGTGCACATTCTTGACTAGATGGCTCAACTTGCCGCTTTTTAAGGCCTTCTCAATCTCTTGCCTCAAACTGATACAGTCATCAGTTAGATGGCCTGTATCTTTGCGAAAATCACAGTAAAGATTAGGGTCTTGCCCTTTCTTGTTTGTCTTTGGTTTCGGCGCCTTAAAATCATGGTCCTCCATCATGAGCACCTCCTTAGGTGTTTTGATGAGCAGAGTCCAATGTTTTTCTCGATTCTCATTCTTGACAGCTTTGCGATAACCAATCCTATCAATTGTATCTCGTGCATCCTCCTTGAAGCGAGGCCTCTCTTCATAACCGCTAGACTGGCTTGATTTCCATCCAGGGTTCCTGTTTTTGTTACGCCTTCCAGAGTCACGCAAGTTGCCTCTTGAAAAACGATCCTTAGAATAAGAATTCTTGCTACCTGCCAACGATTCTTCTGTCTGCGCAACAATCTTTGCTGCTGCCATGAGTTTGTCCCATTCTTTAGGCATACCGTCTTTACCTGTGATAGTCCTGATCAGACTGTCATAGTGGATGGCCTTTTTGAAGTGGGCGCGCATTAAATCTTCACCTACGCCTCCAATTTCTAGACACTCTTTGTTGTAACGGGTGATAAAATCTTCTAACCCCTTATTATCCCTTCGCCAGATATCCATAACTTCGGATGTGTCGCATTGATAGCACCTTTGCTGGCTGAAATGTGCTACGAATTGGTCTCAGAAATCGATCCAAGTAATGATTTCCCCAGGGGGAGGCTGTCGAACCACACACGGGCAGCCCCCGTGAAAGTTTGGATGAAGAGGTGGCACCACATTGGCATGGTCCATTGTCCCAATACACCAACACTCGTGAAGAGTCACATGTGATCGTCAGGGTCAGTAAGACCGTTGAATTTTCTGACGGTTTGTGGCAGTTTAGCTTTTTCCAGCAGGGCTAGAGCAATGCTCCGGATAAACTTTGAATGTTCGGCTATTTCCGCTAGTCTGTAATCGAGACTGAAATCGTGCTCTGCTGCTTCATTATAGATGGCGCACGACCTTGGTCTATAAGACTCATGATTTCTCTGCAAAGCAATTGAAAACTAAAGAACCTTCGTCTTCTTGCCAAGTAGGATCATCTTCATCTGTATTGTCCCATTCGTTGTTAATGTTGCGCGACCCAAGTCGGCTGTGCAGCTGGCGCCATTGTTGCGCATTGGACGAATGATCATAGTAACTGCCTGTCTCCCCATAGGTATCGCGCGTGTCATGCACGCTTTATCTTCTTTGGGGAGGAGGTCTCTCGAACTGTCTTTGCACGTTCTGTTAAGGAGTTGTTTGGCGTGCCCCCTGTGTTGGTGCATGGGTTGCCACCAGAGATGGTTTCGCATGCAATACTGCTTGTTGTATGCTTAACGTTTGGAAAACTGTGTTCACAGTAGCGATCTACTTGGCATACCATGAGGCTAGGGTTTCACCCTTTGGAAGGCCTAACAGTGCTGAGATGTTCGTAGTTGCTGGATTTGACGGACCAGTGGTGTTACTCGTTGGGGTAGCCGTTTGAGTAATGCGAGCGATACTCGCACGGGGTCCCCCAGTGTTCGTTCCCTCTGTGACAACTCGAGTTTCCAAGATTCTATCTTCGCATTAATTGCACGTTAACTGTTTAGTTGTTTGATTTGTTTGACCTGTAACTGTACGTTGGATTATAAGTTGAGATGATTGTTTGATATACTATGTGTTTAATATGAGTAAAGTATTTGGTTGCATGAACATGAACTTGTAAACTGTTTAAGAATTAGAACTACCCGACGAAACAAAGTGTTTCGCCATCAACCAACCCGACGAAACATATGTGTTTCGCCATAAATCATTTCGAAGAAACGGAGAGTGTTTCGTCATCCTTATCTCGACGAAACAGGCGTTTCGCCGGCCCAACGATTCGCCGAGGCCCAGTAACGGCCCAGTACGTTACACCGAATATTTATTTAGTTCTACGGGTTTATTTGTCACAACTTTAGCAAACCAGAAACCCTAGAAGCTCCCTTTCTCTGTTGACGGCGATCTTGTGTCCCCGAAGCCCCCGTATCGATCAAGTTACTATTCCGTTCATCGTGGTTAGTGTTTAACCCTTGTGTGATTGTTGGATGTATATCATAGTTAACTGTTTGCTTGAAATCATTAGGGATCGATGCTAAATAATGGTTGTGTTCATGATTTGTTGATGAATTGACTATAATAGGATCTATTGTCGGTTACGGTTTCGTGTGTCGGATTGGATTGTTTGTGTTAAATCAGTAAATAGATTAGGGTTGAGGTTTATGACTTCAATTGTCTATGCCATTGTCCATGAACGGTATGAGCATGTTGCTGAATGATGAAATTATGTTGTGATATTTGTATGTTAGATTGTTTAGGTTAACACATGACTCAGTCACGACTGGTATCAATGATTTATGAATGATTGTATGTTTGCTGTTTGATTGTGGGTGATCATTGGGTAACGACTGTTCAAGATGATTAGGGTTTCTGTGTTTAAATGATTAATCGACGTACTAACATTATGGATGAAACGCTACTCACGGCGAAACTGACATGGCGAAACAGATGTGTTTCGCCGAGGGTAGCCATGATGAATCAGATATGACGAATCAGTGTGTTTCGCCGAGGGAAATCACGACGAAACAAGTGTGTTTCGTCAAAGGGCGGTCACGGCGAAACAGGGTGTTTCGTCGAGTGGGAAATTTGCACAGTAACTTAATTTAACTCTGTTAAGAGTTAACTGGATTAAATAACTGCTGTTAGATGATAAGCATGACTTGTATGGACTTGAATACGTGTTTTGTGCTATTTGGTGATCACTGATTTAATAACCACCATGATTGTACTTATATGTGAACTTCGTGAATATAAACTGATTATGTACACGTGCGTACTTTAGGACTTGACTGATTATTTGTGAGCACATACTTTAGCATACCGAGCAAACCAAGGTGAGTTCACACTCTTACCAAGGCATGGGATTCCCGGTGGGTTGGGAATGGGATTGAATGATTACTCGTACTTTCATAGGTACTGGTTTACGTACCACTGTCCTTGGGTTCGGAAGGACACCTATAGATACAACTAGACTAGAACACATAGGAAGCCCCCACTAATCTTCGCAAACATGTCTGGGAGGCCGCGATACGAATACTAATCTTCGCAAACATGTCTGGGAGACCGCGATACAAATACAGATACAACTAGTCTAGAACACATGGTAAGCCCCCACTAACCTTCGCACACATGTCTGGGAGACCGCGATACAAACTAATACGATACATGGTTTACAAAACGAGCATATGCTTTACGAAACGAATACTATAACTAAACAACCAACTGTGAAGTCGCTCAACTTTGTTGTTGGCCCTCTGTTACATGCCTTGCAGGTCGTTAGGTACTCATGGAGCTTGCACTGGGAGACGCAGTCGTTGTGGGACATGGACAGTGGATGCCATATTTAAACATTATAATACTTTGAACTTACTACTTATGTTTGGGTTTTCACAATTATGCTTCCGCTAAACACTTACTATGCTTTTGTTTTGAACACCTTTCATATTGTTTGGTTGGATTACATTTATTACTTATTATGTTCAATATGATTGGTGGCTTGATCCTGGTCAGTCACGCCTCCAAGCGGTGATACTCCGCGTGTGGATTTTGGGGGTGTGACAGATTGGTATCAGAGCCATTGGTTATATAGAACTTGGTTTTAATAAGGGGAAAAAATTTTTTAAAACCAGACTATAACCAGAACTGTGCTCAACGATCCACAACGACGCTTCGCTCCACGTGCAAGACTCAACACTATTGGTGATATGGTTTATGTTTTATTGCCTACTTGTTAGTTACATAGAACTTTGCTCATGGTATGCTTAGATTAACGTAACAACTATTGCATGAGAACACTTGTGTGCTTACTCCCTTCTGTCATCACACTTTTGCAAACCTCTCTCACTCATGTTTCCTTTTTGGTATGAAGATCATGAGTGGACGTGTTAACATGACTCAAGCCCAGCTGACGGCTTTGATCAACGAACAAGTTGCTGCGGCACTTGCAGCCGCACAAGGAGGAGGTATGCCCTGCAGACGTAACACACTCTAGGATTTTTAGATCCTACCCTCATGAACCCACTCTTGTGTTTAACCTTGTCCTGTTCTTATACACAACAGGTCAACACGCTCAGCAACCTGTATGCACCTTCAAGACTTTCATGGACTGTCGTCCTAGCACATTCAGTGGCACTGAAGGAGCCATTGGACTCCTCCATTGGTTTGAGATGCTCGAGTCCGTCTTTGAGATGTGTGAATGCCCTGAGGCTCGCAGGGTGAAGTATGCCACTGGTACTCTCGAAGGCATTGCGCTGACATGGTGGAATGCGCAAGTTCAGATGCTGGGGTTGGCGGCTGCTAATGCCACCCCATGGAACGAATTCAAGGAACTGATTAAGCGGGAATACTGCACTCATGATGACATCCACAAGTTGGAAGTGGAGTTCTTTAATTTGAAAATGACGGGGTCAGAGATAGAGGTGTATACGAAAAGGTCAAATGAGCTGGCCATCTTGTGTCCAACTATGGTGGACCCTCCTATCAAGCGCATTGAGTTGTACCTCAAAGGCTTAGTACCAGAGATTCAAAGCCATGTGACGTCTGCCAACCTTGCTACCATTCAAGATAGCTCATCGTCTCACAGACCAGGCAGTGGAATAGAACAGGCTGCCTAAACGTATCAGTGCTACTACTACCGCTACCACTACTGCTACTCCCAGTGACAACAAGCGAAAATGGGATGGGGATTCCAGCAAGGGTTCGACTACAGTTCAGTCCCAGGCACAGCAGCGAAAGATTGATAACTACCAGAGTCCCAGTCAGCAATCTTCTGGTAGTCGCAGGCAGGGTGGATATAGAGGAAACCTCCCGAAGTGCAACACGTGCAACAGGCACCACAATGGTCAGTGCAACAAGGGTCGTTGTCAGAGGTGTCTCAAGATGGGTCATGAAGCTAAAGATTGCAGGAGTTCATGACCTGCGAATCAGAACCAGCAACATCAACCACCAGCTCCACAGAACCAGCAGCAGCATCAGCAGCGAGGCAACAGGGGATGCTTTCAGTGTGGTGCTGAAGGCCACTTCAAACGGGACTGCCCCCAGTTAAACCAGAATCAGAACAACAACAACAATAATCAGGGCAATGGGAACAACAATGGGGGAAACAATAATGATAACGGTGCTAGGGGTCGTGCGTTCGTGCTGGGGCAGGGTGAAGCAAGGAATGATCCTAATGTGGTGATGGGTAAGTTCCTTCTCGATGACTTTTATGTTACTGTTTTATTTGATTCGGGTGCGGATACCAGTTATATGTCTCTGAAAGTTAGTCAAATGCTTAAACGTACACCAACTCCTTTAAACACCAAACATGTCGTAGAGTTAGCCAATGGTAAAAGTTTAGAGGCCACTCACATAGTCAAGGGTTGTAACATCGTCTTAGCTGGGCAGACTTTCTCAATCGATCTCATTCCTATAGTTCTGGGTAGTTTCGACATCGTTATTGGGATGGATTGGTTATCCCAACAGCAAGCAGAGATCCTATGCAAGGAAAGGATTGTTCGTATTCCCCGTTCAGATAAAGAACCTCTTGTGATTCAAGGCGACAAGAGTGGTGCTGTGGTAGGCATCATCTCCTTCCTTAAGGCCCAGAAGTGTTTGCGAAAGGGTCACACCGCTATCTTGGCACTTGTCACTGACGCGTCAATGAAAGAGAAGAAGATCGACGATATTCCAGTAGTACGCAACTTTCCTCAAGTATTTCCAGAGGATTTACCTGGACTACCGCCTCATCGCCAGGTCGAATTTAAAATCGAGCTAGCTCCTGGAGCAGCACCCATAGCTCGAGCACCGTATCGCTTAGCTCCATCAGAACTGGAAGAACTATCTACACAGCTGCAAGAACTCTTGGACAAGGGTTTCATTCGTCCTAGCTCTTCGCCTTCGGGAGCTCCAGTGTTATTTGTGAAAAAGAAAGACGAAACCTTCAGGATGTGCATAGACTATCGCGAACTCAACAAGGTGACAGTGAAAAACCGCTATCCTCTTCCACGTATTGATGACCTGTTCGATCAGTTGTGAGGGTCGAGCTACTATTCGAAGATTGACCTAAGGTCAGGCTACCATCAACTGAGAGTCTGGGACGAGGACGTCTCCAAAACAGCATTCAGAACTCGCTACAGCCACTATGAGTTTTTGGTCATGCCATTCGGGTTAACAAACGCGCCTGCAGTCTTCATGGATCTTATGAACAGAGTATGCAAGCCTTACCTAGAAAAATTTGTTATTGTCTTCATCGACGACATCCTGATCTATTCTAAGAGTTAGGAGGAACACGAGCAGCATTTACGACTTATTTTGAAACTCCTTCGAGCAGAACAGTTATATGCCAAGTTTTCAAAATGCGACTTCTGGCTTCGCGAAGTTCATTTTCTAGGCCACGTGGTAAACAAGGATAGGATTCATGTTGATCCATCCAAGGTGGACTCGATTAAGAACTGGCCTGTACCTCGCACACCAACGGAAATTCGCCAATTCTTGGGTTTGGCAGGTTAC
This sequence comes from Helianthus tuberosus, assembly GCA_030545235.1. Classification (NCBI taxonomy): domain Eukaryota; kingdom Viridiplantae; phylum Streptophyta; class Magnoliopsida; order Asterales; family Asteraceae; genus Helianthus; species Helianthus tuberosus. The sequence continues at coordinate 44,098,887 of CM060438.1, read as the reverse complement.
TACAGGAGGTTTATTAAGGATTTTTCCAAGATCGCGCAACCTCTCACTTCACTAACGCAGAAGGGCGTTACTTATCGATGGGGTAATACTCAGGAGTCAGCATTTCAGCACTTAAAGGATAGACTTTGCAGTGCACCTATTCTTTCATTGCCAGAGGGCACAGACGACTTTGTGGTTTACTGTGACGCATCAATTCAGGGTCTTGGTTGTGTATTGATGCAACGGGATAAGGTCATTGCCTACGCTTTGCGCCAACTTAAAGTTCACAAACGGAACTACACTACACATGATCTAGAGCTGGGAGCTGTTGTTTTCGCGCTCAAGATATGGAGACATTAACTGTACGGTACCAAGTGCACTATCTACATCGATCACAGGAGTCTCGAGCATATCTTCAAGCAAAAGGAATTAAACATGCGACAACGTCGATGGGTCGAGTTACTGAACGATTACGAATGTGCCATCAAGTACCATCCGGGCAAAGCCAATGTTGTGGCCGACGCCCTCAGTCGAAAAGATACTGCACCTAGACACGTGCGAGCACTACAACTTACCATCCAGTCTAGTCTTCCTACACAGATACGAGATGCTCAGGTGGAAGTATTGAAACCAGAAAACGTCAGGGCTGAAGCATTACGTGGCTCAAGGCAACGGTTGGAACAAAAGGAAGACGGCGCCTACTATGTAACAGAGCGCATTTGGGTCCCACATTATGGAAACTTACGCGTGCTGGTAATGGATGAAGCACATAAGTCTCGCTACTCAGTACATCCAGGTTTGGATAAGATGTACCACGATATCAGAACCACGTATTGGTGGCCTAGCATGAAAGCCCACATAGCAACTTACGTTAGCAAGTGTTTGACTTGTGCGAAAGTCAAGACGGAATATCAGAAACCATCAGGCCTACTCCAGCAACCAAAGATACCACAATGGAAATGGGAGGAAATTTCCATGGATTTTGTTACCGGCCTGCCTAGATCTCAACGTGGGAATGATACTATTTGGGTGATCGTGGATCGACTCACAAAGTCTGCACACTTCTTGGCTATCAAGGAAACAGACAAGTTCTCTACCTTAGCAGACATCTACTTGAAAGAAGTGGTTTCGAGGCACGGGGTGCCAACCTCCATTATTTCGGATCGTGATGCACAATTTACTTCAGAACTGTGGCAAGCAATGCACAAATCCTTTGGCTCTCGATTAGACATGAGCATGGCTTATCACCCTCAGACGGATGGGCAGTCTGAGCGCACTATTCAAACTCTAGAAGACATGCTTCGTGCGTGTGTTATCGATTTCGGCAACAGCTGGGAAAAACATCTCCCTTTGGTGGAGTTTTCATATAACAACAGTTACCACACTAGCATTCAAGCCGCTCCATTCGAGGCATTATACGGGCGTAAATGCCGATCACCTCTTTGTTGGGCAGAGGTGGGTGATAGTCAGATCACGGGTCCAGAACTTGTAGTAGACGCAACGGAAAGAATTGCTCAGATACGACAACGCATGGCGGCAGCTCGTGACCGTCAGAAAAGCTATGCTGATAAGCACAGGAAACCACTCGAGTTCCAGGTTGGGGATCGAGTGCTACTCAAAGTCTCACCTTGGAAAGGTGTAGTTCGTTTTGGCAAACGAGGCAAACTCAATCCGCGATATATCGGACCGTTTAAAATCATCGAGAAAATAGGCAAGGTGGCCTACAAACTGAACCTACCAGCAGAACTCGGTGGAGTTCACAACGTTTTTCACGTGTCGAATCTGAAGAAGTGTCTGTCAGATGAGACCCTCATAGTTCCTTTGAAGGAGCTCACTATCGACGATCAGTTGCGATTCGTCGAGGAACCTGTTCAAATCACGGACCGGGATGTTAAGGTCCTCAAGCACACCAGAATACCTTTTGTTCGAGTTCGTTGGAACTCCCGTCGTGGCCCAGAGTTCACCTGGGAACGAGAAGACCAAATGAAACTCAAGTATCCCCAGTTTTTCGGAAACAATGCAACTACTACTGAGGCCGAAGCTACTACAGAATTTCAGGACTAAATTCCAAACCAACGGGGGGATGATGTGACACCCTAGGGAAACCAGTAAACTACACAACTTAACTAGCTTCCTCAGTAACCGCATGCTAAATTTCGGGACGAAATTTCTTTCAAGTTGGGGATAATGTGACAACTCGAGTTTCCAAGATTCTATCTTCGCATTAATTGCACGTTAACTGTTTAGTTGTTTGATTTGTTTGACCTGTAACTGTATGTTGGATTATAAGTTGAGATGATTGTTTGATATACTATGTGTTTAATATGAGTAAAGTATTTGGTTGCATGAACATGAACTTGTAAACTGTTTAAGAATTAGAACTACCCGACGAAACAAAGTGTTTCGCCATCAACCAACCCGACAAAACAGATGTGTTTCGCCATAAATCATTTCGACGAAACGGAGAGTGTTTCGTCATCCTTATCTCGACGAAACGGGCGTTTCACCGGCCCAACAATTCGCCGAGGCCCAGTAACCGCCCAGTACATTACACCGAATATTTATTTAGTTCTACGGGTTTATTTGTCACAACTTTAGCAAACCAGAAACCCTAGAAGCTCCCTTTCTCTGTTGACGGCGATCTTATGTCCTCGAAGCCCCAGAATCGATCAAGTTACTATTCCGTTCATCGTGGTTAGTGTTTAACCCTTGTGTGATTGTTGGATGTATATCATAGTTAACTGTTTGCTTGAAATCATTAGGGATCGATGCTAAATAATGGTTATGTTCATGATTTGTTGATGAATTGACTATAATAGGATCTATTGTCGGTTACGGTTTCGTGTGTCGGATTGGATTGTTTGTGTTAAATCAGTAAATAGATTAGAGTTGAGGTTTATGACTTCAATTGTCTATGCCATTGTCCATGAACGGTATGAGCATGTTGCTGAATGATGAAATTATGTTGTGATATTTGTATGTTAGATTGTTTAGGTTAACACATGACTCAGTCACGACTGGTATCAATGATTTCTGAATGATTGCATGTTTGCTGTTTGATTGTGGTTGATCATTGGGTAACGGCTGTTCAAGATGATTAGGGTTTCTGTGTTTAAATGATTAATCGACGTAACTGACATTATGGATGAAACGCTACTCACGGCGAAACTGACATGGCGAAACAGATGTGTTTCGCCGAGGGTAGCCATGATGAATCAGATATGACGAATCAGTGTGTTTCGCCGAGGGAAATCACGACGAAACAAGTGTGTTTCGTCAAAGGGCGGTCACGGCGAAACAGGGTGTTTCGTCAAGTGGGAAATTTGCACAGTAACTTAATTTAACTCTGTTAAGAGTTAACTGGATTAACTAACTGCTGTTAGATGATAAGCATGACTTGTATGGACTTGAATACGTGTTTTGTGCTATTTGGTGATCACTGATTTAATAACCACCGTGATTGTACTTATATGTGAACTTCGTGAATATAAACTGATTATGTACACGTGCGTACTTTAGGACTTGACTGATTATTTGTGAGCACATACTTTAGCATACCGAGCAAACCAAGGTGAGTTCACACTCTTACCAAGGCATGGGATTCCCGGTGGGTTGGGAATGGGATTGAATGATTACTCATACTTTCATAGCTACTGGTTTACGTACCACTGTCCTCGGGTTGGGAAGGACACCTATAGATACAACTAGACTAGAACACATGGGAAGCCCCCACTAATCTTCGCAAACATGTCTGGGAGGCCACGATACGAATACTAATCTTCGCAAACATGTCCGGGAGACCGCGATACAAATACAGATACAACTAGTCTAGAACACATGGGAAGCCCCCACTAACCTTCGCACACATGTCTGGGAGACCGCTATAGAAACTAATACGATACATGGTTTACAAAACGAGCATATGCTTTACAAAACAAATACTATAACTAAACAACCAACTGTGAAGTCGCTCAACTTTGTTGTTGACCCTCTGTTACATGCCTTGCAGGTCGTTAGGTACTCATGGAGCTTGCACTGGGAGACGCAGTCGTTGTGGGACATGGACAGTGGATGCCATGTTTAAACATTATAATACTTTGAACTTACTACTTATGTTTGGGTTTTCACAATTATGCTTCCGCTAAACACTTACTATGCTTTTGTTTTGAACACCTTTATATTGTTTGGTTGGATTACATTTATTACCTATTATGTTCAATATGATTGGTGGCTTGATCCTGGTCAGTCACGCCTCCAAGCGGTGATACTCCGCGTGTGGATTTTGGGGGTGTGACACCCTCGCCCTCGGCTAACTCGTCAATGGCAAGGGGTTGGACGTGCGAGTTGTCCTCCCCTATTCCTACTTGAGAGTTTGTACCGAAACCGAAACCCTGTATTCCCTGACCAGCCATGATCGAGAGAACAAAAAAAGCTCAGAAAAAAGAAGATGAGAATGATTGTAGAAATCGGTGGGCGCCAATGAAGAAACACAGAACTAATTTTAGGGTTATTAGTTTGGTTTATGTTTTGACCATAGAGGTTAATCTTCTTAATCCTTCCTAAGCAAGAGCTTTGATCCTTCCTGCAAAACAATCAACAACCCGTTAAGCTCGTTAAGAGAGGAATATGAGGGTTTCCCTCTTAACCACTCTCCAGCGTGAGAATAAGTATTTGTTTTGAGGAAATAAGTGTATGGTAATGGTGAAAGAGCAGAGAATAGAATGAATCAACCTGTGTATGAAGGTCCCTATTTATAGCCAGAGTAGTGTAGAAGGAGATGGGCTGATGGGCCTTGGGCCTGGAGTCGACAACAAGGAATATCCTTTTTGTCTCTTCTTTGACGACCTTTAGTGTTTCTAGAAGATCATCGGTTCTGCCGCACCTTGATTGGAGCCACGTGTTCGGGTTGTCGTCCTTGTTGTCTCTCTGCCATCAGCAGGTGAGTGGAGATCATAGGGCAGTTGTCGCCGCCCCCTGATTGGTGCTACATAGGCGTCCTTGTGTACTTTTTGTCTCCTGCACGATTGTTAATCCTGGAGCATGATAGGATATAGCCTGTTGGACGCTGATTGGCTTACTCCTCTGCCACTAGTACCTTTCGTGCTTCCTGAAATGAACCTGCGCCGCTACCCTCGCACGGCCACTGGTGTGACAACCCGGACTTTCAAGGTTAGTATCATGTAATCTCGTATTTATAATTCTCACTGTTCTCCGTCCATAAACTTGTTTTATGTAATCATGCCCGTGTATACTTGTGTGTGTAGTCTAGCTTTTGTCAAGCCATGATTGGGATGCAGGAATATTGGGCCGCCCTTACACACACTTCGTTCTACTATCGTTCCAATCCCAAAACCAATTCGGCCCACTATGTTTTCGGTTTGATTTGTTGTACTTGACCCAACATTTGAAGAGCCCAAACGAGTAATTAAACAAAATGCAGTCCAAGTGGGTTCGGCCCACTATGTTCCGATTTTGTTTAGGGGCCCACTATGTTCCGATTATGTTTAGGATTTGTTCCATGCACTTGTTATATATCTATATTAATTAAAACAAACCCTACCCCCTCTCTCAATCTTGCAAACAGCAGACGACCTCTCCCCTATTCAAAACCTTTTTCATTGGAGCTTATCTCTGTGCTTGATTTCATATACATTACTCGGTTAGTTTTATTCATGCAAAGATATATGGTTGTTTATGTTTTGAGAAACTAGCATGATAATAATTCCATAATCTAGGGTTTATGCCTAGGTTTGATTTCCATGTTATACATATGTATATGTTATGGTTTCGTGATTCATATATGTGTGGTATTTATATACATGTAAACGCGGGGACTAACTGCTACCATGATCTCGAAGGAATCATGGTGGTGGAATCCATAGATTAGAATTGCATGTACACTAGATCATGATAGTGGGTATATAATATACATTTATGAATCGGCGGTGGTTGTCACTATCTTGCGTAAAGGGATTGTTTACATATGTGTGGTTATTAGATGTTAACAGTTAGGAATACATGCTAGTTAGTAAAGATGTGTGATAGAAGACCTGGTTAGGGACGATCTGTTAATTCTCTTGATGCTAAATGATGAATCTGAGATGGATTAGCTTTAGGGATGTTTTAACATGTTGATAACACACTAGTTATTCTTGAAAACAACTTTAATTCACATAATAAGTGTTGAGAGTGAAAGCTGAAACCAAACAGCTTTCACTGCAGAAAATACGCTAACTTCGGCAGTATTTTTCGGGACTTAAACTAATTGAAACTCTACATTTTCGGAGCCTAAAACCAATTATCTGGAAGTAGCCTTCGAACCGCAGTGATTTCATATTTTTTGGACAAGTTTAAGTATTTTTAGCGGATTAAATGGTAAAACTGCTCTAAGCTATCATTTTCTGCAGAAAATGCAGCTCACGTTTTGTGCCATAACTTGATATGTGTTTACAGTTTAGGCTTGAAAATTTTACTGTAGATGCTCTTAAGTGTCCATACAAACCTCCAACTGGAATTTCATCAATCGGACTTACGATGAATTTTAAATGAATTTTTCCGTGGACAGCAGTCAGAAAGTGACGAATCTGATTACAGCCCGGTAAATGAATTTTATAAAATAATTGGTGATGAATTGGATCCCGAGATTTTGACACAGTAATATTTGGATCGTTGAACACATTCTGTAATTTTTGGGAATTTTTTTATACACGAGCTATTCCGGATAACAATCCGAAAACTGCCGAAATGCACTATATTGTTGAATTTTATTGAAGGGTATTTTGAACCTTTTGTGACACTTGTGTCGTCGCTAAACTATGTTGTGATAATTAGCATTGTATGATTAAATGTGCTACGTGCTAGATACGTGTAGGAATTTTGTGCCCTATTTGAAACTAATAATGGACTAACTGGTAATCGTACTAGGACGTGATTGACCGACCTTGACTGTTAGCTATTTTTAAGAGTCAAACCGAGCAACCAAAGGTGAGTTCACACTTTCTATAAGGCATGGGATTCCCGGTGGTTTGGGAATGGTTAAGAAACTAAAACAAATCCTACATATTCACCTCTAACAGAATATGTACCCCCTTCCTCGGTTGGGAAGGACTACTACATTTAACCTGCGTATTCTCGGTTGGGTAGAGTACGTACCTCCGTCCTCGGTTGGGAAGAACAACAGCATATAACTTACTAGACAAAACTCTATCAAGAAGTTCCTCATTTTTATATCGACTTAATCGCCGGGCCAATGGCGAGCGGGTCATTAGTTAATAGCGCTATTAGGGTTGACAAGCCTCACACCGTGCCGGTAGGACGGGCGTGTACTAATGGATCTGGGCACTTAGTCAATGATGAGAGACATTGACGTAGGGCACAACTTCCTCAGTCAGTTGTCGATATGGTAACGGTCTAGTGGTTTACAACATGGGGTAGCCCCCATTGGTTATGGTTTTGGGAAACAAGGAATTGATTAACAACTGGTTTTCGAATGAAGTTGTGATTTTTGAAACAACTTTAAATTGGACAACCAACTATGAACTCGCTCAACTTTGTTGTTGATTCGTTGTTACATGCCTTGCAGGCCTTTAGGTGCATATGGTTGGAACTTGCTGTCTAGAAGGCTGGAGTGGTCATGGGTCATGACACATGGATTCAAAATGCAAGTTTATTGGTTTACGTACGCGTGGTTTATGAAACACTTTACAATGAGTTATGCTTCCGTTGTCTACAACGAATTACATGTAATCTTTTGTAACACTTTATGTTAATGAAATGATTGGTCTATATCTCTCTCACCTTTCTTCGTTTGCTGGAACTTAACGTATTGACGCCTTAGATCCCGAAGTGCGATCACTTCTGCAACACCCCCGTAACATATCATGTATTACTCAGAAAACTTGCAAGAACGATGGACTTTAGCATTTGAACGACCCTAGTTACCAACAATGAACATCAGTGATTTGACTCCAATCGAATCCTTAACCCTAGCCAGCGACTCATGGGAGTCAACTTTTACTAATTAATCAGGAGATAAGCAATGACAACTGACTGTAGAATGGAATGTGAAACTCCCCGCACAGTGAGTAGTGCCTTAGCACGTACCATGGAATGTGAAGAGGTGGACCCTGTCGGTAAAAGGTCGTAGAGCTCCGTTTCAAACAACAGCTTTAGAGGCAACAGTCACGGCAACAACAAGGTATTTGTAATGGTAACCAACAGTATGGAAAGTGAAGGTGCCTACGGCATGGAGTGGCCGATGTTAAATCCAACAACAACAACCAAGGGAACGACGGTCGTACTGGAAATCCTCACAACGAGTACAACAACACGGGAAATGATGCTCATTGAGGGACATTAGGGATTAGCGTGGGCACCGCCGGGATTATAACAACATGGTGGCCTACGTGTTCTTGGTGACTAATCACTTCGCCACTCTTCTGCTTAACCCTGATGCTTCTTGAAACCGAACCTGTTGTGGAATCGGCTGATGGCAAGACAATGGAAATCTCATATGATCGTTAGGATGCAAACTCGACCTTGTGGGACAAGTGTTCGACATCGACCTTTCTTCTGTTGTTCTTGATAGATGTACCCTGTGAAGAGAAGATTCTACGTATCCCTCTCCTAGTGGAGGATTGTTATCTATTCTAACGCGTTAGAGTGGTGCAGAGGTTAGCATCAATTCAGCAGTGAAGGCCAGAAGTGTCCACGGAAGGATTATCCCACTATGATAGCACTTGTTACTGATGTCAAGGCTAAGGAAAAGAGGATCGAGGATCCGCCAATTGTTCGTGATTCCACCCAGCATGCTACGGGAGGAACTATCAGGTTTACTTCCACAACTATTAGACAGACTCTCAGTTTGATCTCACGCCAGAGGCAGCCCTGATTCTTCGTATCTCTTACCGTCTTGCACCAGGAGGGTTGCGAGAGTTGTCAAATCAGCAACAGGGACTGTTGGACAGGAGCTTTGTCGGACCTAGTTTTTGCTTTGGGGAGCCCCAGTTATATCCAGGAGGATAGGTTGTATCGTTGGATATGTGTACTGATTATCGAGAACTCAACAAGGTGACAGTCAAGAACCGTTCTCTTCGACCATGTAGTAGCACCCTGTTAACTAGTTGCGAGGAACAAGCTTCCATTCGAGGATTGGCTAGTGAACGAACTATCATCAGATGGAACTCCAAGAGGAGAATGCTCTTAGAACAACATGTCGAACGCAATGCAACCATTTCAGCTTTGTACATCATGATCATTGAGTTGATCAACACACCAGCAGCTTCAGGGATCGCATGAATCGACCGTATTTGTTGACAAGGTTCTGAATCCTGACCAGGAGAATGGAACGCCATGGGTGGCATTTGTATCTTATTTTAGAACTTCTGAGGGAGGAGCCACTCTGCGCAAAGTCTTGATAAATGTAATTTCTGGGTTCGAGAGGTACCTTTTGGGCATATAATCAGCGAAGTGGGAATATACGTGGATCTCGCTAAGATCCGTCTTGGTTGGAAAATGGTCGACACCAAAGAGTCCTTCGAGGATACAGCAATTTCTTGGCCTCGCTTCATACTATCGCAGGATTTTCGAAGGTCGCGCAACTTAAATCTCTCTCGCACAGCAGGATGCTATGTTCGTGAAAGACAGAACAGGAGGACGTCTTTTCAGCTTTCGAATCCCAACTCTGCAATACACTAAGCATCGTCTTTACCAGAGGGTGTGGGTGATTTAGTGGTATATCCTTATGGTTCAAATCAGATTCCCAGTTACACATCGACACAACACAAGAGAGTGATAACTTACGTAATAGAGTTACCAGAGGAACTGCACGACACAATTGGCGGTGGAAACCGTGGTTTTTGGATTTACTTGGAGGCATTACTTGGACGGTACCGAATGCATTACCTAGACCGATCACAAGGGCCTCCCGTGAATCGATGTTCGAAAGAGCTAAAGCATGCAATGACATCGCTGGATGGAACTACTGAATGAGTACGAATGTGAAACCTAAACATACACGAGCTCTGCAGCTCGCTATCGACTCTAACATACCTGATCAGACTCGCTCTGTTTGAACTGGAGAGCTAAAGGAAGAGGATTTTCAAGTTGAACCCATGCGGGGCATGGAGAAGCAACCTCTGACAGGTTGGACGATACTCGTTACCTCATGGAACGAGTGTGGATCTCATTATACAGTGACTGTAGGAAATTTATGTTGAGTAAGCACCGGCCTCGATATTCTAATCGTCTGGGTTATGATGAGAGACATTAGGATTTATAAACCTTGTACTGGTGAACGGTCATGAAGGCTCACCTAGTTAGGTATGAGAATGATGGATTGACTTGTGGGAAAGTCAAAGCGAAGTATCAGCAACCAGCAATACCCACATGGAAATGAGAACAGACTGCCATGGATTTGGTCGCTAGTCTACTTACAACCCGAAACGGAAACAATATCACCTGGATGATCGTTGATTGTCTCACGTAACCAGCACACTTCCTAGCCATCAAGGAAACGAATAAGTTTTCTACACTTGTAGTCATCTACCTGAAAGAAGTGGTAGCTAGGCACGGGGTGCCAACCTCCATTATCTCTAATCGCGACCCACGATTTGCATCTGATTTGTGGCAAGAGATGTACAAATCCTTTGGCTCACATCTAGACATGAGCACAGCATATCATCCACAGACGGATGGGCAGACTGAACGCACCAACCAAACTCTTGAAGACATGCTTCGAGCATATGTAATTAACTTTGGCAACGGCTGGGAAGACATGCTCAGATACGACAATGAATGGCGGCAGCTCGTGACCGTCAGAAAAGCTATGCTGATAAGCGCAGGAAACCACTCGAGTTCTAGGTTGGGGATCGAGTACTACTTAAAGTCTCACCTTGGAAAGTTGTAGTTCGTTTTGGTAAACAAGGCAAACTCAACCCGCGGTATGTTGGACCTTTCGAAATCACGGAGAGAATTGGCAAGATGGCCTATAGATTGAATCTACCCGAAGAACTCAGTGGAGTTCACAACGTATTCCATGTGTCGAATCTGAAGAAGTGTCTGTCAGATGAAACCCTCATAGTTCCTTTCAAGGGGCTCGCCAAAGACGATCAGTTGTGATTTGTCAAAGAACCAGTGGGAATCTTGGACCGGGAGGTCAAGATTCTCAAACGCACCAGGATACCTATTGTTCGAGTTCGTTGGAACTCTCGTCGTGGCCCAGAGTTACCTGGGAACGAGAAAACCAAATGAAACACAAATACCCCCAGTTGTTCGAAAACAATGAAACCACTACTGAGGTTGAAGCTACTGCGGAATTTCGGGACGAAAACCAACGGGGGGATGATGTGACACCCCGGGAAAACCAGGAAACCATGCAACCTAACTAGCTTACTCAGTAGCTACGTTCTAAATTTCGGGACGAAATTTCTTTCAAGTTGGGGATGATGTGACAACCCGGACTTTCAAGGTTAGTATCATGTAATCTCGTATTTATAATTCTCACTGTTCTTCGTCCATAAACTTGTTTTATGTAATCATGCCCGTGTATACTTATGTGTGTAGTCTAGTTTTTGTCAAGCCATGATTGGGCTGCAGGAATATTGGGCCGCCCTTACACACACTTCGTTCTACTATCGTTCCAATCCCAATACCAATTCGGCCCACTATGTTTTCGGTTTGATTTGTTGTACTTGACCCAACATTTAAAGAGCCCAAACGAGTAATTAAACAAAATGCAGTCCAAGTGGGTTCGGCCCACTATGTTCCGATTTTGTTTAGGGGCCCACTATGTTCCGATTATGTTTAGGATTTGTTCCATGCACTTGTTATATATCTATATTAATTAAAACAAACCCTACCCCCTCTCTCAATCTTGCAAACAGCAGACGACCCCTCCCCTATTCGAAACATTTTTCATTGGAGCTTATCTCTGTGCTTGATTTCATATACATCACTCGGTTAGTTTTATTCATGCAAAGATATATGGTTGTTTATGTTTTGAGAAACTAGCATGATAATAATTCCATAATCTAGGGTTTATGCATAGGTTTGATTTCCATGTTATACATATGTATATGTTATGGTTTTGTGATTCATATATGTGTGGTATTTATATACATGTAAACGCGGGGACTAACTGCTACTGTGATCTCGAAGGAATCATGGTGGTGGAATCCATAGATTAGAATTGCATGTACACTAGATCATGATAGTGGGTATATAATATACATTTATGAATCGGCGGTGGTTGTCACTATCTTGCGTAAAGGGATTGTTTACACATGTGTGGCTATTAGATGTTAACAGTTAGGAATACATGCTAGTTAGTAAAGATGTGTGATAGAAGAACTGGTTAGGGACGATCTGTTAATGCTCTTGATGCTAAATGATGAATCTGAGATGGATTAGCTTTAGGGATGCTTTAACATGTTGATAACACGCTCGTTATTCTTGAAAACAACTTTAATTCACATAATAAGTGTTGAGAGTGAAAGCTGAAACCAAACAACTTTCACTGCAGAAAATACGCCAACTTCGGCAGTATTTTTCGGGACTTAAACTTATTGAAACTCTACGTTTTCGGAGCCTAAAACCAAGTATCTGGAAGTAGCCTTCAAACCGCAGTGATTTCATATTTTTTGGACAAGTTTAAGTATTTTTAACGGATTAAATGGTAAAACTGCTCTAAGCGCAGAAAATGCAGCTCATGTTTTGTGCCATAACTTGATATGTGTTTACAGTTTAGGCTTGAAACTTTTACTGTAGATGCTCTTAAGTGTCCATGCAAACCTCCAACTGGAATTTCATCAATCGGACTTACATTGAATTTTAAATGAATTTTTCCGTGGACAGCAGTCAGAAAGTGACGAATCTGATTGCAGCCCGGTAAATGAATTTTATAAAATAATTGGTGATGAATTGGATCCCGAGATTTTGACACAGTAATATTTGGATCGTTTAAAACATTCTGTAATTTTTTGGGAATTTTTTTATACACGAGCTATTCCGGATAACAATCCGAAAACTGCCGAAAATGCACTATATTGCTGAATTTTATTGAAGGGTATTTTGAACCTTTTGTGACACTTGTGTCGTCGCTAAACTATGTTGTGATAATTAGCATTGTATGATTAAATGTGCTACGTGCTAGATATGTGTAGGAACTTTGTGCCCTATTTGAACTACTAATGGACTAACTGGTAATCGTACTAGGACGTGATTGACCGACCTTGACTGTTAGCTATTTTTAAGAGTCAAACCGAGCAACCAAAGGTGAGTTCACACTTTCTATAAGGCATGAGATTCCCGGTGGTTTGGGAATGGTTAAGAAACTAAAACAAAACCTACATATTCTCCTCTAACAGAATATGTACCCCCGTCCTCAGTTGGGAAGGACGACTACATTTAACCTGCGTATTCTCGGTTGGGTAGAGTACGTACCTCCGTCCTCGGTTGGGAAGGACGACAACATATAACTTACTAGACAAAACTCTATCATGAAGTCCCTCATTTTTATATCGACTTAATCGTCGGGCCAATGGCTAGCGGGTCATTAGTTAATAGCGCTATTAGGGTTGACAAGCCTCACACTGTGCCGGTAGGACGGGCGTGTACTAATGGATCTGGGCACTTAGTCAATGATGATAGACATTGACGTAGGGCACAACTTCCTCAGTCAGTTGTCGATATGGTAACGGTCTAGTGGTTTACAACATGGGGTAGCCCCCACTGGTTATGGTTTTGGGAAACAAGGAATTGATTAACTACTGGTTTTCGAATGAACTTATGATTTTTGAAACAACTTTAAACTGGACAACCAACTGTGAACTTGCTCAACTTTGTTGTTGATTCGTTGTTACATGCCTTGCAGGCCTTTAGGTGCATATGGTTGGAACTTGCTGTCTGGAAGGCTGGAGTCGTCATAGGTCGTGACACATGGATTCAAAATGCAAGTTTATTGGTTTACGTACGCAAAGTTTATGAAACACTTTACAATGAGTTATGCTTCTGCTGTATACAACGAATTACATGTAATCTTTTGTAACACTTTATGTTAATGAAAGCAAGTTTTATTTAAACATAATTATGAGTTCAATGTGATTGGTGGCTAAGATCCTGGTACGTCACACGCCTCACAGGGGTTTCTGCAAGTGGTATTTTGGGGGTGTGACATCTGGTGCGTATCCGATCAGCTGGCGCAAGGTCTAGGGATCGAGGGCTTTCATTCAGGATGCCAAGTGTAGAATCTGAGCTTCAACCTTGCCTGGGCCTCGCGCGCGACTTAGGCTATGCCTATGTAGTCCGTGCGGGGTCTTTAGATTTGTCATATTGGTGAATTAGGAGTATGGTCCTGCGCGACCTGATTGGTCTGCGGGCTTTTTGGGACCATACCCCTTCAATATCAAAGAATTTAATACAAATACTTTGGGTCGTGGGTTAAGTCCATCAAAAGATATGAATATTGATGTGGGTTCATGAAGTGGATTGAATACTAATTTGAATTTTAATTCGAATAATTATTTGTATTTTAATAATAATCAGGTTGCGAATTATGTCTCTTTTGTCACTGAATCATTTTGTGTTCAGGATGATGAATTTGCATGGTGGGTGGACTCAGGAGCTACGATACATGTGTGCAGAGATCCAAGGTGGTTTGAAGAATGCAAACCTATTGATGATGGATCTGAATTACGCATGGGATATGTAGCAACCGAGCCTATCGAAGGTGTTAGGAAAGTCAACTTGTATTTACTTCTGGAAAACATTTATTACTAGATTATGTGTTGTATGTTCCGGGTATACGGAAGAATTTGTTGTCGGGTATTGTATTAAATAATTATGGGTTTAAACAGGTCATTGAGTCTGAAAAGTTTATCTTGTCAAGACATGGAACCTTTGTAGGATTTGGATATTTATTTAATGGTATGTTTAAGTTAAATGTTCATGTTCCGTTTGCTAAAGAATCCATGTGTATTGCTTCTTCTAGTAATAAAGTCGATAATGAATCAAAATTATGGCATGCTAGGTTAGGACATGTTAATTATTTTAGAATGAAAGACATGTCTAAAATGAGCTTGATACCCGCTTTTGATATGAATAATAATAAATGTCACACTTGAAAGTTAACCAAGATAACAAGAAACCCTTTTAAAGATGTCAAAAGGGAATCTAAGTTTTAGAATTCATTCATTCTGACTTATGTGATTTTTATAATACTCCCTCTCTTGGAAATAAAAAATATGTTGTGACCTTTATTGATGATGCTTCTAGGTTTTGTTATGTCTACTTATTACATGCAAAAGATGAAACTTTAGATAAATTTAAAATATATAAACAAGAAGTAGAATTGCGTCAAAAGGAATTGATTAAAAATCTCCATACTGATAGAGGTGGTGAATATTATGATCCAGTTTATTTCCAATCCATCGGTATCATACATCAGACCACTGCTCCTTATACACTATAGCAAAATGGTGTATTTGAGAGGAAGCATTGGACATTAAAAGAAATGGTTAATTCCATGTTGTCCTATTCGGGTTTGAGTGAAGGATTTTGGGGTGAGGCTATGCTAATAGCCTGCTATTTACTGAATAGGGTTCAAAATAAAATGACCAATGTAACCCCATATGAACTCTGGCACAAACAAGCACCAAACTTAAGTCATCTTAAAGTTTAGGGTTGTAGAGATGTAGTAAGCTCACCAAACATTCTCCAGCTCATAGGTTTTATGTGACAGAACCAAATGATTATGTGTCTGTTCACACAGTAATTGAGTCAAGAGATGGAGATTTTGGGAATGAGGATAGGTTTTCCTCGGTACCTAGACTTAAAGATATGCCTCAGAGTCTAAAAGATTTTGAAAGAAACTCTATCAATACGAAAGATGTACCTTCCACTAGTACAGAA
This sequence comes from Helianthus tuberosus, assembly GCA_030545235.1. Lineage (NCBI taxonomy): Eukaryota > Viridiplantae > Streptophyta > Magnoliopsida > Asterales > Asteraceae > Helianthus > Helianthus tuberosus. The sequence continues at coordinate 44,083,002 of CM060438.1, read as the reverse complement.
CCCAGGAAAAGTACTAGGGTAAGGAAAGCCAAGAACTTTGGTAACGATTTCCAACTTTATTTGGTAGAAGGATCAAGGGATAAAATTAAATACCAATATCAATATTGTTTCAATATTGAGGAAGATCCGAAAACTTTCAGTGAAGCAATGGCTTCAAGGGATGTTTCATTTTGGAAGGAAGCTATTCAAGATGAAATTGATTCTATCATGCAGAATAGGACCTGGAAGTTGACAAATTTACCTCCTGGATGCAAACCATTAGGATGTAAATGGATTTTTAAAAGGAGAATGAAAGTGGATGGAAGCATTGATAAATTTAAAGCTAGGCTAGTGATACAAGGCTTTAGACAAAAAGGAATTGACTTCTTTGATACATATGTTCCAGTAGCAAGAATATCCACAATTAGGTTGTTGTTGGCTTTAGCAGCTATCCACAATCTTGTAATTCGTCAAATGGATGTAAAGACTGCATTCCTAAATGGTGAATTGGATGAAGAAATCTATATGAAACAACCAGAAGGTTTCATTATGCCAGGAAATGAACACAAGGTTTGCAAGCTGGTTAAGTCTTTATATGGCTTGAAACAAGCTCCTAAACAGTGGCATCAAAAATTTGATGATGTGGTGTTGTCAGATGGTTTTATACTTTATCAAGCTGACAAATGTGTATATAGCAAATTTGACTCCTCAAGAAAAGGAGTCATGATTTGTCTATATGTTGATGACATGTTGATATTTGGTACTGACTTAGGTCAAGTTGTTAAAACCAAAGAGTTCTTGTCATCAAAGTTTGCCATGAAAGATATGGGGGAGGCTGAGGTGATTCTTGGTATAAAGATCACTCGTGGGAACAATGGTATATCAATATCTCAATCGCATTATATTGATAAGATCTTGAAGAAATTCAACAGTTTAAATTGTTCTCCAGTTGGAACTCCTATTAAACCTAACATTAGGCTTATGCCTAATCAAGGTAGCCCCATATCTCAACTTGAACAATAGGATGTTTGATGTATGTTATGATCAGCACAAGGCCTGATATTGCTTATGTTGTGGGAAAACATAGGCAGGCAATAAACAGATTGTTTAAGTACCTGAAAGGAACTACAAATTATAGTTTGTGCTATTCAGGTTTCCTCTCAGTACTTGAAGGGTTTACTAATGCAAGTTGGATCAACAATAAGGAAGATCATTTTTCCACAAGTGGATGGGTGTTCTTACTTGGTGGAGGTGCTATCTCCTGGGCCTCAAAGAAACAAACCTGCATCACAAATTCAACAATGGAATCTGAATTTGTAGCCTTAGCAGCAGCTGGTAAAGAAGCTGAATGGCTAAGAAATTTGATCTATGAGATTCCTTTATGGCCTAAACCGATATCACATATGTGAAACTTCGGGTTTTCCTGTACGTTTCTTGGACGTTATAATTAAATTTGTAAAATTCTATACTATGTGAGATACATGCAAACTCTGTGAATCATATGCTACGTGATTTTTCGTGCTATGTGATTTACATGTTCGTTTTGGTGGACTTTCGTGAAACTACTTGTATCTACATATGGTAATGGAGTGTGTGTATACATATAGAGCGTATCGTTTGACTTTTGCCTAAATTTCGAGGACGAAATTCCTGTAACATGGGGAGAATGTGACAACTCGAACCCTTGATCCTGATCGTCGAGAGACGAGCATTTTTGCTCGTATTCACTATTATTATTTATTATTATTATTAGTATTTATATCATCAATATTTAATAAAAATAATAATAATCCACGACGAGAGTTTCAATTATTTTTTCCTATGAGTTAATATAACCGGGCCAATCGGTTTAAGCGAGACGCATAGTTGTTCAAACAGGTTCGCACTCGGGCTAGGCCCAAGCCCACTCCCTAAACCTAAAACCTTAGCCTATTTAAACACCTTATAAACCCTTACCCCCCTTTTATTCAAATTCTCTAAACCCTATAACATCAAGCCAGCTGCAAAAGTGCCTGATCCCCCTCCTCTCCCTCGTTCAGATTTCCGGTGACCGGAAATCGGATTCCGGCCGGTGCCCTTCCCTCTCTGACGTCACACACCCTTAAACGAGCCTAACCCTTTCACCACTCCCGCTCCTCCCTCTCTATTGAGCATCGGCGGCCAAGAAGGAGCCGGTGCACCCTCCCCCCCCCCCCCGTACTCTCATTTCCCGGTGACGAATATCAAAAGATGGAAGTAGAGAGTGAGCAACGGAGAAGGAGATGACAGTGGCAACACCATCTCAGGCGGCAGCGCCGCTCACAACGGCGGTGGCGGTGACGCTTCACAACGACGACGGTGGGGATTCGAGTGGTGGTGTTTTTGGTTCGACAGCTTCTATTGCTGATGGTGTTTGGTCCGGTCAACAAGTCAGCAGGACCGGGTCTCATTTAAAGCTTCAGGTCTGTTCGGTTCAATGCTAGAGCAGATTTGGTTTCGATTCAAGAAGTGAACTCGGTCCAGATCAGAAGCAGGGACTGCTCGTGCATTCCTTTCGATCCTTCAACCCTCGGTTAGTTTATACCACTGTTTGTGTTTGTGTTGTGGGTTTGAATAATGGTTGGCAGTTTGCTCGATTCATGGGTGCGTGTATGATAATAAATGGTTGTTATTGCTTGATAAGTTGGATGTGTGAATGATAGGAAGACGTTGATTTACTGTGTTGGCAAAAGTGATTGTTTGAAAAATTATACAAGTCTAATGTTCACCATAATAAGGTGCGCAAAGTTGTCTGTTTGTTTATGGTTTACATGTTTGATGTTTAAAGTGATGATAGGGTTTGATGAAGTTCTCGTAACAAACTGTTAACTTAGAACCGGGCATGTGCTTGCTGATTAGTTTGAGTCATGGTGGTGTTATTGAGCTGATTGAATAAATGAGAATTGTTAATTAGGATATGGTATGATAAATATGTTTACCATGAATCTTGAGTTAAATAATGGATACTATTTGAGTGCTTAAAGATATGGAAATTGTATGATAAATTGACTTGAGTTTTGTATGAATATCATGACTGTGAATATGTAATGGTATGATGAAACTTGGTGATTTCAAGCTTAATAATGTGTGATTTAAACAAGGATTTTGAGTCATTACTTGATGTTTATATACATGAGGCTCTTCCTTTTTGTGATAATATGAAAACTGTTGAAATAACAATATTGAGATGATCGAAAACAACAAATCTATTATGAATATTATGAATTGTTCATGTGGATTGATGGAACAGTGTTAGAAGATGATTGGATTAGATCCGTTTTGAAATATGAGAAAGATGAACAATATGATTATGTGTTGAATGATGATATGAATATTTGAAAATTGTGGTGTTTGATCCGTTTTGGTTAAGGTGGAATATTTGGAGCATGTTTATGAATTTTGATTGGTCAGTACATGATATCATGATTGTGCAAAATGATTGGATCGTACAAGGGTGGTAAACATTCTAGAAAGATTCCCACAGTGGTTGCGAGTTGAGATCAGGCGGTTTCGACTCGAGACCACTTAGTGACCACTCGGAACCAGACAATCAACAGGGGACTCGAGATCGGGTATGTTGCGACTCGAGATCTCCTGATATCGACTCAAGCCTGACTCGAGACCTCATGGTTGCGACTCAGAAATGCACAACCCGATATCGTTTGGTTGCGACTCAGAAACTCATGGTTGCGACTCGAGACCTCTTGCTCTCGAGTCGAGACCACCCAGTTTCGGCTGAACAACTTTGCTTAGTTATTGGGCCGCACAAACTGATGTTATGGACTGTGTGCTACTGTTGTTGTTTAGCTGTTACTGTTTAGCTGTTTGTATGCTAGGATAGGCCCAATAATGTACATGCTAGTATGACTTGCGTGCTTTGTGTTAGATACGTGTAAATTATACGTGACATCTCTTGCATGCGAACCTAATAAATATTTAATAACCATAATAGGGTATGGTTGACCAACATAACACAAGTAAATTTACTACCGAGCAAAGCAAAGGTGAGTTCACTACTTTTTACTTAAAGCATGCGTTCCCGGTGGTTGGGAAACGGAACGAAACACATTTCCTAGTTTGGGATTGCTTACTATCTCCTTGTGCGGGATACGGTATTTCTATCTCCTTATGTGGGATACTGGTAACAACGCTATCCCCTTGTGAGGGATACGAACCTACTTTTCTCCCCTTATGCGGGACCTTTAGTTAATTACTGTTTATACTGGATGCAACAAGCAAAACTAAACGAAACTCTATCACTCAAGTCCTCACTTATTAATACCGATTAGTCGTCGGGGCCTGGTGAACGGGTTATTAGTTGATAGCGCTATTTAGGTCTCACCAGCCTCACACCATGCCCGCGTATGGGATCGGGAGTGAACTAATAGACTCTGGCAAACCGTCAATGATGATAGAACATTGACAAACGGGGCACTACAGAAACGTACGGATGAATAGTATTCGGTATTGTAAAAACAGTTTAGTAGCTTACTTATGGGGTAGCTCCCCATGGCATGTATAAATGAGTAAATTAACTGTTGAAACAAGTTTTTGGAAATAAAACTGGAAAACTCTAAACTCGTGAACTCACCAACGTTATGTTGACACTCTACTGCATGCTTTGCAGGTTGCTCGCTAACAACTTTGGACGAACGTTGCAATCGGATGGAGTGTGTGGTTTGTAAGTCCATAACTATTTAACTTGTGGTTTTAAATTACGGTATGTACATCTTTCCTTTCCGCTGCAAACTTAAACTATGTTTTGAAAAAATTAAAATGGCCGCTATTTACACCATTATTTGTAATAATAACTAAACGGTTCAAAATAATTAGTGGCTGGATCCTGGTCAGTCACACGCCTCGCGGTAGTACTCCGCATGTGGTTTTGAGGGTGTGAGAGATTGGTATCAGAGCCATTGGTTATAGCAAACTAGGTTTTAAATATAAAATATTTTTGGTTGGGAGATAAAATATTTTTATATGAAAACCAGACTATAACCGTTCTTTAGTGGAAACCACAATGACACCACACTCCGGATTGCAAGGTTCGTCAACCTCAGATGCTCACCTGGTAATGGTAGGCTATCAGCATTTACTTGTGCATAACTTATGTGTGTGAACACGCATGTGTGTATGTGTAAAATTAGCGTATATATGTTAGTACGTATGCGTATATTTAGTGTTAAACAACAGCGGATCATACAAAGGCTACGCTAGCTTGTTACGTGTTAAATAGGAGTGAGTCCTCCTAAACCTGATTCGAAACCACGATACACTAAGGGCAAGGAACCAGTTATTCCAAGCCCTCGTCCACGTATTTCCTGATATCACCCCTGGACTGCAAAATCGACACGAGGGACGTCCACTCGATAGACCTGCCGAGGAAAGGCCTGCTACGAAGCACATGGAGAAGTTACGAGAACGAATCGACAAAGGGGAGCCACCCCTATATCATGGGATATTAGAAGGAACGACGACGTCATTCGCATCCTTTTTTTTTTACTTGCGACTTAAGGAGTGAGACTTGTTCCCTCACACGACTGATCACCTGGATTCTTGAAGCATTCTAGTAAGTCTACACTTTTTCGGGTTTCTGTTTGCATGTCTCGAACGCGAAAAAGCATGCGTGGTGTATACTTCTCATTGCAATGCCAGCAATCGTCTCACCTTTCCATCGACCACGAAGTTATTTTCCCCTAATTCCTCATTACATGGTTAATCTTTATTCAAGTCCAACCTTATACCTTAGCACGCCCCAAAACCCAGCAAATTGATATCCTTCTTACAAACCGGCGTATTTGGAAGCGTGGCAAGACAAAGACACGAGCCAGTCAACCCACTGACGAGTACGGTGACCTAGATGCTTACCTTATCCTTCATATGCTAGAACCGTTATTTCTTAATGACTTTTCTGATTCCGTGGATCCTTTCGCTGGCTTTCGTACGAATCCGCATTTACTGCTCAAGATGGTATCCCCGGTTCTACCGTTTCTTTATCACGACATCCACGTTTCTTCGTATAGAAACCTTGACCAGATCTCTCATCATTTGGTGAATCCAACAAACTCGACCTTTAGTCGACAAACTTTTTAGCCCTTGAAATTCAGCAACTTGTTACTTCAATCGTACTTTCTCGAAAACCTGTTTTTGCAATTTCACATCGAAACCCCCTCGACGACGCAAACGCTACTCCAAACTCATTCGAGCGACTTAGAACTATCCACTCGAACTTGGTTTCTTACCGATTTGAGGAATCACATCCTGCCAGACGTCTCAATAGACTCTGAAACCTACAGACCCGCACGACGACCATCCCTCTCTAGCCGCTTCTTATTGTGCTAACCACATTGACGTAACACTCCTTATCGACAAGCGACGTTCTTTAAATTCTAACTACATACAACTTGTGTACGACCAGCTACCTCGTCGACATCAGATTAATCCTTATTTTCCGATCCCAAAGCCCTCATGTTTTGCCTCAAGTTTAAACGCATCGATTGCGACTATCCTTCTTACAAATTCTCGCTACTTGCGTTGTGTTTCACGAGTTCTATGATTCTGACCCTACTCTATTCTTCACAAATCTCCGTTTGGACGAATTTCTTTCTACAAGCGTTACTCGTTGGAGCAATGAGCCAAAGGTACCCCAGAGGTGAAGGTACCACAAGCATTGCTCTTCGAACCTGATACGATCAACACCTAGTCACGACACTCGAATTTATTCCATCCTGTCAAAAATTCAACGCTTGTTTCTTTCGACGACATCTGAACCTACTCCGAAAAACCGAGGTAGTCCGAACGACTCCTCCGCGCTACCCTGGCACCTCTACAACTCAAACCGCCTGCGTTAAGTTTCCCACACACGACTTTTAACGTCGCAACGCCCGCATTTCTTGACCGTATACGCAACCCCTCATGATTTTGACTCAAAAGAGTATCACCTGACATTAGGGAGATGCACAATAATCTGTAACTCCAGCAATTGAAAGATATTCTACGAGGTGCTTCTACCTTATTCTATCTTGTCCAAGGCATTGATGAAATGTCTGCTAGTAACGACACGTAACCAAAGAAACCGACAAGTTTTTGAACCTACAACCATCTATTTGATAGGAGTAGCTGCGGGGCACGGAGTGCCAACTTCTATCACTTTTGATCGAAACCCACGTTTTGCAATCGATTCGTCGCAGGTTGTGCACAAAGACCTTTTGGCCCACAGTTAGGCATGAGCACCGCTTATCGCCCGCAAACTGATAGTCAGACCAAACGCACCATCCAAACACTCAAAGGCATGCTAAGAACATGTGTTATCAGCCGTGGATACGAGTGACCCTTCCTTTTTGTAGAAATCTCTTCCAACAACTGCTACCGCACTAGCATTCAGGCAACACCATTTGAGGCATTGCATGGACGCAGATGCCGGTCACCTCTGTGTTGGGCGGAAGCCAAATTACCAGCCCAGAACTTGCACTTGACACAACGGGTAGGATTGCCCAGAATAGACAACGCATGGCGGCAGCTCCAGACCGTCAGAAAGACTACGAGGGTAAGCGTAGGAAACCTCTAGAATTCCTAGTCGGAAACTGGGTTCTACTTAAAGTTTCACCCTGAATGGGTGTGGTACGTTTTGGCTAACGGGACGAACTTAATCCGCGATATGTTGGACCGTTCAAAATTACCGAAAGGATCGGTAAGGTAGCTTTGCAGACTAAACCTGCCTGAAAAGCTGAGTGCGGTACACAACGTCTTTCACGTGCCTAATATGAAGAAGTGTCTGTTAGATGAAACATTCGTTGTTCCTTTTTAGGAACCCGTGATCAGCAACAAACTATGCTTCATTGAGAAACCGGTTGAGATCGAGGATCAAGAAATCAAAACCCTCGAGCGTAGTGTAACCAACAGACCGAGTTCGTTGGAACTCACGCCGTGGCATAGATTTTTACTTGGGAGTGGGAAAACCAGATGATGCGCATGTATCCCCAGTTGTTTACAAACATCACTCCCAGCATTGAAGCTACCACTAAATTTTGGGAAGAAATTTCAAACCAACAGGGGGTGATGTGACGCCCTACGAAAACGTTTAATCACACTAGCTTGTCAGTAGCTGCGCACTAAATTTCGGGACGAAATTTCTTGAACTTGGGGATAATGTGACACTTCGAGTTTTCCTGTACGTTTCTTGGATGTTATAATTAAATTTGTGAAATTCTATACTATGTGAGAAACATGCAAACTCTGTGAATCATATGCTACGTGATTTTTCGTGCTATGTGATCTTATGTGCTATGTGATTTATATGTTCGTTTTGGTGGACTTTCGTGAAACTACATATAGAGCGTATCGTTTGACTTTTGCCTAAATTTCGAGGACGAAATTCCTGTAACATGTGGAGAATGTGACAACTCGAACCCTTGATCCTGATTGTCGAGAGACGAGCATTTTTGCTCGTATTCACTATTATTATTTATTATTATTATTATTAGTATTTATATCATCATTATTTTATAAAAATAATAATAATCCACGACGAGAGTTTCAATTATTTTTTCCTATGAGTTAATATAACCGGGCCAATCGGTTTAAGCGAGACGCATAGTTGTTCAAACAGGTTCGCACTCGGGCTAGGCCCAAACCCACTCCCTAAACCTAAAACCTTAGCCTATTTAAACACCTTATAAACCCTTACCCCCCTTTATTCAAATTCTCTAAACCCTAGAACATCAAGCCAGCCGCACAAGTGCCTGATCCCCCTCCTCTCCCTCGTTCAGATTTCCGGTGACCGGAAATCGGATTCCGGCTGGTGCCCTTCCCTCTCCGATGTCACACACCCTTAAACGAGCCTAACCCTTTCACCACTCCCGCTCCTCCCTCTCGATTGAGCATCGGCAGCCAAGAAGGAGCCGGTGCACCCCCCCCGGTACTCTCATTTCTCGGTGACAAAGAACAAAAGATGGAAGTAGAGAGTGAGCAACGGAGAAGGAGACGACAGTGGCAACACCATATCAGGCGGCAGCGCCGCTCATGGCGGCGGTGGCGGTGACGCTTCACAACGACGACGGTGGGGATTCAAGTGGTGGTGTTTTTGGTTCGACAACTTCTATTGCTGATGGTGTTTGGTTCGGTCAACAAGTCAGCAGGACCGGGTCTCGTTTAAAGCTTCAGGTCTGTTCGGTTCAATGCTAGAGCAGATTTGGTTTCGATTCAAGAAGTGAACTCGGTCCAGATCAGAAGCAGGGACTGCTCGTGCATTCCTTTCGATCCTTCAACCCTCGGTTAGTTTATACCACTGTTTATGTTTGTGTTGTGGGTTTGAATAATGGTTGGCAGTTTGCTCGATTCATGGGTGCGTGTATGATAATAAATGGTTGTTATTGCTTGATAAGTTGGATGTGTGAATGATAGGAAGACGTTGATTTACTGTGTTGGCAAAAGTGATTGTTTGAAAAATTATACAAGTCTAATGTTCACCATAATAAGGTGCGCAAAGTTGTTTGTTTGTTTATGGTTTACATGTTTGATGTTTAAAGTGATGATAGGGTTTGATGAAGTTCTCATAACAAACTGTTAACTTAGAACAGGGCATGTGCTTGCTGATTAGTTTGAGTCATGGTGGTGTTATTGAGCTGATTGAATAAATGAGAATTGTTAATTAGGATATGGTATGATAAATATGTTTACCATGAATCTTGAGTTAAATAATGGATACTATTTGAGTGCTTAAAGATATGGAAATTGTATGATAAATTGACTTGAGTTTTGTATGAATATCGTGACTGTGAATATGTAATGGTATGATGAAACTTGGTGATTTCACGCTTAATAATGTGTGATTTAAACTAGGATTTTGAGTCATTACTTGATGTTTATATACATGAGGCTCTTCCTTTTTGTGATAATATGCAAACTGTTGAAATAGCAATATTGAGATAATCGAAAACAACAAATCTATTATGAATATTATGAATTGTTCATGTGGATTGATGGAACAGTGTTAGAAGATGATTGGATTAGATCCGTTTTGAAATATGAGCAAGATGAACAATATGATTATGTGTTGAATGATGATATGAATATTTGAAAATTGTGGTGTTTGATCCGTTTTGGTTAAGGTGGAATATTTGGATCATGTTTATGCATTTTGATTGGTCAGTACATGAAATCATGATTGTGCAAAATGATTGGATCGTACAAGGGTGGTAAACATTCTAGAAAGATTCCCACAGTGGTTGCGAGTCGAGATCAGGCGGTTTTGACTCGAGACCACTTAGTGACCACTCGGAACCAGACAATCAACAGGGGACTCGAGATCGGGTAGGTTGCGACTCAGAAATGCACAACCCGAGATCGTCTGGTTGCGACTCAGAAACTCGTGGTTGCGACTCGAGACCTCTTGCTCTCGAGTCGAGAGCACCCGGTTTCGGCTGAACACCTTTGCTTAGTTATTGGGCCGCACAAACTGATGTTATGGACTGTGTGCTACTGTTGTTGTTTAGCTGTTACTGTTTAGCTGTTTGTGTGCTAGGATAGGCCCAATAACGTACATGCTAGTATGACTTGCGTGCTATGTGTTAGATACGTGTAAATTATACGTGACATCTCTTGCATGCGAACCTAATAAATATTTAATAACCATAATAGGGTATGGTTGACCAACATAACACAAATAAATTTACTACCGAGCAAAGCAAAGGTGAGTTCACTACTTTTTACTTAAAGCATGCGTTCCCGGTGGTTGGGAAACGGAATGAAACACTTTTCCTGGTTTGGGATTGCTTACTATCTCCTTGTGCGGGATACGGTATTTCTATCTCCTTGTGTGGGATACGGGTAACAACGCTATCCCCTTGTGAGGGATACAAACCTACTTTTCTCCCCTTATGCGGGACCTTTAGTTAATTACTGTTTATACTGGATGCAACAAGCAAAACTAAACGAAACTCTATCACTCAAGTCCTCACTTATTAATACCGATTAGTCGTCGGGGCTTGGCGAATGGGTTATTAGTTGATAGCGCTATTTAGGTCTCACCAGCCTCACACCGTGCCCGCGTATGGGATCGGGAGTGAACTAATAGACTCTGGCAAACCGTCAATGATGATAGAACATTGATAAATGGGGCACTACGGAAACGTACGGATGAATAGTATTCGGTATTGTAAAAACAGTTTAGTAGCTTACTTATGGGGTAGCTACCCATGGCATGTATAAATGAGTAAATTAACTGTTGAAACAAGTTTTTGGAAATAAAACTGGAAAACTCTAAACTCGTGAACTCGCCAACGTTATGTTGACACTCTACTGCATGCTTTGCAGGTTGCTCTCTAACAACTTTGGACGAATGTTGCAATCAGATGGAGTGCGTGGTTTGTAAGTTCATAACTATTTAACTTGTGGTTTTAAATTACGGCATGTACATCTTTCCTTTCCGCTGCAAACTTAAACTATGTTTTGAAAAATTTAAAATGGCCGCTATTTACACCATTATTTGTAATAATAACTAAACGGTTCAAAATAATTAGTGGCTGGATCCTGGTCAGTCACATGCCTCGCGGTAGTACTCCGCATGTGGTTTTGAGGGTGTGAGAACATATATCTATCAGATGTGATAGTACAGCTACTTTGACTAAGGCTTACAGCCAAGTGTATAATGGAAAGTCTAGACACCTAGGTGTTAGACATAGCATGATTAGAGAATTAATAATGAATGGAGTGATATTTGTTGACTTTATAAGATCTGAGTATAATATGGTTGATCATCTAATTAAAAGGTTAGGAAGAGATCTCGTGAACAAATCAGCCAAAGGGATGGGTTTAAGGTCCATACTTTAATATCCTATGCCAAGACACCCAATTCCCATCTAATACAACGTTAGATGCTGAATTCAATGTGGAAAGCTTGTCATAAAGATATTGGAACACAACATTAGAATCATCCCAAGGTTTGTGTTTAGACTGCAAAATAAAGTAGGTTGAAGTATAACTTCTTAATAGTTCTTTGATAAATTGCATTTGCAGGTGCAAGAATAAAGAAACTACCTATAAGAGTATGAAGTTTAGCCGCTTCAAGAAGCTTGGACTTGGCTTCGATATACTCTTTGAATGATTGGACATAGGCTAGTAAAATATAATGTCATGTAAGAACATATGGGTTGTAAACTTATGTGAATTTTACCTTCAAGTATTCAAATGGATAGCAAGGGTTCAATCCATAGAGACACCCCGATATTCGAATATTTGGATCGTGTAATTTACTATGATGAAAATTCAATCCTCGGGACATTTTCATTTACGCATGAGTTTGAGATCTTTGAGAATTGAGTTGAGTTAATCATGGATATCACTAAAATGGGGGAGAAATGTTGGTAATTTTAGTGATTATCAACATTTGTAGTGGTATTGGATTAACTCGTTGAATATGTATTCTCGTTATATATTAATCGAGTTAGGTGATGCAGGATTGGCGGACTTGTTGTTATAACGAGCTAGTGTGTTTAATCGGATTTGAGCCAAATATATTTATTAAATGGGACAATTAATTGGATGTTGTTAAAAAATTCAATGGGCCGGCTATACTAACTGGTATGTTAATGATGTATATGTAATTAAGATTTATCAAATATTTGAGGGTAATATATTACTGTTAATATATATTATATCTAACTTATAATAAAAGACTCCAAATAATGCCACATGGCATTCTCTCATTCAACCTCATAAATTTTATTTATATTTGTTTAATAAATTTCTTTTAATATTAATATTAATTAATAATCAATATAGAGATATCACTTATTTTTATCCTTATCTTTATCTAAAATTAATAAATAACTTCAATTTAGATCCTTTGTTTTTTACTTTTAACCAAAAGTTTTCATCTTTTGCAATTTAATCCCAACTCTTTTTTATTTCAATTTTGGTCCATCATACTTTTCATCTTTCCCAAGGTTTTCGTTTCGTTCTAAATTTTGTGAGTTAATGCACCGCAACGTGCGTGTGGGGATCAACATTTTTTCGTATATTTTTTTCCCGTTTGACTGACCCGTCACGTCACATCAATTTTTCTGCGTTTGACAAGTTCGTCTAACACGCGAATCCTAGATGGACTTAGTTATTTTTTTCTATGTTTTACGTTTTGGTTTAATTTCTCAGCAACGAGCGTGCGTGATTCAAAGATTTTACGTATGTTTTTCGCTCGACGTTATTTTTTTTCCCATTTTTATTTATTTTGATTTTACGAGCGTTTCCCGGTGTTGGTGGTCGCTGACAATGGTATAGCATTGCTATTACTTAACACAGTTTTATGAAAACCGCTGCAACGCAGGGGCTTGATACTAGTTAATTGTAATATATGTGATTAGATATATCCAAATGTGGGTTTGGGCATTTGCTTACAATTATTACTATACTAGGTTATCACCCGGGAAATGCTTCCCGGGCTGGAGAAAGTTATTAATATTAATTATTAATGATCGATATATTAACAAAATAATACAAACATATTGACATATTATATAAATCACTTTCAAAATGTTGCTTGGTTTTAAAAGGCATGAGGCGCTACCGTGTGTTTTGATTCCAAAAGCCAATTCATATTAACTATAAAAAAACATCAACACCATGAGTATTATATTACAAAATGCAAGATATCCTCAATTTACTAGTTAGTACCTGATTCTTTACAACCTTGCCCAAATAGTTCCAGTTTCATATTTTACCCAACCCCATCTAACGGTTATATTTTTCTACGATTTATTATTTCGAGTTTTTCATAATATTCTATAGGCCAGACAGATATGCGCTATTTACCTTCAATGTGTATATGTGCTCGACCAATGGACGTCTACCAAAAAGGTTGAACATAATATTTATAATTCATTATTGTGTTAATAAATTTCTTATAAACAAAGTTACATATTGAATTAAATAACAAAAGTTGAATTACAAATAAAAAACTATAAAATCCACAAATCTATAGTGAACTCCCTCTTGTAAAGCTTAGCAGGAATGGTGGTACTTATGATTACCCGGATGTGATGGTTGCGGACCTTGTGATGAGAAGGCATCACACTGTACACCTATTCAATAGAACCATTTAAGGTCATTATAATACACAGTGATCTCAGCCAAATGCACGTTAGTTCTATATATTAATTATTAACCAAATGCACATTAGTTCTATATATTAATTATTAATGACTAATCTATAATTAAAATCATATAAAGAAATTGACATATTAACGTGTGAGATATAAAGAAACTTATAAAGCATCTGGATCCTATTAATACTTAGCTAATGCGTCAATTTTTACTTGGCCTTAGCTAATGCATCAGTATCTTTAGCAACATTTCATGCTTATTGAAATCCCCTAAAACATGTCTTGACCCATTATCCCATCCTTCTATTTTACCACCTATAATAATAAGTTAACCACTAAGCTGGAGGAGTAATTCACCTGTAGTTTGGCCATAAACCCTTCATTCTCTTCTTCTAACTCCCTAATCAAAGCTTTCACACAAATAAGTTCTCTATCATATGTAAAGGAACGATTTAAAATATTAAACATAAAAAACAATACTATCTATATTTTTATATTTTATTTTTAAGAATATCATAGTAGTAATTTTATTCATACCCATGCCAACAATTTCCTAATCTTAAATTCTTGAGCAACTAACTGAAATGCCTAAAACAACAGTATCTCCCCATTCTTCTGTTAACTATAATACACACACCAAATAAAACCAACATTCTTTTTACTCCTTTGCAGTTAAAACTTGTTCAAAAAGTTCAAAATAATACACTTAACACTCCAATCAATTCTTAATGTTAAACTATGTTTATAATAATAATCAACTATATTAAAGCTATTTCATTTGTTTGTTACTCAAAATTCAATAATCTCAGCATGTACCCTATGATAGAGATGCATTATCTCTATAACTTATCAGTTTATATTCTACAAACTCTACGCGACCAATTGGGATAAATTTCATTTTAGAATGAACATAACTAAAAGCTTTAACTTCAGAACAATTATAATTAGCTCATGATTAATAACAGTTTTAAAATCTAACCATTACCTTAAACCTAATGGGTGCAAGTGCTTTAGCTGTTGCTGTACATAACTCATCACTCAAATTGCATGGATTTATAAACACTTTGTAACTGCCAAAAAAATAATAAACAATTTTAGCATTTTTTTTATTTGAAACTATATGAAATTATGTACCTGTGAAGTGAGTCATCAACATGATCTATACCTTTCATGAAGTTCACATTCAAGTTCAACTTTTTGGCTGTAATTTGTTATTATTGAAACTGGTAAAAGTGAAATTGCAAAATTCTGATTTTGAAACTTTGACTTTTCTTCATTCGATATTAAATAGTATTACAAAATTCTGATTTTGAAAAATAGTAAAAATTAAAAATTATACATTACAATTAACACTTAATAAGATATCTCGTTCTCTCGCCTTCTTCCATGCAATTTCATTGTTTGTTTTAATTTGCAGATCAGCAAGCATATCACAGGTCTTTTGATCTTGTTTCAGCAGATGTGTGATAAACTCTTCTGCTTTTTCTTTAAACTCTGATGGAGGAGAACAGACGACTTCATCCAGCAGTGCAATGCTACTCCAGGTTTGCTTATAATATTTATCACTCACCATAGCAACTTTTTTGTTGAGTTCTTCATCTTTTCTCTGTTCTTCAAGTGACCATCTTGAAAATTCAATTTTAAGATCGGCAGTTTCAGACCAGTGGTAGAAGCTTTTGCTTGCCATTTAGAAAGAGTGTTAGTGTTTTTTGGACAGTTTGTTTTAGGGTGAAGGGTTTTTAAAAATGAAGTGTTGATGTTTTCAAGTAAACTAATCATGAACCTTTATAGTGTGTAAAATGTTTGATGTGGTAAATGAACAGACATTACCTAATTATGATAACCTTTTTTGAAGGTTTAAATTTTGTTCTTTGGTTTTCTAGATATTTAATTTTACTTGCTTTCCCATTAAATCATTAAATGTACATGTTTTTTAAATATAAATTTATACACGTTTTCCCATTAAATCATTAAATGTACATGGTTTTTAAATATAAATTTTTATTTAATGGTTGCATTTAAATCTGACCTTTGGGCTGTTACAGATTCTATATAATACCATTGACAATTCAAATGTTGTTTCATCATACACAGATTCATTCACTGAAAGCCAAAGATCAACTGTTATTGTTTGCTTTAGTTCTTATAAATACATTAAAATGGAGTCATATTCTGACGATTTCAAGCAACGCTTTATTAAAAAAATCGAAGAGCAAGTTTTGGCTGATAGATCTACTCTTCAAGAGTTGAAGAGGTGTTTTAACGGACTACAACTTGGTCTCCTGACAAGAGACGAGGTTTCGAGAAACCTGAGGGCGATGCCAACTACTTCCGTTCGTGACCTATGTATTGCGAGTAATATAGAGTGTGGAGATAGAGACCTAGAGTTCATGAGAAAGATCAATGACATACATCGAGAAGTTCAGTGCAACATGGAGTTGAAGTTAAAGTTACTTGATTCTTGCTATTAGAGTTTAAGTGTCTGATTAGTTTTGTTTTTTATATGTAATTATTACTTTTTAAATACTTTATATGGATGATCGTATTATTTTTACTTCTTTTTAAACTTTTTGATTTAACAATGTTTAATCTTTATTTAATTTTCTCCTTCAACAATTCTCGAAGCCAAACAGTTTCAACAAACCCGAGTAACTTTTATCTGAATTTGGATTATGTTAAGATTGTTTGGTAGTTGTATATATTCTAGGGCTAAAGTCGAAAGATCCATTAGTGACAGCATCACTCAATATGCTAGTCTTATAGAGCCAAGTTTATATCTTTTAATATATGTTTGTTTATTTAACGACATATTATGATAACAAACGAAGGTGAACACGAAAATAATTTTATAGCACTGAGATTAGAAAAAGACGTATAACAGGCAAGAAAGTAATTTTATGAAACCATGTTGAGGTAAAATGAGAAAAACAACCGTGTAGTCATTTAACATGATTTTCGTCCTAATTTACAGCAAAAAGATGACAATAAAAACCCTAATGAAGGCTACCTTCAACCTAAATAATCCTAGAAATCAACCTAAAACAGTCTACAACACCCAAAAGTTAGAGTTTATACTATGCGGATTGCTTAAAAAAGGCCTCGGAAACACACAAACAAATTCAAACTGAAACTAAGTTACAACATAGCAATGTTGAACTTCTACTCTAATCACATTGTTTAACACCATGAATGACAATATAAAGTTTATGCTTAAGATACATACCAGAAGTCTTTACGATAGAACAACCATTAGTTGTTGGAAACATGAAGCTTTGACCTATCAAAAAGTTTGATGGTTGTTTTGGTATCTCCAATGGCCTAACTACACTTTCAAGCCATTCAATAGCTTTAAACCTTGTCATAGCTACAAAAAATGAAAAAAAAAATCAAATAATCAACAACGTTTCTATTGTTTTGTTAGAAAGAATCTGAAGGCAAAATTTTTATATATAGATAACTGCTCCTTGGACTTACCTTGAAGGTAGAGTAACACTAAATAATACCATTTCAAACTTGAGCGAAAACAACACTAAAGGATACCGTTTCGTAATTATGACATCAACGAGGACTACATAGCATACCTGAGAGATTGACACGTAGCCAATTCTATGTCATCATCTAAGCTCCTTTAATAGATAACATCATGTTCAAGATAACCTCTTTCGTGTTCATGTGAGCAAGAAGAGAGAAAGACACAAAGGATGTGTCAAACACAGTTCACATGATACAGATTTGACACCTGAACCTGTATCATCTGAACTATGTTTCACACCTCCTTTGTGTCTTCCTCTCTTCTTGCTCACATGAACACGAAAGAGCTTATCTTGAACATGAGTAATAACACAGCTGTCTTCTACATCCATCGCTAGATTCAAAGGGAAAATATGGTCAAAATCAAGAAACACAAGATTAATAATATTTAATGTTTTGAATGTGATGGTTGATACCTTTAAGATGAAATCGAAGTGGTGAACAGTCTTACATCAGATGCAATATACCTACGCAAGAGACATCAATTAGTTTCAGCAAATAGAAAGGATCATTGAATTACCTAAATACCTAATTTCAAGACCTAAACTGTACGCAATTTAAATTATCAACAATTTTCATCAACAATTTTAAAACAGAGATCTTGTACCTGATAGAAGACAGTTGACTGCAGAGCTCTATGAAAACACTACATGTAATGAAAAACCCCAAATTAGAACACTAATTTCTAAAATACAGCAAATTACCACAAATAAAGCTTTTAAATAAAGCAAACTTCAAAGTAAAATAAAACACCACATGCAATAAATAAATTTCAACCAAAATCAAGCAAATGACAACAAAATTACAAAATCCTGAACTAAACCAATCTGGCTTTACAACTACTCTTAACAGTTTTAATATAATTAATAACAGTTTTAATAACAATAGATTGCAGCAATATAATATAATATTTACCGTAGGAAAGTATTGGCAGCCCAATGACCACTGTTCGTTTCATCGCCACTTCTTTCTTCTTCGTTCTCGGATCTTTAGCAGCCTGCACAGCAATTGCCATAGCTTTACCTAAACAATAATCCATGGACATATTAAAAATCAAATCTTTTTAACCCCTAATCGAAAAACATCCAAAACACGATGCAAAATCAATAAACTTATCATTGGTTTACCAATCGTTGCACAGAAGATCTAAAATCACCAATTCTATTAACACGATGGTCAAACACAAAGATTTATTATGCTGAAATTGGCAAGTATATAAAAAGAATACACAAGTTATTTACCTAACATCACTGCCCTTACAGAATATGCGAATAGATGGATAACCTTGTATGTGGTGACTGAAATCCAATTAGAAAAAAATTAATAAATAACAATTTATATAAGTAGAAAAATATAGAGCAATGAACCAACAACTGGAACCACAACTAACGTGCAGAAAACAGAATAACACGATAACCAATGGTGTCCGAAAACATAATATAAATCCTATCTGAACAATCAGTTGAAGCTGTATCAGTCCTATCAGATACATAATTCTTCATTACCTAACCATGAGCTGCACCACAATTATCACATAACATCTTAAATTCTATGAGTACTAATTTGACCATACATACACAACGCATACACATACAGCTATAAATAACCGGTCAAATAAGCGATAAATTAGCCAGTACAATCACACAACATCGTAAATACTATGAGTACTAATTTGAAACTTAAGTTAGCCAGTACAATCACACAGATGATTAATAATTGCTGATTCAAAAATCATACAGGAAGATCCTTCTTACCGAAATCACCATGGGAACCCTAGCCATCATCGCCTCGCAGATGTAGACACAGGACATCGATGATTTTCGTTTTATCAATCCTACAATACTATTGATTGTAGAACCTCTTGAATCATTGAGAGAAGAAATCGAGAGGACGATGATGCTAAATCATAAGGGTTTATTACCCACATAATTACCAACTTATAACTACTTTCAATTCGACTAATCACTGGACCATTAGTGATTAATCTTGAAGTCAACCGTTAATTACGACGGTTTGACTTTTAAGCTAAAACTAAGCTAAAATTTAATTAAGAAATGTTAAGCAAACTTACAAGAGTCCTATGAACGACCAGAGATCACTTGAGAGAGGTCTTGAGCTCCAGAATGATAAGGAATGCAAGAATGAAGGTGTGAAGAAGTGTTTGCAACTTCATGGCCTTTTATAGTGATTTAATCACCACAAATTTTTGACACACAAGTCTACAAGTGACCATAACCTTCCCACAAGTGTCCCTAGATGTTTAGGGGTTATTTAGGGGCCAAGAAAAATGAGGAAAATCATTTGAAAGGTCAGAAACGCGTTTAAACAGCAAGCAGGCCCGTTTTCTGTTACTGGGCACCCCTTGCGCACCGTAAGCAAAAAGTCTTGCGGTGCGCAAGGCTTCTGATCAGCCTTTACATTTTCAAGTTTTTGCATAAATGACTCTTGGCCCTTCCGAAAGGTCAACTAAGCTTAATACTTGCAATTTGACCCCTTTTTATTTACCTACAAGGGCTTTAAGACTTGTACCCACTTTGCCAAGTCCCTGGACACTTCTGGTTAAGCCGAAAAGTCATAACTTTCAATGTTAACGCTTTAAACCCTTGTATACGAATTTGATCATAACTTGCTCATACGATAACGAAACTTTATGAAATTTATGTCGTGCATTCTAGTGAGCATAATTAACCGTTACAAAGCTTCAGGTTTGCTAAAGGGTCACTCAGAGGTATAACTTAAACATGTTGACACATTTATCCCCTGTAGTTTGTAATCTCTCACTTTCTTTCATATTTAGCTTCGTATGATCCATGATTTATTCGTTCGAAGGTATGAGCATCATGCAGGGTTAATGTATAATATATTTATTCACTGTTGACATTTAGAACTCGTATTTTCATATACTTTTCATGTCTGTCAACCTTAGTCCTTTCAGAACATTCTTTCACACGTTCAAACATATGACACGTGTCAACACATTATAGGACGTGAATTTTCGAGGTGTTACAGTAATCTTGTAGATCTAAAGGCCTATGAGTGGTTTTTCAAAAGAACCAAGTGAAAGGAATAAGTTTTATTAAAACTTGGATATTACATGAACTTAACACATTTTTAGTGGGTAAACAAGTGTAGGAACACTTGTGTGAAAAGAAAATTTCACAAAGAAATAATTTTAGAAAATATGACATGAAGTTGTAAATGGCCAAATTCTTTAAAAATGAAGTTTTTAAGAAACTAATCACATTTTTAAAGATAACAAGACCTACTAAATGTGCTAGTAAGTCACTACATGTTTTTATAAATTTTCAAGTTCATAAGTTCATGGTTTATGCTTGTTTTTGGACAAGATTGTGTCACACCCCTATTTTCCACGTGTCATCGGTGGGCCCGGTGGGGAGTATCGTGACGTAGTTGATATCATCATAGTCAAACAACACAAATTAAATATGCACAGCGGAAGCAAAAGATAGATTTATTTCAACCGAATAAATATTGTAATATTAAGTATCACAAGTAGTTGAAACAGATCCACAGGCGGATCAAAAGAAAAAGGAAATTTGTTCAACAGATTTATTTGCATCCAAGCTTGCGAGACTCTAAGTGATGCTAAGGAGAGGCCAGCCTATTACGCGTAGTACCTGCACTTAACCTTTTTGGGAAAATACGTCAGTTTACACTGGTAAATACAATTTAACTGACTCATTTTGAAAATATTTAAAATTTATTTGAATGCACATGGCACAAAAAGATTTTTATAACTTGGGATAATTATTTGAATATAAACTTGTAAAAGATTTACATGTTTCTTATGCGTCCAGTAGCCCGGGTCTACACCGGGTTAAAGATCAATAGACACACCACATGATATAATCCCGCAACGGTTTAACCCAAAACCGGAGGTTATACCTTAATATTTATGCACAACGGGTGTACGCCTACACCCGTATGCTTAGGTCGTGGCCATTTCCTAAAATGATGCCAAGGATATTCGGGACATGGTCATTAACCCCCCAAAGGCTTTAAGCAAACAAAACAATTTTAACGGGCCATTTCAATGA
The DNA here is from genome assembly GCA_030545235.1 of Helianthus tuberosus. Taxonomy (NCBI): domain Eukaryota; kingdom Viridiplantae; phylum Streptophyta; class Magnoliopsida; order Asterales; family Asteraceae; genus Helianthus; species Helianthus tuberosus. Next base: position 44,061,320 of record CM060438.1, on the reverse strand, counting down.
TTTAACCTACATTTGATTAAAGATTCAATGCCCGACCAAGCGGTATTTTATATACCGTACCCCAAGCCCGTATAGGGAAAATAAGTTAAAAGTATTTACCTGAGTAAGTATAGTCACAATAAGCAAGTGCAAATATCTTTTACTGGATCTCCTATTCTGGAACGAAGGTTTATAATAACCTATTAGAATCCTAACGGGTCTTTAATTTAGCCTAAGCTTAGACCGGTTAGTTTTAAAGAAAGAATACGGTTCAATCGCATGGAAGGCAAAGACCGGTTTAGAATGTGGTTTTGACCCGACAAGCTTGCATGCTTGTTTAATATGGGTAACTTGAACACATTCTGGATTTTTAGACAATAACGATATGGTTTGACCCGTTTCGGCTAAAATGTGTAAACTAGTTACATATGTCACACCCCCAAAATCCACCTGCGGAGTACTACTGCTTGGAGGCGTGACTGACCAAGATCCAGCCACCAATCATATTGAACAAGCATGTAAGTAATTATAAAAGTTCAACCAATACAATTGGTGTCCACACAAAACATAGTTAAGTTGCAAGCGGAAGCATAAGTCTTAAATCAAAACATAAGTTTAGTTGTTTCAAAGTTTAACATGGCACACAGTCGTCCATGTCCCACAACGATCCTCCTCCATGCAAGCTCCAGCTAAGAACCTAAGGACCTGCAAAGCATGTAGTAACGAGTCAACAACAAGTTGAGTGAGTTCACGGTTGGGTGTTCGTTTTAAGTTGTTTCGAAAACAGTTTCCTTTAGCTGGCATCCTGCCGTGTGGGTTACCCCATAGTTAAAAACGTGACTTGTTTATTCCCGTTTACTCTGGCAATCCTGCCGTGGGGGCTACCCCGTGTTAGTTATCTGGCATTTCGGCCGTGGGGGCTACCCCATGTATACACTAGACTCGTTACCATATCGACTGCTGACTGTAGTCATGTTTATGTGCCCTGAAACTGTCAATGTCTATCATCATTGACGTGCCCCAGATCCATTAGTTCACGCCCGTCCTCTGCGGCACGGTGTGAGGTTTGTCAGACCTAAATAGCGCTATCTAACTAATGACCCGCTCGCCATTGGCCCGGCGATTTAGTCGATATAAAAAGGAGGGACTTCGTGATAGAGTTTTGGTCTAGTACGAGTTATCTGTCCGTGAGGACGAGGAATTACATTCCTGAACCTTTGCTGTCCTACCCAAGGAGGACGAGGAACCCAAGTTCCTTAACCCCAATTCCCGACCCCTGGGAATCCCATGCTTTGTAGAGGGTGTGAACTCACCTTGGTTTGCTCGGTAGAAACACAGAAAAGTCAAACAAGCAATGTTGTGGCTACTCACGTCCTGTCATAGTGGTATCATACAATCAGGTTCGTATTCAAGTAGTGCACGTATGGCATTCACGTTTAATAGCAAGTAGCATGCAGGTATAATTTATGGCATACACTCATAACCATACGGTTCACAAAGACACTTATGAGTTCAGTATACAAGCGAACAAGGCCCAATAATCCGGCCCAAGCACTTCGGCCCGTAACAGTGAGAGCCCAAATAGTGTGTACATGCACATGGGCTCGAGTCGCAACCGGACTCGCAACCACGGTTTCGGTTCGTGCTGTCTTGGTTACGAGTCGCAACTGGACTCGCAACCGGGGTTTCGAGTCAAACGGTTTATGTGCTGATCACTTGTGGTTTCGAGTCGCAACTAGGTGTTTGCGACTCGCAACTGATGTCGCAACCGGGGATTTCGACTCATCAAGCAGTGGTTTCGAGTCGCAACTGATGGTTTCGGTTGGACAACTGCTGATCCGGAACAGTGTACTATCCAATGAGAATTTGATTTCAGAAAATGGTTTGTACTACCCACTTAAACATGTTTGTTTGTCTAGTAATTTACTAATTTGGATCAAACATATCAGATTTCAAATATTCAAGCATGCTCATATGATATTCAAGTTGTTCTTCACACATTCATCATGTTCATCAATATCCAAGTAGTTCATCATATCATAACTTGAAACAACAATCCGAAATATTCAAACAACTAATCCGATTTCCACATAAGTGCAGCCATTTAACAAGCATTCTGATTTGTAAGCTAAGAGCATGCAATCCGATTTCATAACATGAATAACAATCGAGCATTCCAACAACAAATCCGAATAATATGAGCATTATACACACCGATTTCATGAACACCAACCATTTATGGTTTAAATCACATTAAATCACAAACATCATTAACTCATCATGCAATCAATCCGGAATCTAAGTATGATAGTTTATTAACATCATCATGTATAAATCTAACAAACCAACATATTACCAAGTCACACAAGATACATCATCATTAACAAAATATCACATCATCATCATCAACAACAACCGAAATCTAAACACACAATGAGAATCACTAACCGGTTAGAGGAATAGTGGTGAAGGATGAAGCTTTGTTTGGTGTGAACAAGCAAAATCCGAGAATCCTTTTGTGGTGGTCGGTTGGTTGGATCCGAGAAGAAGGAGGAGGGTGTTGTGGCTTAAGGTTTCCGTGAGGGAGAGAGGGAGAGTATGTGTGGGAGAGTATGTGTGTTGTTGCCCAAAAATGACAAGTATGGCTAACATGAGGATTATATACTAGTCCTAAGTAGTGCACCCTAATGGACTCGGATGAGGTGCACGGCCCAACCGGCCCCTATGTCACACTAGTTCACTCGAGACCACATGGTCTCGAGTCGGGTTCATGGCTTTCGGCTCATATACATACTCGAATACATACACACAAGTACACATGTAACATAACACATAATCATATAAAAGATCGTAGCTTATCATTAATCACATAAGTTTAACTATTCACACGTTTAAGCATACAACGAAAGGTTCTAAATTTCGAGTTGTCACATCATCCCCAAGTTGAAAGAAATTTCGTCCCGAAATTTGGTAGGCACTCACTGAGGAAGCTAGTTAAGTTGTATGGTTTTCCCGGTTTTCCTGGGGTGTCACATCCACCCCCCGTTGATCTGGAATTTCGTCCCGAAATTCCGTAGCTTCGGCCTCAGTAGTGGGTATACTGTTTGCGAACAGTTGGGGATACTTTTGTTTCATCTGATCTTCGCGCTCCCAGGTGAACTCTGGGCCGCGACGTGAGTTCCAACGAACTCGAACGAGAGGTATTCTAGTGCTCTTGAGGACCTTAACATCCCGGTCCGTGATTTCGACTGGTTCCTCGACGAATCGTAACTGCTCGTCGATAGTGAGTTCCTTCAAAGGAACTACGTGGGTCTCATCTGACGGACACTTCTTCAGATTCGACACATGGAAAACGTTGTGAACTGCACCGAGTTCCGCTGGTAAGTTTAGTCTGTAGGCCACCCTGCCTATTTTCTCAATGACTTCGAAAGGTCCAACGTATCGTGGGTTAAGTTTGCCGCGTTTACCAAAACGAACCACACCCCTCCAGGGTGAAACTTTGAGTAGTACCCGCTCCCCAACCTGGAGCTCAAGTGGTTTCCTGCCCATGTCGGCGTAAACTTTCTGACGTTCGCGAGCGGCCGTCATGCGTTTTCGTATCTGAGCGATCTGCTCGGTTGTATCTACCACATATTCTGGACCAGTGATCTGACTATCTCCCACCTCTGCCCAGCAGAGAGGAGACCGGCATTTACGTCCGTACAATGCCTCAAACGGAGCAGCTTTAATGCTGGTGTGGTAGCTGTTATTGTACGAGAATTCCACAAGTGGCAGATGCTTTTCCCAGCGGTTGCCAAAGTCGATTACACATGCACGAAGCATGTCTTCTAAGGTTTGAATAGTGCGCTCGGACTGCCCGTCCGTCTGAGGATGGTACGCTGTGCTCATGTCTAGTCGTGAGCCGAAGGATTTGTGCATGGCTTGCCACAGCTCTGAAGTAAATCGTGCATCTCGATCCGAGATGATGGAGGTGGGCACCCCGTGCCTCGAAACAATTTCCTTGATGTATATTTCTGCAAGAGTGGAGAACTTATCCGTCTCCTTGATAGCCAAGAAGTGTGCAGATTTTGTGAGTCGATCCACGATCACCCAAATAGTATCGTTCCCGCGCTGGGATCTAGGTAGGCCAGTAACAAAATCCATGGAAATTTGCTCCCATTTCCATTGAGGTATCTCTGGTTGTTGGAGCAGGCCTGAGGGTTTCTGGTATTCCGACTTGACTCTCGCACAAGTCAAACACTTGCTGACGTAAGTTGCTATGTGGGCCTTCATGCTAGGCCACCAATACGTAGTTTTGATGTCGTGGTACATTTTATCCGATCCTGGATGTACCGAGTAGCGAGACTTGTGTGCTTCGTCCATCACAAGCTCTCGTAGGTTTCCATAGAGTGGGACCCAAACGCGTCCCGTCACGTAGTAAGCACCGTCTTCCTTTTGTTCTAATCGTTGCCTTGATCCGCGTAGGGCTTCAGCCCTGACGTTTTCTGGTTTTAGTGCTTCTATCTGAGCTGCTCGTATCTGGGAAGGCAGACTAGAATGGATCGTGAGTTGTAAAGCTCGCACGCGCTTAGGCGCAGTGTCCTTTCGACTAAGGGCGTCAGCCACAACATTGGCCTTGCCCGGGTGATACCTGATTGAGCACTCGTAGTCATTCAGTAGTTCGACCCATCGTCGTTGTCGCATATTCAGTTCTTTCTGCTTGAAGATATGCTCGAGGCTCCTGTGGTCGGTGTAGATCGCGCACTTGGTACCATACAGGTAATGCCGCCACAACTTAAGTGCAAAAACAACAGCTCCCAGCTCTAAGTCGTGCGTAGTGTAATTCTTCTCATGAACCTTGAGTTGGCGTGAAGCGTAGGCTATAACTTTATCTCGTTGCATCAACACGCAACCAAGACCCTGAATTGATGCGTCGCAGTAAACCACAAAGTCGTCTGTGCCTTCCGGCAAGGAAAGGATAGGTACGCTACAAAGTCTATCCTTTAGGTGCTGAAATGCCAACTCCTGTGCGTTTCCCCAGCGATAAACAACGCCCTTCTGCGTTAGTGAGGTGAGAGGCTGTGCAATCTTAGAAAAATCCTTAATGAATCTCCGGTAGTATCCTGCCAAACCCAAGAATTGGCGAATTTCCTTTGGTGTACGAGGTGCAGGCCAGTTCTTAATCGAGTCTATCTTGGATGGATCAACGTGAATCCCATCCTTGTTCACCACGTGGCCTAGGAAATGGACTTCTCGAAGCCAGAAGTCGCATTTCGAGAACTTTGCATAGAGCTGTTCTGTTCGAAGGAGTTCCAGAATGAGTCGCAGATGCTGCTCGTGTTCCTCCCGACTCTTGGAATAGATCAGGATGTCGTCGATGAAAACTATAACGAACTTGTCCAGGTAAGGCTTGCACACTCGGTTCATCAAGTCCATGAAAACCGCAGGTGCGTTTGTCATCCCAAAAGGCATGACCAAAAACTCATAGTGCCCGTATCGAGTTCTGAAAGCTGTTTTGGAGACGTCCTCTTCCCGGACTCTCAGCTGGTGATAACCCGATCTCAAATCAATCTTCGAATAGTAGCTCGATCCTTGCAGCTGGTCGAACAAGTCGTCGATACGCGGTAGAGGATAACGATTCTTCACCGTCACCTTGTTGAGTTCTCGGTAGTCGATGCACATTCTGAAAGTACCGTCTTTCTTCTTCACAAATAATACTGGAGCTCCCCAGGGCGATGAGCTTGGGCGAATGAAACCCTTATCTAAGAGTTCTTGTAGTTGCGTGGAGAGTTCCTTCAACTCTGACGGAGCTAGACGATAAGGTGCACGGGCTATGGGCGCAGCTCCAGGAGCTAGTTCGATCTGAAACTCGACTTGGCGATGAGGCGGAAGACCAGGTAATTCCTCAGGAAATACCTCTGGATAATCGCGTACAACTGGAAAATCTTCTATCTTCTTCTCTTTCTCCGTGGTGTCAGTAATGAGAGCCAAAATGGCAGTGTGGCCCTTTCGCAAGTACTTTTGGGCCTTAAGGAGAGAAATGACGTTCTCAACAGCACTCCTCTTGTCGCCATGAATCATGAGAGGTTCACCATCGGGACCTGGAATACGGACAACCTTCTCGTTGCAAAGAATCTCTGCTCGGTGTTGAGATAACCAATCCATTCCAATGACAACGTCGAAACTACCCAAGACAATAGGAATGAGGTCGATAGAGAAGGTCTGGTCAGCGAGAATAAGTTTACAACCCTTTACTACGTGTGTGGCTTCTAAGCTCTTACCATTTGCTAGCTCTACGGTGTGCTTGTTGTTCAAAGGTGTTGGAATACGCTTAAGCATTCGACTAACTTCTAGTGACACATAGCTAGTATCGGCACCCGAATCAAATAAAACTGAAACATAAAAGTCGTCGAGAAGGAACTTACCCGCCACAACATTGGGGTCATTCCTTGCTTCACCTTGGCCGATCACAAACATCCGCCCCCTGGCGCCATTATTGTTGTTGTTCCCATTGTTACCATTCCCCTGATTGTTGTTATTGTTGTTGTTGTTGTTCTGGTTCCTGTTCAGTTGAGGACAGTCTCTCTTGAAGTGGCCCTCAGCTCCGCACTGAAAGCACCCTTTGTTATCACCCTGTTGCTGTTGCTGGCGCTGGTTCTGTTGAGCTTGCTGACGATTCTGATTAGCGGGGTATAAGCTCCTGCAATCCTTTGCAGCGTGACCAGGCTTGTTGCACCGATGACAGTTGCCCCTGGTGCATGGTCCGCTGTGGTGCAGGCTGCAGCGATTGCATTTGGGGTGATTTCCTTTGTACCCACCGCCAGACGACTGCTGATTAGGACTCTTGTAGTCATCAGTCTTTCTCTGCTGAGACTGGGACTGAACAGAAGTCGAACCCTTACTTGAAGTTCCATCCCATTTCCGTTTGTTGTCACTTGAGGTACCAGAAGTAGTTGCAGCACCTATGCGTTTTGGTAACTTGTTCTGCTCCACCGCCTGATCCGTGAGACGGTGAGCCAACTGAACGGTTTGCTGGTAGGTAGCGAGGTTCGCTGAAGTCACATGACTTTGGATTTCTGGCACTAAGCCCTGAAGAAATAGTTCGATGCGTTTGATGGGAGGATCCACCATAGTAGGGCACAGAATTGCCAGTTCGTTCGACCTTTTCACATAAGCTTCAATTTCGGACCCCGTCATCTTAAGGTTGAAGAACTCCACCTCTAGTTTGTGAATCTCATCACGACTGCAGTATTCCTCTTTGATCATTTCCTTAAAAGTTTCCCAAGGGGTGGCGTTGGCAGCAACCAACCCTAGCATCTGAACTTGAGCGTTCCACCATGTGAGGGCTAAACCCTCGAGAGTACCAGTAGCATACTTCACCCTGCGCGCCTCAGGGCATTCACACATTTCGAAAACCGATTCTAGTTTCTCAAACCAGTGCAGGAGACCTACTGCTCCTTCAGTGCCGCTAAAAGTAGTTGGTCGGCAGTCCATGAAAGTCTTAAAAGTGCACACGGGTGGTTGAACATGCTGACCTATCGTAGGTGAAAGAAAAGACAGAGTTTAACACAAAGGTTGGTTCACGAGAGTAGGATTCTAAAGATCCCAGAATGAGTTCGGACTGCAGGATATACCTCCTGCGTGTGCAGCTGCAAGTGCTGCGGCAACTCGTTCGTTGATCAGAGCCGTCAACTGGGCCTGTGTCAGGTTAACGCGTCCAGACATGATCTTCATATCAAGAAGAACGTGAGTGAGAGGGGTTCGCGAAAGTACGATGCCAGAAGTGAGTAAGTGCACACGTGTTCAAGCAACAGTAGTTATACTAACCAAGCATATCATAAGCAATGTACTATGTATCTAGCAAGTAGGTAATATATACACAGATCATATTACCTAGAACGTCGCGCCTTGCATGTGGAGTGAAGCATCGTTGTGGACCGTCGAGCACTGTACAGGTTATAGTCTGGTTTTAACAAAAACGTTTTCCCCCTTATTAAAACCAAGTTCTCTATAACCAATGGCTCTGATACCAATCTGTCACACCCCCAAAATCCACCTGCGGAGTACTACCGCTTGGAGGCGTGACTGACCAGGATCCAGCCACCAATCATATTGAACAAGCATGTAAGTAATTATAAAAGTTCAACCAATACAATTGGTGTCCACACAAAACATAGTTAAGTTGCAAGCGGAAGCATAAGTCTTAAATCAAAACATAAGTTTAGTTGTTTCAAAGTTTAACATGGCACACAGTCGTCCATGTCCCACAACGATCCTCCTCCATGCAAGCTCCAGCTAAGAACCTAAGGACCTGCAAAGCATGTAGTAACGAGTCAACAACAAGTTGAGTGAGTTCACGGTTGGGTGTTCGTTTTAAGTTGTTTCGAAAATAGTTTCCTTTAGCTGGCATCCTGCCGTGGGGGTTACCCCATAGTTAAAAACGTGACTTGTTTATTCCCGTTTACTCTGGCAATCCTGCCGTGGGGGCTACCCCGTGTTAGTTATCTGGCATTTCGGCCGTGGGGGCTACCCCATGTATACACTAGACTCGTTACCATATCGACTGCTGACTGTAGTCATGTTTATGTGCCCTGAAACTGTCAATGTCTATCATCATTGACGTGCCCCAGATCCATTAGTTCACGCCCGTCCTCTGCGGCACGGTGTGAGGTTTGTCAGACCTAAATAGCGCTATCTAACTAATGACCCGCTCGCCATTGGCCCGGCGATTAAGTCGATATAAAAAGGAGGGACTTCGTGATAGAGTTTTGGTCTAGTACAAGTTATCTGTCCGTGAGGACGAGGAATTACATTCCTGAACCTTTGCTGTCCTACCCAAGGAGGACGAGGAACCCAAGTTCCTTAACCCCAATTCCCGACCCCTGGGAATCCCATGCTTTGTAGAGGGTGTGAACTCACCTTGGTTTGCTCGGTAGAAACACAGAAAAGTCAAACAAGCAATGTTGTGGCTACTCACGTCCTGTCATAGTGGTATCATACAATCAGGTTCGTATTCAAGTAGTGCACGTATGGCATTCACGTTTAATAGCAAGTAGCATGCAGGTATAATTTATGGCATACACTCATAACCATACGGTTCACAAAGACACTTATGAGTTCAGTATACAAGCGAACAAGGCCCAATAATCCGGCCCAAGCACTTCGGCCCGTAACAGTGAGAGCCCAAATAGTGTGTACATGCACATGGGCTCGAGTCGCAACCGGACTCGCAACCACGGTTTCGGTTCGTGCTGTCTTGGTTACGAGTCGCAACTGGACTCGCAACCGGGGTTTCGAGTCAAACGGTTTATGTGCTGATCACTTGTGGTTTCGAGTCGCAACTAGGTGTTTGCGACTCGCAACTGATGTCGCAACCGGGGATTTCGACTCATCAAGCAGTGGTTTCGAGTCGCAACTGATGGTTTCGGTTGGACAACTGCTGATCCGGAACAGTGTACTATCCAATGAGAATTTGATTTCAGAAAATGGTTTGTACTACCCACTTAAACATGTTTGTTTGTCTAGTAATTTACTAATTTGGATCAAACATATCAGATTTCAAATATTCAAGCATGCTCATATGATATTCAAGTTGTTCTTCACACATTCATCATGTTCATCAATATCCAAGTAGTTCATCATATCATAACTTGAAACAACAATCCGAAATATTCAAACAACTAATCCGATTTCCACATAAGTGCAGCCATTTAACAAGCATTCTGATTTGTAAGCTAAGAGCATGCAATCCGATTTCATAACATGAATAACAATCGAGCATTCCAACAACAAATCCGAATAATATGAGCATTATACACACCGATTTCATGAACACCAACCATTTATGGTTTAAATCACATTAAATCACAAACATCATTAACTCATCATGCAATCAATCCGGAATCTAAGTATGATAGTTTATTAACATCATCATGTATAAATCTAACAAACCAACATATTACCAAGTCACACAAGATACATCATCATTAACAAAATATCACATCATCATCATCAACAACAACCGAAATCTAAACACACAATGAGAATCACTAACCGGTTAGAGGAATAGTGGTGAAGGATGAAGCTTTGTTTGGTGTGAACAAGCAAAATCCGAGAATCCTTTTGTGGTGGTCGGTTGGTTGGATCCGAGAAGAAGGAGGAGGGTGTTGTGGCTTAAGGTTTCCGTGAGGGAGAGAGGGAGAGTATGTGTGTTGTTGCCCAAAAATGACAAGTATGGCTAACATGAGGATTATATACTAGTCGTAAGTAGTGCACCCTAATGGACTCGGATGAGGTGCACGGCCCAACCGGCCCCTATGTCACACTAGTTCACTCGAGACCACATGGTCTCGAGTCGGGTTCATGGCTTTCGGCTCATATACATACTCGAATACATACACACAAGTACACATGTAACATAACACATAATCATATAAAAGATCGTAGCTTATCATTAATCACATAAGTTTAACTATTCACACGTTTAAGCATACAACGAAAGGTTCTAAATTTCGAGTTGTCACAACATAAGCCGGTCCGAACGCGAAAAGTGCGTAACGAGTAACCATATGAATCACATACAAGTTCCCTGAGTTAATATGCACTAAATATGTTGTGACATCAGTAGGATATCTTCTATTATGCCCAAAATGGTTTTAAACTCAAACTATGCTTCATAAGGGCATTTTGGTCATTTTAAAGGGTATAAAAGAGTTTAATTTGTAATCTGAGTTATAGGTCTGAATAAATCAGTAAATATACTCATTTTAATGGGTTATAACTGTAGGGTATCATATATATGTGAAAATTATTAATTATGACCATATTATGCACGTAGGGGCATTTTGGTAATTTCACATAAGCCTAAAAGGTCAAAACTGGAAATCTGAGTTCAAGAGTTTTGCTTACTATTAAAATATAAAAATTTACTAAATATATCAGTAGGTATTAACCCTTATATGTATAAACTAGTTTTGATACATACTATGTGGTAAAAATGCTTAAAAAGGCGATTTGGAGCCATTTCCGGGTTTTGTGTAGAAAGCTAGTAATTTTAATATTCCAGAAGGCTCAAAGTAATTTATTTAACATAATGTATGAGTAGAAAAAGGTTTGAGGTCAAAAAGATTTATAAAACTCATTTTATAGCCCAAAAGGGCAAAACCGGCAATAACCGAATTAAGCTTAGAACTCTAAGTTATGCTCATCCTAAAAATAAATAAAAATCTCTAAAAATCCCAAACTATTATTTTATATCTGTAGGTAATAAGTTTGATATTAAAATTTGGGTTTAGATAGGCTATATGCTAATTACGTCATTTAATTACTAAGAATGCTTCTAATTACGCTAATGAGCATAACTCTAAATCTAGACCTCAAACTGATGTAAAATTTTAAGTACAAGTTTATAAATCAGTAACTAAGGTGTCTACTCTTTTATATTTTCAAAAATCATAGTTTAAGGTGGAAAGGGCATAATAGTCAACATTTAGGCGATTAACGGAAACTTGCATATGAATTAGATGTCTAATGAACCAAGTTGTATAATCACAGAGGGTTATACTAACATGTGACTAGGTTCAAAATAAGCTCTAAGGCAATCCTAATCTTGGCTTAAACGGGTCAGAACTGAAAGTCAAAGCATAAGTCAAACTATGCGACTTTCGGCTCCGAACCGAGCCTAAACTGAAAATTGTCGAGTTGAACATGTTTAGACATGTTCTTATATTAATTACCAAGATATATTAATGATAAAATAGGTTGCATGGATCCTACATTGCTAATTATGCATTAATTTGAAAATAAGCATTCTGTTGACTTTTTAAAGTAAGCTTTGACCCGACAATTAACACAGTTAGAGTGGGAATCTGAGAATACCCTTTTAAGGGTTTATTACCCACATAATTACCTACTTATAGGTATTTTTAATTCGAGATTTGACTGAGTAATTATTGTTTAATCTCGAAGTCAAACCTTAATTACGACGGATTGACTTTTAGCTAAATAACTAAGCTAAACTGAATTAGAAAGGATTAAGGACACTTACAAGAGTCCTAAGAATGCTTAGGGATCTAAGAGAAGCTTGGTTGCTGTCCAGGAGCTCCAGAGAAGTCTTGAATAAATTTCCAAGTGAGCAAGTGAAAATGCCACAACTTGTTCTTCTTATATTGTGAACAAAATGTCACAAGATGATGCCAAAGTAGTCTACTAATGTTGCAAGATCATCCCAGGTGTCCCTATGTTGCTATATACCAGTTGAAAGGCCCCTGATTTCGAAAACCACCTAAATAAGGCGATGCAACAGGCTAAACAGGCAGCTGTCCAAAACTTGCTGCCAGCGACAGCCTTACGGACCGTAAGCTGAAGCCCTTGCGGTCCATAAGCACCCCTTGCGGACCGTAAGCCTATACGGATACGGTCCGTAACCGACCCTGGTCTGATGCGCCCAGGTATGCTCCTTGCGGACCGTAAGCTTAAAGCCATACGGTCCATAACCGATGATCAGAATCCAAAATTTTGCAAACTTCCAAGAATTGACCATGCACTTCTTACAAGTCCGAATCTCATGCGTTTCTTTTCAGTTGTGGGACCAAATACTCAGACTTTCCATGCACTTACACCCCTTTGGCACTTTGTGGCAAGTCTTGCAGTGACGAAAATCTCAAGAATATTTGTTTGAGCATGCATTAATTCAAATTCAATCCTCTTAACCAATAGTCTAAATTTCTGATTATAGTAGTAACATTTTAAAGAACCCAATTTCCATATAAGAATGGAATTTTATTTATTTAGGAACAACCGGTTAACATATTAGATGTTTATCATAACGATTTAAGGATCTTGGGATTTATAATTTTGGCCGCTCAGAGGTATTTTAATAACATGTCGCCCTTTTTAAATCCTACCATACATCTTTTATTTGATCCGGGATTCCTGACACGTTTGTCTCACATGACACGTGTCTTTATTTCATTGGGTACGATTTTACGAGGTGTTACATCCTCACCCCCTTAAAAGAAATCTCGACCTCGAGATTTACTGAAACAATTGAGGGTATTTTTCCTTCATCATGGACTCTAACTCCCACGTATATTCGGGACCTCTACAGACATCCCATTTGACCTTCACAATAGGTACATGCTTCCTTTGAAGCTTCTTTACCTGTCGATCCTCAATCGACAAAGGTTTTTCCACAAATTTCAAGCTCTCATCTATGTGCACATCTGTGTGTGGTATGACTAGCGATTCATCAGCTAGACATTTCTTCAGATTGCAGACGTGGAATACATTATGAATACCACTGAGCTCTTCTGGTAAGTTTAACTTATAAGCCACCGTTCCTACACATTCGATGATCTCGAATGGTCCTATATATCTTGGGCTTAACTTACCTTTCTTACCAAATCGCATCACCCCTTTCCAGGGTGATACCTTAAGCAAGACTTTATCACCAACCTCAAACTTTAGAGGTTTTCGCCTTTTATCCGCATAGCTTTTCTGCCTATCCTTGGCAGCTTTCAGGCAGTCACGAATTTGGACAATCTTATCCGTCATTTCAAAGACTAGGTCAGGACCTGATAATTGAGTTTCTCCTACTTCTGCCCAACAGATAGGCGTTCTGCACCTTCTACCATATAATGCCTCAAAAGGCGCAGCCTGAATGCTGGTATGATAGCTATTATTATAGGAGAACTCAACCAAGGGTAGATGCTTATCCCAACTACCACCTAAGTCAATTACACATGCACGTAGCATGTCTTCCAGAGTTTGAATGGTACGTTCACTCTGCCCATCCGTCTGAAGATGGTAAGCCGTACTGAAATTTAAGCTGTAAGACCCTAATACGTATTTGACAAAAAGTCGCAGCGGAAATTCGTGCCATAAAATTTCTTTCATTACAAACGTCTTGACTTACTTGATAGTTCGTTTATTATGTATCTTTTACAAAAATAAAGCATAAGTCCTGTTTACTAATAGTACATACTCAATTATTCCCGTACAATCTATCTTGTGACTCGGTCTTCGATCTCTATTCCTCGATATAACCGCCCGTGATTTGTACAACCTGCACTCACCACATACGTTCAGTATGATCTGTTGAGATGGATCACTGTGATGATTAGAAGAGTGACGCTCGTCATCTTCCTTCTTGGGTTCATCCTTCTTGGAAGGAGGCTTCGAATGCGGTGTGGATAGGGTCCTACTCTGAGTCCCACTATACTCTTCGTACTGCCGCTCTAAGGCCTTTGTAACTGCGTTGTCTACTAACGCTTTTAGTTCAGCACCCGTTAAATTAATCCGGGCGTTATCAATATTCTCCACTGGATGGCTATTAATTTCGTCTGAGTTAGCCATTTTAATTGAACTGTTACAGAAAACAAGGACAATAGTTTATTTGGGGGTTTATTGTGGAATTGCCCCTTAGGGTAATTCATTAACCATGGTAAACAGAGACCATAATTGGTTAATTTATTAATCACATTTATTTAGGATTTATATTATAACTTATCCTAATTATAAAAACAATAACAGTTTTACTAGTGACACGAAAGGCCTAGTCACATGGACATTTATAAATTATAAGCTATGATTTCAGAGAATCAAAGCATTGAGGGTTGAATCATAGTTCATTACCTATTTCGGTCGGGGAGTCATCGCTACCCCTTTCTTTTGGCTCATGTAGAAATGAGCAAGGCCCGTAGGCACTATATTACCAATGTATGGTAAAAATATGATCATCTTAATTGATGATTTAAACCCATGATGCAGAGATCATTAAGTTGGGTTAGGAATCTTTTGAAGAATCCTTATATAAGAATGACGTGTGTGATTTTAATGAATCACGTCTGCCAGGAGTGTTAACATATTTTCAGATGTTAACAGGGATACGAATCTTTTAAACAGGTCTTACCATCTTGGCCAGGTCTTTAGAATGACACTCAGGCTAGGTTTCACTCTTAAGATTCTTATTCATATGTATACTGGCAGGGAAGGAAGGATATTTATTTTATTCAGGATTTTTATCATAAATCCTAATTTACAAGTTAATAATAGCACAAATGGCCTAGTCGCGTAGACAAGTTTAATTTATAAGCCATGATTTTAGAGAATCGGGGCATTAAGGTTTGAATCAAAGTTCATTACCTTTTCTTGACTGGGAGTTGTAGGCTACCACTGTCTCTAGTCTCAGAGGACATTAACTATAGCCGTAGGCATTTCCCTTCTAAGGGATGTTTATAATATGATCATCTTATAGGATGATATAAGCCCTGATTTCAGAGAATCGATGCATTAAGGTGTGACTCAGAGTTCATTACCTTTTCTTGTCAGGGAGTTGTAGGCTACCACTGTCTTTAGTCCCTTAGGACAATAAGTATGGCCCGTAGGCATTTCATCACTATGGATGTTTATTTCAAATAAGGGAATTTAGATTAACCTCCTTTTTAAAGATGGCCTGTGTGACTTTAACGATTCACAGCTTACCAAAAATGTTAACGTACTTACAGATGTTAACAGGGATTGGAATCCTTTGGATCGGTTTTACCGTCTTGGCCATGTCTGCAATGACTTTTAGGCTAGGTTTTACCATCTTGGCCATGTCTGCATTGACATTTAGGCTAGGTTTTACCATCTTGGCCATGTCTGCATTGATATTTAGGCTAGGTTTTACCTTTAAGATTCCTTTAATATTTAACGCAGAACAATCCTAAATTGAAATGTTAACAAGGATCTGAATCTAATTGTGGAACTACCGTCTTGGCCCTGTCTTAAAATGACACATGAGCTAGGTCTTGTCCTTTTTAGATATTGTCATTTTATTATAATGGTAGATTTTATAATATAGGAATGATATTTTAATATAATCGTTCCTTTAAAATTTAAACAAGTATATGGTTGCCCTAAACGGGACTTCTACAAAAATGACTTGCCCATGCAAGAGCTAATCAGAAAATAACAAAGGAACCAAATAAGGACAAATAAAACAAATTAGAATTTGTCCTATGTTCTTGTCTAGACTCAAGAATGTGCAACTGTGTAACTGAGATTAAACACAAAAAGCTAGTGTTTAATTCACTCAGTGTTGGCTCTGATACCAACCTGTCACACCCCGACTTTCCACGTGTCACCGGTGGGCCCGGTGGGGAGTATCGTGACGTAGTTGATATCATCATAGTCAAACAACACAATATTTAAATGCACAGCGGAAGCAAAAGATATATATATTACAATCTGAATAAAAAGTAATATCCAAGTATTACAACAGAAAGTAAAGGATCCACAGGCGGATCTTAAAACATAAATATTATTCAACAGACTTTAGACGCCTAGAACTTGCAAGATTCCTTATTAACGTCCTGAGCAGCTTCCAGCCTATTACGTACTTGTACCTGTCACTTAGACTTTGGAAAATATGTCAGTTTTCACTGGTAAATACACTCAACTGACTCCTTTGAAAAGAGTTTAAAAAAAAATTGGTTTGAATGCACGTGGCACGAAAATGTTTTGACACTTTGATTAAAATGCGCAGAGGCAAAAATTAATCTTTTATACTTGGGAGAAACTATATCTCATGTATCAGTTTTACATAACTTGCTCTACATACGGGGCCCGGTTCTATGCCGGTTCAAGATTAACCGACACACCACTATTCCCCTATTGGGAATTCCATATTGGGTATAAACATATGGCATCTGTCAGGTGTATGCCTACACCCCGTGCTTAGGTCGTGGCCATTGCATTTAATGAGTCAAGGATATCCAGGACACGGTCGCATTAATCCCCAATGTTTCAGTCAAGCAATACGAATTAAAAACAGGTTATTTGGATTTCCCGACTTATTGGTCTTTGAATCCCATATCTGACCATGCGGTATTTATATTACCGTATCCCAAGCCCGTAATAGGGAAAATAAGTTAAGAGTATTTACCTGAGCTAGCTCCTGTCTTAATTAGCAAGAATTAATAACTCAGTCGTATTCACTTAAGTAAGCGAAGGTACAATTTACCGGAAGGCTCTAGTCTGGAATGATGGTACAATTAACCAATTAGAATGCTAACGGGTCTTTGATTAAGCCTAAGCTTAGACCGGTTAGTCTTACAGAAAGATACGGTTCAAACGCATGATTAAGCGAAGACCGGAATAGAATGTGTTTTAGACCCGACAAGTTTGGAGACTTGTATAATATGGGTACACTAAACATATTTTGGATTTTGAGATAAAATGATAAGGTTTGACCCGTTTCGGTTAATTTATGTAAACTAGTTACATAAGCCGAACCGAACGCGCAAGAGGCGTAACGGGTAATCATAAGGGTCCTATCCAGGTTTCCTAAGTTAATATGCCTCAAATATGTTGTGATATTAGTAGGATACTTTCCATTATGCCCAAAACGAATTTAAACACAAACTATGCCCCGTAGGGGTAGTTTGGTCATTTTCAAGGTTATAAAAGAGTTTAAGTATTAAACTGAGTTACAGGTCTGATATAATCAGCAAAAATACTCAATTTAATAAGTAATAACAGTAGGGTGAAGTATATATGTGAAATTTATCAATTATAACCAAACTATGCACCGTAGGGGCATTTTGGTAATTTCACATAAGCCGAAAAGCTCAAAACCGAAGTGTGAGTTTAACAACCTTTGCTTACTGTTAAAATATTATAATTTACCTAAAATATCAGTAGGTATTAACCCTTGTATGTTTAAAATAGTTCTAGTACATACTATGCGTTAAAAACGCTTAAAAGGCGATTAAAAGCCATTTCCGGGTTCTATACATAAAGCTGATATTTTTGTTATTCCAGAAGCCTTAAAATAATTTATTTATCATATGTGATCAGTAGCAAAAGGTTTGGAGTCAATTTGATATGTAAAACTCATTTTATAGCCCGTAAGGGCAAAACTGACAATTACCGGATTAAGCCTACGACTATAAGTTATGCTCAGCCTAAAATTAATTAAAAATCTTCAAAAATCCCAAAATAATATATTACATCAGTGGTTAATAAGTTTGATATCAAAAATTAGGCTTAACTAGGCTATACGCTAATTACGTCGTTTAATTAACATAAAGCTTTCATTTTGCGCTAATGAGCATAACTCTCAATCTACACCTCAAACTGATGTCAAACTTTGCATACAAGTTTATGTATCAGTAACTAAGGTTTCTACACTTTTACATTTTCAAAAATCACGTTTTATGGTAATAAGGGCATAATGGTCAACATATAGGCAATTAACGGAATCATGCGTATTAATCGGATAACTAATGATCCGAGGTGTATAATCACAGAGGGTTATACTAGCATGTAACCTGGTCCAAATGAAGCTCTAAGGTATTTCTAAAACATACCAAAACGGGTCAGAACTGAAGTCAAAGAAAAAGTCAAAGCTTTGCGACTTTCGGTTCCGAACCGGGTCTAAACAATAAGTTGTCGGGTTGAACATGTTTAGACATGTTCTTACACTAATTACCAAGTTATATTAATGATCAATCAGGTTGTATGTGTTCTACATTGCTAATTATGCATAAATTAGAAACTAAGTATCCTGTTGACTTTTTAATGACAAGTTTGAACCGACATTTGACCTAGTTAGAGTGGGAATCAGGGGGAACCCTTTTAAGGGTTTATTACCCACATAATTACCAACTTATAACTACTTTCAATTCGACTAATCACTGGACCATTAGTGATTAATCTTGAAGTCAACCGTTAATTACGACGGTTTGACTTTTAAGCTAAAACTAAGCTAAAACTTAATTAAGAAAGGTTAAGCAAACTTACAAGAGTCCTATGAACGACCAGAGATCACTTGAGAGAGGTCTTGAGCTCCAGAATGATTAGGAATGCAAGAATGAAGGTGTGAAGAAGTGTTTGCAACTTCATGGCCTTTTATAGTGATTTAATCACCACAAATTTTTGACACACAAGTCTACAAGTGACCATAACCTTCCCACAAGTGTCCCTAGATGTTTAGGGGCCAAGCAAAATGAGGAAAATCGTTTGAAAGGTCAGAAACGCGTTTAAACAGCAAACAGGCCCGTTTTCTGTTACTGGGCATCCCTTGCGCACCGTAAGCAAAAAGCCTTGCGCACCGCAAGACTTTTTGCTTACGGTGCGCAAGGGATGCCCAGTAACAGAAAACGGGCCTGTTTGCTGTTTAAACGCGTTTCTGACCTTTCAAACGATTTTCCTCATTTTGCTTGGCCCCTAAACATCTAGGGACACTTGTGGGAAGGTTATGGTCACTTGTAGACTTGTGTGTCAAAAATTGGTGATTAAATCACTATAAAAGGCCATGAAGTTGCAAACACTTCTTCACACCCTCATTCTTGCATTCCTGGTCATTCTGGAGCTCAAGACCTCTCTCAAGTGATCTCTGGTCATTCATAGGACTCTTATAAGTTTGCTTAACCTTTCTTAATTAAGTTTTAGCTTAGTTTTAGCTTAAAAGTCAAACCGTCGTAATTAACGGTTGACTTCAAGATTAATCACTAATGGTCCAGTGATTAGTCGAATTGAAAGTAGTTATAAGTTGGTAATTATGTGGGTAATAAACCCTTAAAAGGGTTCCCCCTGATTCCCACTCTAACTAGGTCAAATGTCGGTTCAAACTTGTCATTAAAAAGTCAACAGGATACTTAGTTTCTAATTTATGCATAATTAGCAATGTAGAACACATACAACCTGATTGATCATTAATATAACTTGGTAATTAGTGTAAGAACATGTCTAAACATGTTCAACCCGACAACTTACTGTTTAGACCTGGTTCGGAACCGAAAGTCGCAAAGCTTTGACTTTTGCTTTGACTTCAGTTCTGACCCGTTTTGGTATGTTTTAGAAATACCTTAGAGCTTCATTTGGACCAGGTTACATGCTAGTATAACCCTCTGTGATTATACACCTCGGATCATTAGTTATCCGATTAATACGCATGATTCCGTTAATTGCCTATATGTTGACCATTATGCCCTTATTACCATAAAACGTGATTTTTGAAAATGTAAAAGTGTAGAAACCTTAGTTACTGATACATAAACTTGTATGCAAAGTTTGATATCAGTTTGAGGTGTAGATTGAGAGTTATGCTCATTAGCGCAAAATGAAAGCTTTATGTTAATTAAACGACGTAATTAGCGTATAGCCTAGTTAAGCCTACTTTTTGATATCAAAATTATTAACCACTGATGTAATATAGTATTTTGGGATTTTTGAAGATTTTTAATTAATTTTAGGCTGAGCATAACTTATAGTCGTAGGCTTAATCCGGTAATTGTCAGTTTTGCCCTTACGGGCTATAAAATGAGTTTTACATATCTAATTGACTCCAAACCTTTTGCTACTGATCACATATGATAAATAAATTATTTTAAGGCTTCTGGAATAACAAAAATATCAGCTTTATGTATAGAACCCGGAAATGGCTTTTAATCGCCTTTTAAGCGTTTTTAACGCATAGTATGTACTAGAACTATTTTAAACATACAAGGGTTGATACCTACTGATATTTTAGGTAAATTATAACATTTTAACAGTAAGCAAAGGTTGTTAAACTCACACTTCGGTTTTGAGCTTTTCGGCTTATGTGAAATTACCAAAATGCCCCTACGGTGCATAGTTTGGTTATAATTGATAAATTTCACATATATACTTCACCCTACCGTTATAACTTATTAAATTGAGTATTTTTGCTGATTATATCAGACTGTAACTCAGGTTAATACTTAAACTCTTTTATAACCTTGAAAATGACCAAACTACCCCTACGGGGCATAGTTTGTGTTTAAATTCGTTTTGGGCATAATGGAAAGTATCCTACTAATATCACAACATATTTGAGGCATATTAAATTTGGAAACCTGGATAGGACCCTTATGATTACCCGTTACGCCTCTTGCGCGTTCGGTTCGGCTTATGTAACTAGTTTACATAAATTAGCCGAAACGGGTCAAACCTTATCATTTTATCTCAAAATACAAAATATGTTTAGTGTACCCATATTATACAAGTCTCCAAACTTGTCGGGTCTAAAACACATTCTATTCCGGTCTTCGCTTAATCATGCGTTTGAACCGTATCTTTCTGTAAGACTAACCGGTCTAAGCTTAGGCTTAATCAAAGACCCGTTAGCATTCTAATTGGTTAATTGTATCATCATTCCAGACTAGAGCCTTCCGGTAAATTGTACCTACGCTTACTTAAGTGAATACGGCTGAGTTATTAATTCTTGATAATTAAGACAGGAGCTAGCTCAGGTAAATACTCTTAACTTATTTTCCCTATTACGGGCTTGGGATACGGTAATATAAATACCGCATGGTCAGGTATGGGATTCAAAGACCAATAAGTCGGGAAATCGAAATAACCTGTTTTTAATTCGTATTGCTTGACTGAAACATTGGGGATTAATGCGACCGTGTCCTGGATATCCTTGACTCATTAAATGCAATGGCCACGACCTAAGAACGGGGTGTAGGCATACACCTGACAGATGCCATATGTTTATACCTAATATGGAATTCCAAATAGGGGAATAGTGGTGTGTCGGTTAATCTTGAACCGGCATAGAACCGGGCCCCGTATGTAGAGCAAGTTATGTAAAACTGATACATGAGATATAGTTTGTCCCAAGTATAAAAGATTAATTTTTGCCTCTGCGCATTTTAATCAAAGTGTCAAAACATTTTCGTGCCATGTACATTCAAACTAATTTTTTTTTAAACTCTTTTCAAAGGAGTCAGTTGAGTGTATTTACCAGTGAAAACTGACGTATTTTCCAAAGTCTAAGTGACAGGTACAAGTACGTAATAGGCTGGAAGCTGCTCAGGACGTTAATAAGGAATCTTGCAAGTTCTAGGCGTCTAAAGTCTGTTGAATAATATTTATGTTTTAAGATCCGCCTGTGGATCCTTTACTTTCCGTTGTAATACTTGGATATTACTTTTTATTCGGATTGTAATATATATATCTTTTGCTTCCGCTGTGCATTTAAATATTGTGTTGTTTGACTATGATGATATCAACTACGTCACGATACTCCCCACCGGGCCCACCTGTGACACGTGGAAAGTCGGGGTGTGACAATTACAACTTGTTTTTATCTTTATTTTTTTTCAAGAAAACATGTATTTAATCCAGTTCATAGTTATGTGTGGATGGTTTCATCATCCTACACATCTTTAACCTTCACATCTTGCTAGTTCATGTCTTTAAACATGATCTAGCAAGACCATATGATAAACCATATCATTTTTTCTAACAAACAACATCCAACAAGCACAATAATACAAGAACAACATGATTTCATCTTTACTTTAACCATATTTCATCTCTAGTTAGTTTATACTTCAAGACTTTGATTATGTTCTTTAGAGTTCTTACATTTTCACCATTCTTTCTACTATTAACCAACAAAAATATGAACAAGATGAAGATCTAAGGCACTTACTACTAGCACAAGGCTAGGGGAGTTTCAAAGCGTAAAAGTGATGGATAAAAGAAAACGAGAGAGGTCCTTGAGCTTCCGAGTACACCAATCTTACTTATTCGGTCTCTAGCACCCTTGGATATGTATGGATTGCTTGAAAAAGACTTGAAGGTGGTGGTAAGGTGGCGGCCGAACAAGAGAGGAGGAAGAAAGAAGAGAGCTTGTTTGTTTGTGTGTTGGTGAAATGAAATGGTTATCTCTTGTGTTTATTTATAATCCACCATCCATCTTTAACCAATGAGTAATGTGCTTCTAATCTCCCAACATCTATAAATAAAATAATGGAAAGAAATGTGGGGGTGTCCCACCCCACATAACCGGTTCGAAGAAGGGGGGTATGGGGTTGGGTTGTAATGATAAAGTAACTAACTAGTTAGGATTTAGGTGTTTAGTTAGTATGTTATGATGCATTGTTATTTATAAGGTGTGTTAGGGTATTCGGGGACCCTAACTAGCTCAGAAAAGTAAAAACAATGTGTTTGGCAATATTTTTGTGTTCCGGGTAAAGTCCGGTTGTTCGGTTGGGTGTTGTCCGTTAAAGTGCTAAATTAATCCACAAAGTGTCTTTTATATTATTTTTAGTGACACATTTAATCCCCAACTCTTTGGAAAGTATCTAGGACTATTTTGCCAAGTTTTTGCACTTTACTAGCATTATTAAATGCTGACTTTTGTTATTTAGTGCAGAATTCTGCACTTAAAGTATGTTTTTGGCACTTCCCGGCACTATAACTATCACCTAGTGACGCAGTTTTATGGTCCTCACTTCCCTACACTCCCTACTAGTGTAGTAATCTATCTCTGGCTCATACTGGCCTCAATGACATTGTCTGTCTATGTGCTGGCATTGTCAGCATGTTTTTATGGTTTATCCGCTCACTGTGCTAACTGTGCTTTGTGCATCAAGTTTGTCACTAAAGTTTGTGCGTAATACATGGAGTGACAGTATAAAATGTGATGCACATGTATGTATGTAACAGAAATCAGAAAGCAGTTTAAATGTACGGTTGTAATTAAGCACAGTCATTAAGCATAAATCAGTATTAATTAAATGTACGGATGCATGCAAATTTGACGGTTGTCACAGATTTTAAGGGTGTGACACCACATGTAGGATTACATCAAGTTCAACTTAATGACCTTGATTTACCACTTGTAGGTTTACCACCTGTATCACTTGCAGGTACTTCACAAACTCATTTACCAAAAATGATGCTGATTCCTGCTCCACGCTTACCAACCTGGGAGTTCCGGCAAGTCAGATTTTTCAAGTAAAGAACACAGACACCCAGGCTTGACCATCTTTGGGTGTAACCTCATCATCTTCACTCGGGGTGTAAGTTGCCTTCTTTGATTCATAAAAATCTTTAACCCCTTTGACCTTTCCCTCGACCATTTTCCCAAAAATCTTTTTAACATTTCCATTAAACACTTTCTCGACATCAAATTCTTTCTTTTCAGAATAGAATTGATTTGAGATCTCAACTTTTCCAACCTTTGATTTTAAATTTTCAGCCCGCAATGGTGGAAAATTGACATCATCCAATGGCGGCACTGATTTTTCATCTTTTTGAACAACCTGTGGCTCCTCTGATTTTATGGAATCATATTCATCGCCAGATTTCAATTCAGACTTCTTAACAACCCAATTTTGGTTGTCAAGATTCACATTTCTCCTGTAAAACCTTTTTGAACTTTCACCAACTTCATATTTTGAATTTTTAAATACTTTGAACTTCTCAGTTGGTGGTTTAGTTTTATCAACAATTTTTTCTTTCAGTTTAGAAACAACTTCGTGTTTTGTCTTAGTAGCCATTGGACAATTCCAGGCAATGTGTCCAACTTCTTGACATCTGTAACAGGTTCTTGTCTCCTTTCTCTGTTGAACTCCATTCTTCATTCTCTCTTGCTTCTTGGCAAGGAATTCTTTGTTTGATTGCTTCCAGAATGAGCTCTTTTCTTCTTCCTCAGCACTTGTCCCTGAAACAAATACTGTTTTTGTTTTAGAAATTTTCTCATTTTTATAATTTTCGAATGGAATAAAACCTAATCCCTTCTTTTTGAAATTACCGTTATGGTTTGGTTTCTTTTGAAAACCAGAACCAGAACTGTAACCTTTTTTCTTGTTTAATCGTTGTTGAACTCTTGAAATGTACTTTTTAGGTTTATCAGTAAGATTTACATCTTTTATTTCAGAAATATTAATTTCTGTTAATTTGAAAACCTTTTTGATCTTTTCAATTTGAACACTTCTTATTGGAAATTCCTTATCAGAATATAATTTGTCTGAATCATTCAAAGTATATGCAACTTCAAATGTTTCGTCTTTCAAATTAGATTTTGATAAAAGAAATTCTTTATTGTAAACCTGTTTTCCCGACGACTTTGAACTCTTGACCGATGAACTCGAACTTCCGAACTCGGACTTTGACTCTGACTCCTCATCCTTTTCTAACACTTGATCGACTACTTTCTTTATTAATTCAGACTCATGATCAGTGTCAGACGATGTGAAAATGACGTCAATGTTGTTAGGTAAATCATCAGTTGTTTCGGATTTTAGCTTTATATTGACAGCCTTTTTGACTTGCTCCTCATTTGGCTTTCTAGGAGAATACCCTTCCCATATTGGAGGCGGACACTTGTTATAACTGACATTTTGTTTCTTACCAGTATCCTTTTCTTCAGTCTTCTTATCATCTTGAAAAACTTCCAAACCTGCAACACTTGGATAAATTCGATCAATCAAGTAATCAGAACTAGAATAACTTTGCAACAATCGTCTGATTCTTTCATTTTCTATTTTTTTCTGTCTCCAACTCCTGCTTCAGCTTTGCACATTCTTCAATGTAGTAATTGATAGCCTTTTGCTTCGACATCATTACTGCATTCATCATCGTTAATGGGTCTTCTCTTTCAGAATTTGTTTTTTGTAGACCGTTCACTGTTCTATTCAATACATCATACGATTCTTTCACATAATTGAGATCGAACAGTAATTTTTCTTTCATCTTATCTTGCTCACTCAACTTCTCATCCTTCTCTTCACACTTCTTGCAAGATTCCAAACACTTTAGACACGGCTTAATAACTTCAACAATCTTCTCTATTTCAACAATCTTTTCAACTTCAATCACCTTTTCAACTTCAACTACTTTTTCAGCTTTGATGTGCGTTAGGTGTAACATATATTAGGTGTATATTTTAAGCCCTTTTTACACTTTTTAGCCAAGTTTTAAATTTATAAACACGATATTCACAAACACTAAACACACATATGGGCAAGTGCACCCAAAGTGGACGTAGTATAGTGTTGGTAAGATACCGAGGTCGTCCAAGGACACAAGAGCTTTTAGTACCGGTTTATCCTCAACGTCTAATCAAATCAAAATGTTAGAAAAATGTTTTTAAACTAGAAAAATAAAACTAACTAAAAATGCTGAAAAATAAAAACAGATAGACAAGATGAATCACTTGGATCCGACTCATGTGTAGTATAACCTTTGATTATTTTCGCACTTTTGCACTTGTTTAAGAGATTATCTTAGTTATTGTAGTAGGCCCCTCTTTTGAAGGTGACGTTACCCTCAACCCAGTAGTTTGAGTCAGCAAGGATACAATCCTAAAGGGTCGGATTATTGAAAGATAATTAATTAATTATTAATGCATAATGTCGTAGGCCCCTCTTTTGAAGGCGACGTTACCCTCGGCTAAGTAGTCTGAGTCAGCAGGGATACAGTCCTAAGTAGCCGGGTTAAAGTTTTAATAGTAGTTTAACTTATGAAGGGATCAAAGAGTTTGGACCCCCGCTATCCAATACCGTTGGGTATTGAAGGAGGTCCTACTAAATTTGACCCAGGTCCTTTGCAGGATCTATACACTGAACAATGGCAAGACTCTTACCAAACCGTTCCCTTAACCCCGACCAGGTAGCCAACATACCTCCATATAGACCGTGGAGATATGAATGGTGAAAATCTTTTATTTTATATAGACAGTAAAATAATGCCAAGACACCACGGACAAACGATAAGGAAGAATCACCTTCAACATAAGAAACTAGTAATTAAACTCATTAATACAAAACCAATTAAAAAGTGCAAAAGATTAATAAAAAAAAAGTATTATACTAAACACTTGTCTTCACCAAGTGATGTAAGAGACTTAGGCAAACATGGCCTTTGATTGTCAAGAACTCTTACGATCAATCTTGGATCCCGAGATGACTCACACACTCTATGATGGACAATGGATGATGGTGGTGGATGATGGTGTTGTGATGGTGGTGGGTGGTGGATGAAGTGTGTGAGAGGTGGTGTGCCAAGGGATGAGTTGCAAGAGCTCCAAGCACTCCTATTTATAGGCTGAACAGAAGCCTGGACACGGCCCCGTGTCCACTGGGCACGGCCCCGTGTCCATTCGAGTCTCTCTTTCTTCATTAATTGCAATTCGCAGTTACAATAAATGCGTTCTGCAACAGTTGACCACGCCCCCATGTCCGCTGAGCACGGCCCCGTGGTGGGCAGTAGAAGCTTCTATTAGTTTGTCTTTTCTGCTGACACTTGGGCACGCCCCCGTGCTCACTGAGCACGGGGCGTATTCAGCCTTCTGTCTTCTTGTTAAGCTTTGGGAAGATGCTGTCGGGAGGTCGGGCATGCCACGTTTGTTCCTTTTCTTGTATTTATGTTAGATTTAGCTGTATTTTTGCTTCTTTTGTTTATTTGAGCTCATTTAATCCTGAAAATACAAAAGGAAGACAAAAGCACACTTTTTCCAACATTAGTACTAAAAAGGGTTAGTTTTATGCCACAATTGATGTGATTTATATGTTGCATTTTGTGCACATCAAATACCCCCACACTTGAATCTTTGCTTGTCCTCAAGCAAAACTCTTTATAATGTGGCTTTTTCACTCCCAAATGGAATGGGTAGAAGAGAAGAGTTTTTTTTTTTTTTTTGGACTTGTCATAGAGTGTCGGGATTTCCAAGATTCTTTATTTAAGTTTTATTTTTATTTATTTACAATCCTATTCGTCATGATTTATTAAAAACGTTTCATAAGATAAATTACTTATTAGGGCATAACATGCCTTTTTAAAATTCCATTTATATACAAGTTCACATACCTCACGGGGGATCACTCAACACTCGGCCTAAGGTGTATTTTTAGTGAATCACTCGAGAGCGGCATGGAACTTACTCCTACCATAGGCTTGCCAAGCAATCAATCCTCCTCCTTTTTAACTATATACCTTTGTAAATATCAAGACGACTTTTTGGGTGAAGGGTTAGGCTTGGGCTAAAGGTGGGTGGTTAGGTTAGTGGTTTGTAAAAGGGTGAAAAGCATCGGTTTTTTTAAAGACTTTTTATTTTTCACAATTTTATTTTTTTATTTTGATGAACCATTTCTTTCAAACAAGGTTAATTTTGATGAACTTGTTTGTTTATTTGGTTTCATCAACTCTTTTTTTTTTTTTTTTTTTTTGAAAAGTCATAAGAAAAACCGAGCTTTGTTACTAAAAAAATTAAAATAAAAAGGTTTAGGTGGGTAAAAAGGGTGATTGTTTTGGGTTAAGAAATGAAAAGGTTTAGGCTCAAAGGGGTTAACTAGGGGGATTTTGGGTAGGTGGTAAAAAAATGAAAAATAATGGTGTAGAAAGAAAAAAGTTAGTACTAATGCCTCCATCATTTACTTACTTGGGTTTAAGTTGTTAAGGACCGGGAATGCATTGTTGTGGCAAGTTCTAGAGTCGTACGAACCATGCGGCTATTCACACAAGAAACGAAAAATGAGCATTTAGTGTAAAGATATGTATTTGTATGCTCAATAAAGGCTCAAAACTCACTTTTGTAGGAATGGGTTTTTATGTGATCAAGTATATATAATCAAATTTTAACTAAACTTGTCATGCCTTTTTGTAATTTCCTTATGTTGGTTCTTTTTATCACAACGCTATCGGTTGTAAACTTGTAAAAATATAACCTTGTTAGAACTTGAAATTCCCAACTTAAACTTAGACAAGAAAAAATGAAAAAATTTTGAAAAAATTTTGGGGTGATTAGCGGTTCCAATAGAGTTTTGTGTAAGGCTTGTTAATTAGGACTTGCAAGATTCAAAGTTTTAGCATCCCCCCCCCCCCACTTAAATTACACATTGTCCTCAATGTGTCCCAAAAATAAGTTTTTAGGTTGATTGAATGTGTAAAAGGGTGTTAAAAGCAAAATTTTATGTTACTGGCACTCTGGACACGGCCCCGTGGTGACCGGGCACGGCCCCGTGTTCAGGTGCCAGTGACAAAATTTAGTAAGGAGAAACAGAAGCCTGGACACGGGGGCGTGTTCAGTGAACACGGCCCGTGTCCAGTTACCTGAACTGGGCAATTTCTGCAGATTGTGCAGCACGGGGCCGTGTTGGGCGGACACGGCCCGTGCTGAACTTGCTGTAATGAAGAAATTTTTGTCGGATAGCCCTGTTTTCGTGCATGGGGCGATGTTTCTCGTTTCCCTTGTCATCCTTGACCATCCCGAGTGTGTTTTATTCCTGCAAATTAAAACTAAACTAAAAAAATTAATCTAAGCTAAACTAAGGATAGTTCCGCGGAATGCCTCCGTGGTGCGCCACGTTTATAAGGGTCCTTGGCTAGACCCAAAGTGAGGTCATATATTTTCTGAGCGGGATGTTTTGCATCCCATGTTGCACCGTCGGAGAGCATCATCCAAACTCGAATCAATGACCTTCATGTAATTGACCGGGTCATCGTCCTCTACTATCTTCCCAACTCCAAACTTTACTTCCTCATCCCCAAACTTTAAAGTGAGTGTTCCGTCATTCATGTCTACCACTGCTTGCGCGGTGGCTAGAAATGGCCTCCCTAGTATGAGGGGAACTTCGGTGTCCTCTTCCATATCTAGTATGACAAAGTCGGCTGGGTAGACGAAATTGTCGACTTTGACCAATAGATTTTCAGCGACACCTTGTGGGTATTTGACGGATCTGTCGGCAAGTTGTATACTCATCTTGTTAGGGCTTGTTTTTCCTAGGCCGAGTCGTTTGAACATTAATGCAGGCATGAGGTTAATGCTAGCCCCAAGGTCGGCTAGTGCATTACGAACGGGGGATTCCCCGATTGAGCAAGGAATTGTGAAGCTTCCAGGATCAATCTTCTTTTGTGGGAGTTTGTTGAGTACGAGGGCGGAGCATTCTTCGCCTAAGTTAACTAATTGCAATGATTCAATCTTCTTTTTATGAGTGAGGAAGTCCCTCATGAATTTTGAGTATTTAGGCATTTGAGTTAGGACTTCGATAAAAGGAATATTGACATGCAATTGTTTTAGTAGATTTTTGAATTTTGCGAATTGCTCATTGGTCTTTTAACGAATTAACCTACCGGGGTATGGAACCGGAGGAGCCTTGGTAGGCTCTCGAGTTAGAGGAGAAGTCTTCTCTTGCTGGGGCAGTGTTGTGCTTCCCTCAGTTGGTGGCGCTGGAACTTCTTGGACCCCATGGTACGGTTTCTTAATGTTATGAGATGGACTTGTGCTTTTGGGTTTGTTTCGGTATTACTTGGTAATGCGCCCTGTGGTCTCTCGGAGAAATTTTGAGCTAATTGATTTATTTGTTTTTCAATGTTTTGTATACTAGCTTGTTGATTTCTAAAGTTTGATTCCAATTGTTGAAATCGATCCGAGTTTTTCTTTTCAGTGTCGGAGATGAGGCGAGATACAGTATCTTCAAGCCTTTCTCTTCCACCTTGTTGTTGAGGGAAATTCTGTGACTCATTTCTTGGTTGTTGAAACTTTGTTCGTTGGTTTAGGCTTTGTTGGTTACTACTATTGTCGGGTTCTCTACAACCAAGGTTAGGGTGGTTACGCCATCCCTGGTTGTATGTACCCGTTGGGGGACCTGACGGCCTAGGTCTATTATCAATGTAGTTTACCGATTCTGGTTGATCATCCATTTCTTTCATACAACTCCAATTTTCATGTGGCCCACCACACCCTTTACAAGCCATAACTGAGACCGTTTTTGTCATTTCTAACTTTTTGATTTTTGAAGAAAGGGCCTCGATTTGGGCTTGTAAAGAAGTGCTTTCATCAACCTTATGGGCGCCCGGGGCAATAGATTTATTGCCTCGAGGAGTGTGCCACTGAAAATTGGTTTGAGCAATTTCCTCAATTTGATTGTATATTTCATGTGGGCGACGATTACCTAAAAGTCCCCCGGAGCTAGAGTCAAGTGTTTGTCTTGTGTGTGGCAACAACTCATTGTAGAAAGTGGATACTTGTTGCCATACCGCAAGACCGTGATGAGGACACTTTCGCAATAGCTCCTTGAACCTTTCCCAAGTTTCATATAAAGATTCCCCATCCTCTTGTGAATAAGTATTAATTTCAGTCATTAATTTAGCCGTTTTAGCGGGAGGGAAATACTTATATAGAAATTTTTGGGCTAGTTCATCCCATGTGTTTACCGAATCTACTGGGAGGGCGTTGAGACAAGCTTTTGCTTGGTCTTTTAGTGAAAATGGAAACATTCGAAGGCGGATGGCGTCATTTGATGCTCCATTGATCCGAAAGGTATCACATATTTCTAAGAAATTAGTAATATGTAGATGGGGATCCTCGTCCGCAAGCCCATGGAAGGTTGCGGAGTTTTGAAGCATCTGTATCAAATGTGGCCGAAGTTCGAAGTTGTTAGCTTCAACATTCGGTGCATTGATAGCGGCGCCGAGATTACCCACGGTGGGTCGTAGGTAATCCATGAGGGTACGTTGGTCCGCCATTGGAAGTGGGTCCCCCAAAACCTTCTCTTGATTTTTAGCTTTAAGTCTTTTTCTGAGAAAGCGTTCGGGTTCTTCTAGAGGTACTTTTATGTCTCTACTAGAACTGGAGCTCATACACTACGTAGAAGGTTCAGACGTGATGTCCGGTTCCAAGTCCTGCAATAAAAACAGAAAAGAACGTTGGTCAGGAAGTTCACCACGGCCCCGTGCTCAGTGAACACGGCCCGTGGTCGGAGATACAGCGATTTTTTTCCGGATCCTTGTTACTGGAAAGTTGGACACGACCCCGTGTTGCACTGACACGGCCTCGTGCTCAGCTCTCTGTAACTCGGAAAATAAAAACTGCCAGTGACACTACTGGGCACGGCCCGTGCTGAGCTCTGCAGAAGCTGAAAAACTAAGAAAATCCTAAAAAAAATAAAAATAAAATAGAAAAAATGATTAGGCCGTTGATTCCTAACTTTCTTAAAATCCTTGTGTCCCCGGTAACGACGCCAAAAACTTGATGTGCGTTAGGTGTAACATATATTAGGTGTATATTTTAAGCCCTTTTTACACTTTTTAGCCAAGTTTTAAATTTATAAACACGATATTCACTAACACTAAACACACATATGGGCAAGTGCACCCATCGTGGACGTAGTATAGTGTTGGTAAGATACCGAGGTCGTCCAATGACACAAGAGCTTTTAGTACCGGTTTATCCTCAACGTCTAATCAAATCAAAATGTTAGAAAAATGTTTTTAAACTAGAAAAATAAAACTAACTAAAAATGCTGAAAAATAAAAATAAAAACAGATAGACAAGATGAATCACTTGGATTCGACTCATGTGTAGTATAACCTTTGATTATTTTCGCACTTTTGCACTTGTTTAAGAGATTATCTTAGTTATTGTAGTAGGCCCCTCTTTTGAAGGTGACGTTACCCTCAACCCAGTAGTTTGAGTCAGCAAGGATACAATCCTAAAGGGTCGGATTATTGAAAGATAATTAATTAAGTTGTTAATGCATAATGTGGTAGGCCCCTCTTTTGAAGGCGATGTTACCCTCGGCTAAGTAGTCTGAGTCAGCAGGGATACAGTCCTAAGTAGCCGGGTTAAAGTTTTAATAGTAGTTTAACTTATGAGGGGATCAAAGAGTTTGGACCCCCGCCATCCAATACCGTTGGGTATTGAAGGAGGTCCTACTAAATTTGACCCAGGTCCTTTGCAGGATCTATACACTGAACAATGGCAAGACTCTTACCAAACCGTTCCCTTAACCCCCGACCAGGTAGCCAACATACCTCCATATAGACCGTGGAGATATGAATGGTGAAAATCTTTTATTTTATATAGACAGTAAAATAATGCCAAGACACCACGGACAAACGATAAGGAAGAATCACCTTCAACATAAGAAACTAGTAATTAAACTCATTAATACAAAACCAATTAAAAAGTGCAAAAGAATAAAAATAAAAAGTATTATACTAAACACTTGTCTTCACCAAGTGATGTAAGAGACTTAGGCAAACATGGCCTTTGATTGTCAAGAACTCTTACGATCAATCTTGGATCCCGAGACGACTCACACACTCTATGATGGACAATGGATGATGGTGGTGGATGATGGTGTTGTGATGGTGGTGGGTGGTGGATGAAGTGTGAGAGAGGTGGTGTGCCAAGGGATGAGTTGCAAGAGCTCCAAGCACTCCTATTTATAGGCTGAACAGAAGCCTGGACACGGCCCCGTGTCCATCCGAGTCTCTCTTTCTTCATGAATTGCAATTCGCAATTACAATAAATGCGTTCTGCAACAGTTGACCACGCCCCCGTGTCCGCTGAGCACGGCCCCGTGGTGGGCAGTAGAAGCTTCTATTAGTTTGTCTTTTCTGCTGACACTTGGGCACGCCCCCGTGCTCACTAAGCACGGGGCGTGTTCAGCCTTCTGTCTTCTTGTTAAGCTTTGGGAAGATGCTGTCGGGAGGTCGGGCATGCCACGTTTGTTCCTTTTATTGTATTTATGTTAGATTTAGCTGTATTTTTGCTTCTTTTGTTTATTTGAGCTCATTTAATCCTGAAAATACAAAAGGAAGACAAAAGCACACTTTTTCCAACATTAGTACTAAAGGGGTTAGTTTTATGCCACAATTGATGTGATTTATATGTTGCATTTTGTGCACATCAGCTTAGTTTTGTGCTCAACAAGACCAGTAACTTTAATTAAAACGCCCAGATACAGACCCTGAACACGGGGCCGTGTCCATATATTAGGTGTATAAAACTAAAAAAGTGTGCTAATGTTGGAAATAAACAAAAGAAGCAAAAATACACCTAAATCTAACATTAGTACTAAAAAAGGGTTAGTTTTGTGCACATCAGCTTCAACTGCCTGTTCAGTAGCTTTATCTTCTTCACTTTGTATAGAAATCTTTTCCTGAGCGACACTCTCACATTTCTTCTTTATCTGTTCTTTTGCTGCTCGTCTCTCCTTCAGCTTCTCCGATCTATCTGCAAAATAAAATTCAAAACTTTCAGGAGATAATACAGATTTTCCAATATTTATTTGTGTCTCTTCTTCATCATCACTATCAGATGATGATTGATCAAACACTTGAGTATTTTCTGAACTATCATCTGAAGAAATAAACTCTTCATCTTGGTTCTTCTCAACATCAGCAAACCCTTTCATCCATTCCTTCATCAAATCTGGTTCTTGAACTATCTGAGCAATTAACGCCACTGTCTTTGAATCAGGCGGAATGTATTTGTCCCAACTGAAACCTTCTGCCACTTTTTCATCATCTTGATCTATTATTCCAAAATAAGCTTTCTTATTTGCCTCTTCGATCATTTTAGCATGTGGTGTTTGAGGTTCTTTTTGTTTATATGGTTGTTGAGCAATTTGTTGATATATAGCTTTCCGATAATAATCATTATTCCCAAAAGGATTCTTTGCTTCACTTGCTTCTCGATTGGTACATTCCCTCTTGAAATGTCCTTTCTCCTTGCATCGAAAACAAGTGACTTTAGATTTATCAAAACCCAAAGTAGAAACATTTGCATCCCTAAAATCATCTCTTCATGTAATCATCTTAAACTTCTCTGCTCTCCTCAAAACACTTGCTAAACACCACTTAATGTCCATAAGTTTCAATTCCTCAGCATCGATCTGATCGTAATCCTCTTTTGTCAACATAGGATTTCCGATCCTTCCTGCAACCAATCCCTCATATGATTCTAGCACTCTAGCAAGCAATGCCATATGACCTTTAGCAACTTCTTTAGAAAAACCTTGACCATTCTGAAGATTCAAAGCAATATTGCAGTGTAGCACATGACCATTTGAGTTGTTTGAACTTTGAAACAGATGACTTGAGGTTGAAACATTTGGATTAACACTTGAGTAAGAAGAAAAACCACCGCTGCTCCTCGGACTTTGATTAAACGATCCAGATGAATTTTCAGCACTGAACGCAGTTTGAACTTTTGGACTTAATTCAACATCTTGAACACTCCCTTTGTAGTACATCTTGATATCTTGTTGACCACTAGGATTGTTCATCCTAGCAATCTTTTGCTGCTCAAGATCTTGTCCTTCAATCTTTTCAATAAATTGAGAAATTGTCAAGTCATCTTATTCTCCAGTGTTTTTCAATATTATCAAAAATGTACCCCATTCTTTCTGAGGTAAGGCATCAGCCAATTTGTCGACCCATTCTTCTCGTTCTTTATTTATTTCTAACAATGACATTGAACGAACTAAGTGACAATATCTTTCAATTAGTTTCTTGGTATTTTCACCCGGCAAACTCGTAAACAGATCAAATTCTTTCTTTAATAATGCCTTCTTATTCCTGATCATCTTTTCACTTCCCTCGAACTTAATTCGAAGAGCTTCCCAAATTGAACGCGAAGTATTGTCTTGTTGATGTAAAATGAATATGTCTTCTTTCACAGCTTGCTGGAGCAAACTAATCATCATCTTTTATGCTTTGTACATGTCTCGTTCTTTGTCCGACAACTCAGAAATTGATTTGATAACTCCCAAATATGTTCGAGGTTTGACATACTTCTTCTCTATACATTCCCAAGACCTCAAATGATTGGCTTGAACCCAGTTTTTGAATCGATCTTTCAAACCATAATACTCCTCAATGCCCATTAATTTCAGGGGTATTTGCAAAGTTCCTGTTTCGTTTTCCATGTTCATGCTTTGAGCAATAGCAGTTGGAGTACTCGGGGCAGTAGCAAATGCGTTATAAAACTCTTCTTCCATGATTCGGTAAACTTTTTCACAAAACAGTCTTTTCACACGAAATACAAAGTTCACACGAAATTAACTCTTCACGAGAAAACAACTTGGTGCGAAATAACCCTCTGGTGCGAAATGACCTGCAAAACAACTTCAAACAAAATAATTTCACACGAAATGAGGACTTTGGTACGAAATGGGTGATTTCGTACGGAATAGCTCACACGAAATACTGATTTCGTACGAAATAGATGATTTCGTACGAAATGACAAGCTGATTTCGTGCGAAATAATAAATCTGAAGTGATTTCGTGCAAAATAACCCAAACACAGTGATTTCGTGCGAAATCAAGTGTATTTTTCACGCGAAATAGCGACTTCAAACGAAATCAATTGCCTATTCTGTGCGAAATACTGCTGATGTCATCATGTCGATCTGATTTTTGTAAAATTGAACAGGTTTTTGGTTGATTTTAGATCTAATTCTTTCAAGGCTTTGTTAAAACACAGTTTCGCTTATGATGTGAGAAAATCAAGCCATTTTAACCGGGAAATTATGTTTGATTTTGAAAAGAAGGTGTAGAAATCGGAATTTCGAGCTAAATCTGTAAGAACTCTTCCTCCTGAGCTCTGATACCACTTGTAGGATCGTTTTACCGACCAAACGAGTCGTTCAGAAGAGTTTTTGTTCAATACGAAAGGCGGAAACAGACGTATCAAGTAGATTCAGCTAGAGATTCACTTTAATTATCTTTTATATTGATATAACAGCTTTTTACAGCGAGTAGACACTTCAGCAGCATTTCAGCTCTGGAATCGGAAAGTTACAAACGAAATCAGAATGGCACCTATATATAGGTGTTTGATTTCGTACGAAATAGCCATTATCTATTTTGTACGAAATAGTCTTGTCCTATTTCGTGCGAAATAGTCACCAACACTCATATCTTGTAATTCGTGCACTGATCTCTCTAATCTAATGCAGGACTCGATACAAGACGAAGTCGACAGATACATGCACTAACATATTTTTTGGTGTCTAATCCGCATATATATCACCATTGCTCTTGATTTTCTTGACTGTATATCTCTTAAATGTCAACATATACACGTGTGATTTAGTTTACGAATATTTTTCAATGCCGAGAACCTCGATCAGAGAGTAAAAAAGGCGTAAGGTTCACAATTGTGTAAAACTAAAATGGGATATACCGGGCAAGAATTCGAGTTACAGGAACAGGGGCCAATCCAACCACCCAAGAATGGAATCGTCGAGTGAAAACACTTGACAACCACCTAGAAGCAGCTTTTCTTGCCACCAGACCTTTCTCCATCAATTAGGAATCTGATGCCGTCACTTAACACATTCCTTAAATTGTAGCCATTTTTTGAGTGTTTATTTTTTGCTGTCTAATCCGCATATATATCACCATTGCTCTTGATTTGCTTGATTGTATATATCTTAAATGTCAACATATACACGTGTGATTTAGTTTACGAAGATTTTTCAATGCCGAGAACCTCGATCAGAGAGTAAAAAAGGCGTAAGGTTCACAATGGTGTAAAACTAAAATGGGATACACCGGGCTAGGATTCGAGTTACAGGAACAAGGGCCAAACTAACCACCCAAGAATGGAATCGTCGAGCGAAAACACTTGACAATCTCCTGGAAGCAGCTTTTCTTGCCACCAGACCTTTCTCCATCAATTAGGAATCTGATGCCGTCACTAAACACATTCCTTAAATTGTAGCCATTTTTTGAGTGTTTATTTTTTGCTGTCTAATCCGCATATATATCACCATTGCTCTTGATTTTCTTGACTGTATATCTCTTAAATGTCAACATATACACGTGTGTGATTTAGTTTACGAAGATTTTTCAATGCCGAGAACCTCGATTAGAGAGTAAAAAAGGCGTAAGGTTTACAATGGTGTAAAACTAAAATGGGATATACTGGGCAAGGATTCGAGTTACAGGAACAAGGGCCAAACCAACCACCCAAGAATGGAATCGTCGAGCGAAAACACTTGACAACCTCCTGGAAGCAGCTTTTCTTGCCACCAGACCTTTCTTCATCAATTAGGAATCTGATGCCGTCACTAAACACATTCCTTAAATTGTAGCCATTTTTTGAGTGTTTATTTTTGATGTCTAATCCACATATATATCACCATTGCTCTTGATTTTCTTGACTGTATATCTCTTAAATGTCAACATATACACGTGTGATTTAGTTTACGAAGATTTTTCAATGTCGAGAACCTCGATCAGAGAGTAAAAAAGGAGTTAGGTTCACAATGGTGTAAAACTAAAATGGGATATACCAGGCTAGGATTCGAGTTACAGGAACAAGGGCCAAACCAACCACCCAAGTGTAGGATCGAGATTCGATCAATACGAGTCAATCTAAGTCAAATATGAGGTTCTAGAAAGGCGGAAACAGACTAGTAGCCTTGAATCAGTGTTAGAATAGGAGTAGAAGAATAGAAATACACTTTAAATACGTTTTCCATTGATATTAGACGTTCTCGTACAGAGAGAAATGGACAGCAATTCAGTACACCAGATCTCCAGAAGTTACAAATGAAAAACCCAACACCTATTTATAGGCCATCCAATTCGCACCAAATAACACTTCAGTTTGCACGAGTTGGACTGCTTCACTTCGTGCGACCTGACTTGTTCAAGTCGTGCGACCTGGCCTCTAAACACATCAGTTCGTGCGAACTGGACATAAAACATATAAACTTTACATTTAAACCCCTAGACTGATGACGTAGGCGATAGACATTATGCACCAACAAACTCCCCCTTGGATATTGCCACAGTCTTCAGTCAGCCTGTCTTCAAAACTTTCTTCACAAAGACTTGAAAATCTCTTTTCTTTGCTTTGGCTTTCTTAGTAACGCTTTCCTGAGCTTTTCATTCTCTTTAGCAGCTCTCTGCTCTTCCTCAGCAAGTCTTTGTACACATGTAAATCTAGCAATTTTTTTCTTTCTCTTCGCGCTCCTTTCTCTCCTTTTCAGCTTTCAGAAACTCTTCCTTTTCAATCTTTCTCCACTTTGATAACCACATATTTTCAGAATTTATTCCTTTCTGAAAACATATCGTGGCAACTTTCTGAAACTGTAGAGCTTGATCCTTATCTTCTTTCTTGTAACCAATCTTGTTCACA
The DNA here is from genome assembly GCA_030545235.1 of Helianthus tuberosus. Lineage (NCBI taxonomy): Eukaryota > Viridiplantae > Streptophyta > Magnoliopsida > Asterales > Asteraceae > Helianthus > Helianthus tuberosus. Next base: position 44,022,672 of record CM060438.1, on the reverse strand, counting down.
AATAAACATTCAATATCCTTCACCAAGAAATTCACTATCCATATCGGATCGTAAAGATAAATATATCTAACTTCATTTTCAACTTTGTACGTGATCACTGCTTCGGTCGACATTTAACTATAAACCCAGCATATGAACCCTTTATGAAAATTATGTTCCATCTTCGGCAACGGAATATTCTTTATCACCCTGGGCTTCTTAATCTGCAGAATTGTTTCTTCAATGCCTGTAACAGGATCTGTCTTTTTGACTTTCTTCGGATAATGAGGCTTCCAGTGACGAAATCCTTTGAATGCTTCAAACTTCATCAAGCCCCATGTAGGCATATCGTGAACCCTGACTGGATAAGATAATGTTCTGACTTTGGGCAATTCTTCAACATCCCACCAAGGCAGAGACATTATATCTTGAATATACTCGAAGTATTGAACACCAGACTCTCTTCGAATTGCATAGGCGTTGACTTGTGGCAAATACCCCCAACTGATGATATCACCAAGAGAAACTTCTCTATCTCTTTTGTAATACTTCAGTGGTCTTTTGTACTTTCTCTCTGTATCCTTCCTGAACCATTTCTTTCTTTCTTCGCGTTGTTCATCTTTCGACATTTCATGAAAACTTTTATTCTTGACACTTTCTGCAACCTTTCTTCGCAGTTCATCTTCATTCGCTTGACTGAAAAATTCAGCAAGTGTTGGAAAGCTAGAAGTATCAACGTTAACGTTCTCAGACTGATCTTCATCACTCCAATCTTCTACTTCCACTTTGTCGTAGTTATTAGCATCTTCAAGGTATTTGTACTGATAATCTGGTTGCTGATTGATATCAAACTGATTCAACTCTTCTTCAAAATCGAAGTTAAACTCACTATCTTCAATATGTGTCATCTTGATGATCTCAGCTCTTGTGTACGTATGCAATATTTCACCTTCTTCTATATCGTGTTCAAGACATAGAATCAATCTTATACTTTGATCAACAATCTCATCATCTTTCTCAGCATCATCATGCTCCCCCTTTCCACTTGCATTCTCAGGTTCTTCGTTAGAATCATCATGAAGATATTCATCAATATTTTCTTCATTTGACGCTTCAGTTACTTTGATACCCGAAGTAACTTGATCATCATCATTATTGCCATCATCATCATCACTATGTACAGAATAAACATCATCTGCATCATCTTTCAAAATATCATCATCATCTTCTTCATCGTCATCAATCTCACCAGAAACTAAAATTATCAGACAAGGATCAAGAATAGACGATTCAACAACTTTTGATGGAACAATTGCCCTTTCAGTCACCTGGGCAACACCTTCAACTTGAACATCTTTACCCTTGTTTTTCATTTCAACTTCAATTTCAGCTTTATGTCTAGCTCTTACTTCTTCAAGTTCAATCTCTTCAAATCTTTGTTCAATTGGCTTTCCGATCATATTTTCCAACACTTTTTTCATCATATATGCTTCATGTTCCTTCTTAGCGTTATTGGCTTCTAATTCTTTATTTTTCAACTTAAAGTATTCATTCTGCTCATCTCTTCGAGCTTTTTCTTCTTCTAATTTAGCTATTCGAACTTTTAGCATATCAATGTCGGCTTGATCAGCGTCAATCTTTTTCAACAAAGATGAATTCTCTGATTCAACAGAGTTTACACGATCTTCCAACTTCTTTTTCTCAACTAACACCTCATCCACTTTCTTTTGCAACTCTTTCACAAGATCATCATTGACAAAACTAAAATCATCAAGCTTTTCAAGAACTGTACTCTCTGGAATATGTGGAAAATCTTTAAATCCAGACGATCCAGGAGTAGTCTGAACTAGTGGTTGTGTGGTTGGTGGTGTTTGTAGAATGTGTGGTGAAGTTATAAATGGTTGTTCATGAATCGGTAATGAAGTATGATGTTATGGTGATGATTGTGGTGTTTGTAATTGTTTTGGTGATGATTGTTGTGGTGGTGGTGATGGTTGATTATGTGGTGGTGATGGTTGTTGTGGTGGTGGAGAAGGTGGTTTAGATTGTGATTCTTGGATAGGTTTTGATTTCAGCTTGATTTTTAATTTTCGTACTGCTGGAGATACGACACGTTTTCTTGACGTAGATTTCTTCCTACCTCCAGAAGGTGGTGTTTATACACCCTGAACATGTCCTGGTGTTGGAATATACCGGTTCTAGCCAATTCTTGGTATACTTGGATAATCTGATCAACGTCTCGTTATCCATGTGATGCAATATCAATAGATCATTATGTTCATCTTTTACCAGATTCAGATAGGCATGATCAAGCATCATTTGCACAAATCTCGGATACACCCAACTTTTACTATCCGAAGTAATGTTATCTTTCATATAGTGGAAAACAATTCTTGAAAAATTGTATTTTTGTTCAACACCAACGCCATCACCATACACATCTGATAATCTTTCATCACATCATACCCACCTTTTCTGTGACTAAGTGCATGAATCACCGAGTGAATAAAGAACTTGTACGGCTTCGTAAAACATGCTTTCAGATAATTTGCTTTGTTCAATGGACCATTGTAACCCATTCTCAGCATACAACCTTTGTCCATCCTTTCTGGAAACCCTGTTGGCGAGTTTTCATCATCTGGAAAATCTAACACTTCTCGGATAAGCTGTTTTGTGATGACTATTTCTTTATCTTCACCATTAATACTAACAATTGAAGTTATCACATCATTCACGTCATCGTACACAACATTCTTCCAGAAATGAGCAATTTGAGATCTGAAAACTCTGTGCTGATTCGTTAACGCCTTTTGGATTGGTAAACGCTTCATGAATTCCAAAATATCTTTAAACATAACCATCTTCGGTAACGTCTCATCGTATACACAGCAAATATTGTGCGATGGATCAAACTGCACATTCGATGCCTGAAACATAAACATAAACAAACAAGTTAATCAATTTGCACAATTTCCAACACAACACAATCATTCACACGAACTGGCTTTATACGAAGTGGCCATTTCATGCGGTCTGGTATTTATGCGAAGTGATCATTCCAAACGAACTGGTTCAAGCGGACTGAACAGTTTCAAATGGTTTGGATTTCAAATGGACTGGCCATCTCAAACGATGTGAGATTCAAACTAGTTGGCCATCTCGTGCGGTCTGGAACATTCACACGATTTGGTCATCTCGTGCGGAGTGAGTCATCACTTCGTTTGAATCAACATAGATGAACAGTGATTTACAAGTTGATTAAAACATGTTTTTATGATGAAATTGAAGCCCTTTATCTGTTCTATATCAAATTCCGATCACATTGATGTGTTTTTTATTCGATTTAGTTCATTACATAACCCTAGATCTAGGTTCAAAGGTCCTGTTCTTCCGAGTTCATGCGATTTCGTTTGATTCAGTTCAAATAAGCAACAATCTCTACCTTTCCCATGTTATAAGTTGTCCAAACCAACTTATGAGATGATTCCGATCACATATTCACAAGATTTAGGCTTGAAATCGAAGGAATCAGACAAATCGCTTCAGATCGCTTGAAGGGTTTCTGTTTGGTGCGGAGTGACAAATGAAATGATGTTCACGCGATCTGGACTCCCCCTTAAATAGAGGATCCAGTTCGTGCGAAATAAACATTGAAGCGGTGTGAGGAGTTCGTGCGGACTGGCTAGTATTTGACACTTTTTGGCCAGTTCGCACGAGTTGATCACCTCGTGTGAGATTTCATTTTTTTCAAAATTTTTGAATTTTTTATTTTTTATTTTTTATTTTTTATTTAACTATTTACCAACACACTCAGTTAACCAAGTCCAAATTAATGACCCTGGTCAACTGTTTAGCCTGTCAAGTCTAAGTTAATGACCTTGGTTGACCAAATTCTGATCTTGCTGAACTTTTGAAACATGTTAACTTCAAATTAATGAACTTTTAAACATTTTGAGCAATTACCAACATTTTTCTCAAACTTTTTCTTATCCAACCCAAATGATCCAACTTGTTTAGCACTGTGAGACTTTGATCATCAGATCCCCAACGTCTGTTGTCGAAAATAAGATGAAATATCAAATCTTTTTGGTTGTTCAACATTTTGCTAAACAAACAGGAAATCTTTTTGGATTTTAAGAAACAGGTAACTGTACAAACATATTTACAGACATCTTTTTGTGAGTTCGTGTAAGAGGATCATATCAGTTTTGAGACATATCACCGACACCGTTGATCTTGATTTAACTTTAAATCTTAAAAAAATTCACTTCTGATTGTCAGTATTGTTGTCAACTTAAACTTCTAACACAAGTTTCAATTGATTCGAGATACGGATTAATGTTTTAAAGAACTTAAACTTATTCGCGTGTCCCACCTCAGAATATACTCCCGTATCAAAATTCCCTAGATTCAGTCTTACATGTGAGTATACCAATCTGATATCTGTGTTTTGGGTTAGTGCGAGACCTTGAGAGCTCAGGTATGAACTACCGTTCAGTCAAAGAGATGAAGGCTCGACTTTAGGTGTGTTCCCTTTAGGTAATCTTTTCTTCAACTGCAATTGATTCGTATCTTTCGATATTTTATCAATTTTTGTGCAGATGGTGAGCTATTAAAGCGCGTAAAGTATTATACTAGGTCTAGGCCATTGCTTCTGCAATATCAGAAGACCAGGTATAATACCACAGATATCAAACAGTATAAAGACCTAGTATCTCAGAATCAGGCAATTTCTCAAACAAGATTTCGAGGGTTACCCATATATTCGAGAGATGTTCCCCATGAGATAAGCAAGTATGATATTTAGGTTTATATCTCGAATTCAATCTACTATTTGTGTGAAGCCTACTGGCACATCATCAGTAAGACTTGTTTAAAATCATTTTGACTTTCCATTTCTTTAGCATGTTGTGATAGTCCACTGATGTACTATCATTTCCTCTTTTTCACATCAAAACTCATTTTGCCTTTTTTAATGTTTTTGTATTTTGAAATTTTGTCATGTATTTGTATTTTCTGCAAACTTTCGCCCCCTAAAATCAAAAACATATTTTTGTGTTTTTGGTTTTATCAAAAGTAGTAAAGAAAACTGTACAGAAAAACATGACAACTTGACGCATATCACTTCTGATCGCCGTCCTTCTCGGCCACACACTCAACCACCCTCCCAGAAAACAAATTCTTTAACCCGTTCAATTTCAAAAGATAATTAAATCTTGTTTTATCAAAGGGTTTTGTGTAAAAATCAGCTCTCTGATCATCGGTGTGTATATGATCAATTCGAATCAATTTCTTTTCGTAGCAATCGCGAATAAAATGATGTTGAATTTCAATATGTTTTGTTTTTTAGTGTTGCACCGGATTTTTAGTGATATTAATAGCTGCCTCATTCTCCACAAAAATTGGTGTGTCTAAGAATTACAAACCTTAGTTCCTCATTTGCTGTTGGATCCAGAGGATCTGAGAGCAACAGCTGGAAGCCAAAACGCATTCAGCCTCACAGGTTGAGAGAGCGACTGTAGTTTGTTTCTTACACTGCCAAGTAACAAGCCGAGTTCTGAATAACTGACACCCAGCATTTGTGGACTTTGCATTTAACTTACAGCACCCGAAGTCAGAGTCAGTGTAACCAGTTAGAGAAAAGTCACCGAATCGAGGATACCACAAGCCGGTGCTTGGGCAACCTTTAAGATACCATAAAATTCTCTTCACTATCACCATGTGTGATTGTCTCGGACTTGACTGATACCGGGCGCAGAGGCAAGTTGGATACATGATGTCCGGTCGTGATGCTGTGAGATACATTAGCGATCCTATGATTGACTGATATTGCATTTCATCCACTCTCTCACCACTTTCATCCGGACATATGCCATGATTTGTAGCCAGGGGGTTGCTGTGGGAGATGATTAGGACATATTGAACTTGTCCAACACATCATTCACATATTTGGTTTGGTGTATGAAGATTCCATTGGGCAGTTGTTCAACTTGAAGCCCTAGGAAGAACTTCATCTCCCCGATTGAACTCATTTCAAACTTCTTTTTCAAAACCTTCTCAAACTCTTTACACAAATCTTCATTCGTTGATCTGAATATTATATCATCCACGTATATCTGCACAATGAGTAGATGCCCTATAACCTCTTTTGGAAACAGGGTACTATCGACAGTCCCTCTGGTGAACCCGTTGGTCAACAGATGCTGGGAAAGCGTCTCGTACCAGGCTCTCGGGGCCTGGTGTATCCGTATAATGCCTTGTCGAGTAGATACACCTTGTCTTTATGTACTGGATCGGTAAAACCCGATAGTTGTCCGACGTACACTTCTTCTTTGATTTTTCCGTAAAGGAATGCAGATTTGACATCCAGTTGTAGACCTTGAATCCTTTCCATGATGCAAACGCCAAGAAGATTCTAATTGCCTCGAGTCGAGCAACGGGAGCATACACTTCAGTAAAGTCGATCCCTTCTTGCTGATTAAATCCTTAGACTACCAATCATGCTTTGTTTCTTACAATAACCCCTCTATCATCTCGCTTACATTTGAAGACCCACTTGGTCTTGATCAACTTCTGATCATCCGGGAGATCAACCAACCTCCACACTCCAAGCTTTTCAAATTGTTGTAGCTCCTCCTGCATTGCATTTACCCAACTTTCTTCGGTCAATGCTTCTTTATATGTTTTCGGCTCTACATGCGAGATAAAACATTTTAATGAGAAGTCTATTTGTAAAGGAGCTAGAGAAGCATAAAAACATGTAAGCCATTTGTTTATTTGTTCGTGGGTTTTCACTCCGCTTTGAAGGTCACCAATGATTTGCTCTGAAGGATGGTAAGATAACATTCTTGGCATGACTGTATCCGGTATGCTCACTTCCGATTGCAAATTTGTTATATTCTGATCACCCGTGTGACCAACAGCATTTGAAGTCTCAATATTTGGTTCCTCGTCATATGTGACAACTCGTATTTCGAACCTTTCTTTGTACTTTGATGTAACCTGTATGAACATTACGTGACTAGTTGACGTGTTTGATTGTAATGGAATATTATGTTTGGTTATGTTATGTGCTACGTGATTGTATGTGAATGTTATAAGTTTTGTTGCATGACACTTGTCCAATTGCACAAGCCCTCTTGGGCCGCAAACCGTGCCTCTACTCGCACACTTCTCTCTCGGTCCACTATGCTTGACTCGAGACCATGAGGGCAGCCCAGTGAAGGGTTCGGCCCACTTCTCACATGCGCATACACTAGGGGTGGTATTGGTTTTCTCTTAATCTTCTCATAACACAAAAACACAAACCCTAACCTCTCTAATCTCTCTCTCAGAACCGACGACAAGAACCTTCTTCGGATCGCAGTTCATCGCTCCATCTCGCCCCGACACTTGTAGTTCTACACACTTCCGGTTAGTGTCTTGTTCTGGTTTGGTTGTTTGATCATTGATGTGTGTTATTATGTGATATTTAGGGTTCCATGCTAGTAGGGTGATTGATGAAGTTATCAAAAACAAGAACACGTAAATGGTTATAATGTTAGTTTGTATTCTGCTTGGTGAATTAAGAACTTGCCAATTGTTAGAATAGATAAACCCGAATATGACTAGGGTTTTGACAATCAATATGTGCATGAGTATTTGGTAGTCTGGTAGTCATGTTAATTCGAGTTGCATGAAGATCATGGGATAAATGGTATGGCATGTTTGAACGGTTTTGTTGGGCGAATCTGATTAAGGAACAGTTGATTTCTTGATGTTTATGATGTAGGGTTTGCATGTTTAGGTCAAAATTAATAAAACTAATAATCCAACTGTTACTGTTCTTGATTGAGAATGATTAAGGTAATATGAATGTGCATGATTTCTGAATTTAATGCTGTTTAATCTAATTTGAAACTGCCAAAGTTGTTTACTGATGTTACGGAATTAATGAGCTACAAATAAGGAAGTTTGTTACGTCTCCTGGTTTCGACACGGGTTGCGAGTCGAGAACCCACAGTCTCGACTCGAGACCACATCCCAATCGCACAAGAACAGCAAGACACGAGACCATGATTGTGGGTCTTGTTGCGACTCGAGACCTGACTCGAGACCACCTGGTCTCGAGTGATGAATACATGACCCGAGACCCTTTAGTTGCGACTCGAGAACACCAAGTCCTCAACCCGAGACCACACTGTCTCGACTCGAGATCTCTAGTCTCAACTCGAGACCACATAATCACACATTCTACTTGGACTTTCACCGTTACGAGCCTAAGTAATTGGGCTGCACATTTGGTCCTTTTTGTTTACGTGATTACTACTGTTGAACTCGAATGTACTGTTAACTACCATGATTGTACGTGTATGCCATGATCAATACTTGTATGCAACTTGTTAGAATACGTGTAGAACATATACGTGCATTACTTGAACCTAGACCTGACTTATATGGTAACCATGTTAGGACGTGGTTGACCACTAGCAGCTCGATTGACCTTTTATTTATCTGCCGAGCAAACCAAGGTGAGTTCACACTCCTAAGGCATGGGATTCCCGGTGGGTTGGGAATGGGATTGAATAACTACGACAAAACTTGTACTTTCACCACTACTAGACTACTTACCACCGTCCTCGGATTGGGAAGGACGCCAGCGCTAAACCTACGTATACACTACGTACCACCATCCTCGGATAGGGAAGGACGCCAGCGCTAAACCTACGTATTCTCATACGTACCTCTGTCCTCGGATTGGGAAGGGCACCAACGCTAAACCTACGTATTCAATATGTACCTCTGTCCTCAGATTGGGAAGGACACCTAATTATACATCTAGTCTAGTGATTTACAACATGGGGTAGCCCCCACCATTTATGGTTTGGATATAAGGAAAGTTGATTTAACCTACTGTTGAAAGCAAACTCCTAGTTCTTGAGAAACTAATTTAAAACAAACGCCTCCTGTGAACTCGCTCAACTTTGTTGTTGACTCTCTGTTACATGCCTTGCAGGTCGTTAGGTATCTTTGGAGCTTGCATGGGAGTGGGAAGAGTCATTGTGGGACATGGACAGCTGTGTGCCATGCTAAACATTTGAAACATTTAAACTTATGATTTCGTTTTAAACATTATGCTTCCGCTGTGGTTGTAACAGTGGTTAACTAAGGGAGAGTTTCCCAAAAGTCATCCCCTGTTGCCCCTTTTTCTTGGTACTACCATTACGAGTTTTTGGTCATGCCTTTCGGATTAACGAATGCACCTGCGGTCTTCACGGATCTCATGAACCGAGTGTGCAAACCTTACCTGGATAAATTTGTCATAGTCTTCATCGACGACATCCTGATCTATTCTAAGAGTCAGGAGGAACACGAGCAACACCTGAGGCTTATTCTGGAACTCCTTCGAACAGACCAGTTGTATGCCAAATTTTCGAAATGTGACTTCTGGCTTCGCGAAGTCCACTTTCTAGGCCATGTGGTAAACGAGGATGGAATTCATGTGGATCCATCTAAGGTTGACTCGATCAAGAACTGGCCTGCACCCCGTACACCAACAGAAATCCGCCAATTCTTGGGTTTGGCAGGATATTACAGGAGGTTTATCAAGGATTTCTCAAAGATTGCACAACCTCTCACTTCACTGACCCAGAGATTCAAACCAAAAGGTTTAAAGTGAGAAACATAAAACTTAAGAAGGCACCACACACAGTAACTTTTGATCCTAAATTCTCAGGTATGAAGTGCAAGGACTCCAACTTAGAGAATTCAGAATCAAGTGTGGGTTTGGCAAGAAATGAAGTGGGGTATTTATTGATTTCGGGCGACCATTAAGATCGTACCTTATAAACGAGCCTCAATCTGGACCATACACATCTTACCCCCTGTTTTTCAATACTATGGGTGCCCAAAGATTGAAGAAATACCATTTGCAAGTGATTAAAACAGCTGGAACAGCTGGTAACAGCTGGGAAATCAGTTTTGCAACTCTGACATGCTCACACGGACCATGTAAGGTTCAAGGGGAGCTTACGCGGGCCGCCTGAGATCCCTGGTTCAACAACAAGTTTCTGAAATTGCAGTTTTGGTCCCTGCATGCTTCTAAGCCCCTTTCTGATGCGTTTGAGGCCCGTTAAACCACTTTTAAGGCTCTACAATGATGCCTAAACATTAGGGACATGAAACATGCTCAAGAACATGTCGTATGTCGGTTCGTTTGGTCGTACGGTCACGTTGTTCGACTAATTACGACGAAACATGAACGGACGCTAAAAACGATCCAAATTACGCGACGAATGGAATTTTATCATCCCGAACACTAAAATAAAATATTTTAACACTTACATAAATTTTTGGATGTCCGGATATATTCAGAAGGTAAGATACGTGCGAAAATGCAAACTTATGCACTTTTTGACGCTTTTAGTCCCTATTGATCAAATAAGTTTATTTTTGCGCACCAAACACCTATAAGCCTATATCTAAGCTATGTAAAGGATATTTAGGGCATGTTTAACTTATGATCATATTTTGGAAGGTTCAATACCATACGAATCGATAGACTTTTGCAGTTTGACGCAAATAGTCCCTCTAATGCGCAAACTTGCGCATATCATCGTTTAATAGCATCGAAGCCTTATCTCATCCTTATTAGGCATTCTTGGGAGCATTATTAAACATCACGATGCTTCGGGGTTGCTAAAAGGTCATTCAGAGGTATAATTAAACATATTGACACTTTCGACCCCTTAAACTTTGCAAAGTTGCGTGTAACGTCACTTAAAGGCATAAAACCTTAGACGGCCATTAATTGGTATTCCCGAGAGTAAAATCAAATATCATGAAGCTCCCGATTTTTTAAAAGGTCACTCAGAGGTAAGAATTAACATGTTGATGCTTTTAACCCTTTATTGCGCAAACTTTCAATTAATTACGCAAACGGCTACACTCGATCGACAAGTGGCCCATTTATGAATATAAATACCGTACGAGGTTATTTAGAAACTTATTTTAGGTATGTTAACACTTCTAGTCCTTTAATAATCAAAGTTTTTGATTTTTTTCGAAAAATTAGTCCCTTGAATTCAATGTTTGACTTCATTGGGGTTTATTACACGTGTCAATTCATCATTGGACGTGATTTTACGAGGTGTTACATCCTCACCCCCTTAAAAGAAATCTCGACCTCGAGATTTTATAAAACGATGGAAGTACTTTCTGACGTATCATGAACTTAACCTCCATAGCATATTTGGGGTCTCTCTAAGCACCCAAAGTGACCTTTATATTAGGTACATGTATCCTTTTGGAGCTTCTTAACCTGTCGATCCTTAATCGATACAGGTTGCTCATCATATCATAAATCTGCATATCATTATGTGATAATGTTTCTCGACTTATTGGTGAAACACATCCTTAAATCATTGGTATGTAATGCATTGCGAGCCCCGCCAAGCTCCTTAAATAGGTTTTAGCTTATAAGCTATTTGATCTTGATACATTCGATTCCCTCGAATGATTTTATATATCAGAACTTAATTAGCCTGATAAATTAAAAATTCTGTACACCCTTCTTAGGGTGATACCTTCAATTGAACCCTATTCCTTATTAAGAACTTAAGAGGGTTGCGACTTTTATCAATCCTTGATTTTTCCACCGATTACTGGCAACTTTCAGAAGATTATGGATTTGTTTGATCTTATTCGTTGTTTCCAATGCAACTTTCAGATCCTGATAATTGGACTAACCAATCTTTTGTTCTAACAATAGATGTTTAATATTCCATCTATACACGGTTTCCCAAGGAGCAACCTTGATACTTATATATTGACTATTTTAGAAAAGCTTATTTTAAGGTGAGATGGTCATTCCAACCACTGCTTAAAACTAATCTTAAGGAATAGCTAATCCTTATAGCTAGCCCAACAAATCGACGATCCTGGGCAGCTGATAGTGATTCTTAATTGCTGCCTAAGTAGGGTTGCGGTAATCAATGCATAAGCAAGATGAGCCGTCTTTCTTAATTGACTATACCGAATTCTCAAAATATTGAGTTAGGCTATATGAACCTCTATTTTAAAACTCACTTAATCAGGGTTTCGATTCTTCCAATGATGGTACTCGCCGTCTTGGAGATTTCATAATAATACAACCCTAAATGGGATATAAATCTTAACTCTACTTGCCTTTCAGGAGGTAAACAGGGTAGTCCTATGAGAAGATAATCAAGATACAAGGAGGTTACAGAGATTTTCCAAATCTCAGGCTCCAGTTCATCTATCATATTCTGTGTCAGATAAGTGACACATTTATGTTACGAGTCCACGAATTCCTTAATTGAAGACATTTACTTGGACAATTCCATTCTGGATATCTTCTTTGAATACCATTAGCTAACTTTAGTACCATATGACCATTGGAATATCCTTGCGGTTCCATGCATTTAACCTCCATACTGATCAGGCATGGAAGCAATCTATGGAACTTATTAAGATACGTCAATCCTCATGTGGCGCTTTTGTCATACCGTCTGGTATTCGCAATTGATAGAGATCAAAGAGATATCAACTACATATGCTGACGTACTACACCTAGAGAAAGGATGCTTCTAGAATTCTATGATTGAAGGTTTCTGACAGGAATAGAAGAAATGGTTCTTATGATTTCGCCTGCAAGTTTTACCTTACACTTAATATATGGGGTTCTTACAGGAGAATTTCTAAAAGTTTGCTAAGCTTATGGTCTTATGAGAGACTCAGCAGCACCTGAAACCAAACGTAACTCCTAGCAATAAAATCACAATAAGGGATTTATCTGGTGTCATTATTAATTTGAACTGCCTCTAATCATTCATCAGGAGAGTTAAACGCCTCCATTCTTAATCCTTTTAAACTTAGCTATAGAATCTTTGACAAATTTTAGGGCAGTCTTAGCTTTGACTGGATATTTCTTAATCTATATAACGTGAGTAGTTGAGGTAGATCCATAATGGATTTATAATAAGCAGGATTTGAAACCTTAATGTGCCCTCTTATTGCCGATGCTAACCACCAATAATTATTTGCATTAAGCTTAGATTTTTGGGTAAACTGAACAGGGCACTATTTCAATTAATGAGTTAAAGTTTGTAACATACTGCTGACAGTCTAGAACTTTTATGGTGAGAGTTAGAAAATTCTTATCCTATCTTTTTCCATATCGTGGAGCGGATAATAGGTTTTTCTAATAAGGTCCTTAAAACTTGGACCATCCCATATTGTATTAGAGGATCTTTCTTGTGGACTTCATTAATGTCCTCACTATTTTAAGGGTATTGCCATCGAATAACTATGATGCATACCTCACCGTGTCCTTTCCAGCATAACCGCTGATACACCTAATGGTTTCTACTTCATCCAACAATTTCCTGCAATCGATGGCCCCTTTTTACTATTGAAGTCTCTTGACTTCCAAGAGACGAAGTACTTTTAAGTAGATCCTAAAAAGGAATGGGGCTCCTTGCCATATATGATTTTGTTTAGTTTATTCTTCACATATGAAGTATGAATAAAGCTCTTCTTATGAGCAGCGACATGTATTTTAGAGCAAGCAGCATTCGGCTTCTTGAACCTTTTCATGATTTTTTTCTCATAGCCTTTCTAACAGTTGCGTTAATTACTGTTTTGGAGATTAACTCCATTAACATTGAGGTTCACATTTGATGCACCATTAACATTTGTCGCCTTTCTAGCATCGCGACTGTTGTTTGTCTTTTCTGAGTTTTCCATACTCGAAGCTTTGGTATTAAATACCAAATTCAACAAGTGCTTAGGCAATCCATACCATGGGTCTCCTTGAATTGTCAAAGGCTCACCATAAGGAGTCTTGATAACTACTTGCTTCTTATCACACACAATATGGGCTTGGTTACAAGACGACCAATCCATTCCTATCACTATATCTAGTCCCTCTATTTTAACGGAAACAAGGACAGCGGAAAAGAATGATTTCTAATGGATATAAAACATCCATCTAATATTGCTGAAACAGTCTCTGAGGTACCATCGGCCAATTCTACTTCATACTTAACACTTAGAGTTTTAACAGTGCAGATTTAATAATTTACTAAATCTGTTGTCTACGAAAGACTTATCTGCACCTGAATCAAACAATACTCTAGAATAAATGTCATTGATAAGGAAAGTTCCTATTGTGACATTGTCATCTTGAACGGCCTCTTGAGCATTCATTTGAAAGACTCCAGCTTTGGTCTTCTTAGCCTCTCCAGGCTTCTTGGTTTTATTTGGGCAATTAGTTTTGATGTGCCCTATTTCATTACAACCATAGCAGGTTGCGTCCTTTATGTCTTGGCACTCCAAAGTTTTGTGCTCTTCCTTATTACAGATTCCACAAGGCTTAGCTTGTGACTCTAAAGTGCATTTCCCTTTAGTCCCCTTCTTTGGGCAGCGGGTCTTTATGTGCCCCTTCTCGCCACAACCATAGCATGTGGCGTCCTTCAAGTCCTTGCATTCAAGAGTCTTGTGATCCATCTCCTTACAGATGCCACATCCCCTGGTCTGTTCACGGAAACATTTTCCGAAGTGCTGCTTCCCGCAGGTTTTACATTTGGGTTTTGCCTCATTTGGCTTGGACTAGTTTGAACCGGCCTTACCCTTTTTGTAACCCTTATTTGGGGTATTATCGCACTTTCGCTTATGATCCTTTAATACTCGATCCACGGCTTTGTTTACGGCTGTATCTAACATAGCCTGTAACTCGGTGCCCGTTAAGTTCAGTCTTGCATTATCATTCTGATCAACTGGATGATTGTGAGCTTCAGATGAGTCAGCCATGGTGAAGCTTTGAAGGCTACAGACCAAGTAGTAATAATTTGCTTAATTATACAGTGAATTGTCGAGTTTGATGATTAAATAGCCATGGTGCAAATAAACCATATAGGCCAATAGATAGTATTAAATTTATTTGATTATGTTTTGCCTAGGTTTTTAAATAAACCATCTTTGGCGTTTAAACGGAATCTAATCCTTCATTTTTATTAGACAGGGGACCTATGTCACAACTGCCAATGTCGTACAGACATTTTGTATGGCACAAGGGCTTATTCCCAAGGACTTTTTAATGACACAGAGGCCTTGTCACTAGGGAAATTTTAAAACATAATCAATGATCCTTTGGATTGGAAAATTTTCATAGTTCATTGCCTTTTTGGCAAGAAGTTATGAAATAAAACTATCTTTATCATGAATACATCGTAGGCGTACATCTTAAATAGATGTTTTGATGTATACATCATGTTCGACATTTATTAGCCATGATCCCTATTGATCATCTACGCTAAATAAGGGGGTTTGGAAATTTCCCATATAAAGATGACAAGTGTGATTTTATCGCATCACTGTTGTCAGGAGTGTTAACATGTTTTCAAATGTTAAAAAGGATCTGAATCTCTTTTAAACAGGTTTTTACCATCATAGCTAGGTCTTTAATGACATTCAAGCTAGGTTATACCTTTTAAGATTCTTTTTAATATATTTACTGGCAGAAAAGGAATGATATTTATTTTATTCGGGATTTTCATTATAATTATCCTAAATTTAATTAAAATATAACTATGGCACAAAAGGTCAAGTCACAAGGACAACTTTAAATTATAAACCATGATTTTATAGAATCAAGGTATTTAGGCTTGAACGTTGTTCATTGCCTTTTCTTGACAAGGAGTTGCAGGCTACGACTGTCTTTTGTCTTATATGACAAAGAATATGGCCCGTAGGCATTACATCCTTAATGGATGTTTAATTAATAAAATAAGAAAGGATTTCGGGAGAATCCAATATAAGGATGATTTATGCGATTTTTATCGAATCACATTTGCCAGGAGCGTTAACAGGTTTACAGATGTTAACGAGGATTTGAATCTTTTGAGTAGGTTTTACCATCTTGGCCTTGTCTGAAATGACATATAGGCTAGGTTATACCTTTAAGATTCTTTTTAATATTAACGCAGAGCAATTATAATTTGAGATGTTTTAGAACATATCATATATGTTAAAATTTCCAAAAGGGACTTCTCATGAAAGCCCTAAAATTACAACAATGCCCTAAATGGGTCTTTGAGTTGAAAGATATGTCCACACAGGGACTATGTAGAAGAGATGGGTCCTTATAGGGACTTAAAAGATAATAAATATTATGAAAAAGATTCTCTAATGCCTTCCTTGCTCCATTTTGATTCTCTCTTCTATGTTTACCGTACATGGTAGGGATACTGGAGACATTAGTAAAAAGAACATTTCAAATCAGGATTTCTTGCAGAAGCAGAAACAGAATCCATGGATTTAATGGTTAATGAAATGACATGGATCATGATTAGGTTTTGACTGGTATAGTCCAAGTCTGGAATTTCAAAATCTTGGGGATAAGAATATAGGGATTAATAGCATCCCCATGTATCATCTTCAATATGGGAGTCTCAGGGACCTCCTGGTATGGACTTCACTGGTACAGACTTTGAGATTTGAGCCTCAGGGACCTCTGGTATAGACTCTGTAGTCTGATTAAAATTTCAACTGGTTTTTAGGAATAGGTCCATATGGGTCTTTCCTTCAGCCGGTCGCACGCTTATCCTAGCCGTGGTATGAAGCTTGGCATTTCTTGGCTTCTGACGTGGAGAATTTTCCATCAACGGCTTCTTTGTCTGGCGACTTATTCAAAATATATAAAACTGAAAACAATGTATATATATAACAGGGATGAGATCATTCCTAGTTCAAGTCTAGACTCGGAAGTTCAAGGAATGTGCTACTGTGTCATTGAGATTAAACACAAAAAGGCTAGTGTTTAATTCACTCAATGTTGGCTCTGATACCAACCTGTCACACCCCGATATTTCCACGTATTACCGGTGGGGAGTACCGTGACGTAGTTGATATCATCATAGTCAAACAACACAATTTAATGCACATCGGAAGCAAAAGATGAATATATTACAAACCGATATAAAGTAATATCAAAGTATTACAAACGGAATGTAAAGGATCCACATGCGGATCAAATAAAAGATGATTGTTCAACAGATTTTAACATCTAAGCTTGCAAGACTCTTTATTGATGCTAGGAGTGGCCAGCCTATTCCGTCTAGTACCTGCACTTAACCTTTTTGGAAAATACGTCAGTTTACACTGGTAAATACAATTAACTGACTCATTTTGAAAACATTTATGAAAATTGATTTGAATGCACAAGGCACAAAATATTTTATAACTTGGGATAATTATTTATATATAAACTTGTAAAAGAATTACATGTTTGTTATACGTTCAGTAGCCCGGGTTGACACCGGGTTAAAGATTAATAGACACACCACATGATATAGTCCCGCGGCGAGTTATTCTCGAAACCGGCGGTTATACCTTTTTATTTATATATGCACTGGCGGGTGTATGCCTACACTCCGTGCTTAGGTCGTGGCCATTTCTATGAATGATGCAAAGGATATCCGGGACATGGTCATTAACCCCCCAAAGGCTTTAAGCAAACAAAACAATTTAAACGGGTCATTTCAATAAATTAACCTTCATACGATTAAAAATTCAATGCCCGACCAAGTGGTATTTTATATACCGTACCCCAAGCCCGTATAAGGGAAAATAAGTTAAAAGTATTTACCTAAGCAAATTTATACAATTTATCCCAACCGTATACAACCAAGCAAGTACAAGTAGCTTTTACTGGGCTCCTAAATCTGGAACGAAGGTTTTAATACCCTATTAGATTCCTAACGGGTCTTAATTAAGCCTATGCTTAGACCGATTAGTTTTAAAGGAGGATATACAGTTCAAACGCACGATTAAGCGAAGACCAGATTAGAATGTGGTTTAGACCCAACAAGTTTGTATACTTGTTTAATATGGGTAAACTAAACACATTCTGGATTTTGAGATAAAAATGATAAGGTTTGTTAGTGCATTTATGTCTATCGCCTCCGTCATCTTAAGATCGTAGCTGAAACTGTTTAAAACTAGCCTTACATTGTAATTTTAGATAGAAAAAAGGCAAGGTGGCATTATTGTAAATAAGGAGAATTCTCCTTATATCCTTTGCCTATAAATAGAAGTCTTAGGGCTTAGATTAGAAACTTTTTGACACTTTTGCCATTTGGAGACTTGAAGAGCTCTAGTGTTAGAGAGAGAAAGTAGAGAGAGAAAGGCAAAAGGTGATTCGAGGTGCTTGTACGATTTCATACGTTTTATAGAATCACAGATTGAGTACGTCTCGTGTGTTCGGTCACGCACGTTCACGGATTCCGCACGTCGAACGTGTCACTCGCAATCGTTACGGAAGTCTAAACCGGTCCTAACAAGTGGTATCAGAGCAGGAGCTCGATTGCACGGATCAATCGCACGAATTCGTACTGAAAAACGTCAGATTCAGAGTCAAATTCATCCAGATTTGTCAAAATTTCTTCACTTTTTCATATTCTACACGTTTTTACTGAAAAACGCAAAATTAAACGACTTTTTACGGTTAAAATCGGCTAAAATTTGGATATGTTGTGCGAATATACATGATCTAAAAGCCTACAAATTTTCAAATCTTAATTCCTAGCCATTTGTGAGAAATTTGATTTTTTGTGGTCGAAAAAAAGTTGTAAACATGCTTACTGTTGCTACTGATATTGTTCTTAGTGCTCACCGATCGGATGGCAATCCGATCGGATGACCATCCGAGTCAAATCTCCTGCATCATACTTTTCAATTCTTTAAAAAGTGTTGACTTTAGTTGACTGTTATCCGATCGGATAACAATCCCAGGCACTGCAACACGTTTAAAGGTGTTTGACTTTAGTTGACTTGCCACCCGCTTGGACAACAATCCGTGTCTAGTGTTTTCACTCATTAAAGTCAACTTTGTCAGCATTCAACTTGAGTCGTTAAGTCAAACACTGTTATCTTGACAGTCAAGCGGTGAGCATGTGAATCTTTTTACAGGTGTCAACTAGTATAGCCTTCATTCATAACCAAGGTCACGTGATTCTCTAAAGAATATATAGATTCATATTAAAGTTTGCATGTGAATTGTTCAAAGATGTCGGCCATTGTTAACTGCATGTGAATTGTCAGTCTGCATGTGTTGATTAAATTCATTGACACTTTCAATATGTTTGCTGTTCTAGAAGGTGTTCACCGGTCGGATGGCAATCCGACCGGATGACTATCCGACTCATATTGCACACATACTTGTTCATTAAATAGGGTTGACTTGTTTGACTGTTTATTTGTTCGGATTACTATCCGAGTTGACTTTAGTTAACCTATCCGAGCGGATTACTATCCGAGTTGACTTTAGTTGACCCATCCGAGCGGATAGCAATCCGAGTTGACTTTGGTTGACCCATCCGATCGGATTACTATCCGAGCGGACAGCAATCCGAGTCACTGCAACAAAATTTTTTTTGATAAAGGTGCTGTGCTTGTGACGAAGATTTACTTAATCGACGAACAATCTTGTGTTGACGAATCTTTAACTTGTTGACGAACACTTTAATCAAATTGCGGCCCAATCAGAATTAAATAGATTTATACACTTGTCGGCCACTATAATAGATTGCATGTGAAAATGAATAAAGTTTGATTTACTGTCATTAGTAATTCATGTGATATCATTGTTAAGTGCATGTGATGTTTAATTGCAAGTACAGTTTTCATGTGAAATATAAAAGACATTGTCGGCTTAGTGTATTCAGCGGCCCAATCAAGTTAGTGCATTCAAAGTTTGTTTGGCATTTCAAGACTCAATTAATTGTAATTGTCATTTTGCATGTGAATCTGACAGTTTGCATTATAGTTAATTGTTGTGGTCAATGAAGTCAACAAGCTAGCCGATCGGACAAGATATTTCTCATTTAGTGCCATACATTGAGAAGTTACCCGTTCGGACAGCAACCCCACCCGAACGGATAGCAACCTCATCCGAACAGACAGCAACCTCACCCGAACGAACAAGCGTTCTCACGCGATTATTTTCACTGCTAACTTGTGTTGACTCACTCGATCGGATACTCGTCCGTTTCAGTTGTTTGATATTCTTGTTGTAAATAATCATTGTTATTTGATTGTTTCTTGTGTTTTGATTTACGAGGTGTGAATATCGAGGAAATAAAATCATGGCTGAAATCAAGAAGAAAACTCGAGAAGAAATTCTGAGTGAGAAAACAGACAGAGAAATGAGAATGGTTGCGAACAGAATGAATGACATGCAAAGAGAATATGATGAAGCTGTCAGATACAAAAGATGGGATAAGAAAAAAGAGTGCTATGTCAATAGATATGGTGAACCTGTTGTTTCCAAGAAGGACATAGTTTTTGATGATGTTCTTCTAGTAATTCCTCGGGTCGGCGAATTTTATTCAAATGCTGTAAAAGACAAAAATTATGAGGAAAAGCTGGAAAAACTCATAAGAGAAGTCAAGATATCGAGTTTGGAGAAGAGAGACGAAGAGAGAATGGAGAAGAATATTGAGAGTTTGGTTGAAGAATTGAAGAAAGTTGCTGAGGAAGATGTGAAGGTATCTGTGGAAGTGAATGTAGAAGTTGTGAAAGAAGCTGTTACTGAAGAACAGCAGGTTGTAGAAGATGAGAAGAAAGATGAAAGTTTGATAGAAGAGAAGAATGAGAGTTTGAAGGTTGCTGGTGATGTTGGTGATGAAGTTGGTGTTGAAGGAAAACAGAGTAATGCTGATCAGAAGCAGACAGAAGCTGTAGCAAACACCGAGGTGCCAATCACTGAGGTAAATTCTGACTCTGAAATCAAAACTATTGAACAATGCAAGAAATGCATGGAAACGTGCAGTGCTTGTATTGAAAAAGACAAACAATTCAATAAAATTGAAAAAGTTTTCAAAAATAAATGTAAAGAAATGATAGAAAACGAGAAGATTTTGAAAGATAATGATGAAAAACTTTTGGAAAAATGTAAAAAGTTAGAAAAAGAAAATGAAGTTTTGAAAGAAAATGTTTTGAAAAAGACAGAAGAATGTGATCAAAAAGAAATTGTTTGTCAAGAAATGAAGAAAGAATATGATTCAATAAAATTGGCATATCACATTACAAAAGAATCATATGAAAAAGTGAAGGATGAAATGAAATTTGCACAATCAAGAATGAATTATCTTTCTGAAACAACTAAAGAGCTTAAACGTATGTATGAAATAAAACAAGGTGTTGTTAATTCCTATATTGAGGATGTTGCTAAGCTAAAGCGACAGATTGCTGATCTAGAACAGGATAATAACAAGTTAAAAAGTTATCACGTGTCGTCATATGTGCTTGAACGTATTTTCAATATAAAACCGGGAGATGGTGAGTCTGAGCAAAACAAGAAAGGCATTGGCTCAGAGTTTCATCAAGTTCCACCACCGGGAAAATTTGCATTTTATGATGATGAAAAGGTCGAAAAAGCTTTCAACATGGTAGATCAATTGTCAGAAAACATTGACATAACCTATTCCAAATCTGATGATTCTAGTGATTCAGAGGTGGTAGGTAAGGTCGTTGAAAGTGTGTTGAAAGAAGAATCAGTTGAAACAGGTAAATCTGAATCACAGGATGAAAATGAAGGTAATTTTCATGATGGATATCTGAAAGAATCAAAATCTGAGAAAAATTTGAATGAAGATTCAAAAGGATTAGTTTATACCATGATTGGATCGGAAAAATTATTCTTAGATGTTGTATTCCCGATTAAGAATGTGATTTCAGAAAAGGTTGATAAAGTTTTCAAAATGGTGGAGATTGAAAAATCTGAAATTTCAAAGTTTGCTGGTAAAGGTCACAAAACTTTTTATAACAAACCTGGTTTTAAGAAGAAAAACATGAAGGCTGGGTTAGGTTTTAAGAAGAAACAAAGTCGAAATAGAAATGAAATGCCAAATTATCAGGCAAAAACGAGTTTTATTCAAGGAAAAAGTTTAGAAGAAGAGAAAGAACTCCAAATTATACGACAGTCTAATGAAGAGTTCTGTGCTCAAAAGAAAAAACAACAACAACAGGTCAAAGATGTCTCAAAAAGGACATGTTTCAAATGTGATCAAATTGGTCATCTTGCTCGCAAGTGTCCAAATCTGAAACCTGTTGATGTTGAGACGAAAAAGAAGTATGTTTATGTTGAGAAACAGAAATCTGAAGTTGTGACTCAGAAGACAACCAAGTTTGATTCAAAGCAAACTTGGAAGCCAAAAATGTCAAAGACTGATTCACAACAAACATGGAAACCAGTGTCACCCAAATTAAGAACAACACAAAGTTGGATAAATACGGTTGATGCAACAAAACCAAACGAGTTTTGGAAACCAAAAGTTGTTGTTCAAAAAGAAAATGTTCAAAAAGATTCACATTTTTACAAACGAGGTACTCCGAAAGGTCAAACATGGAGTGTTAAGAAACAAACAACTTTGGCAAAAGATGAAAATGTTGAGATAAAAATTGAAAAAGTCTTTGATGAAAAAGATTTTCCGAAACTGCATGATACATATTGTGTTGAAATGCCTAAGGTCAAACAGACCTGGGCTAAATTGTTCAAGTAATTAAGTAGTCTGAATGTGCAGGTGCATCCGAAGAGAACTGAATATTGTGAAAATGGAATTCGGAGCAACCTGGCACAACAAGAGGAGAAGGCTGCTGAACCCTGTGTTGGTTAAAACAGGGAGTTTATTTGTTTTTATGTACATAAATAAACAATATTTCATAAACCCTAAAAATTGAAAAATTTGAAAAACCAAAAATATGTTTGTTTTTAAATTTGTAAAAAAAAATTCAAAAATATGTTGATTGAATATGCCGAAACCCTCACGGCTGAACAAACATGATTAATTTCACAAGATTGAAAAACGGTTTTCAAACTGTAAAATATCAATGTGTTGTATATCATGGGGGTACATTATTTTTCTGCAAATCAGTGCATGAGAAGCAGAAAATGGATGGCGAGACAAAGCTATCTACATCGGTTTGTCAAATTTTCTTTAAAATGGTTTTGAATTTTAGGGGGAGTAACATTATTGTCAGAAAATCCAAAAACATTAGAAAATTTGAAAATGATAAAAACATTAGAAAATTTGAAAATAACAAAAACATGATAAAATTCTGAAAAATGAGTTTTTGTGTAGAAAGAGGAAATGATAGTACATCAGTAGACAATCGCAGTACGCTAAAGAATTGGAAAGTTAATATGTGTTAAATGATCTCACCGTGGATGTGTCGGTAGATTTTTATACATTTAGTAAACTTTTTCGGGATATAAACCTAAATTCAAACTTGCTTATTTCGTGGGGAACACTACTTGGATATATAGGTAACCCCTGAAATCTCGTTTGAAAGGTCCCTCTTTCTGAGATACTAGGTCTTTATGCTTAGTGATATCTGGGGTATTATCCCGGGACTTCTGATTTTGCGAAAGCAATGGCCTAGTCCCCGGAGAATACTTTACGCTTGCTTGAAATATAGCCTACCCTCAGCATAAAATAATGAAACAATAAAATTGATAATCATTGCTGTTGTAAAAAAAGATCCTCTAAAGGGGACACACCTAAAGTCAAACCTGAGCTCTCTGCTGAACGGAAGTTCTGACCTGAGCTCTTATGGTTTCATAATTTATTCCCCTTACAGATATCATCTAGGTATACTCACCTGTAAGACTGAATATTGGGACCTAGATACGGGAGTATATTCAAGAGGTGGGACACATGAATAAGTTTAAGTTCTTAATACACCTAATTCGTATCCTGAATCAGTTGAAGTTTGTGTGAAAATTTAAGTGGATCAGTATATCGACAATCTAAGTGAATTGTTTAATTCTTAATGTGTAACTAAGCTCAACGGTACTTGTGACTTGTCAGAAACTGATATGATCCTCTAACGCGAACTCAAACAAAAATATTGTCTGTAAATATGTTTGTACATATTTCTTTACTGCTTTATATTTCAGAA
Source organism: Helianthus tuberosus (assembly GCA_030545235.1). Classification (NCBI taxonomy): domain Eukaryota; kingdom Viridiplantae; phylum Streptophyta; class Magnoliopsida; order Asterales; family Asteraceae; genus Helianthus; species Helianthus tuberosus. The sequence continues at coordinate 43,998,732 of CM060438.1, read as the reverse complement.
AATACAAAAAGATTTTGATTTCACTTTATTTTCGACAACCGATGTCTGGGAAGCTGAGTTTCAAAATCTAAGTATGTTGATTGTGTTTCTGAAAATAAAACAAGTTCATTAATTTGAAACTTGAAATTTTTAAAAAATCAAAAATCAAAAACAGTTTGTGATATCTCCAAGGTCATTAAATTGGACTTGGATGATTAGCTGTGAGGGATTTGGATTCTTAATTGTTAAAATCAGATTAAAGAGCTATGTTCTAATCTTGGTCGCTTAATATTGCCAAATCAATGAAGTTTGTTGATAGGGGGAGAGTATCAAGTGAATCCTGGATATATTCATATTATTATATCTTAGTGCCAGGATCTTGATTTAGAAAGTTAATAGAGCCAGGATACGATTCCTGGACAATTGGTCAATCAAAACAATGTTACTTATAAATGTTTGAGAATTGCAGATTCCAGACTACGATCCCGATAGCCGAGTCTAAGGGGGAGTCTGAAGACGAGCTCAACGCAAGAGGAAGCGTGGATTCAAGGAACCAGGAAACTATCCTGAAGGAGCTTGTATACGGAAATCCAGGTGTCGATCCCAAAAGCTCGGAAGCTTGACGACAGGGGGAGCCTGAAGAGTCTACCGAAAGGAGGAACTGAAGCTGAAAAACAGATCCACGAGGATTCTGTTCAAGCTAGAGAGAAAGACCAGAAGCTACGAGTCTGACTAAAGATTTGAGATTGACTGCGGCAATATCCAAGGGGGAGTCTGTTAGTGCATTTATGTCTATCACCTCCGTCATCTTAAGATCGTAGCTGAAACTGTTTAAAACTAGTCTTACATTGTAATTTTAGATAGAAAAAAGGCAAGGTGGCATTATTGTAAATAAGGAGAATTCTCCTTATATCCTTTGCCTATAAATAGAAGTCTTAGGGCTTAGATTAGAAACTTTTTGACACTTTTGCCATTTGGAGACTTGAAGAGCTCTAGTGTTAGAGAGAGAAGCTAGAGAGAGAAAGTAGAGAGAGAAAGGCAAAAGGTGATTCGAGGTGCTTGTACGATTTCATACGTTTTATAGAATCACAGATTGAGTACGTCTCGTGTGTTCGGTCACGCACATTCATGGATTCCACACGTCGAACGTGTCACTCGCAATCGTTACGGAAGTCTAAACCGGTCCTAACAAGGTTTGACCCGTTTCGGTTAGTTTATGCAAACTAGTTACATAAACCGCACCGAACGCGTATAATGCGTAACGGGTAACCAGATGAGTCATGAACAGGTTTCCTAATTTAATATGCCTTAAATATGTTGTGATATCAGTAGGATATCTTCCATTATGCCCAAAACGAATTTAAACTCAAATTATGCCCCGTAAGGGTATTTTGGTCATTTTAAAGCTTATAAAAGAGTTTAAATATAAATCTGAGTTTCAGGCCTGATATAATCAGCAAAAATATTTAATTTAATAGGTTATATCAGTAGGGTATTGTATATATGTGAAATTTATTAATTATAACCAAACTATGCACCGAAGGGGCATTTTGGTAATTTCACGTAAGCTTAAAAAGTCAAAATTAGAATTCTGAGTTCAAAACTTTTGTTTACTATTTAATTATAAAAATTTACTTAAAACATCAGTAGGTATTAAGTCTTATATTTTTAAAATAATTTTAATACATACTATGCGTTTAAAACGCGTAAAAAGACGGTTTTAAGCGATTTCCGAGTTTTATAAGGAAAGCTGATATTTTTATCATTCCAGAAGGCTTAAAATATTTTATTTATCACATAAGATCACTAGAAAAAGGTTTGGTATCAAAATGATTTGTAAAACTCATTTTATAGGCCAAAAGGGCAAAACCGACAATTACCGAATCAATGCTATAACCCTATGTTATGCTCAGCCTAAAAATAAATAAAAATCTTCAAAAATCACAAAATATTATATTATATCATTGGGTAAAAAGTTTGGTATAAAAAAATTGGGTTTAGATAGGCTATACGCTAATTATGCCGTTTAATTAATAAAAAGCTTTTCCTTTACGCTAATGAGCATAACTCCTAATCTAAACCTCAAACTGATGTCAACTTTTTAGGATAAGTTTATAAATCAATAATGAAGGTTTCTATTCTTTTACATTTTCAAAAATACCGTTTTAAGGTTAAAAGGGCATAATGGTCAACATTTAGGCATATAACGGAAACATGCAATGAACTAGGATTTCTAAGGAACCAAGTTGTATAACCTCAGAGGGTTATACTAACCTATAATATGGTCCTAAAGGAATCCTAAGGCATATCTAAACCAAGCTAAATCGGGTCAGAACTGAAAGTCAAAGTAAAAGTCTACTTTTGCGACTTTCAATTCCGAACCGAGCCTATACTTAGAATTGTCGGGTTGAACATGCTTAGACATGTTCAACTAATATTTACCAAGTTATTAAAGTGAGAAAACTGATTTTATGGCTTCTATATTATTAGTTATGAATTTTATTTAAAACTAACCCGTTTGACTTTTATTTTAATTATTTTGACCCGACAATTTAACTAAGTAAACGTGGTAATTAGGAGGTGCCTTTTTAAGGGTTTAACACCTACCTAATTACGGTCACGTAGCCATGTTCGTTGCGAACAATAACTCAACCGTTTAAAATTCAAAGCGTTTATCGAAAACGCTTGACTTTTCGGCTATAAATGCTAAACAATTAAACTAAGCACGAAAGGACACTTACAAAGGGTCCAAGCAAGGAGGTTTTGATCATAAATTCTCAGGTATGAAGTGCAAGGACTCCAACTTAGAGAATTCAGAATCAAGTGTGGGTTTGGCAAGAAAAGAAGTGGGGTATTTATAGATTTTGGGTGACCGTTAAGATCGTTTCTTGATAAACGAGCCTCAATCTGGACCGTACACATCTTACCCCCTGTTTTTCAATACTATGGGTGCCCAAAGATTGAAGAAATACCATTTGCAAGTGATTAAAACAGCTGGAACAGCTGGTAACAACTGGGAAATCAGTTTTGCAACTCTGACATGCTCACACGGGCCGCGTAAGGCTCAAGGGGAGCTTACGCGGGCCGCCTGAGATCCCTGGTTCAGCAACAAGTTTCTGAAATTGCAGTTTTGGTCCCTGCATGCTTCTAAGCCCCATTCTGATGTGTTTGAGGCCCGTAAAACCATTTTTAAGGCTCTACAATGATGCCTAAACATGAGGGACATGAAAAATGCTCAAGAACATGTCGGATGTCGGTTCGTTTGATCGTACGGTCACGTTGTTCGACTAATTACGACGAAACACGAATGGACGCTAAAAACGATCCAAATTACGCGACGAATGGAATTTTATCATGTCGAACACTAAAATAAAATATTTTAATGCTTACATAAATTTTTGGATGTCCGGATATATTCAGAACGTAAGATACGCTCGAAAATGCAAACTTATGCACTTTTTGACGCTTTTAGTCCCTATTGATCAAATAAGTTTATTTTTGCGCACCAAACACCTCTAAGCCTATATCTAAGCTATGTAAAGGATATTTAGGGCATGTTTAACTTATGATCATATTCCAGAAGGTTCGATACCATACGAATCGATAGACTTTTGCAGTTTGACGCAATAGTCCCTCTAATGCACAAACTTGCGCATATCATCGTTTAATAGCATCGAAGCCTTATCTCATCCTTATTAGGAATTCTTGGGAGCAGTATTAAACATCACGATGCTTCGAGGTTGCTAAAAGGTCATTCAGAGGTATAATTAAACATATTGACACTTTCGACCCCTTAAACTTTGCAAAGTTGCGTGTAACGTCACTTAAAGGCATAAAACCTTAGACGGCCATTAATTGGCATTCCCGAGAGTAAAATCAAATATCATGAAGCTCCCGGTTTGTTAAAAGGTCACTCAAAGGTAAGAATTAAGATGTTGACGCTTTTAACCCTTTATTGCACAAACTTTCAATTAATTACGCAAATGGCTACACTCGATCGACAAGTGGCCCATTTATGAATATAAATACCGTACGAGGTCATTTAGAAACTTATTTTAGGTATGTTAACACTTCCTGTCCTTTAATAATCAAAGTTTTTGATTTTTTTCGAAAAATTAGTCCCTTGAATTCAAAGTTTGACTTCATTGGGGTTTATTACACGTGTCAATTCAATCATTGGACGTGATTTTACGAGGTGTTACAATAGGAGGACAATAGTGGTCCTGCTTCACAGTTGATAATCAAAATACACAATTCAAGTGTGTAAAGTACAAAACTCGAGCAATTTCATTTTTAAATTAGAGATAGATTGTTAGCTTTACAAAGTTGTAAAACAATGCACAGGTTTTGGTTAACCAAGGCCAAAACTGGATTTCTAGAAATATATGAACAGAGTACCAACCGATATATATGGGTTCAGTTTGGGTATCCGTTGTTCTCGGGTTGGGCCGAGATCTACTCACCTCTAAATGTGATTTATATATAATGGGTGGGGCTCTAGAGTGAACGCTGATGTATTTGTGAACTGAGTGAACAAATCATGACCATTATTCATTTACACTTGTGTATTGATAATCAACGGCTATGATTAGTTCACTAGTGTTCACAATCAAGAGGGTTGTTCACAAATGAACCTAACCCACTAATTATATATAAAAAAACCAACCATTCCTAATTCTCAATGTAATACCACATCTTTAATAAAATCAAATCATTATTACCTGAAAACCAACTCATTTAAAAAAAGACCAACCATTCCCTGTTGTAACCAATTTTTCGATTATCTATGTTACGGTACCAATATTGATACCGAGAAGATTAATATGGACCATTTTAACACCCTTGTAAAGTCCCACATCACCCATGGCCAGGAGAGATTCTTGGTGTCACACCCCAATCGATGGCGGAAATATCGAGGCGAGACGTAATAGATTGCTCAAAGACATCACAACACTAAATTATGATATACATTAAGATTCAAAATTTCATTTCCATATAATTGAATAACACATTACATTGTTCAAAAGGGAAATTACAACAATTGGGAATTTCATAACTAAAACATTGAAATGCATAAATAAATTTGGTGAGTATCTAAATCCACCCTAAGTAGTTTTCTTGTGATAGCATCATCAAACATTTCCTGTAACATGTATAAAATATCCGTCAACACAAATTATGTTGGTGAGCATACTAGTTTGGTTACATAGCATAAATAAGAATAAGTCTCAAATCCACATGTTTATGGAATACTAAATCATGTAACATACTACCAGGCAATAGACTAAATATCAATCCAAAATTTGGTACTAGCGTAACATTATCACCGAAGTAAGTAAGGCCACAAATAATAACTTAACAATGACCCACGAAATGGGCGGTGTGCTAATCCTACAATGTTATACATGTTAAGAGAGGCTTGCAAGGTTAGTGATAGATGTCTAAGCATATGTATAATGTAGCATGTAATCACAATTAGCATAATAAATAAGCATGTATATGGATTAAGAGTTTAAATAAGTTTGCATGTATATGTGTGTTTAGTTTGGATACATGTTGCAACCCAAATAATGTTTATAGCGTAAAAGGGTCAAGTATGAACTCAAGGTTTGCGAAGAATTTCCACAAAATATGAGTGAGCGGTTTGAAGGATGGAATCACCAAAGTCACCCTAAAAAGGTAAACAAAGGTGTATGAGTATGAGGATTTGAAGATTGAAAAGTACACATAATTTACGAGTATAATAATACATAAAACATATCTTGCTTAGACACTTATTTGGACACTATTATTAGTGCGTGTTTTTTCATGAGTGTTAAACACTCATTAGAAGTCTATAAATAAGGAATCTAAGACTAAGACATTTCCCACTTTAACACATAACATTCAACCATGGACTCGTTGATATTATGGTTTGGTTTTTGGAATAGGTATTACATATGATTTATTATATGTATAGTTAAATATTTGTCAAGCATTAGAGGTATGGTAATCCACTAACCTTAAGAGTTCCACCATTGCACAAAATCACCAACATAGTTGATGATTCGGATGGTCATGAATACAAGGAACAAAAATGCATAAGTAACTAGCTATTTTGCTAAGTAACCAAGTGAGGGATGGTGGAAGTTTAATTGTAGAACCAAGGTTCTCAACAACACCATTCATACCTTACACGAGTGCTTCCAACACTGCATAATTGGAGACTTGGTGTGGTTTCACTCACTTTGTTGTTTATGGGTTATTTAGAGACTTACAAGAACATAAAATATAGGCATATAAACATTAAGTTTCTAGAATTAAATGTTAAGACAAGTCTCTCAACCAGATGACGTATAACAAGCGATTTCTTGAGCTGAACCAGATGGTCTCGTATTTGTTCACTCCTCTTTATCGTCTCATTGAACATTACACCAGGGGTCTTCCGTCTGGTATCCAGGATTCCGTGATTAGCACTGTACCCGCAACATTGAAGGCTGCAATGGAATTGATATCCGAAACAGAGACTTTGACAAAGAGAAAAAGAAGGGCTCTCAACTGAACAAGCCCCAGTAGAAGAGCCAAAGACAACCAAGGTTGAATCATCTTCCCGTGTCAATACAAAACGAAAGCGTGATGGTAAAAACTACATTGTTGCCTCGACTAACCCAACTCCACAAGTTGTGCCTCTCCAAGCAATCCCACGTCGGAATAAGCTCCTCGTTCTCCGGCAAGGTTACTTATTCTCACGTCGGAGCTTGGTAACGGATTCCCCGTCTGGGCCTACGTGTCGAGGCTAACGATGTTCTTTTTTGTAGGAAGACTACGCCGATCCTTTACAACGTTGACGAGCTTCGTTGACTCTCCACCGGGATTCAGGGACTCGACAAAGATGATTGTTGATTGATTGTTCAAATAATTTAAGAATCCAAAACTTAACAGATCTGTCGATATGACATATTGGGAAATTTTGTTTGGAATAAACAAGGGGACGCGGGTTCGAACCCGGCCCCCGACTTGTTCACTGCACAGCATGTTTTTTTTTTTAATGAAGCCAATACATAATTGAACTCAGTAAAAACATAAATTAATTAAGAGTTAATTACATAGTTAGTCCCTGTGGTTTGCACAAAATAACATACTTAAGTACTAATAGTTTAAAATCACCTTCTAGGGTATTAACTTTTCATTTTGTAGCATTTGGAGGTATTAACTTCTAGGGTATTAACATAGTTAGTCCACGTGGTTTGCACAAAATATATTAGTACCTAAATAAAATCTGATTTTAAACCTACAAATAACGTTAATACCTCCAAACGTTAAAAAATGAAAAGTTAATACCTTAGAATGTGATTTTAAACTATTAGTACCTAAATATGTTACTTTGTGCAAACCATAAGGACTAACTATGTAATTAACTCATTAATTAAAGAGTGGGTTTATCAACGGGTTAGACACATGTCCCATCAGTAGGGACGTGTGCGCACAAACAAGAGGTCTCCGGTTTGATCCGGCCAGACCCCGTTTTTAATGTTTTTTTAATATCCTTCTTTTATACTTTAAACATTAAAGTCAAAACATAACAGTAAATAAGAATTTATTTATAACTATTTTTTTATTAAAGTCAATTATCACAGTAAATAGGAATTGATTTATAACTAATTTCTTTTTTATTAAAGTCAACTATAACAGTAAATAGGAATTGATTTACAATTAATTTCTTTTTATAACATATATAAATATTAAAAAGGTTAATTTATAAATTTAAATTAAACATGAATTGAAACAGGATTGAAGGAGTTGAATCGATCTGAAACTGAAGCATTCAATCATCGATAAAGGAAGATTGAAATCTCCCAATTACCCTTCTGCGTATTAAAAGTTTGGGTGAAATACAGATTTAATCCCTTTAAAATGGATTACACATTCTTGTACATGGTGGTTCATAACTTGTAAGCATAGTAAAATTACCATAAAGGTAGAAAACCTAGTTTCTTTAATAAGGTAGTATAGATATAGATATAGATTTTAATAAATGGGTTATTACTTAATAATTTTACATTGGGTTGTAAGTAAAAGCTTAGCTAGTAAAATAAATAAATTCGTAGACGTAGTTTTTTTTCTTGTTCCTACCCTAAGGGGAGTGGGGGTGGTCCATGATGGACACTCCATCATGCGTGGCCAGGTTTAGCACACCGCCGCCATCAACTTCATCACTCGTGAAAAAAAAAAACGCGTTGTAATTTGCACAGTTTGGTTGTTGCTTGTTGATGATTTTGACCGTTTGCTTGTTGATCGTTGTTTATTGCATGGAGATATGCCGGAAATCATGTAGATAAGGTGCTCCAAGTTCGCCGGAGATATGTCGGAAAACATGGAGGTTTTGAGGAAGGTGAAGGGTGCTGGTTATTGTCTTAAAAGTTTTTGTTTTTTGCACACAAACAGCCCCTCCACTTTGATTATGTTTTAAATAATTTTAAAACATTGTATTCCTTTGTGTTTATGTTTAGTAAAAAGGCAGTTTTAGTTCCTTGTTAAAACTTATAAACTTTGTAAATCTTTTTTTATAACTTTTATTTATTACTTTTATAAATTTTTTATCAAAAATAATTTAAAAATAAAAAATAAAAAAGGTTGTGAGTGATGGAATTCCATCACTAGTGATGACCACCGCCACTAAAAAATGCTTGTGAGTGATAGAATAGTGGTTGCTGACATGGCGGAACATGATTGGATGTTTGTGAGTGATGGAATTTCATCACTTGTGACCACCCCCACTCCCCTAATATACAGCAGCCGTTAACCTGCAATGAACGTCGCACCTGCCGGAACAGCAACCGTTAATCAACAATGGAGCCATGAGTACCCGTCAGACGGTGGCCGGAGTTCCGCCGTTGCTTGCCGTCCCCGAAACGTCGAACTGCCATCCCCATTTTCCTGATAGTGTTTCGATGCCGTCCCCAAATTCCCGGAAACATTTGGGGAACGTCCCCATTTCCGTCCCCAGAACAGGTATTCATAGTTTTTGGGGTCTTGGCGCTGTTTATAAAATTTTCCTTTCAAACAAAAAAAAAAGGTATTCATAGTCCCAAGCCGTCCCCGTACTACATAGTGCACCACGTTTCAATACCTTTTAGGGTAAATTACACTTTTCGTCCTTTATGTTTGTACTGGGATTGCAAGGGATAGCCTTTAACTTCAATAATTACAGTCACAATCCTTTATTTGCAAAACACATTACACTCTACGTCCTTTGTCCCTAAGTAAGTTAAAATTTTCAGTTAAGTTTTTTCACTTAAGGGTATTATGGTCAATTCATCATTTTATTTAAATGTCTAATAATTAATCATTCAATAACTAATGGACCCCACCTTTTTTTATTTAAATATAATAACTTAACCCCAACCCCACCCCACCCCCACCCCCACCCCCACCCTGTATTCGCCACTTTAACCCACGCCCACCCTCATCGTCGTTTCTATGTCACCGGCAAAGCACCGTCTCCGACGTCACACCAAGAATTTATCTAATTCTATGCTCAGTTCTGCAAAATGATTTAAAAGGACCTCATTTCTTGACTCAATGAAAAGGATATTTGAAGAATTCATATCACAAAGGAAAAGCAAGATTCTTCATGACTTACTTAACAACATGATCACAGTTCACATCAGAAAGAAATCAAATACGAATGAAATTTCTAGAATCAAATGCAATCTCTGGAATCATCTACAAAACAAATCAAAATTGTATAACAATTGTTTTCAAACTACAAGTGAGATTGTACACACTTATATCTTTGAAGATACCAGAATTAAAGATTTCAACAGATCAAATCCCCTAACCCTATGTCCCTAACCCCAAATCCAACAGATTTTACCATAATTAAAGATTTCAACAGATCAAATCCCTTCATCTTTGCTACAACACTACAAACACCTACAATTCAACAAGCTCTGTGCGTATTTTCAAAGAAGAGGAAGATGAGCACTGGCGAGGGGAGGAGAACGGCGAAGTAGGTCGTCGGAGTTTGATGAAGGAGATGATAGACGGCGGAGTAGGTCGGAATTTGCTGAAGGAGATGATAGGGGGGGAGGGGTTGGCACGTGGGTGCGGCAAGAATGAGGGCTATTTCTCCGGAGAAGAAAGGGGGCAGTGGGGCACTGGGGTTGGTGGTCAAACACACACATACATAGATATATTTAATAATTATTTATTTTATTTTTTTGTTTTATTTATTAGACTTTTAAATAAAAGGATGAATTGACTAGAATACCCTTAAGTGAAAAAACTTAACGGAAAATTTCAACTTAGTTAGAGATAAAGGACGTAGAGTGTAATGTGTTTTGCAAATAAAGGATTGTGACTGTAATTATTGAAGTTAAAGGCTATCTGTTGCAATCGAGTACAAACATAACATAAAGGAGGGAAAGTGTAATTTACCCTACCTTTTATTATGCACCTTAACATATCAAATCTGTTTAAACCCCACAACTTTCAATTTCCACTTCATATAACTATCTAAACCACCACCATCTGTTACTCAACTTGTTCCTTATTCTGCTTACAATCCATCCAATGGAATCGTTTCCCGACATTTTAATATGGCTAGCTCCATACTTTCTATCCATTGCTGCATTTGTCATCCTTTTGGAGCAAATCAGTTACTTGAAAAAGAAACGTTCGGTTCCTGGTCCGAATTTGGTGTTGCCGTTCTTTGGCAATGTGATTTCGCTTGCCCGGAATCCTACGTCGTTTTGGGAGGTTCAGTCCGCGATGGCTAAATCCTCAGACGTCGGATTCTCGGTTAACTATATAATCGGCAGATTCATCGTCTTCATTCGCTCATCTGAGCTTTCGCGTAAAGTATTTGCGAATGTCCGCCCGCCACCCATTCGGCCGAAAACTATTCGGCGAGCGTAACATTCTTTACATGATGGGGCAACACAAGGACTTACGATGTCGCATTGCTCCTAACTTTACTCCCAAAGCTCTTTCAACTTACATTGAGCTTCAACAACACACGATCCTCAAGCACATGAAATCATGGATGCAGTTTCCAGAATCCAACACAAAGCCTTTTCCTCTGCGGTTTCTCTGCCGCGATATGAATTTAGAAACGAGTCAGAATGTTTTTGTTGGACCGTATTTGAGTAACGAGTCCCGTAAGCGATTCGAAGTGGAATATAATTTATTCGCGGCCGGGTTGACAGCATTACCGATTGATTTTCCGGGATTTGCTTTTAGAAACGCCAGAGTAGCGGTGTCTAGACTTGTCGAGACGCTCACGGTTTGTGTCGAGAACAGTAAGTCGAAAATGAAGTCTGGCGAGGAGCCAACTTGTTTAGTTGATTTCTGGATACGTGGGGCCGAAGCCGAACAAGCACGTGAGAAACAACCACTTCACACCAGCAGTACCGAGATCGCGGGTCACCTATTTGATTTCCTCTTCGCCTCACAAGACGCTTCAACCGCGTCGCTTCTTTGGGCTGTGACGTTACTCGATTCACATCCGGAGGTTTTGGAGAGGGTTAGGAAAGAAGTCGCGGGTTTTTGGTCACCAGAATCCGATAAGTTAATCACCGCGGATCAGCTTAGGGAAATGCGGTACATGGAGGCGGTGGCGAAGGAGGTGATCAGGTACCGAGCACCGGCAGCCATGATTCCACATGTTGCCGGTGAAGACTTCCCGTTAACGGACAGGTACACGATTCCCAAGGGGGCGATCGTTTTCCCATCCGTGTTTGAATCTTCATTCCAAGGGTTTGTTGACCCATATCGGTTTGACCCGGACCGGTTTATGGAGGACCGACAAGAGGATCGGGTTTACAAGAAAAACTACTTGTCATTTGGAGTCGGGGCCCACCAATGTGTGGGTAAAAGATACGCTATCAATCATTTGGTTCTCTTTATCGCGATGTTCACCTCATTGTTTGATTTCAAGAGATATCGATCTGATGGTTGTGATGAGATCGAGTATCTCCCCGCCATCTATCCACGCGACGGTTGCAAAGTTGTAGTGTCAGTTAGATAGATGTCCCTCTTAAGTATAAAAACATGTTGTGTTTGTGTTGGATAATAAGGTTAACAGATGTGATCATCGGGTAGTTAACCGTGAATAACGCTAGCTATTCTATATCTAGCCCTTGCTCTGGGTTTCTAAACATCCATGGGCCTTTTTCAAAATCGCCTTGATACTTAGTGATAAAATAAATAAATAAATAAATAAATAAACTGAATTAATAAGATGTAAACAAATAACCTAAAATCAATGTGGTTATCTCAGTGTTCTTGCACCCGTTTGTCTAATTATTTTCTGCTTGGTTAATCCAAGTCTAAACCCAATTATTAATATTCAAGTTACCTTTCATTGTTCATACTTCAGATCCTCTTTATGGTAAGATTACCACAATACACTAATATTTCATTATTTGTTATGTCCTTAACATGTTTCTTCAAATCTTTCTTCAATTACAACTTCCAGCTTAGGTTCATAATTCTATGGTCTCAAACCCCTTGAAATTGTATATTTCAAGCAACAAGCATTATGCTCTTGAGATTAACCCTCTTGTACGTTTAAAACAACAAACATTATGATTATGCTCTTGAGATTAACCCTCTTGTACGTTTAAAACAACAAACATTATGCTCTAGAATGGATAAAATTAATATTCTTAGGCTACGGGGTGTGGGATGGAGCCCCTAGGGGCTTTATCAGGACACGTCAGCGCCACGTAGGATCCACGTCAGCCAGGGGGCTTTATCACGCCCTCCCTTAACTTGCAGGGTGTGGGATAAAGCCCTGTAGGTCCACCCGGAGGATCGAGTCAACCTCTATTCCTGTTTTCCGACGAACCCGAGAGTGCGGAATCCAAACGGGTAAGTTAAACCAAGTTACGAACACAAACACAAAGATTCAACGATTAACACTCCATTGTATTAATGCGTATGAAACCGTTACAAAGCAATGTTTACAAGATATCCTTATAAACTCTCAGTGTGTGTGTGTTTACAGTGTGTTCGCTCTGTGAAATCTATTCAGACTTCTCTGACTATCTGTGTCTTCAGTCTGCTGTTTATATAATAGAACACATCAACGAACTTAACACATGGGCGACGAACCTTCAGGAAGTCGCCGAAGGTTGATGACGAACCTTCACATGTGACGAAGGTTGTAACCTTCGTCACTTTCACAACCCGACGAACCTTAAGGTTCACCATAAAGGACTTCGTTATATGTTGGGCTTCTCAGACTTCGTCATATGTTGGTGTGATTGTATCCGGCCCAACAGAAATAAAAGGCCCAACATGATTCTTTACGTAAATGAATTCTGAGAATTCATTTTGCAAAGATTAGTCAAAATGTGACATCATCATGATGATGTCATGGTGATGTGTCATCGGGAATTGGTTCGCGGCTCTCCGTGCTTAGCGTGTCGAACTCTGGGGCGCACAACGAAGGAATGTCGTGACATCGGGCTTGAGCCGAACCTAACCGAGTCGAGTTGAGACACGCCGAACCGAGTCGCGTCCACATAATATGTATCAACAAACTCCCCCTTGGACGCTACTCGTGAGGTTCATCTTCCATGTTTTCCATGTCGGAGGATCTTCAAAGTCTTCACGCGTCGTGAGTAGAAAGTGTATTAACAAACTCCCGTTTTCATTTAGGAAGTGTATTAATAAACTCCCCCTTTGATTATACTTGTGAATCTTTTGATCTTCAATGCTTTAGATCCTTGTGGTGTTGACTGATTGGTCAGCGGCAACTCGATCATCTTTATCTTTTGAGTGCCTCCATGTCGTGTCTTCATTCCGAAGCTTGTCGTCGAACACGTTCTCTTCGCCTTTAGCTGGTTTGATTGCAGAATCTGCACATACAAGAAAGCTAAACACGTAATGAGAACAGACGCTTGGAATATAGTTATCATAAACAAACGACACACATGTGACCATCTTTTAAATCAACTACCATCCGACAGTTTGAAAGTTTAACAAATTGTTCAATTTTAGTTTTTAACTTTCAAAAACTTGCAAATTTCGACCGATTATGAAGATTTAGTCGATTTGGTTTTCGTTCAGGTTTCAGGTAACGAAGACTCGAGATCCAACATCGTTCAATCGAAAATAAGATAGAAATAAAATCTTTTTGGCTTTTTAGAAAGTTTATATTAAAACACACCTAAAATTTTTTTGGTATTTTGAATATTTGAAATGTAAAGACAGAAAGCAGTAAATAAATATATACAAAGATGCAGAATACTGAAAGCAGTAAGTAAATATTTACAGACATTCTTTTTACGAGTTTCGAGGGTAAGAGAATCATATCAGTGTACGGTCACGCCAAAACGCTCTTGTTGTTCAATTAGTTAACATTTAGATAAGCATCCTATAACAATTATCGGTATTGTTGTCCACATAAGCTCAACTTATCAGATGTAATCATGGCGAGGGGATACGTTAAGGTATGATTTATACTTACCGACCGGTGTTCATCCACATCACGACACATTCCCGTATCAAGGTATGCACGAGAATTCATCTTACTGGTGAGTATACCATTTATCATCTGTTTTGACGTATATGAAAATGTGAGAAACTCACTTATTTTGATGAAAACAAGCCCTATGTGATAGAATCACTTATTGATGAGGAACTTGATTTTCAAATGCATAAGGGAACAGGAGCAAGTCCGTGAACAGGTCAGTACTTTCGTACAGCAAAGAGACGAACTTGACTCCCGGATAAATGTGATATATTATCACTTGTTTTGATGGACATGTGATTGTTGATCACTTATTGAGGTCGTATGCAGTATGTACACGTATGTACACGTATGTATGGTATCATGGAAGATCTAGACTTCGTCTCCGTTTGTTTTGGTAAAAGAAACAACCATGATACCCAGATGATAAACAGCATAAAGACCACATATCTCAGAACCTCGGCAATCTCTCAAACAAAATTTCGGTACTAAGACCATATGCCAATGAGCGGTTCCCACCTGGTCTTCAGTCGATTTAAGTTTATATCACCCTGCACACTTTAAGATGATTGTGAGCCTACCGATACATCTTATATAGATCTGCTTATCGTTTTTCATTTTGCATTTCAGATTAAAGAGGTTTGGACAGACCACTGATGTACTATCATTTTCTCTTTTGCTCGCCATGAAACTCATTTTTGTTTTTCTATTGTTTTTTAGTTTTGAAATTTTTCGATGTTTTTTGAATTTTCAAATTTTGGAATTACTCCCCCTAAAATCAACAAACTTACAATAATTTTAAAAACACAAAGATATTTACAAAAATGATTTTCCGATGTGGATTACTCTTGCTTGACCTTAATGTCGTTTACCAATAATAAAAAGTCAAATCTTGATTTATCAAATGCTTTGGTAAAAAGGTCGGCACGTTGGTCATCGGTATGGACCTTAACAACATCGATAAGCCTTTTATCAAAGCAATCACGTATGAAGTGATACTTAATTTTGATGTGTTTGGTCTTTGAATGTTGTACGAGAGGATAATAATTCATAAAGCATCTTAAATATCGACAAGTATAGGAGAGTTTAGAAATTCAAAACCGTATCATGCAACTGCTTCGTACATTGCCAGGAATCTGAGTGCTCTCCCAAACTGGATATCCACCAGCTGTGGATTTCAAAGTTGATTTTGTAGCTACTGAGAAATCTCTTCACAGCAACAAGATCATAAACCTCTGGGTCCGGCTGGTCTTCCACATTGCACCAGCGAAGGTCTTTGTCTTTCTCTTTGAGAAGTAGTGTGCGGTTGTTCAATCCATGCCAATGCATCCGCACACCCGGTTGGTTTGTTCAACAAACACATTTTCTTCAATCACACCGCGAAGAAATGTACACTGCACGTTCATCTTGTTGATGTTGAACTTCTTGAGAAGATATAAGACATGAATCTTCGAAAAGCATCAGACGCGTACATTTCATTTGAATCTATCCTGTTGACCCGATCAAAAACCATAACAACCAAATTTTGGCACATATTTCATCTGGTCAAATTTTTCAACTTCATTCCTTTTACCTCTCCATCAATGGCAACAATATTCTCCTAAATGTAACAATATTTTGGAGCCTTATGTCGCCGATCTTGTGCATGGACGCTCCACTATCAACAATCCTAAGACTATCAATAGTTCCTCCTGGAACATCCTGCACACTCATTCAGAGATTAGTTGGAGAGGGGGACCCAAGCCTTCACAGACTTGGGTCGTCCATCATCATCGAGAATTGTAACATCCATTTCCCGATGATTCGGAATTGATGTAGCTCCCCTTGAAACAATTTTCGATTTTGGTTTCCAAATTTGTTTTTGTTTTTCATTTTTAACACCTGATTTAACAGACTGTGTTTGGATAACCTCTGGTTTTAAAACCTTTTCAACTTCATTTCTTTGTTTCTTTTTTTGTTTCTTTTCTCGTTGTTTAACAAGACGAGGGTCCTGTTTTGGTGAAACAGATCTTTTATGGTAACAGTTATCACGGGGGCATCAACCTTTCCTTTTCCCTTGGTGAGATATGGACAGTTCTTGACAATGTGTCCATACTCACCGCATTCAAAGCATGATCTCCGCTCAACAAGGAGTATCATAACTGTAGGAGCTTGATGATGAACTTCGTGATCTTGAGGTACTTGGTCCTACATCACAACCGTTTGTGTGTTGTGTATAGTTGTTTTTACTGTTCTTTTCAAAATTTTACTTTGTTTAACAAAATCCGTGTTGGATTTGTTTTCGAAAGTTTCAATTTTATCAGTCCCTCTGGATTTCACGAAGTTTACCTTCTGAATCGTCTTCTTGTTTTGGCTTTGTTTGCCTTTTCACTTTCCTTGGTGAACGTGACCTTGCTTTCGTTGATTGTGTTGTGGTTGCAATTTTTGATTTCCATATTTCTTTCTAACTTCAGATTTTGGGATAGGAGCACACTGAGTTACCACAACTCCTGGGCTTGACTTTCCCAAAAACTTACTGGTAGAATCTTCGAAAACTTTATCAATCAAAGATTGATTGACATTTTTGATAGGGAAATCCTTGTCTGAATATATTTTATCAGATCCAATCAACGTGTAAAGCAAGTTCATGCTTTCACAGCTTCCAGATGAGGATTCAACAGACTTGGCTGTAGCAGTCACAAACGGTTTTGCAGGTGGATCACAAAGAATGTAATTTTCGAGATGTATGTTTTCCTCTTTTGTTACTGTTTCTGACTGTTCAGAGTTAGTATCCTCGGATTCATCATCTGACGAATCAGCATCCTCAACAATGACTGGAGGATCCTGATTTCGTTCAGCTGTTGACACTTTCGCATCTGCTGATTCATCCGAATCTGAGGATACTTCCTTTTTGTAACCTAGCCCAAATGTGAATTCCTCAAGGCTCAATGAAACTGAGGGCTCAAAATGAGGTTTATTTTCCTCATCAGGCATCGAAGAATAATCGTGTTTAATAGGTGGTGGACATTTCTTATAACCTATGCACGTGACATCATTTTTCTTTTTCTGTATGTCAATGATGTGATCCAGCACATACCTAGAGTTTGAATAACTATTCAGCTTAAGCTGGATCGCCTCACTTTCACACTTAGCACAGGCCAACTCTTTTTGCATTAACTCGAGCCTATTGATGTAAAAGTTTATTTCAGTTTGCTTTCTTAAAACCATTTTCGTTAGCTCGGTCTTATCTTTCTTTAATGTTTCAATTATCTTTTTAAATTCCTTTTCATAATTTTCACGAAACATGTTGGCCTTTGTGCATTTTGAAAGATCCACGATCAAATGTTGATTGTGGATAAATGTCACATCATATTTGCTTAGCAAATCAGACAATTTAAAATTTAATCCATCACACATATTACATCTATCACAACTATCAGATTTTGATTCATCGACACATACCTGACTGGAATCACTCTCAGATGTTGACCTATCTGCATCAGAATCAACAACCTCCCTTGATGATTTACATTCAGATCCATCCTCGCTTGAACTTGAACTTGAAGTTGTAACATCTTCAACTGAAGTTGAAACGTCTTCAACTGAACTATTGTCATGTTCAGAACTGTTATTGTTTCCCGAGGATTCTCCATTGCTGGAATCTTTGACAACTTTAGCATAAAACACCGTTTTTGTTTGACTACAATTCCTTGGATCAAGAGATGATGGTGCTATAGTAGAACGATGGCGTTGTGAGGAAACTGGTGGTAGTGGATTTCCATACAAGTCTGTGGTTGGAGCTGGCTTTACAGGAACTTGTATCGGATTGCCATACAAATCTGTTGTCATTTTTGGTTCACTTTGCTTTTGATTAGTAACCGATGCCCATTGTTCTGCTGTAATTCGAGGTGGTGTGGGAGATTTGGCCCATGATGGTGACAAACGCATGTTTGTATACTTACTTTCCGTATTAGATGCGGGTGCGGGAGATTCAGCCCATGATGGATATAAACGCGTGTTTATATACTTGCTTTCCGTATTAGACGGAGTACCCCACTAACTCGGATTCATTTTGGATGTATAATGAAGAGTACCTGGTTAAAACAATCAAATCAAACAGTTAACTATAAGATTTAAAGCTTCTATTTAAAAATTTGAAATATGATCAACGAAGTATATGAGGTTCGTCCAAAACAATAATGACGAAGGTTAGATGTTCGTCTGAGATACACTTCAACGAAGGTTGTAAGGTTCGGCCAAGACTTGTGTGACGAAGGATGTAAGTTTGGTCAATAATATGTGTGACGAAGGATGAGAGGTTCGTCAATGATTGTTGTCGACGAAGGTTGGAAGGTTCGGCAATAACATATATGACGAAGAGTGGAAGGTTCGGCCAATACAAGTGTGACGAAGGTTATAAAGTTGTGGCTGAACCTTCGTTGACAATTGTTACACAAACAATTGAGATATTTTCAAAATATTTTATACTATAAAATCTTATCCTGACACAAAAGCTTCTTTAGGCCAAATTGCCAAACATTCTAACCTGTTTTTCAAAATATTTTATACTATAAAATCTTATCCTGATACCAATTGTGGGTCCATCCGGAGGATCGAGTAACCTCTATTCCCTGTTTTCCGACAAACCATCATTTCAATATACAAGATATTCAAATAAACATATTATAATCAATCTTCAATAATGCATAACACAATCAAATCCAGTAATTTAAGATCAAACACAGAAAACTTATGAAGAACACTTGAAGATATGAAGAACAATATGAGTTTTTAAAGGTTCTGGACAATATTTTCACCGGAATAATTTTCCGAACACAAGTTTTTGCACAAAAGTTCACTAAAAATCCTTTCTTAACATGTAAAAATGAAAACTAACAAGATTTTTATAAGAACAAACAGCAAAAACACAAGATTTTCAAAGATTTAAAACAGATTTTTCTGAAAATATAAACTTTCTGTTTCAAAAATCAAGAACAAATCTAGAAACACATGAAAATCTACTTGGTTTTAACAAGGAATCTAGCCAAACGCTCTAATACCAATTGTAGGTCCACCCGGAGGATCGAGTCAACCTCTATTCCTATTTTCCGATGAACCCGAGAGTGCGGAATCCAAACGGGTAAGTTAAACCAAGTTACGAACACAAACACAAATATTCAACGATTAACACTCCATTGTATTAATGCGTATGAAACCGTTACAAAGCAATGTTTACAAGATATCCTTATAAACTCTTAGTGTGTGTGTGTTTACAGTGTGTTCGCTCTGTGAAATCTATTCAGACTTCTCTGACTATCTGTGTCTTCAGTCTGCTGTTTATATAATAGAACACATCAACGAACTTAACACATGGGCGACGAACCTTCAGGAAGTCGACGAAGGTTGATGACGAACCTTCACATGTGACGAAGGTTGTAATCTTCATAACTTTCACAACCCGACGAACCTTAAGGTTCACCATAAAGGACTTCGTTATATGTTGGGCTTCTCAGACTTCGTCATATGTTGGTGTGATTGTATCCGGCCCAACAGAAATAAAAGGCCCAACATGATTCTTTACGTAAATGAATTCTGAGAATTCATTTTGCAAAGATTAGTCAACATGTGACATCATCGTGTGTCATCGGGAATTGGTCCGCGGCTCTCCGTGCTTCGCGTGTCGAACTCTAGGGCGAACGACGGAGGAATGTCGTGACATCGGGCTTGAGCCGAACCTAACCGAGTCGAGTTGAGACGCGCCGAACCGAGTCGCGTCCACATAATATGTATCAACAAGCCCCATATTAAACAAAATAAAAAAAAGATTTGATTGGATGAAATCAAGTGGGCCACACCTGAACACATGGTTCTTCTTCGTTACCATGTTGGCGAGCTACCTATAGCGCCCCTCCTTGAATCGCATGGTGTGGGGTGGCGCCACCACACAGGCGCCATTGATGTTGAGTTGGCAAGGGTCGTGCCCCCACACCCTCTGGCCTTAATGTCCTATGCATCTCCCGAATGGGCTCGATCTCTCTCTCACCTCGTATTGGCCAGCCGCACGTCCCCTATCTTTCGAATTCCCCTCTACCTCCCTCACATCCTCCAAGCATTTCCATCCGAACCCTTTGTTGTCTTGACTCTAACACCGCGTTGGATCCTTGTCGGCTAAAGACTCCATTGGATATGGTCTAATCCTAAATATTAAGAAATGAAATAACCTTGTTTCTACCACTCCATATATGATACGAACTAACTAATCAGGGCCGGCCTAGGGTGGGCGAGCCACGCCAACCGAGGCCCGTTTTTCCTATGGGCCTTAAATTTGTATATATTTGGTATGTTTATGTCACACCCCAACCGATGGCGGAATCATCGGGGCGCGACACTGAGCGAAACAGATTGTTCAAAGAAATTCCATAACGACTAAATTACCGAATAGTTTAAAATATCATGTCCCATACCATGACCCATAAGATAATATAGTTATTACAGACAGAGATATTCTTCAAACATAAACATGTTCCGACAACTCAGATTTAATTAAATAAAATAAATTGTCTTTGTTTCTAGACTCTTTCCTAGCCTCGATTTCACAGCAAGCAAAGCATTCAAACATCTTAAGCACCTGCCACATACGTTAAAGTAAAAGTCAATACACATAGTGTAAAGGTGAGCATACAAGTTTGATATAGCATAATAGAGTTCGAAATCGTTTACGCATAACCAGCACGTACACAGTGTGAAATGAAGCACGTAAGTTATCGACATGATCCTATCAATACCAATGACTGCGGGTTGACTGCGCAAGGTAGTTCGTAATGCATGATCACCACTGTGACCCATGTATTTAATTGTCCTTAACAACCCCTGAGTGAACAGGTGCTGAGTCCAAACTATAGTACTATCGTTGCTAAGGCAGGTAGACAACAATCCATGTGTAAACATAACAAACAAGCATTCATTGAGTCACGTATAACATGCAGTAACGGTTAGCGTTTAAATAGTGTTGCGTCATGTGATCGATGTGATTTGAATATAGGAAACGTATGTAACACCCAAAAGTGCGAAAGCAAAAAGGGTTCGAGTATACTCACAGCGATGATGGATTGAAGGGAGCGCTTAAAGCGAGATTAGCCTAATCAGAAGGGTAGTTCGAGTTGCGAGAGCGATTGCGGTAAGCGATAAAGCGATAAAACATGCGATAAACATCGATAAATAGCGAATAAACCTCGATTGTTAATAAATACTCCACATAATACAACTAATGTAAACAATTAAATAGACTAACTACAAGCCAAAGAAGTCAAAACAGGAATTGAGCAAGGAGTGACAGATCGCAATTAGCAATCTTTTCTTCCTTTGACTTCAATCTTGACTTTGACTTTGACTTTCGAAACACGGGGTGTTACAGCCTCCCCTTGTTTAGGGAATTTCGTCCCGAAATTAGGCTTCAGCCATAACAAACAACTGTGGGTACTTCGCCTTCATGTCGCTTTCGAGTTCCCAAGTGAACTCTGCGCCTCGTTTGCCTTCCCATCGAACCTTCACAATGGGAATGAGCGAGCGTCTGAGATGCTTGGTTTGGCGATCCATGATTTCGACAGGCTTCTCCACAAAGTGTAGTGTTTTGTTTACTTGGAGATCTTCTAGAGGCACGAACAGATCATGCTCAGCCAGGCATTTTCTGAGGTTAGACACATGGAAAGTCGGGTGAACGTTGCTAAGTTCCTCCGGTAGTTCGAGTCTGTAGGCCACTTTTCCGATCCTTTCCAGAATCTTAAAGGGTCTAACGTATCGAGGCGCGAGTTTCCCTTTCTTGCTGAATCTGACCACGCCCTTCCAAGGCAATACCTTTAGGAGTACATGGTCGACAACGTCAAATTCAAGGGGCTTGCGTCGTCTATCGGCGTAACTTTTCTGACGACTCCGAGCTTTCAGCAAATTGTCTCTTAATTGGGGGATTTTGTCAGTTGTTTCTTGCAATAGCTCGGGACCGGTTAATTGCGAGTGACTGATCTCATGCCATACAATAGGCGAACGACATCTTCTTCCGTATAAGGCCTCAAACGGTGCCATTTGAATGCTGGAATGATAGTTGTTATTATACGACAATTCGACTAAAGGCAGGTATGCGTCCCAATTACCACCGAAGTCTATGACACATGAGCGAAGCATGTCTTCTAAAGTACGGATCGTTCTTTCCGTCTAGCCGTCGGTTTGTGGATGGAATGCGGTACTCAGATTAAGCTCAGTACCGAGTGCAGCTTGAAACGTTTCCCATAGACGCGAGGTAAACCGACCATCGCGGTCAGAGATGATGTCACGAGGCGTACCGTGTTGACAGATAACTTCGTTTGTATAGATTCGGACTAATCTTTCTACCTTGTAGTCTTCTCGTATTGGCAGGAAGTGAGCAGATTTGGTCAAACGATCGACGATAACCCAGATGCTATCGTGACCTGCGGTTGTACGTGGGAGTTTGGTTATGAAATCCATGGCTATGCTTTCCCATTTCCACATCGGGATCACGGGTTGTTCAAGCAAACCAGAGGGTCTTTGATGCTCGGCCTTGACTTTCGAGCAAGTCAGGCACCTTCCAACGTAGAGAGCGATATCTCTCTTCATGCCCGGCCACCAGTACTTGTAGCGAAGGTCCTGGTACATTTTATCGGCACCGGGATGAATAGAATATCGGGACTTATGGGCTTCGTCCATCAGAATCTGTCGCAAATCGTTCCGCTTAGGGATCCAAATTCGGTCCAGATAATGGAATATCCCATTCGAATTATTCACTAACTGGGCTCCATCGTGATGAATTTTTTCCTTCTTCAACGTACGCTCGGTAAAACATGCATGTTGGGCTTCGCGAATGAGAGACTCGAGATGATGTTGGGCGGGAACATTATGGGTGCTATGCAGGTAGCTTCGTCGGCTTAGAGCGTCGGCAATGACATTTACTTTGCCAGGATGATAATGAATCTCACAGTCGTAATCGTTGAGAAGTTCTACCTATCAGCGTTGACGCATATTAAGTTCTTTCTGGCTGAAGATGTGTTGTAGGCTCCTATGGTCAGTGAAGATCGTACACTTAGTACCGTCAAGGTAGTGTCGCCAAATTTTCAACGCAAAAACAATTGCGCCTAGCTCGAGGTCATGGGTTGTATAGTTCTTCTCATGGATCTTGAGCTGACGAGATGCGTAAGCGATAACCTTGTCCCGTTGCATGAGAACACAACCAAGACCAAGGTTCGAGGCATCGCAATAGACAATGAAGTCATCGTTTCCGTTGGGTAAAGCAAGGATGGGAGCATTGCAAAGCATGTTCTTGAGGGTTTGGAAAGCAGACTCTTGTTCAGTTCCCCAAACAAAGGATCTGTCTTTATGCGTGAGAGAGGTAAGCGGCACAGCGATTTTAGAGAACGCTTCGATAAATCGACGATAATAGCCCGCTAGTCCGAGAAAATAACGGACTTCGGACGGGTTCTTCGGCGTAACCCAACTCTTAATTGCCTCAATCTTCGCGGGATCGACATGAATACCTTGACTATTAACAATGTGACCGAGGAATTGAACCTCCTCTAGCCAAAATTCGCACTTGGAGAACTTGGCGTAGAGTCGATTTCCTTAGAGTAGCTCGAGAACCAAACGTAGATGATGCACATGTTCGGCTTTCGACTTGGAATAGATCAGGATATCATCGATGAACACAATGACGAAGCGATCAAGAAATGGTTTACACACGCGATTCATCAGATCCATAAAAACCGCGGGTGCGTTGGTTAACCCAAAAGGTATAACAACAAACTCGTAATGGTCGTAACGGGTGCGAAAAGTGGTTTTGGGTATATCCTCCTCTTGGATGCGAAGTTGGTGATAGCCTGAGCGTAGGTCGATCTTCGAGAAACATGAGGCACCTTGCAGCTGATCAAATAAGTCATCAATTCGAGGCAGGGGATAGCGGTTCTTGATGGTAAGCTTATTCAATTCCCTGTAGTCGATGCACATCCTGAACGACCCATCCTTCTTTTTGACGAAAAGGACTGGCGCGCCCCAAGGAGAGGTGCTAGGACGAATGAAGCCTTTATCAAGTAATTCCTGGAGCTGACTCAAGAGTTCACGCATTTCGGACGGGGAGAGTCGATAAGGAGCTTTAGCAACAGGGTTGGTTCTAGGAATGAGGTCGATACAAAAGTCGATATCACGACTTGGCCGCAAGCCTGGAAGTTCATTAGGGAACACCCGAGGAAATTCACAAACTACAGGAACATCGTTTACTCCAGGACTTCCTTTCTTTTCCTTCTCCGCTACTACAATGTTGGCCAAGAAAGCTCTGTATTCCTTGCGGAGATACTTGCTAGCTTGGACGCATGACATGAGCTTGAGACCTTTCGATGCAGTTTCACCATAAACACATAATAAATCACCATTAGCAAGCGAGAATTGAATCATCTTATCGAAGCACACAACTTCAGCATTGTTTTCACGAAGAAAGTCCATGCCTACTATGATGTCAAAACTTCCGAGCTGCATTGGAATAAGATCGAACGGAATGATGTGATTGTTGAGCTCAAGAGTACAATCACAAAGAACAGAATTGACAGCGACAGTTCTTCCGGTGGCGACTTCAACATCGAACGTCGAGGGGAGATGGGAGCGCTTACGATTAAGGAGCTTCTCGAACTCAAACGATACAAAATAGTTATCGGCTCCAGTATCAAACAAACATGAAGCATAAATACCATTCACAAGGAACGTACCATTGACCATGTTGTTGTCAGCCTGGGCCTGGCGCACATTGATGTTGAAAGTTCTGGCGCGGGCGGCTTGTTGCTGTCGCTGCTGAGGCTGCTGTTGTTGAGGCTCTTGTTTCACAACCCTGTTCGTGCACATGTTTGCAAAGTGGTTGGGATCACCACACGCAAAGCAGACTCTGGCGTTGATCGCGGGTGCCTGAGCTGCTTGTTGGCCTTGAGGAGCAGTGAGAAGAACTTGTTGAGCAGGAGCGGGAGCTGCGGTGTTGCGGGGGCCAGTTCGGCAATTGGCGGTGAAATGGCCGTACATATTGCAGTGTACGCAAAATCTGCAGGCGATTCCCACCGGGTGGTGATAAGTGCATGTCGGGCAGGCTGGGTGGGGGCCAGTGTAAACACGTTTAGCAGGAGGTGCTTGAGTGGCTGGTGCTGGAGCTGATCGGTGTTGTTGCTGCTGAGCTGGTACTGCTTGGAGAGGAGCAGTGGTAGTGACAGTACAGTTCTTGTTGTTGGAGTTGCTGTTGTTGTTCTTCCTATTGCGACGAGAGGACTTTGATGATTGCGGGGCTGCGGTGGTAGCTTGGTGCAGGTTCTTTGAAGCTTTATCCTAAAAACTAGCTTTGACTCACTTGTCGTTGATTTCAGTGGCAAGCAGGTAGGTTTCCTCGATTGTTGTTGGCTTTGAAGCATGCACAAAATCTGCGACACGGTTTGGCAGAGCTCGAATGTACTTCTTGATCGTCATGTCAGCAGTCTTGACTTGATCAGGACAGATAATACTGAGCTGCTTGAAGCGAGCGGTTAGAGCAACGTTGTCACCATCTTTCTGCTTGATATGCCAGAATTCGTCCTCCAACTTTTGGCGCTCATGGGGAGGGCAGAACTCTTCGAGCATGACGTTCTTCAACTCATCCCACGACAGACCATAAGCTGCATCGTTTCCGCGTTTGTTCCTCTCGGCCGTCCACCAGTCTAATGCGCGGGACTGGAAGACGCCGGTAGCATTCAGAGTGCGGAGATTGTCAGGACATCCACTCTGACGCAGGGTGACCTCGATCAAATCGAACCATTGAAATAAAGCTGTAGGGCCTTCTTCGCCAGTGAATTCTTTCGGTCCGCATGCATTAAACTGCTTGAAGCTAAACCCAGACTTTGGCGAGTCTGTCCTTGACTCTTCAGAAGATTTGCTCATATTCTCGTACAGTTCACTGACGACTTGAGGTACTACCTTTGCCATTTGCTTGGCAACCATAGCGGCGAGGCGTTTATAGCTTGCTTTCGGCGAGCAGCTTGAGTAGCGCGAGATCCAGATGACGACATTGTCTGCAACAGACATCGCCATATGACTCAACACAATATAATCGAATCTCACCTCACACGCCTAATGCTACTAAAGCTCAGGAACACGATCACGTAAACACATAGGCCCATAATCACAGATTCACATAAACACAGAAGCACATAATCACAGATTCACATAAACATAGAAGCACATAATCACGGAAGCACATAAGGCACATATGGCCAATGTTGCAGAAATCGCGCCTAGGCGCCGCCTAGGCGGCGATTAAACGCTCATCGGTGGGTCATCGCCTAAAAATGAGCTAGTCGGTCAAAAAATCGGTCCAGGTCAAAATCGGTCAACAGTCGGTGAAAATCGGTCAAAAGTCGGTCATAATCGGACTAATCGGACTAATCGGCCCAGGTATTTTGACTTAATAAACCCAAATTTTCACCTTCAAGAGCCCAAATTTGAGTTGAAATGGGTCAAAATCGGATTATAATGGCCAAAATCAAACCAAAACAGTCGAAGAGGAAAAGGTTCTTACCTTGATTCGAACCAAAATTGGATCTGAACTCATCTTTATTGTGCAAAATCGAACCACATTGAAGAACTAATTGATTAGATACCGTATAGAGATGTGGGGTGTCTCGCCTAAAGAAGTTAACCACCGGCAGTCGGCCGGTTCTCTGTGGTTGTCGCCGGATACATAACCGAGAGAGAGGAGGGAAAGATGTAATGTGTGTGTCTTGATAAGTGATAACTTGCAGAACAGGGGATTCAAGAGGATGGGTTAGAGGTGGCGTATGGTATACGTGGGTGGGATTAGGTTATATTAAGTTTAGGTTTTTTAAGATTTAACCCCTCTATCTTTTACAAGTTTACATTATGGTTCCTAAACTTGTAAATTTATTAATAAAAAGTATAAAGTTATCTCTATATATATATATAAATTTATAAAATTATACATAGAAATCCCATTCCGATTAATCCCTATTAATCCCGATTAATCCCTAGGCTGTACCTCACCGCCCGACTAGCGCCTAGCGCCTTCTACAACATTGCGTATGGCACATAGAGGCACATAAGCACAAGAGGCAGTCAGAATACAGAAACCTATCATTCAAAGTCCGCGAGCATTCGAGAATGACGATTGCGATTAGCGAGCATCATAGCGTAAAGTTGTACCTCGAGTAGTAGCGATTCGTCAGCGTTTTGAGGTAGGCGTGTAGTGCGAGTCGTGTGTGTCGATCAAAGCGGAGCAAAAAGCGAATAAATCACCAAAAATCGTAATACATAAACAGATAATTCACATAAAACACATAAAATCATCAAATATCAGAGTCGGCAGTAGCGAGCTCAGAATCGAAACACATAAAAATCAAGAATTAGATTGTCTGCGGCTGATAGACATTGACTACCCAAAGTGGTTCGACTATTCACAAGGACTTTTTGTACACACTTTAGCCTTCGAAACTGTGCTCTCGCCTCGAATTTGGGCGAATGGCACGCATCCTTCCAGTTAAAGCGCGACTTCAAGTCGTTGGAGTCCGTCGAGACTTTGGTGAGAGTTTTGTAAAACAAAATATGGTAGAATAAGTCGTCAAGGTTCAGGTTTCACCCCTAACTTAACAACTTTGTTCCTGTTTTGATAAAAGTAGAGACGAAAATTCCGCGTTAAAGTATGGATTTCACTCCTGGTTCAACGCAAATTCTTGTGTTTTATAGATAAATACAGATCGAACGAGCGATTTAATCGAGAGTTTGCGGTTTTCACACCTAATCTCGATCCAATCACTCGTTCAAAATAGTGCAGTGCGATGAATTTAGGAAAGGTAGTTGTGATAGTGTAGCGTGAATGCGAGCGAGAAATAGCAGGTAAACTTGCGCAGGACCCCTATAGGATTCGCACAAGTCGGTCCATTGGTACTTAAACTATAGACTAGGTCGTTTCTAAGACATCGACCTGAACTAGGTCGAGTCTTGCCTAATTCCCTATAGTTATGGCTCTTATACCAATATGTCACACCCCAACCGATGGCGGAATCATCGGGGCGCGGCACTGAGCGAAACAGATTGTTCAAAGAAATTCCATAACGACTAAATTACCGAATAGTTTAAAATATCATGTCCCATACCATGACCCATAAGATAATATAGTTATTACAGACAGAGATATTCTTCAAACATAAACATGTTCCGACAACTCAGATTTAATTAAATAAAATAAATTGTCTTTGTTTCTAGACTCTTTCCTAGCCTCAATTTCACAGCAAGCAAAGCATTCAAACATCTTAAGCACCTGCCACATACGTTAAAGGAAAAGTTAATACACATAGTGTAAAGGTGAGCATACAAGTTTGATATAGCATAATAGAGTTCGAAATCGTTTACGCATAACCAGCACGTACACAGTGTGAAATGAAGCACGTAAGTTATCGACATGATCCTATCAATACCAATGACTGCGGGTTGACTGCGCAAGGCAGTTCGTAATGCATGATCACCACTGTGACCCATGTATTTAATTGTCCTTAACAACCCCTGAGTGAACAGGTGCTGAGTCCAAACTATAGTACTATCGTTGCTAAGGCAGGTAGACAGCAGTCCATGTGTAAACATAACAAACAAGCATTCATTGAGTCACGTATAACATGCAGTAACGGTTAGCATTTAAATAGTGTTGCGTCATGTGATTGATGTGATTTGAATATAGGAAACGTATGTAACACCCAAAAGTGCGAAAGCAAAAAGGGTTCGAGTATACTCACAGCGATGATGGATTGAAGGGAGCGCTTAGAGCGAGATTAGCCTGATCAGAATGATAGCATAACGATAAGTGATACGTAAATGGTGAGAGGTGTCAAGGGATCGGACGGTACTCCGATCGGATGGCAATCCGATCGGGTAACCGGTCGATCGGGTGAAAAAATCCGCTCGGATGATCGTCCGATCGGGTGACCTTTCGAGTGGATTGTTTCTTCGTTTGGGAAGGATGTGTTTGTATATGATGGCTTGTGCTTTGAAGTTTTCGTTTTGATGGCTTGTGCTTTGAAGTTTTATTGTAGCATTTTGAAAACAGAGAAGTATCTCTACCTTTCAGGTCGATCGATCGAACTGTCACACCCCAACCGATGGCGGAAACATCGGAGTGAGACGAAATAGATTGCAAGAGACTTCATAACACTAATTGTGACAATATTTAATTCAACCATTTTCATTTCATAGATAAATTGTCAAAGCATTACAAGAAATTCAAATAACAACATTGTTCAACATAACATAACAAAATTTATACAACACTTAAACCTAAACATCTAAATGAGTATCTAGGCATCTTTGCTAATCCATTTTCGTAGCATCATCAATCCTCAACCTGTAACATGTTTAAAATACTATTCAATGCAAAAGCAAAGGCGAGTATACAAGTTTAAGCATAAGTATAAGTATAAAAGTTTAAAACGAATCCACATGGTACTTAGTTTATACGAGATCAACCTAACATGGCATGCAATATTTCTAGCCAATCCTCTGTTTACGCAAGAAAGTTTAGTTAATTCGACATGACCACAAGTTTAAGGGGGGCGGTACGTTACTCCTATAGCGCTATACATGTCAAATGGAGGCTCGTGAAAGCTAATGACTAAAACATATCACATAAGTATGGTCCACGTAAGCATCAAGTATCACAACATAGTATTCATGTATAAGGATTGTTTTGTGCATTGCATAAAGAATAAGTTTAAGTGTGTTTTAAATATGGTAACATGTTACACCCCAAAAAGTGGTAAACATAAAAGGGGTTGCGAGTATACTCACAAATTTGCATATGCTTTCCGATTATCCAACGTGACGAAGTTGATGAGGTTAGAAGGTTGAATATGTTCGTGTGTGGATTTAGGAAGTTAAAACACAAGAATATAGGTATTCGAAAGTAATCATCCTTTAACACCAAGTACTTGTTCTTGACACTATGAAACCTCAAGGGTTAATGTTTTCATGAGTAATATACTCATTAGAATCGTAACAAGTCTTATGTCTTAGATGATGTTATTCTAATATCTTGACAAATGAACACAAGTCCACCATCAAGGGTTCGAATAGTATATATATGTATAAGTATTATATGTATTATTTAGTCCATTAGTCAAGCATGAGGTAGAAGATAAATCTTCATTTAGGTACCTCTATTGTGTCATAGAATTCATGTAGGAGGTAGGAAGAACAAGCTTCCATTTAGGTACCTCTTATGGTTCACCACTACACTTGATGTAAAAACATACAAGGAGGGTCATGAACTAATATCAATACAAGAATAAGAAACAACTATACTAAGAGAAATCATCAAGTAATGTGGGGATTCTATGTTGGACAACCCAAGTTGGTCCATAATCACACCTTCATCAAGCTTGAAGCTTGAACATTACTTGTGGGTTAAAAACCCTAAATAAAACAGAAAGTATTTGAGGATTAACCTCTAATTTTGTTTGTCTCAGCCCCGTTTTTAAGCGTAACTAACCATAGAAGTGGTTATAAGCATAAGGACGTGGGTTTGAGTGAGTTAAACTCAAGTTTGCACAAGTATAAACAAGGTTTGATTCAAAACAAAACGAACAGTGAACTTTGGAGCCTATTTGCCAGAGTTCCAGGGACTTATTCTCTGTGAAATACCCATGGAATCGAAGCTAAGGAAAATCCAATCACATAGGAAAAAGAATGAGCTAAAACGGACAAGAAATGAAGAAGTTATGCTCATTTTCGTGAAGCTTGAAGAATCTGCCCAAACACTGAATTGCAGCTACGTTTTAGGTGATTTGAGAGTGTTTTAGATGAGTTTGTAAAGTGTTTAGAGCTTGGATTATGATGGGTTTTTATAGGGAAGAGTTTGGTTAGGTGTTAGGTGAGTAATTAATGTTAAAACCAAGTTTAAAACTCAAAAATACTCAAAATCGCGCTAAAAAGACGAGCTGGTAAAGGGTCTGGTCATAATTTGCGCGTTGGATTATTACCGATATGAAGAGCCAGCACAGCTGGTTGGGCGTGTGTTTGTTGTTGCTGTTGACCCGGGTTCGAGTCCCACGGTCAGCAGCTTTTTATTTTTATTATTTTTTTACTTAAACACCTCATATTTTCACTTATTACATAATTTACCCCTGAACTTTAATTAACCAAATTTATATAGTTTTAAAGAATTAACTTTGTAGTTTAAACTAAGTTAGTTTATATTTACTACCTTTATAATCTAATGAAACTAACTAGGTCATTAATAAAAATACACTTTTAAATAACAAAATTAATTAATTTAATTAATTTATATAATTTGAATAATAACCATATTTGTAACGAATAAAAAATCTTTAAACGATTATTCATTTCACAAAGCTTTCGAGTCTCATTATTTTAAGAGTTTTAACAAGTTTAACGAGTGCTGAGTTTCATTGTGTAATAACGAGCCAAGAGTCTTGGATAATATATCGATTGCAACGAAAGACGGCATACAAGAGTACAAAGTTTCCAAAAATAGGACTTCAAGCAAGGGTTTTCAAATATAGAAAGTATGAAAATGCAGGGCGGAAAGGTCGTTCGATCGGGCGACAATCCGATTGGTTGGACACTTTAGTGAGAACAAGTTCACAGCAGTTTGTCACTCGATCGGATTGTAGTCCGATCGGGTGGCAATCCGTTTGTATTGAACATGTTTGAAAATTGTTAAAGGGTTGAAGTCTGAACATCACATAGTTGAGGGGTAATCCGATCGGGTGACAATCCGATCGGACAGCAGTTCGTTCAATGTTCAAACCTCAAGATAAAAGTGAAGTGTGGGACCCAAGGTGAAATCCGATCGGGTGGTAACCCGATTGGGTGACAATCCGATCGGACGGCACTCCGTCCTGGTCGACTTGATCGTCTTCTTCCTTAGTTGTTTTGATAGTTTTGTAGTTTTATCGAGACAGTCGTAACTACATGTTAAGCAACAGAACCTTGCCAAGACCCTTGTGAACCGATCGGACAGGAATCACCCAAACCTGACCCGTTCACTAGTTTGTGACGGTGGTTCATGTTTAACCCGAAATCAGAAACCTCGTAGATAGAATCCCGATCTTGAACCAACCAACACTAAGAATGAGTAGGAGATCATAACAAGCTCCGATTCTATCGGTTTTGAGTGCATTGAGTGTAAAAGAGTTGAAAGAAAGTTAGAAACCATCTTTCAATCCTTCTACATCATGAATATGTTCAGATCTGTGCAAGATCTTTGTTTATTTGTGTGGAAATCGTTCAGATCTAAGTTGTTCTTGGTGGATTGAAGCCAAAACATGAAGTTCATAAAAACACCATGATGACATCATCCTAGAACACCTCAAATCTAGTGATTTCACGGTTAAAAGTTAAGATTTAAAATATAGAAAGGTGTAGGAGTGCGTGTAGATCAAGAAAGTACAAGATTTAGGTTGAATACTTATAAGAATCGCGAGAAATCTGAAGAAAAGTGGGCAAGAAGCGCTGGTCGGACGAGAGGTGCAGAAAAGGTAAGTTTGTGATGTTGACATGGGTATTTATAGGGTTTCATAAAAGGAAAGGTGGAAAGAGGGCTGGTCGATCGAGTGGCAGCCCGATCGGGTGGCAGCTCAATCGAGTGGCACCTCGATCGGGTGGCAGCTCGGTCGGCTGGCCACTCGATTCGAGTGCACGGTGCGATGAGTTTTGCGATTTCGATGCGCGTGTAGAGCGTTGCGATGCGATAGGGTTTCTTATTCAAATTACTTATAATCCCAACTACTATATCAACATACAATCATCCTAATTTCACCTGCGTTTAGCGTTTGCGATTCGATTGCGATAGCGTTTCGATTAATCACCCCAACGTAAACATAAATAAACATGCACAGGTAACACATAATAGGCACACACACATAAAACAATATCCAGAACGCATAATTCGAGTTGCGAGAGCGATTGAGGTAAGCGATAAAGCGATAAAACATGCGATAAACATCGATAAATAGCAAATAAACCTCGATTGTTAATAAATACTCCACATAATACAATTAATGTAAACAATTAAATAGACTAACTACGAGCCAAAGAAGTCAAAACAGAAATTGAGCAAGGAGTGACAAATCGCAATTAGCAATCTTTTCTTCCTTTGACTTCAATCTTGACTTTGACTTTGACTTTCGAAATACGTGGTGTTACAGTTTAAGTTTTGACCCCCCATTAATGTGTATAATAGTTAAAATGAAAAGTAAAAAAAGCTGATTTTTTTTTATCTTAGAGCGACTAATAATTAAACCTTTGACTTCTAAAGTATTAATATCTATCATACTATATAAAATATTAATATATTATAATATAACGAGATTGTAAAACAAGACAAAAGATCAAATACAAATACCATTATCATACAAAACGTACGAATAGTGTGAAAATGTAAAAAAAACGTGGTGGCGTTTTCGTAATTATTTATTCGTAGAGTAATTATCAAAATTACTCTACAAATGATCTTGTAGGGTAATTTTGATCTTGTAAAGTATCATAACTACTCTACAAATGATCTTCTATGGTAATTTTGATCTTGTAAGGTAATTTTGTAGAGTATCATAGTTACTCTAAAAATGATTTTGCAGAGTAATTTTGAATTGTATGTTGTTTGATAAATTTGCAGAGTAATTTTGATAATTACTCTACAAGATACGCTTGTAGAGTAATTTTGATAATTACCCTACGAGTAAATAATTACGAAAAATGTCACCATGTATTTTTTTCTTTTTCATGTCTTTAGTATGTTTTGTATGATAAGACACCTTGTAAGTGAACTTAGGGCATGTTTGACTAAGCTTTTTGAAACAACTTATTAACTTATTGCTTTTTGGAAAAGTTAGTATGGAGTGACTTGTTAGTTTTTTTCCTCACGTACACCATCTTTATCAAACATTATTTTGGAACTTATGACTTTTCAGAAAATCAATCGCTAAGTCAGTTTCAAAAAGCTTAGCCAAACATGCCCTTAACCATCTAAAACAAATAACATATTGTCATTTGGATCACCCAACCTTTGTTCATCAGTCACCTCTCTGAATCCACACAATAAAACAAAACCCTAGAAATCTTGACCCCAAATTCTTCATCCAATGGTAAGTCAACAATCAGATCTACTTGCTACATTACATTTACTATCATCATCTACAATTGCTCGATTTCATTTCATTTTTTCCAATTATCTGCATTCGTAATTTTCAATTTTATCCGTAAATTATGAAGATTAATCTCAATAACTTTAGCGATCAACAATAGCTTAATTCGTGTTACCTTGTTGTTTGATTTTTGCGATACTGTTGAATTCTGAGGGTTTTTTGGGACTCAGATCTCCACAAACGCAGTTGTTGTTTTGAAAGTAAGAGTTTTAGCTTAGGGAATTAGTGAAATAGAATTTGGTTGGCTATCAATTGAAATAAACTCTACTTCTCTAATGATTGGTGAAAGAAAAATTGATGTTTGAAATTATAATGCATTGTTGCAAACATGGTTTTAAAGTGCGTATGGCGCTCCGATGCGTTTTGATCCCAAAATCGGATGTGTGGTACGCAATGCACCTGCATCATGTATTAAAAAATGTTTTGCTAAAAAGTTATTTATAGTATTTTAAATTGTTAACTTTTAAACACTGAAATATAGGATATTCTCATCATCTTTAGTTCTCTGGTTGGATTTGTTCGACCAAATTTGAAAACCTTAGATCCATTGCAATGGATGGTCTAATTTGTTCGAATATTGGTCAACTACGTAATGTGTCGCATCGGACAGCATCACACATCAGATCGGGTCAAACTGCATCAGTTGCATCACATGTGCATCATGGAATTGCATCGCATCACTGCAGTTGATGTGTTCTCATCACCGCATCGTTTGCATCACGCATTATGCAATCCTGATGCATGCATTTTAAAACCATGGTTGCAACTTGTCGAACTTTGAAGTAATACATGTGATATTGCTATGATCTTTTGGGATATGAGACATAGACTCATATATGTAAGGCCAATGCCCGAAGTAAAATGCACCAAGAGTTTGGTTAGATGACATTAGGTATTTAGGTAGGTTGTGTCAACCATCTTTGTGCCGCATACTTCATATTATAGGTGAACAAGAATTTGATGTAATGTTGATTAAAGTAAATTCAGTGGCTCGTTCTTTCCAATTTTGATGATGGCATTGTCATTTGTCAAA
Organism: Helianthus tuberosus; assembly: GCA_030545235.1. Classification (NCBI taxonomy): domain Eukaryota; kingdom Viridiplantae; phylum Streptophyta; class Magnoliopsida; order Asterales; family Asteraceae; genus Helianthus; species Helianthus tuberosus. The sequence goes on along the minus strand of CM060438.1, from coordinate 43,963,049 downwards.
GCGAATTTCAGGTGTATTATTTTCCTGATGAATTAATTGCAGAGGGTGGAGGCATTGATTGGGGAAAGACATTGTTTTTTAAGGCTTTAGTGACATGCTCATTTCATGGTTTATATGGTTACAGATTTCATTGTTGCAAAATGTAGAACTTTAAGTGATATATGTGACATTTCTCTGATGTTTTGCCATATGAGAAATAGACTCGTAGTTGTAGCATTTCTCCGTATATATGTAAGACCAATAGGTAATTAAATGCATCAAGAGTAGGGTCGAAGAACAATAGATAGGTTGTGTTAACCATCTGTGAGCTGCATACTTCTGCTACCTGAAGTCTTGATGTCATAGGTGATCAAAATAAGTAACGAGTAATTAGGTTAAGATGTATTTATGATTGATACTTGTTGTATGTAGGAGTTTTGCCCTACTGTGAAGAATATTTTGCTTTTGGATTCAGAAGGCAACCGCGTAGCGGTGAAGTACTATTCGGATGACTGGCCAACTAATAGTGCTAAAGAAGCATTTGAAAAAGCTGTGTTTACCAAGACTCAGAAGACAAATGCACGTGCGGAAGGTATATTCTTTAAAACCCTCTATGCACTACATACAATACAAATGCATTATGTTGTTCTAGCAGCTCTCACCATATTATTGGTTATGAAATGAACGTGCCCCAATAGTTATATAACATATTTATGCCCTCTATGCAGCTGAGATAACAATGTTTGAAAACAACATTGTTATTTACAAGTTTGCCCAAGATCTTCACTTTTTTGTTACCGGGGGTGATGATGAAAACGAGCTCATTATTTCCACAGTTCTTCAAGGTTTCTTTGATGCGGTTGGGCTTTTGCTGAGGTAGTTTGCAATTGATTAACACGTCTACTTATCTCATTGCTTCACCAGCCTTCTTTTACAGAACATTAATAATATTTTCTATTAATCATATGTTTCAGGGACAATGTGGACAAGAAAGAGGCACTTGAGAATTTAGATCTCATTTTATTGTGCCTTGATGAAATTGTTGATGGCGGGTAAGCTACATTTTAACTAAAGTACGTTTCGTATTCATTATTACACTTCAACTATTGTATAATTTGCAGAATTATCCTGGAAACGGATGCAAATGTCATTGCTGGTAAGGTTGCAGCCCACAGTATGGATTCTGGAGCTCCTCTCTCTGAGCAGGTACTTTACACCCCCTCCTTTCAAACATGCGCGCACACCATAACAAAGAAAAAAAGTAAAATGCATTTATCTTCACTATTCAATATTTTAACGTTTCGATTCATCTTTGCAGACGATAAGTCAAGCATTGGCAACTGCCCGAGAACATCTTACAAGATCTCTCCTCAGGTAATAAACTTAGAACCGAATCAGATAAAAACAATTGGATCTTCGTATTTGTTAGAACCGAATCAGAAAGAAGGCTATAAAAGGAAGGAACCCCAAGATTCTGACTTTGAATAAATTTCTTAATCTCAGTGTATGATGATGATGAAGATACAGTTTGGAGTCAAGCAAGCCTAGTTTCTTGATTTGAAGTTGAATTCTGCAGCCAATGTAGACATTTTGTCTGATGAGATGATCACC